>JAOPSE010000016.1:2417500-3017500 GCA_029449295.1 Zea luxurians
ACAGGAGCCCTGGGCACCGAGCGCAGGGAGAAAGAAGAAGAAGACGCACGCGCTTTTACAGATAAGGACCAGGGCGATGCGTAGATAAAGGAGCAGGGGCGGTGCTGAAAAAAAATCCCAGAGGGCGGCTGGAGATCTTTCCTTTCCTTTTTTATCTTCTCTTTTTTTATAATGGAAAATCGTAGATATTTTTTTTGGATCGAGATTTTTTAGCAATAATCAAAGGGTCGAATTAGGATTGACAACAACAATTGGACATGATTTGATATAAAATTCGGATAGAATTTAATTTAGCGGATACTCTGAAATTTAGAGGAATTTTTACCAGTTACTGATATCCAAAGATTTGGATCCGGCCGAGAAACGACAGACCGAAATAAACTGATTTCGGCACTGCTAATTTGTTCTGCGTGATTTGACCAAAATTAGCCGAAACTATATCTGCGAACGTATACTGATTTCGTCGCCACAACAACGTGCTGACGAACGAATGGGATCATAATCTCGCGCATGATTTTTCTCGGACGATGCACGATTCGGATTATTTTACTCCGAACATTTTTGTCGTTGAGTTCAAATTAATTTACCCAGGATAAAAATCACCCAAGCGGGTCGAGCTTCCGAATTCGTATTCGCGCGAGCGATGAATTTTAAATAATCACCGGACACACCGATTTTCAGAACAAATATGTTCCGAATAGCACGAAAATTCAGGAAGAGCCCGGATAAATAAAATTAATGTCGAACTCGCAACAAATAAAACAGATGCGATATTAAAATCGCGAAAGGTGAAGATGTTTAAAGTTTAGCATCTATTTTATCCACTGATATTACGTGCTTAAATTCATACTCGTTGTCGAGCAGATGATAAACACCTGGGGTGTTACAGACGTGGCCGTGCGGTACTCACCGGCGGGTTCGCCGTTCACCGTGAGGACGCCACGCCTTAGGAAGTTATCGCGTCAGTATGAGCCGTAGTAACCATCCAATGACCGCCGTAGTTCAGTCGCCCTGCGATTGCCACGGTAGATCGCCGTCGTGACTCATTCCCCTCTCGACCGTCAGCGCAATTCGTCCAATTCACCGGTCACCACTCAAGCTCGCTATAAATTGCGCATACCCTCGGCTCCGTTAAGCAGTCAAGCGCCTCATCCAGCAAACCGTGCCTCGAATCATCCCCTAGAGCTCACCAATTTAGGATTTCCCCCAAATCGGTTTCCGCCATCATAGAAACACCCTCGCCGTGGCTAGCCTGTTCCAGGTATGTTCATACCCCCTGCTCCTTTGTTTTAGCATCCTTAGGTTCTGTTGATGCTCCTCGACCAGTTCGATTGAGTTAAGCTACCTCAGATCATCGGGGACACGTTTGTTCCTCCGATTGTCCGTGCAGCGTCGTGGACCGGATGATTTAGAACCTCATTAGTGAAATTAAGTGAGGGGAAATGATTAGGAGGGGTCTGATTTGATGTCTGCCGCACGGGAGCGCCGGTCGTTGCAGGATTCGGCTGGTGTAGGCTCGCTGGAGCTCGGTCCTCCGCCGCTCCCCGTCGGGGACTTGGCACTGTGAAGAATCAAAAGTAGAAGGGGTTTCCTATAAACGTCAGCGACTGTAATAAACAGTGCCGCGGGCTCTTGTAGGTTATTCAAAAGGTCAGGACCTTTCTGCAAAGTCGGCACGCGCGGGCGCGCGTGGGCGCACTTCTGCCTGTAGATGGGCCAACTTGGGCCAGTTTTGGCCCAGCTCTGTTAATTCTTTTCCTTTTTCTTTTTCTTCTAGACTTAGGGAATTCCTAGCAAATTATAGAAAAATGCTAAAAATACCAGACCAAATTTGCTAGGCTTCTAATTTCTTATAGTATTTAATAAAAATAATTTCCTGATTTTTAGTTCCATTAGGGAATTTTGGGACATTTAAAATAGCCAAAAGCCATACTTCTAGAATTTTAGGGAATAATTAATAATTCCAAAATTCACCAGACTTTTTAGGTAAACTTTAAATATTATTTAGAAACCTTGGGTAAAATTTGGTATGCTTTGAACCATGTCTGATACTTAGAACCCAAAACCCTAGCCCCCTGCCCTATGAACTTCACTATAGACTCCGAAAACCCTAGTTTCCCGGAGATCCGTGAAGGAAAGTTATATTCAAGACATTAGATAATAAACTTTTATTATCTTTGCATCTTCATGAGCATTACATGAGCATTCATTATTATACATGGCTTTGCATAGAAAACAAAGAAGAGATAGAGGTTGAAGAAGCCAGGACTACATCACCACCACCTGAAGAACCTCAAGTAGGAAACTGCTTTTACTTTGATATCTGTGGACCAGAGCCTGATTCACCTATGACACAAGGCAAGCCTCGGTGCATTTGCCACCCCTTGTTATTTTAAAATCTTTCTCACTTACTTGATGCACTAGGTGATAGGAGTGTGTGCTAAACCAGTTGCTGCATTTCCTCCCTTGGACTGATTACTTCTCCTTAATCCCCTGATTTACAAAAGGTTTTTCTTCAGCTTAGCATTGCTCTAGAAAAACAAAATGTTTTGTTTTGACAAAAGATGATGCTTCAAAGTGGGTGGGATGTTTTCAAAAACAAAACTTGATGGTGGATCCATCATGGCCATGATGGGTTCAACATCGGAAAAGATGTACCTCTGCCAGGTACCGAACTTTGGGTTTGAAATGATAAAGCTGAGACCGGGCGGGTGACTTGCACGAGAAGAGAGTCTCGGTGTAGTGTCTCCGTCTGAGTCGATTAAGGACTTTGTCGATGTAGGCTTGCTGATCAAGGACCCTTTAACTGGTCACATGCCTCGTCATGGGTAAGCTTTGCCTTGGACAGACTAATACCAGAATAAGATAACACGCAATGGGAGTGAAGAGATGGCGAGAGTAGCGTGTACCCTCCGTGGCAAGAGGCTGGACGGTGGTGTATCTGTGCTCTCGGTTGGCGTGAACCTGATCTGGTCTTAAGAACCTCGGTGGCGAGTTGACATATGCAAGGGTTAAGTACTACATATGTCGTGTGATTGGAGATCCTCAGCTAAGTATAATCGATTTGGATCGCCGTAACTTCGCGGACATGAAGACTTGGTCACTGCCCTACATGTAGCTTTCCAGTGAATAAGAGGGTTGTTAAGAAATTGGCTAGTATATGTCAAGTGCTTGAACTAGGGTAGAAAGAACTCTAGATGCAGGTAACTTTACTAAACCTGACAAATAAAACTGGATTTTTAAGGATCCACTATTAGTAAGCATTTCTGCAAACAGAGTCTTTGATTATTGATAAGCCTTACCTTGACTCCCTTAAGCCAGCATATTCCTTGAGAGTCTTTTTTTTGACGGGTAAGACTTATGAAAGTACATTTCATAATCAGGGCTTTGTCCCATGTTGTTTTAGGTGAAGAAGCAGCAAACTTTTGTTGCTTCTGTTCCAAGGTGGTTCCTAAAGAAGAAAATCAAGACTGAAGCTGCGGGAGGAAGGGTCCTCCATTAAGAAAAACTTTTTACTGTTATCAGGAGGAGTTTTTGCCTCTCAGTGATGTAATAATAATACTTCAGCACTCCTATATTTTAACTCTGGTCTGTAATAATACAACTCTTTCTTACTTTAATATAAGGTAAGTTATTGTAATTGCTTCCGCATTTTCGTACCTTCGATGTATTGTAATGTCTGCATGACGGGTGAAACGCTCTTGGGAAAGGTAAGGAATGCAGATACCGAACTTGTCAAGTGATCAGAGGCACCTGCAGGGTTGTCTAAGGTCCGTTGGACAAGGACAACTGTAGGTGGGCCTAATGACTTGGGAGGTTCCGTCAAATCTGGTATCGGAGCGAAGCCCATCTCTGCAGATGTTATAAGACATTTTCAAAAAGAATTTTCAAAGACTTATCTTGAAAATTTCTTTTCTTCTTATCTAACCACCTTCTGAAGTACTTATTTTAAAGACCAGATAATAGAGTACACTGTATAGAAGGTTGTGAATCAACTAAGGTTGAATCTGTAATTATGCATGCATCATGATAAAAACTATTAATAAGGTTTCCCCCCCTCATGGAGATATGCCGCCGCGCACAAGGAAAACTGCGCGCAAGTCTATCGGACCAATTGGTGTACCTCGCCATCAACTAGCTCCAAGGCATGAGGACAGTAGTAGTGGTAGCAATGATCCCATTGGAGATCTGGAAGCTCAGGTAGAACAACTTCGAATGGAACTCTGTTACAGGAACAATGTGTGGGTTGAGGATGGTCAGCGAATAAACGAGTTAAGAACTGACATCCGACACTTGCAAGACGAACTTGCTGAACGAGATTTAGTGCTCGATTGGGCTATTAACTCCCGTTCACTTGCTTGGGCCAAGGAAGCCAAAGCTCGAGCCCGCGTGGAGGAGCTTAGCACAGCCGTGGACAACTTGCAGGTGTACTGTAATACGCTACATGAGGAGGTTCATGTATTGTATTCACAACTGCACCCTAACCTACCTGTGGATCCTGTCAGAAGGGGAGCCGGACCTTCTGGAGTAGCGGGAGAAGCACTTGGTGGTGAACTGGACCTTTTCAGGCCTCCTCCCTCTATGAAGCTGGTTGATGAATGGTCTCCTATGCCCAACAGTGAAGCTACCAAAAGTGATAAGAAGCTAGAGTAGTGTAGTATAGACATAGTGTTAATGTATAATAGGTAATGTAATCCTGTTGTAAATTCGAGTCTGTATCATTACCATTTTTAGTAATGTAAAATGGATGGTTTGCTTTGGCATATTATATTTTCCAAATGTTCTTTGCCTTAGATGCCGTCCAAGACTCGTGCGCAGGATGGTGCGGGAACCTCCCGTGGGAGGGAAACAACTCCTAACCCGCCCCAGTACCTCCAACATTAGCTGAGGTCATCACTGCCTTAGTTAATGCCATGGCCGACAACACTCGCTTTCTTCGGGAAATGGCGGGACAACAAATGCAACAGCAAGGCGGGCGAGCCTATCCACAAGGACCCTGTGAAACTTCATATTTGGATTTCTCAAAAACGCGTCCCCCACTATTTGTCAAGGCTGAAGATCCTCTTGAAGCGGATGAATGGATCCGGGTTATCGAACAAAAGTTTGGGCTTCTCCGATGCACGGAGACTCAAAAGCCCTTATTTGCGGCACAGCAGTTGCGAGGCCCTGCCAGTACCTGGTGGGGAAATTATGTGGCTATTCAGCCAGCTGGTCATCAAGTTACCTGGGACGAATTCAAACTGGCGTTTTGGGAGCACTATATTCCTGAAGGGGTGCTCCATATGAAACAGGAAGAATTTATGAAGCTCAAACAAGGTGGAGATACTATCACGCAATATCTCAACAAGTTCAACCACCTGTCCCAGTATGCCATCGATCAGGTCAACACTGACCTGAAGAAGAAAAATTGTTTTATGAGGGGCCTTAGTGACCGGCTGCAGCGGAAAATGGCCACCTGCCTCGACCTCACTTATAGCAGGGCTATCACCACGGCACTGGCAGTCGAAGCCAAATATGCAGGCCCAGGAAAATCGAAGGGCTATGGAGGTGACAGGCCCAATCAGGGGCCTGAGAAGAGATAAAGGTTGGTGATCCGACCTTTTAATCAGAATCGTTCTTCACCACGTCCACCCTCCTACCCTATCAAGCAACCAGTTTTCATTCGTCCTGCTATTGCCCCCACCTCAACAAATCAGCCGAGTGCCCTTGGTACTCATTTCCCTGCTCTCCCAAGCTCTTCAACAGGCTGCTTTAATTGTGGAAAGTCCGGGCATTTTATCAAGGACTGTCCATACCCGAAGCAGAACAGATTAAATAATTAGCAGAGTTTAGGGAGTTCCGCTCAAGGCAAGGGAAATGCGGCGAATAATACAGCGGGCAAAAATATGAAGAAAACTGGGCGGACTTATTATACGCAAGTGGTCACGACACTGGAAGGAGAACCGATTATGATGGGTACGTTTCTCGTGGCCAATCACCCTGCAGTTATTCTTTTTGATTCTGGCGCTTCACATACATTCATAAGCAAGAAGTTTGTGGAGCAACATTGCATTCCATACAATGAATCAAGGGAAGGGTTTATAATTCATTCGCCTGGGGGACAAATCTTCACTAAAGAAGTGGCTTTCCATGTGCCTGTAACATTGGCTGAACGGGACTTCCTACAAATATGATTGTGCTAAAAGGCCAAGATATAGATGTAATTCTGGGCATGAATTGATTAGCCCAATATAAAGCTATCCTCAACACTGATCTAAGAACCATCAGGTTGAGCTATGGCCAAGAAGAGGTTCTCTTGTCCATCCCTGTAGCTATTCCAGCTAAACCAACTGGCAGAGTATATGAAGCCATTATATCGGAGATCCAAGATATTCCGGTAGTATGTGAATTCCCGGATGTCTTTCCGGAAGATCTGCCTAGATTGCCTCCAGAGAGAGATGTAGAATTTGTGATTGAGTTGAAGCCCGGTACGGCTCCTATTTCTAGAAGGTCGTACCAAATGCCTCCGAATGAATTGGTAGAACTCAAGACCCAATTACAAGATCTACTAGAAAAGGGATTCATCCAACCAAGTTCATCACCTTGGGGTTGTCCAGCCATCTTTGTCAAGAAGAAGGACCAAACACTTCGGATGTGCGTGGATTATAGACCCCTTAATGAGGTCACAATCAAGAATAAGTACCCTCTTCCCTGGATTGACATTCTATTTGATCAACTTACCGGAGCTCGGGTATTTTCCAAGATTGACCTCAGGTCGGGTTATCATTAGATCCGTATCCGACCCAAAGATATACCCAAGACTGCATCCACCACGCGGTATGGATTATTTGAATATCTGGTTATGTCTTTCGGACTAACAAATGCTCCTGCCCACTTCACATATCTTATGAACTCGATATTCATGCCCGAGTTGGATAAATTCGTGGTGGTATTCATTGATGATATCTTGATATATTCTAAGAATGAAGAGAAGCATGCTCGGCATTTGCGGATCGTATTAACGCGCTTAAGAGAACACCAATTATATGCTAAGTTCAGTAAGTGCGCGTTCTGGCTGGAGGAGATCCAATTTCTAGGACATGTATTATCTGCCAAGGGGATTGCGGTGGATCCCAGCAAAGTCAAGGATATTTTGGAGTGGAAACCACCAACAACGGTGCATCAAGTCCAAAGTTTCCTTGGACTAGCTGGTTATTACCGTCGATTTATTCCAGATTTTTCCAAGCTTGTGAAACCAATCACAAGTTTATTGAAGAATGATACCAAATTTAATTAGTCTTCAAAATGTAATGAAGCCTTTGAGCAGCTGAAAGTATTATTGACCACTGCTCCGGTATTGGCTCAATCGGACATTGAAAAGCCCTTTGATGTGTATTGTGACGCATCAGGCAGTGGTCTCGGCTGTGTTCTAATGCAAGAGGGCCGAGTGATAGCCTACGCTTCAAGGCAGTTGCGCCGGTATGAAGAGCATTATCCAACTCATGACCTAGAATTAGCCGCTGTGGTTCATGCCCTAAAAATCTAGTGTCATTATCTGCTGGGGAATATCTATCACATCTATACATATCATAAAATCTTGAAGTATATCTTCACCCAATCAGAGCTGAATATGAGGCGGAGAAGATGGCTTGAGCTTATTAAGGATTATGAACTAGAGATTCATTATCACCCAGGCAACGCTAATGTAGTGGCAGATGCGTTAAGTCGCAAGGCTTCCTGCCATTGTCTGACGATGAAGACTTCTGACATTACATTATGCCAAGAAATGGAGAAGTTGAACCTAGAAATGATACGACACATAACTTCAAATCACTTGAAGCTTGAGTATGTCCTCCTGCAAAGAATAATTGATGCACAAAGAAATGATAAGGGTATGAAACACATTCATGAGAAAATAAAGGCCGATAGGGCCAACTGCTTCAGAAAAGATGATCAAGGTGTTGTATGGTTTAACAACCGCATAGTTGTGCCCAAGAATGATGAGATCCACGAGCAAATTTTAGATGAAGCACATCTTAGTCGCTATTCTATTCATCCCGGAAGCACTAAGATGTATCATGATCTAAAACAACATTATTGGCGGACAAAAATGAAGATTGAAATTGCATGCTATGTGGCAAGATGTGACACTTGCAGACGTGTCAAAGCCATACATATGAAAATTGCTGGTCCATTGCAATCTTTACCTATACCAACATGGAAATGGGAGGATATTAGTATGGACTTCATTGTGGGGTTACCCAGGATAGCAAAAGGGTATGATTCCATCTGGGTTATTGTTGATCGACTTACAAAGATCGCCCACTTCCTTCCAGTCAGGGTAAAGTATACAGTGGCCACATATGCAGAGTTATATATTACCCATATTCTCAGTTTGCATGGTGTTCCAAAGACCATAGTGTCGGATCATGGACCGCAATTCATGTCCAAATTTTGGGAAGAACTTCACAAGGCTTTGGATGCTAAGTTGCTCCATAGTTCGGCCTATCATCCTCAAACCAGTGGGCAAACTGAGAGGGTGAATCAAATACTTAAGGACATGTTACAAGCTTGTGCTCTAGAATTTCCACAGAAATGGGATGAATGCTTGTCATTGGTGGCGTTCTCGTACAATATAGCTATCAAGAGAGTATCAAAATGGCACCCTTTGAAGCCTTGTATGGGCGACGGTGTCGTACTCCATTAAACTGGTCTAAACCAGGTGAAAGGAGTTTCTTCAGGCCTGATATGGTAAAGGAAATAGAAGAAAAAGTTCAACAAATAATTCATAATTTAAAAGAAGCTCAAGCTCATCAGAAGAGTTATGCAGACAAGCGACGAAAACCCTTGTACTTTCTAGTTGGGGATTATGTCTACCTAAAAGTCTCACCAATGAAAGGTATATCATGTTTCGGGGTAAAAGGGAAGCTTGCACCCCGGTACATTGGTCCTTTCCCTGTTCTTGAACAATGTGGACCAGTGGCATACCAACTCCAGCTACCCGAAACATTGTCTGCTATACATAATGTGTTCCACGTGTCTCAAATGAAGAAGTGTCTTCAGGTTCCCGATTGAACCATTGAAGTAACAGATGTTGCCTTAGAACAAGACTTGACATACTTCGAACATCCTATTCGAGTCTTGGATCAAAAGGATAGAATTACTCGAAGGAGAACTCTCAAGTTTTACAAGATACAATGGAACCAACATACAAAAGATGAAGCTACTTGGGAAACTCAAGACTTCTTTGATAAGAATTTCCCAGACTTTTTAGCTTCGTGTAACTTGTAAGATGTGTACATTTGTTGTAATAGAGGAATGAAACTCATACCACCCCTGCCTTGTACTAGAAATAAGGAAATAAAAGTATGACACATTTCCTTTTCCATTACTTGCCCTAGACTTTTAATCTTGGGACGAGATTCTTTTATGGGGGGGAGGATATAACACCCCTGGTGTTACTGCCACTAAAATTTGAGCATAATATCATAAGCATTGGCATATCATGTGTTTGTCACACCTAGAGTGCATTCACTAGGCAAAAATTTCAAACAAGTGTATTGATGTGGCATTTCATGGGTGAAACCCTAGAGTAGAGTACTTAACCCTAAATGGGGCTCAGAAGAATAAGCAAAGCCTAAATAAGAGAAAACTTCAAAACTTAGTTATAATAATCATAAAATATCACCATTAATGAACTTAGGTGATATCCAAACCCTAGAAGTACCTAAAACCCTAAATAGAACCTTGAAAAACCCTGGACTGAAACCCTAGGGGGCTAAGTGCAAAACCAGTGCACTTTTGGACTAAAGTGCAAAAACCAAGGCATTAGAGTACCTTAAGTCATATGGTTCACATATTTGAGGATTTCTAAGTCAAAAGATGTGAATTGGACTTATTTGCAAAAAGCACCACTTAAATCCTATGGAGTTAAGTCTGACTTTAAGTGTATTTGAACCAGCTTTAGAAGCTTGTATCTTCCAAATTATGAGGAGTTTGCCTAGGGTCAACACATCAAGTTTGTAGAGCCACTGTAGGGGAACAACTTTGCTATAGAGATTAAGCCCTAGTACCATGAAATGTTTAGAGATAATTAGGCCTAAAGATAGGCTGTCAGACTGCCTTAAGTCTAAATTCAGACTGACAGTGTGATTGAGCAATCTTTGAGCTAGGATTCGAGCATGATCTAGTAAGTATTTGGGAGTGAATGCTATAGTAAAGGTAAAGATGGATTATAGACCTATAACTTTGATGTAGATGAATTATGAAGTTGTCACATAAAATTTGGAGAAATTCTGTTCTAGTTGTGCTCTGTCAGTTGTTCTGATGAAGTGTCGTGATGGTATAGTAACTAGATTGGATCACCAGCTTAGAGACCTCGCCGCCGGTGACCCCGCGCGCGGATTTGAGCTAACGCCGCGATTCACGCTAAATCAAACGCGGATAACGATCATGGGGTGAAAAATCTTGCCAAGGATGGGCTGGAATGTACTGTGGGCTTGCTTGTTCATCAGTACACACCGGCGACATGGCCGTGCAGTACTCACCGGCGGGTTCGCCGTTCCCCGTGAGGACGCCACGCCTTAGGAAGTTATCGTGTCAGTATGAGCCGTAGTAACCATCCAATGACCGCCGTAGTTCCGTCGCCCTACGATTGCCACGGTAGATCGACGCCGTGACTCATTCCCCTCTCGGCCGTCAGCGCAATTCGTCCAATTCACCGGTCACCGCTCAAGCCCGCTATAAATTGCGCATACGCTCGGCTCCGTTAAGCAGTTAAGCGCCTCATCTAGCAAACCGTGCCTCGAATCATCCCCTAGAGCTCGCCAATTTGGGATTCCCCCCAAATCGGTTTCCGCCATCATAGAAACACCCTCGCCGTGGCTAGCCTGTTCCAGGTATGTTCATACCCCCAGCTCCTTTGTTTTAGCATCCTTAGGTTCTCTTGATGCTCCTCGACTAGTTCGATTGAGTTAAACTACCTCAGATCATCGGGGACACGTTTGTTCCTCCGATTGTCCGTGCAGCGTCGTGGACCGGATGATTTAGAACCTCATTAGTGAAATTAAGTGAGGGGAAATGATTAGGAGGGGTCCGATTTGATGTCTGCCGCACGGGAGCGCTGGTTGTTGTGGGATTCGGCCGGTGTAGGCTCACCGGAGCTCGATCCTCCACCGCTCCCCGTCGGGGACTTGGCACTGTGAAGAATCAGAAGTAGAAGGGGTTTCCTGTAAACGTCAGCGACTGTAATAAATACTGTCGCGGGCTCTTGTAGGTTATTCAAAAGGTCAGGACCTTTCTGCAAAGTCGGCACGCGCGGGCGCGTGTGGGCACGCTTCTGCCTATAGATGGGCCAACTTGGGCCAGTTTCGGCCCAGCTCTGTTAATTCTTATCCTTTTTCTTTTTCTTCTGGACTTAGGGAATTCCTAGCAAATTATAGAAAATTTCGAAAAATACCAGACCAATTTTGCTAGGCTTCTAATTTCTTATAGTATTTAATAAAAATAATTTCCTGATTTTTAGTTCCAATAGGGAATTTTGGGACATTTAAAATAGCCAAAAGCCATACTTCTGGAATTTTAGGGAATAATTAATAATTCCAAAAATCACCAAACTTTTTAGGTAAACTTCAAATATTATTTAGAAACTTTGGGTAAAATTTGGTATGCTTTGAACCATGTTTGATACTTAGAACCCAAAACCCTAGCCCCCTGCCCTATGAACTTCACTATAGACTCCGAAAACCCTAGTTTCCCGAAGATCCATGAAGGAAAGTTATATTCAAGACATTAGATAATAAACTTTTATTATCTTTGCATCTTCATGAGCATTACATGAGCATTATTCATGATTATACATGGCTATGTATAGAAAACGAAGAAGAGATAGAGGTTGAAGAAACCAGGACTACATCACCACCACCTAAAGAACCTCAGGCAGGAAACTGCTTTTACTTTGATATCCGTGGAGCAGAGCCTGATTCACCTATCACACAAGGCAAGCCCTGGTGCATTTGCCACCCCTTGTTATTTTAAAATCTTTCTCACTTACTTGATGCACTAGGTGATAGGAGTGTGTGCTAAACCAGTTGCTGCATTTCCTCCCTTGAACTGATTACTTCTCCTTAATCCCCTGATTTACAAAAGGTTTTTCTTAAGCTTAGCATTGCTCTAGAAAACTCCGCCTATGTTGATTGGAAGACTTCCTTAAGTCATTTCAACATAGCCGGTCCCAAGCCCGGTAAAGGAGGAGGGTTGTGTTAGGTCCGGCAAACCAACGTAAAAACCAGCCAAATCTTATGGAGATGAAACCACAAAGAAAATCGTTGGGGCGTAACCCTCTTAGCGACGCGCCATATCGGAACCCGGGTATGGTGTTAAATGAGCAAGGGCCGGGCCGTCACCCCTTAAGTGACGCGCCGTCTCTTGATCTGGAGCCGGTGATAAGTGAGCAAGGATCGGGTCGTCGCATCCTTAGTGGCGCGCTACATCGGCGCCCAGGTGTAGTGGAAAATGAGCAAGGGTCTTTGCATCTTCTTCGGCGGGTGCGAAGGGTAAGGAAGCTAGTCGAGCCAACTAGGGTCCGTGTAGGTAGTTGGAACGTAGGTTCCTTAACAGGTAAGTTACGAGAAATAGTTGACGTTGCGGTGAGGAGACGAGTAAATATTTTATGCGTTCAAGAGACCAAGTGGAAAGGACAGAAGGCGAAGGAAGTGGAAGGTACAGGCTTCAAGTTGTGGTACATGGGGACTGCAACAAACAAGAATGGAGTAGGCGTCTTGATCGACAAGAGCCTTAAAGATGGGGTAGTAGATGTTAAGAGGGTAGGAGATAGAATCATCCTAGTCAAGCTGGTCATTGGGGACTTGGTTCTCAATGTTATCAGCGCGTATGCTCCTCAAGTAGGCCTTAATGAGAACTCAAAGAGGGAGTTCTGGGAAGGCCTGGAGGACATGGTTAGTAGTGTGCCTGTTGGCGAGAAGCTCTTCATACGAGGAGATCTCAATGGCTATGTGGGTACATCTAGCACCAGTTTCGAGGGTGTGCATGGAGGCTTCGGCTTTGGGACTAGGAATCAAGAAGGAGAGGAAATCCTGAACTTTGCCCTAGCCTATGACATGTTTATAGCAAACACTTTCTTTAGGAAGAGGACATCCCACCTGGTGACCTTCAGTAGTGGCCAACACACTAGCCAGATTGATTTCGTCCTCTTGAGAAAAGAGGACAGGCATGCCTGCTTAGTTTGCAAGGTTATACCTGGAGAGTGTGTGGTAACCCAACATAAGCTTGTCGCAGCTGACTTCCATTTTAAGATTCGTTTACAACGGAATAAGCATAACAAGGTCACTAGAACAAAGTGGTGGAAGCTTAAAGGGGATGTGGCCCGAACTTTCAAGGAGAGAGTTATCGAGGAGGGCCCTTGGGCAGAAGAGGGAGACACAAATATCATGTGGAGGAAGATGGCGATGTGCATCCGAAAGATAGATTCAGAAGAGTTTGGGTTGAGTCAAGGAAACAGAAGGGAAGTTAAAGACACTTGGTGGTGGAACGAAGATGTCCAAAAGGCTATCAAGGAGAAGAAAGATTGCTACAAACGCTTACATCATGACAAGTGTGCAGAAAACATAGAGAAGTATAGGATAGCGAAGAAGTCTGCAAAGCGAGCGGTTAGTAGAGCCCGGGGTCAAGCCTTTGACAACCTTTATCAACGGTTGGACACAAAGCAGGGAGAAAAGGATATCTATAGGATGGCCAAGATTCGTGAAAGGAAGACAAGGGATGTCAACCAAGTCAAATGCATCAAGGATGAAGCAAACCAACTATTAGTGAAGAATGGAGAGATCAAGAACAGATGGAAGGAGTACTTCAACAAATTGTTCAATGGAGGGAATGAGAGTTCTACAATAGAATTGGACGAACCATTCGAAGACAACAACAGGGGTTTTGTACGAAGGATACAAGAATATTATGAAGTTAAGGAGGCGCTAAAAAGGATGAAGGTAGGAAAGGCGATGGGCCCTGATGGTATCCCTATCGAGGTATGGAGATGCCTTGGAGGCATAGAGATAGTATGGCTGACTAAGCTTTTCAACACCATCTTTCGGACAAACAGAATGCCCGACGAGTGGCGGCGGAGTACATTAGTACCAATCTTCAAGAACAAAGGAGATGTTCAAAGTTGTACTAATTACCGTGGAATTAAGCTCATGAGCCATACAATGAAGCTATGGGAGAGAGTCATTGAACACCGCCTGCGAAAGATGACGAGCGTGACCCAAAATCAGTTTGGTTTCATGCCCGGGAGATCAACTATGGAGGCCATTTTCTTACTAAGACAACTTATGGAGAGATTCAGAGAACAAAAGAAAGACCTGCATATGGTCTTCATAGACTTGGAGAAGGCTTATGACAAAGTACCTAGGAGTGTAATGTGGTGGGCCTTGGAAAAACACAAAGTAGCAACAAAGTACAGTAATCTTATTAAAGATATGTACACTAATGTTGTGACAAGTGTCCGAACAAATGATGGGGACACCGATGACTTTCCAATTAACATAGGACTACATCAAGGGTCGGCTTTGAGCCCTTATCTTTTTGCTTTGGTGATAGATGAGGTCACAAGGGACATACAAGGAGATATACCGTGGTGTATGCTTTTTGCCGATGATGTGGTACTTATTGAGGAGAGTAGGAGTGGTGTTTCGCAAAAGTTGGAATTGTGGAGGCAGACGCTGGAAGCAAAAGGTTTTAGGCTTAGTAGGTCTAAAACGGAGTATATGAAGTGTGATTTCAGTGCCATGGGGTATGAAGATGGCGATGTTAGTCTTGATGGGCAAGTGGTACCCAAGAAAGACACTTTTCGTTACTTAGGATCAATGCTTCAGAAGGATGGAGACATCGATGAGGATGTCAGTCATAGAATTAAAGCTGGATGGTTGAAGTGGCGGCAAGCGGCGGGTGTCTTATGCGACCCTCGGGTGCCACACAAACTAAAAGGCAAATTCTACAGGACAGCAATCCGGCCGGCTATGTTGTATGGAGCAGAATGTTGGCCCACTAAAAGACAACATGTCCAACAACTATGTGTGGCAGAGATGCGTATGTTGCGCTGGATATGTGGCCACACAAGGAGAGACCGAGTCCGGAATGATGATATTCGAGAGAGAGTAGGAGTGGCGCCAATTGAGGAGAAGCTTATGCAACATCGTTTGAGATGGTTTGGACATATCCAACGAAGACCTGAAGAGGCACCAGTGCATATCGGAATAATTAGGCGTCCCGAGAATGTGAAGAGAGGTAGAGGTCGACCAACCTTGACGTGGACAGAGGCTGTGAAGAGGGACCTGAAGGAGTGGAATATTGATAAAGAGCTCGCCGTGGATAGGAAGGGGTGGAAGTGTGCAATTCATGTGCCAGAACCTTGATTTATAGTTTCGCTTTTCCTCCTTAATCGTTTGACCTTTTATTGTGCCCATTTAGACCTTGCTGGTTCTTGTGGGTTTTATCTCTTTTATGTGTTTCCCCGTTTCGTCGTTTTTCGGTTCTCCTTTGCCTTTGTTTCCCTTTTTTTCTTTGGGGGTTGAGCTCTGAGGTTTTCATACGGGGTTTCATCTCTAGCCTACCCCAACGTGCTTGGGACAAAAAGGCTTTGTTGTTGTTGTTGTTAGCATTGCTCTAGAAAAACAAAATGTTTTATTTTGACAAAAGATGATGCTTCAAAGTGGGTGGGATGTTTTCAAAAACAAAACTTGATGGTGGATCCATCGTGGCCATGATGGGTTCAATATCAGAAAAGATGTACCTCTACCAGGTACCGAACTTTGGGTTTGAAATGATAAAGCTAAGACCGGGCGGGTGACTTGCACGAGAAGAGAGTCTTACTTTAGTGTCTTCGTCTGAGTCGATTAAGGACTTTGTCGATGTAGGCTTGCTGATCGAGGACCCTTTAACTAGTCACATGCCTCGTCATGGGTAAGATTTGCCTCGGGCAGACTAAAACCAGAATAAGATAACACGTAATGGGAGTGGAGAGATGGAGAGAGTAGCGTGTACCCTCCGTGGCAAGAGGCTGGACGGTGGTGTTTTTGTGCTCTCGGTTGGCGTGAACCTGATCTGGTCTTAAGAACCCCGGTGACGAGTTGACATATGCAAGGGTTAAGTGCTACATATGTCGTGTGATTGGAGATCCTCAGCTAAGTAATCGATTCGGATCGCTGTAACTTCGCGGACATGAAGACTTGGTCACTGCCCTACACGTAGCTTTCCAGTGAATAAGAGGGGTTGTTAAGAAATTGGCTAGTATAGGTCAAGTGCTTGAACTAGGGTAGAAAGAACTCTAGATGCAGGTAACTTCACTAAACCTGACAAATAAAACTGGATTTTTAAGGATCCACTATTAGTAAGCATTTCTGCAAACAGAGTCTGTGATTATTGATAAGCCTTACCTTGACTCCCTTAAGCCAGCATATTCCTTGAGAGTCTTTTATTTTGACGGGTAAGACTTGTGAAAGTACATTTCATACTCAGGGCTTTGTCCCATGTTGTTTTAGGTGAAGAAGCAGCAAACTTTTGTTGCTTCTATTCCAAGGTGGTTCCTAAAGAAGAAAATAAAAAATGAAGCTGCGGGAGGAAGGGTCCTCCATTAAGAAAAACTTTTTACTGTTATCGGGAGGGGTTTTTGCCTCCCAGTGATGTAATAATAATACTTCAGCACTCCTATATTTTAACTCTGGTCTGTAATAATACAACTCTTTCTTAGTTTAATATAAGGTAAGTTATTGTAATTGCTTCCGCATTTTCGTACCTCCGATGTATTGTAATGTCTGCGTGACGGGTGAAACGCTCTTGGGAAAGGTAAGGAATGCAGGTACCAAACTTGTCAAGTGATCAGGGGCACCTGCAGGGTTGTCTAAGGTCCGTTGGACAAGGACAACTGTAGGTGGGCCTAATGACTTGGGAGGTTCCGTCACAATATATGTCTAAGGATAAACGTGATTGCTTTCTTTTCTTTAACATTTTGGACCACATTTGCATCACTTGCTTGTTTTTGCAAATCTTTTGGAAAAATCTTTTCAAATTCTTTTGCAAATAGCCAAGGGTATAGGAATATGATTTTAGAAGCATTTCAAGATTTGAAATTTCTCCCCCTATTTCAAATGCTTTCCTTTGACTAAATGAAAGCTCCCCCTAAAGAAATTCTCCCCTTAGCTTGCAAGAGGGTTTTTAAAATGATTTCCCTTTTTGAAACTGATGTCCAATGAAATTATACCAATTGAAAATCTTTATACTATCTTGAAATTTTGAAGTCAAATAAGATACCAATTGAAGAAGATACTAATGGACAAATTTTGTGATTAATTCAAATACCAATTGAAATAATTTCTTTCTTTAGATTTTGAAAATTTTAAAATGGTGGTGCGGTCTTTTTGCTTTGGGCTTAATACTTTCTCCCATTTAGCATTAATCGCCAAAAACAGAGAACTTGAGAGCCCTTTCTACTTTCTCCCACGTTGGTAAAGGAAATATGAGTGAAGTGTTATACCAAGTACGAGTTTTCTTGAGTAATGGCAAAGGATAAATGATACTGTCAGAGTTGGAGTGGAAGCCTTGCCTTTGCCGAATACTCCATTTCCCTTTCAATCTAAGACTAGTAATAGAGATATACTTGAAAACACATTAGTCTTAGCCTTGACACAAGAAGAATAAGAAATATGCATTTGTACCAAATGAAAGAGACATGAGCAAAGGTATATAAATTAGCTATGTGTGCAATGTTTCAAGCAAAGTTCCAAGAATCATGTATATTTAGCTCATTCCTAAGTTTGCTAAAAGTCTTCTCATCGAGTGGCTTGGTAAAGATATCGGCTAACTGGTTGTGGGTATTAACATAAGCAATTTTGATACCCCCTTTTGTTGGTGATCTCTCAAAAAGTATATCGGATGTCTATGTGCTTATTGCGGCTGTGTTCAACAGGATTTTCTGTCATGCGGATTGCACTCTCATTATCACATAGGAGAGGGACTTTGCTCAATTTTTAGCCATAGTCCCTAAGGGTTTGCCTCATTCAAAGTAATTGTGCACAGCAATGGCCTGTAGCAATATACTTGGCTTCAACGGTGGATAGAGCTACTGAGTTTTTGTTTCTTTGAAGCCCAAGACACCAGGAATCTTCCCAGAAACTGACAAGTCCCTGATGTGCTCTTCCTATCAATCTTACATCCGGCATAATCGGCATCGGAATACCCAATTAAATCAAAGGTAGATCCCTTGGGGGTACCAAAGCCCAAACTTAGGAGTGTAAACTAGACATCTCATAATTCTTTTCACGGCCCTAAGGTGAACTTCCTTAGGATTTGCCTGGAACCTTGTACACATGCATATTGAAAACATAATATCCGGTCGTGAAGCACATAAATAGAGTAAGGATCCTATCATCGACCGGTATACCTTTTGATCTACGGATTTACCTCCCGTGTCGAGGTCGAGATGCCCATTAGTTCCTATGGGTGTCTTGATGGGTTTGCCATTCTTCATTCCAAACTTCTTAAGTATGTCTTGAATGTACTTAGTTTGGCTGATGAAGGTGTCCTCTTGGAGTTGCTTGATTTGAAATCCAAGGAAATACTTCAACACCCCCATCATAGACATCTCGAATTTCTGTATCATAATCCTACTAAACTCTTCACAAGAGGACTTGTTAGTAGACCCAAATATAATATCATCAACATAAATTTGGCATATAAACAAGTCTTTGGAAATAATTTTGGTGAAGAGACTAGGATCGACCTTTCTGACTTTGAAGCCATTAGTGATAAGAAAGTCTCTCAGGCATTCATACCATGCTCTTGGGGCTTGCTTGAGCCCATAAAGCGCCTTTGAGAGCTTATAGACATGGTTAGGATACTCACTATCTTCAAAGCCGGGAGGTTGCTCAACATATACCTCTTCCTTGATAGGGCCATTGAGGAAGGCACTCTTCACGTCCATTTGGTATAGCTTAAAGCCATGGTAAGTAGCATAGGCAAGTAATATACGAATTGACTCAAGCCTAGCTACGGGTGCATAGGTTTCATCAAAATCCAAACCTTCGACTTGTGAATAACCTTTGGCCACAAGTCGGGCTTTGTTCCTAGTCACCACACCATGCTCGTCTTGCTTGTTGCGAAATACCCATTTGGTACCAACAACATTTTGGTTAGGACGTGGAACTAAATGCCAAACCTCATTCCTCATGAAGTTGTTGAATGCCCCTGAATCTCTTGCATGCCCACCATGCAATCTGGTTCTCTTAGTGCATCCTCTATCCTGTATGGCTCAATAGAGGACAAAAAAGAGTAATGTTCACAGAAATGAGCAACTCGAGATCTAGTGGTTACCCCCTTGTGAATGTCACCAAGTATGGTATTGATGGGGTGATCTCTTTGAATTGCTTGGTGGACTCTTGGGTGTGGCGGTCTTTGACCCTGAATCTCTTGGTCATCTTCCTTGTCTTCATTATCATCACCCCCTTGATTAATGTCCTCTTCTTGAGGTGGCTCATCGTCTTGATCTTCATCCTCTTCTTCTTGAGCCTCATCCTCATCTTGATTTGGTGGAGATGCTTGTATGGAAGACGATGGTTGATCTTGTGCTTATGTAGGCTCCTCGGACTCTTTTGGACACACATCCCCAATGGACATGTTCCTTAGCGCGATGCATGGAGCCTCTTCATCATCTAATTCATCAAGATCAACTTGCTCCACTTGGGAGCCATTAGTCTCATCAAACACAATGTCACAAGAAACTTCAACTAATCCAGTGGACTTGTTGAAGACTCTAATGCCCTTGCGTTTGAGTCGTAACCAAGTAAAAAGCCTTTTACTGCTTTAGGAGCAAATTTAGATTTTCTACCTCTCTTAATAAGAATAAAGCATTTGCTCCCAAAAACTCTAAAGTATGAAACATTGGGATTTTTACCGATGAGGAGTTCATACGATGTTTTCTTGAGGATTCGGTGAAGATATAACCGGTTGATGGAGTAACAGGCGGTGTTGATCGCCTCCGCCCAAAATCGGTCCGGTGTCTTGTATTCATCAAGCATGGTCCTTGCCATATCCAGTAGAGTTCTATTCTTCCTCTCCACTACACCATTTTGTTGAGGTGTGTAGGGAGAAGAGAACTCATGCTTGATGCCCTCCTCAAGAAATTCTTTAATTTGAGAGTTCTTGAACTCCGTTCCATTGTCGCCTCTAATCTTTTTGATTCTCAATCCGAACTCATTTTGAGTCCGTCTCAAGAATCCTTTTAAGGTCTCTTGGGTTTGAGATTTTTCCTACAAAAAGAACACCAGAGTGAAGCGAGAATGATCATCCACTACAACAAGACAATACTTACTCCCGCCGATGCTTATTTAAGTGATCGGGCCGAATAAATCCATGTGGAGTAGCTTGAGCGGCCTGTCGGTTGTCATGATTTGTTAGTCCTAAAATGTGCTCTCCCTTTAGAAGTTTGTGAAGAATCTTCATTCCAACATGGGCAAGTCGGCGATGCCAGAGCCATCCCATATTAGTCTTAGCAATTAAGCAAGTATCTAGTTTAGCTTTATTATCATTAAAATCAACTAAATATAGCTGACCATCTAACACTCCCTTAAATGCTATTGAATCATCACTTCTTCTAAAGACAGTATCACCTACATCAGTAAATAGACAGTTGTAGCCCATTTTGCATAATTGAGAAACTGAAAGCAAATTGTAATCTAAAGAATCTATAAGAAAAACATTGGAAATGGAATGGTCAGGAGATATAGCAATTTTACCCAAACCTTTGACCAAACCTTGATTTCCATCCTCGAATGTAATAGCTCTTTGGGGATCATCATTTTTCTCGTATGAGGAGAACATCCTTTTCTCCCCAGTCATGTGGTTTGTGCAACCACTATCGATTATCCAACTTGATCCACCTGATGCATAAACCTACAGAACAAATTTACGCTTTGTTCTTAGGTACCCAAACGGTCTTGGGTCCTTTGACATTAGAAACAAGCACCTTGGGTACCCAAACACAAGTCTTGGGACTCTTGTGTTTGCCCCCAACATATTTGACAACTACTTTGCCCGATTGTTAGTGTTGGTCACTTGTTCTCAAATGCTATGAGTTAAGAACAAGGCAACACAAAATGTTAATAGTCAAAGACCTTCGTCCTTCGAAGCATTATCTCCCTTAGGATATAATGATCTTCAGACGAAGGTTATGAAGGACATACCTTCATCATCTCAGTATATAATAATGAAAGTAGACACACGAGGCATGGAAAACAACATGAATAATCATATGATATTATCAGGACATTTTTATTACATTATCATGAATGAATATGAACAATATCGAATTATACTTATACCTTCGGTTTGACAGAAGGTAAAAGGCTTGAGAGTGACGTGCAAGCGAATACAAGTCAACATGAACAGCATGATGCTATTGTTCATCTATTTATAGGCACAGGACGCAGCCTGTGTAAATTACATTTATGCCCTTGACATTTACTATTGACCTAGTGATAATCTATCAAGGACTAGACAACCTTTTCCCCTTTAGGTCGGTTCCATTTTTCGCTGCTAAGCTGAAGCTTCTCCACAGGTAGCTTTGGAACTGGTTCATTCCTCTCCCGATCCGTGCTTTTTATATCGTGTACAGCTTCATCCCAAGGCCGAAGATCCCTGTATATATATTTGAACTTGGGAAACATGTTAGTCGTGTTTTTGATGACCTTCAGAAGACAAAGGCCCCCAACAGTAGCCCCTCGCAGTATTAATTTGTTATAACGAATTTAGACTATGACATGAACAAAGGCCTTAAGCCGAAGGTCCGAAAAAACACCTTCCCTTCGCTAGAATAGCGACAGTCTATGACAGACGGGACCCACCAAGTTGCAGAGCACTAGGCGTATAAATATGAACCCACAGCGACAGCATTTGATACACCATTTCTGCTGCTTGCGTTATTTCCTCAAATTTTAACTCTTGCTTGCAAGTTTTTGCTTAATTTTCGAGCTTCTATTTTAAGACGTGCTTGTTTCATATCTGAGGAGAAGATGACTAGTGAGGAGAAGAAGATAACTGAGGAGAAGATGACTGAGGAGAGGAAGATATCAGAGGAGAAGAAGTTGTATGAAGAGAAGAAAGTTATGGATCCTTTTATTGCTGGGTTTTACAAGTCTATGGCTAAGATGAATACAGAGAAAATCACTAAAGAAATAATGGAGGGTTTGTCTGAAGATTCTGATGACAGTGATAGTTATGATGTAGAGAGTGGAGATGAAGACTCTAAGGACCGGCCCTGTAGGCCAAGCCATATTATCTTCAGAAAGTCGACCATCAAGCAAATTCATATTGACGCCATGAGAGGGAGATATTTTCGCGACATGTCTATTGTCAGGGTTGGAGGAGACAGCACTGCCCCTGTTCTTGAGGAAAATGAAGTTGTTATCTACCGAACCTTCTTGAAGGCAGGCCTTCGGTTCTCGTTGAGCAAGTTTGTGGTTGAAGTGTTAAAGATATTCCAAATTTTTCTTCATCGGATTACCCCCGAAGCCATAATTAGAATGGGGATGTTTGTCTAGGCTGTAAGGAGTCAAGGGCTGGAGCCGAGCGCAAAGTGCTTTTGTAATATGCATGAGTTATTATACGAGATGAAGGATATCGGCAAAGAACAATACCATAACAACTTCGGTTGCTATGGGTTCATTGCCCGCTCTAATGCAAGTTACCCGGTGCCAACGTACCAGAAAAGGTGGCCCAGGGCCTGGATGGAGGAGTGATTTTATGTTAAAAATGATCTGATTAAAATAGGAGATATCAAGGAAATTATCCAGCGCCCCATCTGGTCCCGCTTCGGCCTTCGAAGGCCGAAGGTCACTGTCGGAGAGGAAATATCCGGCCGGGTGGCGGAGTGCACCCGCCCTAAATCCTAAGATGAGGAGGGGGCCTAAACGTTCTGCTTGTTGTGAGATTTGGGGATGAACACAAGAACACACAAGAATTTAGAGTGGTTCGGGCCGCCAGAGCGTAATACCCTACTCCACTGTGTGTTGTATTGCTCGTGAGCTTGAGTTGTGTCCTGGAAGACTTGGGACTGAGAGTCTGAGTGCGTGTGTGAGCTTGTGTTGTAACATAGTGTGCCCTCCCTTTTATAGTTCAAGGGGGGCACATACAAGTATACTAAGCCTCGACATGTGGGCCCAGGGACAAAATGGGTGTAGTACTTGGGGCTATTAATCCGGTGCAATCTCCTCGTGCCCTGATATATGCGATCCCTGTAGTATTGGCTTGCAGCAGAAGTTTCCCTAGCAACGTACAAGTCATGATGACCATGGCGCGCGCGGGTGGTATGGGAGCACGCCTGCTGTCTGATTGGACAGGCACGCCGTCTGCAGGATAGCCCAGTCGCTGCCTACTAGAGGAGTAGAGAGAGAGGGTGCATTAAATGGCGAGTAGTCACGTCGCCTGCCAGCGGAGTGGATGGGGCGTATTAAATGCTGTGATGGCACATCGCCTGTCAGGCGGCGGGCATCCTCCGCATTAAATACTGAGATAGCATAGCATGCGATGCGCGGCGCGGCCCACGACATGTAGTCCTTACGTCAGGCTCCGCCCACTGACTTATGTCATGGGCGGAGGGCCACGTGGCAGCATCGGGTCTCTGCTTGGGCAGGGAGCTGAGCCGTACATGATGGGGTCCAGACACGTGCCAGCGTCGAACCCCTGCCTGGCCTTTAGCCAGGGCTTAAGCATTTTCCGTCCTGGTGCACCAGGACCCCACCGTGAGCAATCTGGACCCCTTGCGAAGGGGTTTGGTTCCCACCTTGGGGGGCCCAGTATGCATACGTGGAGGTCTCGGACCTCCCCTGGGAGTCTTGTCCACAAACTTAGGCACACTCCCATGGGGGTGTGGACTTACTGCAGATGCCCAGGAGTATTCCACTATGATGGACACGTGGTGGTCCTGGACCCACCCAGGTGGTGAGGCTGGGCGCCGATGTGGGCCCTGAGCAACCGCCCTTGGTTGGGCTGAGGCACGCCTTAGTCACAGACACAACCCTACTACCATGTGGCTAAGAGGTAGCCGCACGAGAACTGCGCCTTGACACAGTAGTAGGGGGTACCCTTGATCCAGGGTACCGACAGTGGCCCTCGGGCCCGCCACAAGGGAGGATACGAGCCTGTAGGTGGGGCCAAAGCTTGTATCTTGCGTCAACTTGGTATGACCAGCGACTGGGGCACATCCTCTGTGCGTGCCGCATTAACTCGGCATGCTCGCGCTACCAGCCTACCATTGGTCATATCAACCGGCGTGCCTATTCCCGCGGCTGACTGACCCATGATCTTCGTGCTCGATAGCTTTTACTGGGCCATGCGTGGGGCGTCTTGATACCGCTGCATATGGTTTTGAAAATTCATCTTCTCTGTCTTTCGCGGTGGCCCTAAGAAGGCACGATACTGGTGCGAGTGGCGGTCTGACTTCTCACTGCTGGTGGCGTGCTCCTCACACAGTGGTTCGCCTTCTCCTCATAGTTGGTGGCGTGATTTGTTTTACCGAGGTTCGGTTCTTGCAAACCTACTCCCCGTTGAGGTGGTCACAAAGACCGGGTCTCTTTCAACCCTTTCCCTCTCTCAAACGGTCACTTAGACCGAGTGAGCTTCTCTTCTCAATCAAACGGGACACTAAGTCCCCGCAAGGACCACCACACAATTGGTGTCTCTTGCCTCGGTTACAATTGAGTTGATCACAAGAAAGAATGAGAAAGAAAAAGCAATCCAAGCGCAAGAGCTCAAATGAACACAAGTCACTCTCTCACTAGTCACTATTTGATTGGAATGATCTTTGGACTTGGGAGAGGATTTGATCTCTTTGGTGTGTCTTGTATTGAATGCTATAGCTCTCGTAAGGTGTAGGAAGTCTGAAAACTTGGATCAAATGAATGTGGGGTGGTTGGGGGTATTTATAGCCCCACCCACCAAAAGTGGCCGTTGGGAGGCTGTCTGTCGCATGGCGCACCGGACAGTCCGGTGCGCCATCGGACATTGTCCGGTGCGCCAGCCACGTCACCCGACCGTTAGGGTTCGACCATTGGAGCTTCTGTCTTCTAGGTCACCGGACAGTCCGGTGGTGCACCGGACAGTTACTGTACACTGTCCGGTGCGCCTTCTGTCGCTGCTCTGACTCTGGCGCGCACTGTAGCGCATTGAATGCGTTTTGCAGACGACCGTTGGCGCAAAGTAGCCGTTGCTCCGCTGGCACACCGGACAGTCCGGTGGTGCACCGGACAGTCCGGTGAATTATAGCGGAGCGGCTCCCAGAATTCCCAAAGGTGGCGAGTTCAGACTGGAATCCCCTGGTGCACCGGACACTGTCCGGTGGCACACCGGATAGTCCGGTGCGCCAGACCAGGGCACACTTCGGTTGTCTTTTGCTCCCTTTGTTTGAACCCTTTCTTTTGACTTGTATTGGTTTGTTGTGAACCTTTGGCACCTGTAGAACTCATAATCTAGAGCAAACTAGTTAGTCTAATAATTTGTGTTGGGCAATTCAACCACCAAAATTCATATTGGAAAAGGTTTGACCCTATTTCCCTTTCAATCTCCCCCTTTTTGGTGATTGATGCCAACACAAACCAAAGCAAATATAAAAGTGCAGAATTGAACTAGTTTGCATAATGTAAGTGCAAAGGTTGCTTGGAATTGAAACCAATATACTTATTTCAATAGATATGCATGGATGGTTTTTCTTCTTATTTAAAATTTTGGACCACGCTTGCACCACTTGTTTTGTTTTTGCAAACTCTTTTGTAAATTCTTTTCAAAGTCCTTTTGCAAATAGTCAAAGGTAAATGAATAAGATTTTGAGAAGCATTTTCAAGATTTGAAATTTTCTCCCCCTGTTTCAAATGCTTTTCCTTTGACTAAACAAAACTCCCCCTTAATGAGATCCTCCTCTTAGTGTTCAAGAGGGTTTTAGATATTAATTTTGAAGAGGGTATACCAATTTGAAATTATATCAAAAATAAGATACCAATTGAAAAATTCTTTTCTAACTCAAATTTAAAGGACTACATTTTTGAAATTGGTGGTGGTGCGGTCCTTTTGCTTTGGGCTAATACTCTCTCCCCCTTTGGCATGAATCGCCAAAAACGGATACTTGTGAGTGAAATATAAGCCCTTTTAACTACTTTCTCCCCCTATGGTAAATAATATATGAGTGAAGATTATAATAAAGTTGGAGAGTTGGGCGGAGCGACAGCGAAGGATGAATGATTCGATGGAGTGGAGTGGAAGCCTTGTCTTTGCCGAAGACACCATTTCCCCTTTCAATCTATGACTTAGCATAAGGTGCACTTGAAAAACACATTAGTCATAGCACATGAAAGAGATGATCAAGGGTATATATATGAGCTATGTGTGCAAAGTATCAGTCAAAATTCCTAGAATCAAGAATATTTAGCTCATGCCTAAGTTTGGTAAATGTTTGCTCATCTAATGGATTGGTAAAAATATCGGCTAATTGTTCTTTGGTGTTAACATATGCAATCTCGATATCCCCCTTTTGTTGGTGATCCCTTAGAAAATGATACCGAATGGCTATGTGTTTAGTGCGGCTATGCTCAACGGGATTATCCGCCATGCGGATTGCACTCTCATTATCACATAGAAGAGGAACTTTGGTTAATTTGTAACCATAGTCCCTAAGGATTTGCCTCATCCAAAGCAATTGCGCGCAACAATGGCCTGCGGCAATGTACTCGGCTTCGGCGGTAGAAAGAGCGACAGAATTTTGGTTCTTTGAAGCCCAAGACACCAGAGATCTTCCCAAGAATTGGCAAGTCCCTGATGTGCTATTTCTATTAATTTTACACCCTGCCCAATCAGCATCAGAATAACCAATTAAATCAAATGTGGATCCCCTGGGGTACCAAAGGCCAAACTTAGGAGTATAAACTAAATATCTCAAGATTCGTTTTACGGCCCTAAGGTGAACTTCCTTAGGATCGGCTTGAAATCTTGCACACATGCATATGGAAAGCATAATATCTGGTCGTGAAGCACATAAATAGAGTAAGAAACCTATCATCGACCGGTATACCTTTTGATTGACGGATTTACCTCCCGTGTCGAGGTCGAGATGCCCATTAGTTCCCTTGGGTGTCTTGATGGGCTTGGCATCCTTCATCCCAAACTTGGTTAGAATGTCTTGAATGTACTTCGTTTGGCTAATGAAGGTGCCCTCTTGGAGTTGCTTCACTTGAAATCCTAAGAAATACTTCAACTCCCCCATCATAGACATCTCGAATTTTTGAGTCATGATCCTACTAAACTCTTCACATGTAGATTCGTTAGTAGACCCAAATATGATATCATCAACATAAATTTGGCATACAAACAAATCATTTGCAAGTGTTTTAGTAAAGAGAGTAGGATCGACTTTTCCAACTTTGAAGCCATTAGCAATAAGAAAATCTCTTAGGCATTCATACCATGCTCTTGGGGCTTGCTTGAGCCCATAAAGCGCCTTAGAGAGTCTATAAACATGGTTAGGATACTCACTATCTTCAAAGCCGGGAGGTTGCTCAACATAGACTTCTTCCTTGATTGGTCCATTGAGGAAGGCACTTTTCACGTCCATTTGATAAAGCTTAAAGCCATGGTAAGTAGCATAGGCAAGTAAAATGCGAATTGACTCGAGCCTAGCTACGGGTGCATAGGTTTCACCGAAATCCAAACCTTCGACTTGTGAGTATCCCTTGGCCACAAGTCGGGCTTTGTTCCTTGTCACCACACCATGCTCATCTTGTTTGTTGCGGAAGACCCACTTGGTTCCTACAACATTTTGGTTAGGACGTGGAACTAAATGCCATACCTTATTCCTTGTGAAGTTGTTGATCTCCTCTTGCATCGCCATCACCCAATCCGAATCTTGAAGTGCTTCCTCTACCCTGTGTGGCTCAATAGAGGAAACAAAAGAGTAATGTTCACAAAAATGAGCAACACGAGATCGAGTAGTTACCCCCTTATGAATGTCACCAAGGATGGTGTTCACGGGGTGATCTCGTTGGATTGCTTGGTGGACTCTTGGGTGTGGCGGTCTTGGAACTTGCTCATCCTCCTTGTCTTGATCATTTTCATCTCCCCCTTGATCATTGCCGTCTTCTTGAGGTGGCTCATCTTCTTGATCTTCTTCTTTATCATCTTGAGCCTCATCCTCATCTTGAGTTGGTGGGGATGCTTGCATGGAGGAAGATGGTTGATCTTGTGCTTGAATGGGCTCTTCGGATTCCTTAGGACACACATTGATATGACCACGCCATCAAGCAACACGTTATAACCCCCAAGTCATACTACATCAACTCAAGTACAACCAACATCATCACCGACCCAAGTCTTTGATGGACAAATTACACGTAGCCGAGCTAAGAAGCTACAGCAAGAGGTGCACGCGCTACTTTATGAATTTCGATTAAACACTAATGAGAATTTTATGCTACCTAAGTCGTGTATGTTGATATTACTTAGGTTCACCAAAGAGGAAGGACAAAACATATCAAAGGCGAATCAGCAAGAAGAGCTATGTCCGAGTCAGTCCAGCGCTACAGAACCATCCAGAAGAAACAGTCATATCTTTTGATTCCCAAAAGCTATGAAGGTCCATAAGTACTTTTTGGAAAGCTCTTGAAGTCTAGTTTCCAATGCTTATAAAGCCGACTTAACCACATCTACCAGAAAGGCAGCCGACCTACTTTAGTGCTGACTGGTCAGAAGGTCAACAGTCTGCTTGATGACCAAGTTTTCGTATTAAACTGCATCATTCTACGAAGTTTCATTAAGCATGCTATATATGGTGAGAAAGCTTATCAAGTTAGCTTTCCAATGCAACCAGTCCCACGTCATTTGAATATTCCTAGAAGAAGTTATTGCCAAAATACTGAAGGCTGCGCAGAAGTCAAACAGCCACACGAAAATCAGCTCTGCAGATCTTCCGAAGAGGCTCCTTCACATTAGCTCGTGAAAATACTTTTGTTTTGTGTTTATACCTCGCTAAGGCTGGTTGTTACTAGTATAAATACCCCCCTATGTCTATGATGTAAGGCAGCTTATGATAATCTAAAACAGAACCCCTTTGTTCAGCTGTGTGCTAACAAATATTGAGAGTGATCTCTACCCCTTTGCTCTTGTGAATTCCTTCGTGGGATTGCAGAAGCGGCGGCTTGGAGCGCTCCCAATTGGTGCTCCTACTCCCTTCGAGGTCTCCTCGATTGATTGTAGGCTGTGTTGGTTGGTTCTTTGAGAGTGTGGTTGGGCGAATCCTCGATTCAGGCTGCCGGTTAAAGACAGTGGTTGGCTTCGAGTTTTATTTGTCAGGTTGCACTAGTTATCGCTGCTTGCAGCAAGTTATCTTGGCTTCTTTGAAGCTAGTTATCTGAAGATTGATCCTACGTCGTGAAGATCGGGCATCATGACGCATCATCTGGTATCAAAGCCTCAGTTGCCACGGTAGGATTCTTTACCCTTAGCTACATATATTTTGTGTTCGTCCTATCCACCAAAAAGCCATAAAATATTTTGTCATAGCCCTTTGTTTCAATCTGTTGCTCCAGTGAGTTTTGTTAAGTTTCAGTCCTTAGAGTCTTTGTTTAGTTGCTGGTCACTCTATCCTTTGTGTTCCCTTTGAGCCTCTTATATATATCTAAAAATATCCACAAAAAGAAAAATCTGAAAACTCTCATTATTTCCTTCGCGTTAACTTTGATCCTATTTAAGTTATAGCTGCTGGTTGAGTTCTTGTTAAAGTATTATAAAGTGTGCAATATCATATCAGATCTCTATGTTTAGTTCGATAAAAAAAAGAGTATCGAAAAAAAAGAGAAGAAAGAAAAGTACCAAAAAAGTGTTGAACAAGATTGTGAAAGAAACATAGAACAATCATTTTGTTTATGTGCACAAGTGCTGAAAATTTTTATCAAGTTGTTCAACCAGCTTGCTGTTATCATTTGGTGCAAAATTTTGGTTGGATCTGATTGCAACACTTGCATTCCAATCATACTCCTTGTCTGCATCAAATCTGAAATTTCTTGCGCGTGTGTTTGATCTATTTGCATCCCTCGTATCTTGTGGTCAGCACTAGGCAGGGAACTTCTAGTTGGATGGTTATTTAACTTTACAACAACTTGGATTTAGATTGCATTCCTTGTTTACTATTCCCCCACCAAGCTCCACATATAATCCATCGTAATCGGTACTCTGGTCTTGTATTCGCTTAACCATCACTTTCTTGTTACCACCACACATTTTTCTTGCAACCCGCAGGGACCTCATAAGAGCTTTGGTTGGTAAGAGTGGTGAGGTTGTGAGATTCTATATAGCTTCATATTCCACCTATATTTGTTGCCCTGTTGCCACTAACTTCGCAGGAAGATGGATCCCAACGTTGAGATTGAAGAATGTGTCACCCTGATACAATTCAATGAGCTCAAACAAAGCATAGAAGCCAAGCAAGATCTGTTGGCACAAGATCTTCAGACACTTATGGCTGAAATCAGAGGTCGTCGTCGACTCCCCGATGGTGTAAGAAACCATAATGAAGATGGGGAAGAAGATGAAGGAAATTATTCTAGAAGAGCAAGTGAACATGGGAGGAGAAATCAAGGTGCTGCATATGGTAGAGGAAGAGGCCGGAATCGAAGAAATAATGACAATGAAGAATCTGAATTTGGGGATGATCAGTCTCAACATCGCTATGGTCGTCGTCATCATAGAGGTGTCAACCAAGAAGAGAGATTTGGGAAACTTAAGTTTACCATGCCAAAATTTGATGGTAGATCTGATCCTGAAGATTATTTCACATGGGTATTAAAGGTGGAGAAAATCTTCCGCCTACATAATTATTCAGAGGAGAAGAAACTCGCAATGGCATCTCTTGAGTTTGAGGGATATGCTCTGATTTGGTGGGAGCAACTTCTTCGTGATCGTGAAGAAGATGGAGAGGACCCTATTGTTACTTGGCAAGAGATGAAGCGAGAAATGAGAATTCGTTTTGTGCCGAAGCATTATCGGCGTGATCTTTTTGATAAATTGCAGAATTTGAGGCAAGGAAGTTTCTCTGTTGAGGAGTATTATAAGGAGATGGAGAAGGCCATGATTAGAGCCAATGTGTATGAAGACGAAGAGCAAACCATTGCACGTTTCATGGCTGGGTTACACCGCAACATTCAGCGTATTGTTGAGTTTCAGCCGTACCAAAGTCTTATTGATTTGGTACATCAAGCCACCAAAGCTGAACGCCAGCTGCAACAAGATGCTAAGAGCAGCAAGCCCTTGCCATATGGTGCACGAACCATGCCTGGAGGAAGCAAATCAATCTCAAGGTTTACTACTGCATCCTCAGCGACAAAAGGCTCAACTGGGGGCTTGCGATCCAATATTCAAGGCAATTCTAGTGGAAAGAACGGTGCTGCTCCAAACACGAGTTATAAACCAGCAGCATCCACTTCAACATCAGTGGGTTCAATAGCCAAGAGTAGTGGTATTCAGTGCTTCAAGTGTGGAGGTCGTGGTCATGTCATAAAGGAGTGTCCAAATAATCATGTGATCCTTGTGAATGATGATGGAGAATATACATCAGCTAGTGAAGAGGAAGCTGAAGCAGAAAATATAGAAGATAAAATTGAGGAACACACTGGATGTGAATTTGAGCATGGTACTACTCTGGTGGTTACACAAATCTTGAGTGTTCAAATGAAAGAAGCTGAAATTGGACAGCGACATAATCTTTTTCAAACGCGAGCCAAAGTACAAGACAAAGTAGTAAAGGTGATCATTGATGGAGGGAGCTAATCTTGCAAGTCGTGAGATGGTTGATAAGCTTGGTTTGAAGTTGCAGCGACACCCTCATCCATATCATATCCAATGGCTGAATGAATCGGGAGATATCAAGATTGGTTATAAAGTGAAAGTTCCGTTCAAGATTGGAGAGTATGTTGACATAGTGGAGTGTGATGTTGCACCCATGTCTGTGTGTCACATGCTGCTAGGAAGACCTTGGCAATATGACCGATATTCTCAACATTGTGGAAGAACAAATCAATACACGCTAGATCTGAAAGGGAGAAAGTTTGTACTCAAGCCTATGACCCCTCAACAAATCATGGCTGAACACTTACAAAAGAAAATTGAAATTAGTACAACAAGTAGAGGAGGAGAAGAGCAAAAGAAATTGAGTGCCATCGACAATTCGGTGAGTGAGTGCTACAAGCCAAATTCCAAAGATAAAAAGAAGGAAGAGGGAGAACATCTAGTTATGCTAGCCACAAAATCTGAGCTGAGAGAAGTGAGGAACAACCCATATCAAGTGCTCTTTGTACTTGTGAACAAAGATGTTTTGATTTCTCCTAACGACATAACATCTCTTCCTAGTGTTGTGGCTGATCTTTTGCAGGACTATGAAGACGTATTTCCACAAGAAACACCGGCTGGACTACCTCCAATTCGAGGGATTGAGCATCAAATCGATCTTATTCCAGGGGCTGCACTTCCTAATCGTCCACCATATCGAACCAATCCCGAAGAAACTAAGGAAATACAAAGGCAAGTACAAGAACTTCTTGATAAAGGTTTTGTTCGTGAAAGCTTAAGCCCTTGTGCTGTTCCTGTGATTTTAGTACCTAAGAAAGATGGATCTTGGAGGATGTGTGTTGATTGTAGAGCTATAAATAATATTACCATTCGCTATCGCCATCCTATTCCACGACTAGATGATATGCTTGATGAATTAAGTGGTTCCACAATTTTTACTAAAATTGATTTGAGAAGTGGATACCATCAAATAAGAATGAAAACTGGGGATGAATGGAAGACTGCATTTAAAACAAAATTTGGGTTGTATGAATGGTTAGTGATGCCCTTTGGGTTAACTAATGCTCCTAGTACCTTTATGAGATTAATGAACCATGTCTTAAGAACTTTCATTGGAAAATTTGTTGTTGTCTACTTCGATGATATTCTAATTTACAGCAAGACTTTTGATGAACATGTGAAACACATTCGACAAGTTTTAGATGAGCTAAGAAAGGAGAAATTATTTGCTAATCTTGAGAAGTGCAGTTTTTGCACCGACCATGTTGTGTTTCTTGGCTTTGTTGTTTCAGCAAAAGGAATGAGGTGGATGAATCCAAGGTGAAAGCCATCAAGGATTAGCCAGCTCCAACGAATGTAAGTCAAGTAAGAAGTTTTCATGGTCTTGCTGGGTTTTATAGAAGATTTGTGCGAGATTTCAGTACTATTGCTTCTCCTTTAAATGAATTGACAAAGAAAGGTGTTGAATTTAAATGGGGAAACTCACAAGAAGATGCTTTTCAAGAATTGAAGAAACGTTTGACTGAAGCACCTGTACTTATTCTTCCTGATTTCACTAAAACTTTTGAAGTAGAATGTGATGCTAGTGGGATTGGGATAGGAGGAGTTTTAATGCAACAAGGAAAACCTATAGCATATTTTAGTGAAAAATTGGGAGGTGCTCAATTAAATTATTCTGTGTATGACAAAGAATTGTATGCTTTGGTCCGAGCGCTTGAAACATGGCAGCACTACTTATGGCCAAAAGAGTTTGTTATTCATTCCGATCATGAAGCTTTGAAGTATTTGAAAGGGCAAGCCAAACTGAACCGCCGCCATGCCAAATGGGTTGAGTTTATCGAAACATTTCCATACATTGTGAAATATAAGAAAGGTAAGGACAATGTGGTCGCTGATGCCTTGTCTCGAAAGAATGTGTTGTTGAATCAACTAGAGGTAAAAGTTTTGGGTCTTGAAAATTTGAAAGAAATGTATAATGATGATCCTGAATTTTCAGAACCATACAATCATTGTAAAGATGAAAAAGGTTGGGAAAAATATCATATACACGATGGATTTTTGTTTAGAGCTAACAAACTTTGTGTACCAAATTCTTCGGTTAGATTGCTTTTATTGCAGGAGTCACATGGAGGAGGTCTAACAGGTCATTTTGGACAAAAGAAGACTTATGAACTGCTCAGTGATCATTTCTATTGGCCCAAGATAAGGAGAGACGTCATCAGATTTGTGGAGCGTTGTGTCACCTGTCACAAAGCTAAGTCAAAACTGAACCCTCATGGTTTATATACTCCTTTACCCACTCCTAAAATTCCTTGGGAAGACATAAGCATGGATTTTATTTTAGGGCTGCCGAAGACTCAAAAATAGAGAGATTCTATTTTTGTTGTGGTTGATAGATTTTCAAAAATGGCTCATTTTATTCCATGCAACAAGAGCGACGATGCTTCACATGTTGCCAATTTGTTTTTCAGAGAAATCGTGAGACTACATGGAGTGCCCAAAACCATCGTATCTGACCATGATGTGAAGTTTGTGAGCTATTTTTGGAAGACATTGTGGGCAAAGCTTGGGACTAAACTTTTGTTCTCCACCTCATGCCACCCCCAAACTGATGGCCAAACTGAAGTGGTGAATCGTACATTGTCAATGCTGCTGCGAACAATGGTAAAGAAGAACTTGAAGGATTGGGAGGAATGTTTGCCACACGTGGAGTTTGCTTATAATAGGGCAGTACATTCTACAACTAATTTATGCCCCTTCGAAATTGTATATGGGTTCAAACCTATTGCTCCGATAGATTTGTTGCCCCTTCCATTGCAGGAAAGAACTAATATGGAAGCTTCCAAGCGTGCTGCATACATAAAAAAGATACATGAGAAGACCAAGGAAGCAATTGAGCTCAAAGCAGTGCGCAAGGCAGCAAGCATGAACAAGCATAGGAGGAAAGTGTTATTTGAACCGGGTGACTTGCTTTGGATTCACTTGCGCAAGGAGCGTTTTCCTGATCAGCGCAAATCCAAATTGATGCCATGAGGGGATGGTCCATTTCGTGTTCTTACCAAGATCAATGATAATGCATACAAGATAGATCTTGCACCAAGCTATGGCGTGAGCAACACGTTCAATGTTGCTGACCTCTTACCATATACAAGTGAAGACATTTCAGAGTCGAGGACGACTCCTTTTCAAGGGGAGGAGGATGATATGACCACGCCATCAAGCAACACGTTATAACCCCCAAGTCATACTACATCAACTCAAGTACAACCAACATCATCACCGACCCAAGTCTTTGATGGACCAATTACACGTAGCCGAGCTAAGAAGCTACAACAAGAGGTGCACGCGCTACTTTATGAATTTCGATTAAACACTAATGAGAATTTTATGCTACCTAAGTCGTATATGTTGATATTACTTAGGTTCACCAAAGAGGAAGGACAAAACATATCAAAGGCGAATCAGCAAGAAGAGCTATGTCCGAGTCAGTCCAGCGCTACAGAACCATCCAGAAGAAACAGTCATATCTTTTGATTCTCAAAAGCTATGAAGGTCCATAAGTACTTTTCGGAAAGCTCTTGAAGTCTAGTTTCTAATGCTTCTAAAGCTGACTTAACCACATCTACCAGAAAGGCAGACGACCTACTTTAGTGCTGACTGGTCAGAAGGTCAACAGTCTGCTTGATGATCAAGTTTTCGTATTAAACTGCATCATTCTACGAAGTTTCATTAAGCATGCTATATATGGTGAGAAAGCTTATCAAGTTAGCTTTCCAATGCAACCAGTCCCACGTAATTTGAAGATTCCTAGAAGAAGTTATTGCCAAAATACTGAAGGCTGCGCAGAAGTCAAACAGCCACACGGAAATCAGCTCTGCAGATCTTCCGAAGAGGCTCCTTCACATTAGCTCGTGAAAATACTTTTGTTTTGTGTTTATACCTCGCTAAGGCTGGTTGTTACTAGTATAAATACCCCCGTATGTCTATGATGTAAGGCGGCTTATGATAATCTAAAACAGAACCCCTTTGTTCAGCTGTGTGCTAACAAATATTGAGAGTGATCTCTACCCCTTTGCTCTTGTGAATTCCTTCGCGGGATTGCAGAAGCGGCGGCTTCATCCGCTCCCAATTGGTGCTCCTACTCCCTTCGAGGTCTCCTCGATTGATTGTAGGCTGTGTTGGTTGGTTCTTTGAGAGTGTGGTTGGGCGAATCCTCGATTCAGGCTGCCGGTTAAAGACGGTGGTTGGCTTCGAGTTTTATTTGTCAGGTTGCACTAGTTATCGCTGCTTGCAGCAAGTTATCTTGGCTTCTTTGAAGCTAGTTATCTGAAGATTGATCCTACGTCGTGAAGATCGGGCATCGTGACGCATCACACATCCCCAATGGACATGTTCCTTAGGGCGACGCACGGAGCCTCTTCATCATCTAATTCATCAAGATCAACTTGATCTACTTGAGAGACGTTAGTCTCATCAAACACAATGTCACAAGAAACTTCAACTAGTCCAGTGGACTTGTTAAAGACTCTATATGCCCTTGTGTTTAAATCATATCCTAGTAAAAAGCCTTCTACAGCCTTAGGAGCAAATTTGAATTTTCTACCTCTTTTAACAAGAATAAAATATTTGCTACCAAAGACTCTAAAATATGAAACATTTGGCTTTTTACCGGTGAGGAGTTCATATGATGTCTTCTTGAGGATTCAGTGTAGATACAATCAGTTGATGGCGTAGCAAGCGGCGTTGACCGCCTCGACCCAAAACCGATCCGAAGTCTTGTACTCATCAAGCATGGTCCTTGCCATGTCCAATAGAGTTCTATTCTTCCTCTCCACTACACCATTTTGTTGTGGCGTGTAGGGAGAAGAGAACTCATGCTTGATCCCTTCCTCCTCAAGAAAACCTTCTATTTGAGAATTTTTGAACTCCGTCCCATTATCGCTTCTAATTTTCTTGATCCTCAAGCCGAACTCATTTTGAGCCCGTCTCAAGAATCCCTTTAAGGTCTCTTGGGTTTGAGATTTTTCCTGTAAAAAGAATACCCAAGTGAAGCGAGAATAGTCATCCACAATAACTAGACAGTACTTACTCCTGCCGATGCTTATGTAAGCGATCAGGCCGAATAAGTCCATGTGGAGGAGCTCGAGTGGCCTGTCAGTCATCAAGATGTTCTTATGTGGATGATGAACACCAACTTGCTTCCCTGCTTGGCATGCGCTACAAATCCTGTCTTTCTCAAAATGCACATTTGTTAGTCCCAAAATGTGCTCTCCCTTTAGAAGCTTGTGAAGATTCTTCATCCCAACATGGGCTAGTCGGCGATGCCAGAGCCAACCCATGTTAGTCTTAGCAATTAAGCAAGTATCGAGTTCATCTCTATTGAAATCAACTAAGTATAGCTGACCCTCTAATACTCACTTAAAAGCTATTGAATCATCACTTCTTCTAAAGACAGTAACACCTGTATCCGTGAAAAGACAGTTGTAACCCATTTTACATAATTGAGAAACAGAAAGAAAGTTGTAGTCTAAAGAATCTACAAGAAAAACATTGGAAATGGAATGGTCAGGTGATATAGCAATTTTACCCAATCCTTTGACCAAACCTTGATTTCCATCCCCGAATGTGATCGCTCTTTGGGGATCTTGGTTTTTCTCGTAGGAGGAGAACATTCTTTTCTCCCCAGTCATATGGTTTGTGCACCCGCTGTCGATGATCCAACTTGAGCCCCCGGATGCATAAACCTACAAAACAAATTTAGTTCTTGATTTTAGGTACCCAAACAGTTTTGGGTCCTTTTACATTATATACAAGAACTTTGGGTACCCAAACACAAGTCTTTGACCCCTTGTGTTTGCCCCCAACATATTTGGCAACTACTTTGCCTAATTTGTTAGTTAGCACATAAGATGCATCAAAAGTTTTAAATGAGACATTGTGATCATTTGATGCAGTAGGAGTTTTCTTCTTAGGCAATTTAGCATGGGTTGATTGCCTAAAACTATATGCCTCACTCTTATACATAAAAGCATGATTAGGGCCAGAGTGAGACTTCCTAGAGTGAATTCTCCTAATTTTGTGTTCGGGATAACCGACAGGGTATAAAATGTAACCCTCGTTATCCTGAACCATGGGAGCCTTGCCCTTAACAAAATTGGACAATCTTTTAGGTGGGGCATTAAGCTTGACATTGTCTCCCTATTGGAAGCCAATGTCATCCTTAATGCCAGGGCGTCTCCCACTATAGAGCATGCTTCTAGCAAATTTAAAATTTTCATTTTCTAAGTCATGCTCATTGATTTTGGCATTAAGTTGAGCTATGTGATCATTTTGTTGTTTAATTAAAGCTAGGTAATCATGAATAGCATCAATATTAATATCTCTACATCTAGTGCAAATAGTAACATGCTCAACGGAAGATGTAGAGGGTTTGCAAGTATTAAATTCAACAATCTTAGCATGCAAAATATCATTCTCATATCTAAGATTGGAAATAGTAGTATTGCAAACATCTAGTTCCTTAGCCTTAGCAATCAATTTTCATTCTCATTCCTAAGGCTAGCAAGAGAGGTATTCAATTGATCAATCTTAGCAATTAAATTGGCATTATCATTTCTAAGACTAACAATTGAATCATCACAATCATCAAGCTTCCCAACCTTAGCAATTAAATTGGCATTCTCATTTCTAAGGTTGGAAATAATAGCATGGCAAGTGCTTAGCTCACTAGTTAATTTTTCACATTTTTCAACTTCTAGAGCATAAGCATTTTTTACCTTAACATACTTCTTGTTTTCTTTAATTAGGAAGTCCTCTTGGCTATCCAAGAGTTCATCCTTATCATGAATAGCACTAATTAATTCATTTAATTTTTCTTTTTGTTGCATGTTTAAGTTGGCAAAAAGAGTAAACAAGTCATCCTCATTATCATTAGAATTAGCCTCATCGCTAGATGTTGCATATTTAGTTGAGGATTTTGATTTTACCTTCTTCCTTTTGCCGTCCTTTGCCATGAGGCACTTGTGGCCGACGTTGGGGAAGAGGAGCCCTTTGTTGACGGCGATGTTGGCGGTGTCCTCGTCGGAGGAGGAGTTGGTGGAGCTCTCATCGGAGTCCCACTCCCGGCAAACATGGGCATCGCCGCCCTTCTTCTTGTAGTACCTCTTCTTTTCTCTCCTCTTTCCCTTCTTGTCGTCGCCCCTGTCACTGTCACTAGATAATGGACATTTTGCAATAAAATGACCGGACTTACCACACTTGTAGCACACTTTCTTGGAACGGGGCTTGTAATCCTTCCCCTTCTATTGTTTGAGGATTTGATGGAAGCTCTTGATGATGAGCGCCATCTCCTCATTGTCGAGCTTGGAGGCGTCGATGGGGATTCTACTTGGAGTAGAATCTTCTTTCTTCTCCTCCGTTGCTTTGAATGCAACGGGTTGTGCTTCGGGTACAGAGGAAGATGCGCCTTGCTCGATGATCTTTTTGGAGCCTTTGATCATTAGTTCAAAGCTCACAAATTTTCCTATCACTTCCTCGGGATACATTAGTTTGTATCTAGGATCACCATGAATTAATTGTACTTGAGTAGGATTAAGAAAAACTAGTGATCTTAGAATAACCTTGACCATTTCATGGTCATCCCACTTTGTGCTCCCGAGGTTGCGCACTTGGTTCACCAAGGTCTTGAGCCGGTTGTACATCGCTTGTGGTTCCTCCCCTTGGTCGTCTCCCTTCTGGTGATCTTGGTCACCTCATCTCCTTCGTGCGCCGTTTTGAGTACGTCCCAAATCTCTTTGGCGCTCTTAAATCCTTGCACCTTGTTATACTCCTCTCGACTTAGAGAGGCGAGGAGTATTGTGGTGGCTTGTGAGTTGAAGTGCCGGATTTGGGCAACTTCGTCCGAATCATAGTCCTCATCCCCTACGGATGGTACCTGCACACCAAACTCAACAACGTTCCAAATACTAGTGTGGAGTGAGGTTACGTGATGCCTCATTTTGTCACTCCACATGTTATAATCTTCACCGTCGAAAACCGGTGGTTTGCCTAATGGAACGAAAAGTAATGGAGTACGTTTAGAAATGCGAGGGTAGTGTAGGGGAATCTTACTAAACTTCTTGCGCTCATGGCGCTTAGAAGTTACGGACGACGTGTCGGAGCCGGAGGTGGATGGCGATGAAGAGTCGGTCTCGTAGTAGACCACCTTCCTCATCTTCTTTTTCTTTTCGCCACTCCGATGCGACTTGTGTGAAGGGGATTCCTTCTCCTTCCCCTTGTTGTGGGACTCTCCCGATGGAGCCTTCCCGTGGCTTGTAACGGGCTTGTCGCCGGTCACCATCTCCTTCTTGGCGTGATCTCCCGACATCACTTCGAGCGGTTAGGCTCTAATGAAGCACCATGCTCTGATACCAATTGAAGGTCGCCTAGAGGGGGGTGAATAGGGCGAATCTGAAATTTACAAAGTTTAAGCACAACTACAAGCCGTGGTTAGCGTTAGAATTAAAATCGAGTCCGAGAGAGAGGGCGAAAACAAATCACAAGCAAATAAAGAGTGTGACACGGTGATTTGTTTTACCGAGGTTCGGTTCTTGCAAACCTACTCCCCGTTGAGGAGGTCACAAAGACCGGGTCTCTTTCAACCCTTTCCCTCTCTCAAACGGTCACTTAGACCAAGTGAGCTCTTCTCAATCAAACGGGACACTAAGTCCCCGCAAGGACCACCACACAATTGGTGTCTCTTGCCTCGGTTACAATTGAGTTGATCACAAGAAAGAATGAGAAAGAAAAAGCAATCCAAGCGCAAGAGCTCAAATGAACACAAGTCACTCTCTCACTAGTCACTATTTGATTGGAATGATCTTTGGACTTGGGAGAGGATTTGATCTCTTTGGTGTGTCTTGTATTGAATGCTATAGCTCTTGTAATGTGTAGGAAGTCTAAAAACTTGGATCAAATGAATGTGGGGTGGTTGGGGGTATTTATAGCCCCACCCACCAAAAGTGGCCGTTGGGAGGCTGTCTGTCGCATGGTGCACCGGACAGTCCGGTGCGCCACCGGACATTGTCCGGTGCGCCAGCCACGTCACCCGACCGTTAGGGTTCGACCGTTGGAGCTTCTGTCTTCTGGGTCACCGGACAGTCCGGTGGTGCACCGGACAGTTACTGTACACTGTCCGGTGCGCCTTCTGTCGCTGCTCTGACTCTGGCGCGCACTATAGCGCATTGAATGCGTTTTGCAGACGACCGTTGGCGCAAAGTAGCCGTTGCTCCGCTGGCACACCGGACAGTCCGGTGGTGCACCGGACAGTTCGGTGAATTATAGCGGAGCGGCTCCCAGAATTCCCAAAGGTGGCGAGTTCAGACTGGAATCCCCTGGTGCACCGGACACTGTCCGGTGGCACACCGGATAGTCCGGTGCGCCAGACCAGGGCACACTTCGGTTGTCTTTTGCTCCCTTTGTTTGAACCCTTTCTTTTGACTTGTATTGGTTTGTTGTGAACCTTTGGCACCTGTAGAACTCATAATCTAGAGCAAACTAGTTAGTCTAATAATTTGTGTTGGGCAATTCAACCACCAAAATTCATATTGGAAAAGGTTTGACCCTATTTCCCTTTCAGTTCTCCTTACGACGGTTCGCCTTCTGCGTACCAGGAGGCCGTTGCGCCAACCGTATGACTTGTGGGGTCGGGCCCTCGTATCATAGGCTGGATGCTCTGGTGTGCGTCGTGGGGGGACTTCTTGTGGTCTTTCGGGGTGCGATCAGAGGAATCTGCCTTTAAAAAGGGGTTCACCCCTCAGGTAACAGCCATGCCTTGTTTCTCTTCCTCTCGCTGCGCCCCTTCGCCTTCGAGGTTTTGCTCTGCGCCACCACAGTTGCCATGGCCTTGTTGGTTCACCCCGAGTGCTTTTAGACCGAGTGGACGCTTGTCCCGGTGCGTCGCTTGCCTAGATGGGGCGCGTCGATGTTCGGTGGAAGGATCCGCGCCAGTGTCTTCCCCCTTGGCGATTTCGCCGCCAGGGAGCTCGCGCTCCTCGTTTCCTGCGTGATGGCGTTGCCAATCCTGCCTTCTTCTTGCTGTTGCTGGAGGAGCACAATCTCATGGGGGCTGGCACCCTTCCACCATCGCTCAGCTTCAAGGATTTTCATCATGCAGCCGGGCTGCGGTCTCCCACCAGTGGTCATCTACAAGGATGACCACCAGCCTTATGGTGGAGAGAAGCGAGCCGGGCTGCGGCCTCCCCCCTGCCCTCAGCTTCAAGGATGTTCATCATCCTCGCTGGGGTGGAAGGCGAGCCAAGTTGGGGTCCTGCCTTCCGCATGGGCTGATGACCCGCTTCTTCCTCCAGCATTTGGAGGAGAAGAATGTTCAACAGCCTTGCGAAGGAGGCGAACTTCGGCTACGCGGTACAGCCGGCCCGCAAGTGCCACCAGCCGCCGGGCTTCCAGCCCCTTGGCTTGGATGGCCTTGTCCTCACTCCCATAGGAGGGCGGGAGCGAGGGCCTCTTCTCCATGGTGAGCGTGTTGAGGTGGTCGCCGCCGCTGGCGAGCCACTGGCGATCCACTGGTGTATAGGTGGTCACCGTCACTGGCCAGGCCACCAGCGCTGCCAGCCGCCGTGCACCCAACTCTTTGGCTTTAATGGCCTCTTTGTCACTCCCCGTTGGAAGACGGGAGCGAGGGCCTCTCTGCTATGGCGCACACGTTGAGGTGGCCACTGTTGTTGGCAAGTCGCTCGGGAGAATTCCGCGAGGACAGCGTCCGCGAGCTTCCGGCGCGATCCTGCTGGCGTTGAGTAGCTTACACCTGTAGAAATGGAGCTAGGACTCCGCTTGAAGGCAGATGTAATAATTTTTACTTTTGTAATGTACTTTTTAAGTACTATTTATCAAGTAGTATTAGTACTTATTTGCATACCACCTGTTCCTATTGTGTGTGATGTTGTCGACTCCTCCCTGGTACTTGGCCCCCTGGGATGTAGGCTCGATGTGTCGAGGTTGGATACCAGTGTTCCTGAAAGAGTTGGCAACAACCCCTAGGAGGCAGCCCTGACCGGGACCTGGGCCTGTACACAACTTCAGCTAGGGAGCGTTAGTAGCACACTCATAGGATTCCCCGTCTCATTAGCCATCCTTTGATACATGCTCAGGACCTACAATATTTAGTCCGAGAGGCCAAGTTGCGTGTTCGGACCCCCTGGATCGTGGCTCTAGATACTAGGGCCCTCGCCGTAGAGTGGTGGAGCGTGCAGGCTTACGGTACGGGACCAGGCTAAGCGGCTACTCGGCTCCAGACCACCCCAGGAGACGAGTTTCCATTCTCTGGAGCTGGACCCCAAGTTGTCGGACCCACAGAACTATAGCTCCAAATACTAGGGTACTCATCATGGAGTGGTGGACTGTGCAGGCTTACGGTACGGGACTAGGCTAAGCGACTACACTGATCCGGACCACCCCATGGAATGAGCCTCCGTTCTCTAGAACCGCCCCAGGCTATCGGACCTCCCAGCTTTCGTAAGGGAGTCCTAATCTGCAAGCCTGGCTACTCAATCCGGGTGTCATCATGCCAGCACAGACGGGAACCGTACGGTTGGGTTAGTTAAAAATAATATCCAGAAACTGCCAGATAAAACTGTGGAGCAAGAAGATAAAGTTATCACAGAAGCAGATCTGAGGGGGTAAATCTCCTTTTTAAAATTCGTCATGCACGGGCGTAAACCAACAGGCCGGGTTTATGAGGGCGAACCTTACCGGGCTGGCGTACGCGTATGCGACACCTGACTACAAAAGAAGAAAAGCTTAACCCCTTGGACTTGCTTCTATGGGCGGAACTTACATAGATGCTCCAGAGGTTACGAAGAGATACTCCTTTAGTTATAGCAAGGCGGGTACTCCTAGGGCTGGCACATTTCCATCACCTTGAAGGGTTCCTCCCAGCTGGGGGAGAGATTGCGGACCCCTTCTTGGTTCGGTACTCGCCGTAGGACTAGGTCCTGACCCTGGGCTCCCTACTATGCACGAACCGTTGGCCACAGTGTATGGGCACCGGGTTACAAAGTGCATTTTGGGTTGCCGCTTGACACCTGAGCTCGCCGACGGAGTCCTAGTCTTTGTGCTGTAATTGCCCTTGCATAGGTTCATCAAAAGGCTTGACCCATGAGGAGTCCAGAAGGGTTCCTAGGGAAAGGCAGGCTTTGGCCCCACGGACCAGGGAGTACGAGACCCCCTGGTGGCCCGTCTAGCTGTCATCACCAGAGTTGGAGCCTCCAGCGAAAACATCCTTCAGGACCCCTTCAGGTGACTGATACCCAAGGTCTGGTTCAGCCACGGCCACCTCATCGTTGTCGACCCTTTCCTTACCAGGTCGGTGATGAGGTGGGGAGCCATCGCTGGAAGACTGCTCGTGCCGCACGCTGACGCGTTTTGCGAGGTCGATGATCTCGCGACACTCCGCGGCGCTGTGGCGACCATTGGGGTGCATAGGGCATGAGCCGTTGTTACCCTTCTGCAGCCGTGGGCGTTTGTTGTGGTTGCCCCGGCCCCCAGTCGCAGCTGCAACGGCCAGAGCGGCGGAATGCGGCTTCTCATGGCCACTGTTCTTTTTCTTCTTCTTTTTGCCGTCTTGAGCGACGGCCCCCGAGCCACTCGTCTGGGCTGCCCCGGTCTGTGGCGCCGAGTGCCACGCACGGCCTTCAGCGGCCCTAGCGCACTTGTCTGCCAAAGCAAAGACAGTGGAGATAGTTTCGACGTCGTGCGTGGCCAACTTCTCCAACATCTTTTTATCACGCACTCCCTGACGGAAGGCCATGATGATAGAAGCGTCAGAGATGCGAGGTATAGTACCCCGCACCTTGGTGAAGCGGGAGATAAATGTCCGGAGGGTTTCCCCGGCCTCCTGCCTTACTGCGTGGAGGTGGGCCTCCACGCCGTGTTCTTGGTAGGCGCTAGCAAAGTTCGCTGTGAACCACGCGCAGAGCTCTTCCCAGGAGTAGACTGATCCTAGGGCAAGGTTCATGAGCCAAGTCCGGGTGGGTCCAGACAAGACAACATGAAAATATGTTGCCATCACAGCGGTGTTTCCACCTGCTGCTATGATAGTCGTGACGTACACCTATAGGAATTCCGATGGGTTTGACGTACCATCGTACTTTTCTGGCAAGTGTGGCTGGAACTTGGATGGCCAAGATGCCGCACGGAGATGATCTGCAAGAGAGGCGCAGCCCACGCCAGCCAATGGAACACTCGCCTGGGACCGAGCGCCCACCGAGGTTTGCGGTGCTACCGCAGCAAAGTCTTTATCGAGGTTACGACCCTCGATGTTGTGACGGTGCTCTTGCGCCCTCTCCAGTGAGACGTGGGCATCTTCGCTCACTCACCTGCGGTTGAGCTCTGCCCGTAGGTCATTAGACATCTCCCAAGAGACTGGAGCGTCTTCTACCGCGTGCCGGCGGCTGAGCTCTGCCCTCAGGTCCTCAGTCGGTGCTGCCCTCATCGAAGGTGAGCGCACAGATGCCGACGCCTCATGTTGGCACCGGGATGACTACGGCCATGACTTGGTTGAGCCAGAGTGCGCCATGCCAAGCAGCCGGTCAACGTCTTCACGCCATTGCCTCATGGCCCCCTGTGAGGCCATGGAGCTTGGGGGGTGGTGTAGCAACTCCCTGGCTACAGACAATGCCCCCGGGGCTGTCCTGGGTAGAGTTCGGGATGTCTGCGCAGCTGGATGCTGCTGCGCAGCGTGCACAGCAGCAGCGCCTAGCACTAGGCGGTTGGCAACCAGTGGTGTGGAAGAAGCAGCTTTTTCCTCCACCAAGAAATCCATTGAAGTCTCAGCGTGGTGCTCAACGATTTGCACCATCATGCTAAGCAAGTAAACAAGCTAAAGCCTAAAACTTAGTCCCCCTACCTGGCGCGCCAAATGTCAGAGAGGAAATCTGTAGCTGGGTTGCGGAGTGCACCCGCCCTAAATCCTAAGATGAGGAGGGGGCCTAAGCGTTCTGCTTGTTGTGAGATTTGGGGATGAACACAAGAACACGCAAGAGTTTAGAGTGGTTCGGGCCGCCGGAGCGTAATACACTACTCCACTGTGTGTTGTATTGCTCGTGAGCTTGAGTTGTGTCCTGGAAGACTTGGGACTGAGAGTCTGAGTGCGTGTGTGAGCTTGTGTTGTAACGTAGTGTGCCCTCCCTTTTATAGTTCAAGGGGGGCACATACAAGTATGTTGAGCCTCGACATGTGGGCCCAAGGACAAAATGGGTGTAGTACTTGGAGCTATTAATTCGGTGCAATCTTCTCGTGCCCTGATATCTGCGATCCCTGTAGTATTGACTTGCAGCAGAAGTTTCCCTAGCAACGTACAAGTCATGATGACCATGGCGCGCGCGCGGTGGTATGGGCACACGCCTGCTGTCTGATTAGACAGGCACGCCGTCTGCAGGATAGCCCAGTCGTTGCCTACTAGAGGAGTAGAGAGAGAGGGTGCATTAAATGTAACACCCCTGGTGTTACTGTCACTAAAACTTGAGCATGACATCATAAGCATTGGCATATCATGTGATTGTTACACTTAGAATGCATTCACTAGGCAAAAAGTTCAAACAAGTTGTATTGATGTGACATGTTATAAGTGAAACCCTAGGGTACAATGTTTAACTCTAGATTGGGCCTAATAAAGCAAACAAGGCTTAATAAGGGAAAACTTCAAAACTCAATTGAAATAATCATAAAATGTCACCACGAATAGACTTAAATGGTACCCAAACCCTAGAAGTGTCAAAAAACCCTAAAAAGAACCCTGGAAAGCCCTAGAGTTAAACCCTAAGGGGCTAAGTGCAAAACTAGTGCACTTTTGGGCTAAAGTGCAAAAACCATGAAATTAGGGCATCTTAACTCATGTGGTTCACAAGTATGCGGATTTGCAACCTAAACCCTGAGATTTGGACCTATTTGCAAAAAAGCCTATTTGAACTCTATTGGTTAAGTCTGAAAATAGTGAAGTAGGGCTGACTTTAGGGCTCTGTAGATCCAAAAATATTGAGAATTGGCCTAGGGTCAACACATCAAACCTGTTGAGCTATCATAGGAGAACAAGTTTACTTAAGTTACTAAGCACTGGTGCTGAACAGAAATTGGAGAAAAATGTGCCTAAAGTTTAACTGTCAGACTGTCTTAAGTCTGACTTCAGACTGACAGTGTGTTTGAGTCATCTTTGAGCTTGGATTTGACCATAATCCAGTCAATAATTGGCTATGGTTGCTGTAGTAAGATTGTAGCTGGATGATTAAGCTACAACTTTGCTACAGAACAATGGCCTTGTTGCCATGTAAAATCAGAAGAAAATCCAGCCCAAACTTGACCTGTCAGGCTGACTGAATAGAGATTCCAATGGTACAATGCCCTGAACATGATCGCTGGTGCACCGCACCTTACCGCCGGCGACCGTGCGCCTAGATCCACGTCGCCGTTGCGATTCGTGCTCACCGAAGACCGGATAACGCTCCTAGGTAAAAGATCTTCGCTTGGGGATAACTCTGGTGGCAGGCCGCCGTACCCCCTTGCCTTGCGGCCGGCGCAGATAAGCTCACTGGCGTTGGCTGCCCGTCGATCGTATGCCATGTGCCCGAGCGTCTTACCACGTCGCAGTCGATCGTGTTAAGCCTGTTTGGTGATCGCCGGGGTGCTTGCCACGGTAAAGGCCACCAATCCCGAGCGCCAGTAACCCCTGTCTTCTCCGGCCGCCGCGCGTCTTTGTCCAATTCCCCGGCTGCCGCTCATGACTGCTATAAATTGAGCCTGCCGTGAGCTCCGTAGGGTAATCACCCATCCATAGCACCCATGCTTACCTTCAATTGTCCACCGACGACCGCGAATTGCTCATTGCCCCCAATCTGTGTTTCCGCCACCGTTGAAACACCTCGTCATGGCTAGCTTGTTCCAGGTATACTCATACCCTCTGCTTCCTTGTTTTAGTATCCTTAGGTCCCCTGGATGCTCCTCGACCAGTTCAATTTAGTCAAGCTGTCATAGACCGCCGGGAACGTGTTACTCATCCTATTGTCGGCGCTGTCTCCATGGACCGGTTGATTCAGAGCCCCATTAGTCAAATTGGTTGAGGGGAAACATTAGTTAGGGTGGGAATTAGGTTTAAATCAAAGTTGAGCACCAGTCCTTGCGTATCTCGGCCGACACAAGCTCGCTGGAAGCTCTGCGCGTCGCTATCCACCATCGTGGACCTCGTAGTGTGAAGGGATAGAAACGCAGGGGTTTATTAGCAAATGTCAGCGACTGCATTAAATAGTGTCTTGGGCTTCTTCGGGTTGTACAAAAAGACAGGGTCTTCCTTGCAAAGTTTGCACGCGGGCGCGCGCGCGGGCGCTTTCCTCCAGTAATGTGCTGACTTGGGCCGGTTTTGGTCTAGAATTATTCATTTCTTTTCTTTTTTCTTTTCTGCCAGAGCTAAAGAAATTCTAGAAAATTGTAGAAAAATGCTAAAAATACAAGACCAATTTTACTAGGCTTCTAATTTCCTATAGTATTTAATAAAAATAGTTTCATGATTTTTAGTGCCAACAGGGAATTTTTGGACATTTAAAATAGCTAAAATCCATACTTCTAGAATTTTAAAGAATAGTTAATAATTCCAAAATTCACCAAACTTTTTAGATGAACTTTAAATAATATTTAAAAGCTTTGGGTAGAGTTTGGTATGATTTGGACCATGTTTGATACTTAGAATCCAAATCCCTAATCCCCCCTGCCCTATGAACTTCACTATAGACTCCGAAAACCCTAGTTTCTCGAAGACCCGTGAAGGAAAGTTGCATTCAAGACATTAGATAATAAACTTTTATTATCTTTGCATCTTCATGAGCATTACATGAGCATTCATGATTATACATGGCTATGTATAGAGAACGAAGAGGAAGTAGAGGTTGAAGAAGCCAGAACTACACCACCACCACCTGAGGAACATCAAGCAGGAAACTGTTTTTATTTTGATATCTGCGGAACAAAGCCTGATTCACCAGTAGGCAAGCCCCTGTGCTTTTACCCCCTCCTTATTATTTTAAAATCTTTCTCACTTACTTGATGCATTAGGTAATAGGAGTTGTGTGCTAAACCCGTTGCTGCATTCCCTTCCATGGATTTGGTTACTTCTCCTTAAATCCCTGTTTTACAAAAAGTTTTTCTTATGCTTAGTTTTGCTCTAGAAAAACAAAAGGTTTTGTTTTCACAAAAAGATGATGCTTCAAAGTGGGTGGGATGTTTTCGAAAATAAAACTTGATGGTGGATCCATCATGGCCATGATGGGTTCATAATCGGAAAAGATGTACCTCTGCCAGGTACCAAACTTTGGGTTTGAAATGATAAAGTTGAGGCCAAGCGGGTGACTTGCACGAGAATAGAGTCTCGGTGTAGTGTCTTCGTCTGAGTCGATTAAGGACCGTGTCGATGTAGGCTTGATGATCGAGGACCCTTTAACTGGTCACGTGCCTCGTCATGGGTAAGCTTTGCCTCGGGCAGACTAATACCAGAATAAGATAACACGCAATGAGAGTGGAGAAATGGCGAGAGTAGCATGTACCCTCCGTGGCAAGAGGCTGGACGGTGGTGTATCTGTGCTCTCGGTTGGCGTGAATCTGATCTGGTCTTAAAAACCCCGTTGGCGAGTTGACATATGCAAGGGTTAAGTGCTACATATGTCGTGTGATCGGAGATCCTCAGCTGAGTATAATCGATTCGGATCACTGTAACTTTGCAGATATGAAGACTTGGTCACTGCCCTACACGTAGCAATCCAGTAAAGATGAAGGGTCGTTAAGAAATTGGCTAGTATAGGTCAAGTGATTGTACTAGGGTAGAAAGAACTCTAGCTTCAGGTAACTTCACTTAACCTGACAAGTAAAATTGATTTTTAAGGATCCACTATTAGTAAGCATTTCTGCAAACAGAGTCTTTGACTATTGATAAGCAATACCTTGATCCCCAAAAGGCCAGCATATCCTTGAGAGTCTTTTACTTTGACGGGTAAGTCTTGCGAAAGTACACTTCGTACTCAGGGCTTTGTCCCATGTTATTTTAGGTGAGGAAGCAGCAAACTTTTGCTGCTTTTGTTCAAAGGTGGTGCCCAAAGAAGAAAACTAGGAGTGAAGCTTCGGGAGTGTCGGAGAGGAAATCTCTCCGGCCGGGTGGCGGATTGCACCCGCCCTAAATCCTAAGAAGAGGAGGGGCCTAAGCATTTTGCTTGTTACGAGTCTGGTGGATGAACACACAAGAGTACGCGAGGGTTTAGAGTGGTTCGGGCCGCCGGAGCGTAATACCCTACTCCACTGTGTGATGTATTGCTTGAGAGCTTGTAAGAACTTGTGAGTGTCTGTGTGAGCCTAAGATTGGATCTGTCTTGTAACGCCGCATGCCTCCCCTTTTATAGCTGAAAGGGGGCATGCACAAAGGCACTGAACCCTAACATGCGGGCCCAGGGACATAATGAATATAGCACTTGGAGCCACAAATGTTTACTGCTGGGGCGATCTTCTAGTGCCCTGACACCCGAGATCTGCGTATCCTCGGCGTGCAGGGGAAGCTTCACGCGGAAGGGATAATGAGCACAGTGTGCCGCATGGCACAGGCACACTGTTTGATGATAGATTGGACAGGCGCGCCGTCTGACGCCACCTGCCAGCGGAGAGGACTGGACGCATTAAATGCCGAGAGGGCACATCGTTCGTTGGCTTGGTGGCAGGCGGCGCGTCCTCTCTGCAATAAATGCAGAGACTGCATGGCTTTAGTGGCCCGATGTCAAACTCCACCCATTGGCTTATGTCATGAGCCACAAGCCACACGATAGCGGCGGGTCTCTGCCTGAGCGGGGAGCGCGGTGCAAGCCCCGAACACGTGCCAGCACCGGACCCCTTCCAGGGCAGGGTCCGAGTATTCCCTGCCCCAGAATCCTGGGTCCCGGTGGTGATCTGTCCGGACCCCACTCGGAAGGGTCTGGGATCTTTCTCGGAGATCCGCCCATCATGGATGGGGTCCGGTGCTTCCCACGTAGTAGGTCCGGACCCACTGCGTGTATCCGGGGCACGTCCTTTCCCTTGGCCACATGGCGACCCCAAGGCGGCTGATACTGCGCGACGGTGAGCTGCTTACCACGCAACCAGAGACTTTACCGCCGGCATAGTGTTTTTACCTTGTAACAAGGGGTACCCCCTATTTCAAGGTACCGACAGTGGCCCCCGGCCCACCTCAGGGGAGGGTGCGAGCCTACAGGTGGGGCCATAACCTGTATCCTGTGTAAGCTCTACATGACCGGGGACCGGGGCATCTTTTTAGCGCGCGCCGTACTAACCCAGCGCATGCATGCTGTCAGTTTGCTACTGGTCACTCCAACCGTCGTGTCCGTCTTCGCGGCAGACTGGCGCGTGGCCCCTACGCTTGGCGGTTTAGCCATGCCCCGCATGCGTGGGGCACCCTGTTGGCCCCGCCTATGTTAAGAATATCTTCCGGCAGTGGCCTCGAGGCGACGTGGGAGCGTGCGCGGCGGTTTGCTCCTTCTGCGCATGGAGACCAGCGCCGCAGCCATGTGACTTGCGGGTCCGGGTCCCTCTGTCAGCGACCGAGTTGTTCGGGCGCTAGGTATGTGCCAGGCGGATTTTCCCAGGGTGCATGGGGAGCCATCTCTTGAAGGAGGAGTTTTCCGCGCTCAGTGGTTTTGCTTTCGCATTTTCCCCAACTGCTCCACCCTTTCACCTCCGAGCCTTCCACGCCTCTCCGCGTTCGTGCTCCTCAGTTTTCTGCCGCCGTGGTTGCCATGGCCATGCTGGTTCGCCCCGATCATTACCAGACCGAGGAGGCGCTCGACTCGGTGCACCGCCTGCTTGGGTGGGGCTCGCTTGCGTTCGCCGGGAGGATCTAGGCCGGCACTACTCCCCTCGGCAATCTTGCCACCGGGGAGTTTGTGCTCTTCGTCTCCTATCTCTTCTGCGGGTTGGCGCTGCCGATTTCGCCGTTCTTCGTGATGCTGCTGGAGGAGTTCGTATTCCAACTCCAGCATCTCACGCCCTACTCCATCCTCCAGGTGGCCATCTTTGTCCATTTCTGTGAGATGTTCGTGGGAGTGGCAGCTTGCACTTCCCTTTTTCGCTAGTTTTTTGTGCTGATGAGGTCTGGGAAGGGCAAAGACCACCTTGGGACCTACTACTTCCAGACAAGGTTAGATCCAACAGTGACCTACAGGCTACATTGCCTCCCTTAGCGGTGCGAGGTGGGAGAACTGGCGGCACGACTGGGTGATCGCCAGTGCTGAGGTCAGCGACCGCCTTGCCCTTCCGAGTGACGGGCCCAGACTCGGGCGGAAGCAGTGGAGGGAAAAACCATGCCTCGTGCCAAAGTTCGAGCCCGTCCTAGATAGGATTAAGGAACTGGCGGTTGGTGGCCTGACCTCAATGCACGTACTCAGTGATTTCCTGAAGTGCCGAGTCATGCCACTACAGGGGAGGCCGCGTCTGTGTTGCTGGTTTACCGGCCCTAGAGACATTGGCAGGATCCAACGCGGGCCTGGGACTGACCTGTCCTAGGAGCAGTTGGAAATTTTGGTGAGGGGGATCACTGGTGAGGCTTTTATCCCTGAATCCTTGATACCTCCCCAGGGCATTTCGCCGCTCTACGACAACCCAGGGCTGCGGTCAGCGGTGCTGGCCCGACTGCCGACCCTTGATGAGAGTGGTGTGGCGGTCCACCAGACCGGCAGCCGGGACCCCCACCAGGGGATCCATATTCCTGGTGCACCAGTCGGAGGCCCCCAGCCTGCTGACATGGCCCCCAGAGTCCCTCCTGCGGGCCCCAGTTCCTCGAACAAGGGCAAGGGGCCTGCATGCAGCTCCTCCACTCCGGACGCTGCCGGGAGGTCGGAGGAAGTAAGGCGACACCGACTGCGTTGTGCCGATGGGTCCTTTGTCTCGGACCTACCCCTTGATTTGGACTCCCCCCAGAAGCGTCAGAAGATAGCTGGTGGGGGTAAGGAGGCCGAACCTCGGGTCCAGGGCGGGCAGAGGGGCGTGAGCCCTCCACCACCACCTCCTTCGGATTCGACACCACCACCACCGCCGCCTATGTCAGATCGACCGCCGTCACCGCGGGGGCAGCGGCAGCAGGGACGGCAGCAGCAGCAGCAACGACAACGGGCGCCCCACTTCCAAGGTCGCTGGAAGGTTCACGGTCCTAAGTAAGCTTAGGCTCTCCCAAATGCCAAATTTCGAGCGTAGCTTTTACGTCGACAGGTCTTGACCCGTCCTTTGCCTGTCAGGGCCCCCCTTCTTCGGCTTCTGTGGACGCTCGTCCCCCTTCGGTCGCCATGCCCGCCGATGGGTCTGGTTCCTAGCAGCATACATCTGCTGGGGACGTAGCTGGTGATCCATCAACGGCTACTACAGCCTCATCAGCGTCGGTGCCAAGCCCACCATTAGCAGTGGCCGAAGAGGTTCCCGTTGCATTTGCCTCCACCATGCAGGGTGACGCTGGTCCTGAGGTTGCGCCATCGGACCCCCAGGATCCGCCTGTCACCGTCGAGGCGACACCTTCGGGTTCCCAAGTTCCAACTGGGGGTCTAGAGGTGGCAATGTTGCCAACAGCTGTTGCAGACCCAGCGGCGGCGATACTGTCGGGTGCACCATCGTTGGTAGGCATGGGAGGCACGTCCAGCTCTATCCCGCCGCCAACTCCAGAGGCTCCGGAGGTTATCCTTGGGCGACCGCTCCAATCTGGCACCGAACCTGAAGCAAAGTTAACTCCCCTCCCCCAGGTGCTATCCCGCGCTCACCAGGCTCTCTGGGAAACCGAGGTGACTATCCGGCGGGAGTGGGAGGCGCTCGAGACCGAGCACCAGCGCCTTGGCGACTAGTGCACCCAACTGGAGGAGCGTACTAAGGCAGTGTCCTGCCAATTCGCCTCAGAGCGGGCCGAGTTTGAGCAGGAGCACGAGGACTTCAAGGAGGACATCCGGAAGGTGTCTAACCGAGAGGAAGAGGTGACCCAGAAGGAGAAAAGTTTGGCCAAGAAGGAGGTACGCTTAGACCAAAGGGAGGAGGCCGTCACAACGCTCCATAATAAGCTGAAAGCTTATAATACGGTGCTGGAGAAACAGCGAGACAAGCAGGCTGCGATTGAGGCGAAGCTGCATAAGCTGTAGCAGGAACTTGCCGACAGGGCCAGCGACATTCCTCGCACCGAGGAAAGCCTCAAGGCGAAGGAAGCTTCCCTGGCGAAACGGGCAACTGATCTCACCTGGCAGGAGGAGGACCTCGCCTTCAGGGAGGAGATGTGGGCAAGGCGGAACAGGCTGCTGGATGAGCTTGAGCTCAAGGCAGAGAAGAAAAGGAAGCGTTTGGAGGGGAAAGTGTGGGCTCTGGAGGAGCAGGTCCACCAGTTCCAGGCAGCGCAAGTTGCTCAGGCGACGCAGACAGCCTCGGGCCCCAGGCAGTGGAGGTGATGAGGAAGACACTCGATGACCTTCGGGCTGAGCAACGCGTCGGGGCCTAGCGCATCGCCGCCTGGGCTAGCGAGGCAAGTACGGCGTTAGTGCCGTTGGGGGTGAGCCCCATCCCGGCGCTGGAGCGGCCGGCGTCCATCTCCGACGCGCTCCCAGTACTGGATTCCGCTGTTGACCACCATCGACGTCTGGATCAGATTCTTGGCGCCCGCTTGGAGGCCGAGGGCAGCGGACTTTGCCGTTCAGCAATAGAATACATCTTGACATGCTTCCGGAGCCACGACCCGGCTGTCTCCTTGGGGCCAGTCATCACGGGTCCAGTGGCCGATACTGAAGATGCTGCCTGGGAGGGTGCAGGACATCGTGGACGTGGTGGTCGGGCGCTTCCAGCGGGATCCTACTGACGATGAGTAGCCAGGCCTGCATGGAGAAAAACGAGGGTTTCGCTGGGGAGCGGGTTGTAACATATCTTTAATTTTGTAAGATACTCTTTAGGTACTACTTATCGGGCGATATTACAACTTATCTGCATGCCACTTTTCCTTTGCTGTGTGCATTGTTACCAACTTCTTCCTTGGTACTTGGCCCCCCTGGGATATGGCCTCGACGTGTCGGGGCTGGATGCCAGGATTCTTAAGGAGGAACTGGTGTCATGACCCCTAAGGGGCAACCCCAACTAGGACCCGACCTGCACACAGTCTTGGCTATGTATTTTTAGTAGCGCACCCATAGGGTCCGCCAGCTGGTATTTCTTATCCTTTGATTCACGCAACATGACCGGTTGCAGGGCGGTGGGGCGTGTAGGCTTACGGTACTTGACAATACCAAGCGACTTCACCGCCCTAAACCACCCCATCATCTGGTTGTCGGGTCTGGTTACTCAATTTGGATGTCGCTATACCAGCCAGGGAAGAAAACTGCATGGGTGGTGAGACAGTAATAATGGTCGCAAACTTTAGGAATAAAATCAACATAAAAACAGTTCTGTGGGTCGAACCCCTTCCTTATAACAGGATATACACGAGTGTAGGCCAACAGACTAGTTTTACTAAGGGCGGACTTCTCCGGGCTGGAGCATATAAATGTGCTTCTCGGTTACAGGGAAAGAGACCGAACCCCCAATCCTGTTTTTATGGGAAAAACTTACGGAGATGCTCTATGTTCTAAGGATTGGGAAGAGGTACTCCGTTAGCTGTGGCGAGGCAGACACATCCGGGGCGGCATATTTCTGTCACTTTGAAGGGTCATTCCCAGCTGGGAGAGAGCTTATGGAGCCCTTCTCAGTTCAGTATTCGCCTTAGGACCAGGTCCCCGACCTCAAGCTTCCTACTATGCACGAACCATTGGTGGTAGCGCCTGAGCGCCTAGTTGTATCGTGCATTTCGGATTGCTGCTTGCCACCTGTGCTCGTCGATGAAGTCCACATCTTCATGTCGCAGCTGTTCCTGCGCAGACTCATCAAAAGACTGGACCCGCGGAGAGCCCATAATGATTTCCGGAGGAAGGCAAGCTTCAGTCCCATACACCAGAAAGAATGGGGTCTCCCCGGTGGCTCGGCTGGGCGTGGTCCGGTTCCCCCACAACACGGATGGGAGCTCACTGACCCAATTTGCACCATGCTTTTTAAGCAGTCATAGGTGCGCGTCTTGAGCCCCCTGAGAATCTCTGCATTTGCCCTCTCTGCCTGTCCATTACTCCTAGGGTGAGCCACGGATGCAAAGCAGAGCTGGGTGCCGATGCCCTCACAATATTCCTGAAAGATCCGACTTGTAAAATGGGTCCTGTTGTCTGTAATGATATGACTTGGGACCCCAAATCTACAGACGATCGACTTGAGGAAGGCGACAGCAGCACCCTGGGTGATGCTGACCACAAAGGTGGCCTCTGGCCACTTGGTGAACTTGTCGATGGCGACAAAGAGGTACCGGTAGCCGCCGACGGCCCTGGGAAATGGTCCTAGGATATCCACCCCCATACGGCGAATGGCTAGGAGGGTGGAATCATTTGCAGAGCCTGAGCCGGTGTGTGTATCTGCTTTGCGTGGTACTGGCACGCTTCGCAGGACTTTACTAGCTCGGCCGCATCCTGGAGGGCGGTCGGCCAGTAAAAACCATGCCGGAAGGCTTTACCGACCAGTGTGCGGGATGAAGAATGGCTTCCACACTCCCCTCCATGGATCTCCGTGAGCAACTCACGACCCTCCTCTTGTGTGATGCACCGCATAAGAATACCGTTGGCGCCACAGTGCTAGAGATCCCCTTCTACCGTCGTGTACCGTTTAGCCAACCGTACTATGCGCTCTGCGGAGACATGGTCTTCAGGAAGGATATTTTCCTTCAGGTAGTCCCGAATCTCGGAGATCCATGTATTGGGACCACTCTGAGTTGTCAGTTGTGGTGCTAGGGGGTCGGTGAAGCCCCCCAGTGCACACACAGCCTTCGATGGGTCCTGGGACGCCACCAGGACTGTCGGCTTTGAGGTGCCAGTCTCACCCCCCTCGCCCAGTTCAGCAGGCTGGGCGGTGGGTATCAGCAACCGCCTTTCGAAGGCGCCCTCGGGCATGGGTGCTCGAGTTGATGCCCTCTGGGAGAGGTCATCTGCCGCTGAGTTGTCGGCCCGGGGAACATGTTGTAGTTCTAGGGCTACGAAGTCCTTCTCCAGCTTCTTTACATGGAGGAGGTAAGCTGCGAGTCTAGGCTCATTGCAGCTACACTCCCCGCGGGCCTACTTGATGATTAGCTGAGAGTCCCCCTTCACGAGGAGCTGGCAAACCCCCAGGGATAGGGCCATAGATAGGCCGAAGATCAGTGCCTCATACTCTACCATGTTGTTGGTGGCTTTGAACTCGAGGCGTACCACATACTTCAGCTGGTCCCCGTCTGGGCCGACGAGGACCACTCCTGCGCCAGCACTCTGCTGACGGGCGGACCCGTCGAAGAAGAGCGTCCAGTGGGGCTCGGTGAAGACCGGACCCCTACGCTCCGCAGGTGTGAGGCCCGGATCAGGGTCCGAGCCCCCAGGGGCGCATGGGGGTGGAGTCCACTCCACGATGAAGTCGGCCAGGACCTGACTTTTGATAGCGGGGCGGGGATGGAAATCCAGCTGGAACTCAGCGAGCTCTGCTGCCCATTTGGCGATGTTGCCAGTGGCGTTTGAGTTGTGGAGGATGGCCCTCAATGGAAAGGAGGTCACCACCACAACTCTGTGTGCCTGGAAGTAGTGACGCAACTTCCTGGACGCAACCAGGACAGCATAGAGGAGCTTGTGTGTCTCGAGGTACCTGGCCTTTGCTTCATGGAGGACCTCGCTGACGTAATAAACTGGCTTCTGGACAGCCTGGGCGCCCGACGCTGGCTCTAAGTTCTCAGGTCCCTGTCCTCCTGGTGTCGCCCTTTCGGCGACTAACACCATGCTCACTGCTTCCGCCGCCGCCGCCGCAATGTACAGGTACAGCGGTTCCCCTGGCTCTGGAGCGACTAGGATCAGTAGGGAAGTTAGGTGCTGCTTCAATTCTCGGAAGGCTTGCTCTGCTTCTTTGGTCTAGATAAAGGGGCCAGATTTCCATAAGAGCTTGAAGAAGGGCAGTGCTCTCTCAGCCAACCTCGAAATGAAGCGGCTGAGGGCAGCTAGAGATCCCGCAAGTTTCTGGATGTCCTTGACATGGGCGGGAGGCCTCATTATCTTGATAGCCTTGATTTTTTCTGGGTTAGCTTCAATGCCCCGGTATGAAACCAGGAATCCCAGCAACTTTCCTGCGGAGACACCGAAGATGCATTTCTCCGGGTTTAGTTTGGTGTGGGTTGCCCGCAGCTTGTCGAAAACCAGAGCCAGATCTTCTACTACAGTCGACCCCCTTCTAGTCTTGACCACGATGTCATCGACATAAACCTCCACCTTGTCCTGGATCAGGTCCCCAAAGGTCTTACTCATCGCCCAAACAAATGTTGGCAGGGCGTTTTTCAGACCATAAGGCATCACAACATAATAGTACAGCCCATCTACCGTTACAAAAGCGGTGTGCTTTCTATCCTCCCTAGACATCCGGATTTGATGAAAACCAGAGTAGGCATCCAGGAAAGACAAAAAGTCACACCCCGAGGTAGAGTCCACGATCTGATCTATACGTGGAAGTGGATATGGGTCCTTGGGGCATGCCTTATTCAGGCTAGTGTAGTCGATGCACATCCGGAGTTTCCCATTTGCTTTTGGTACGATGACTAGGTTGGCCAGCCACACGGGGTGATGAACCTCTTCGATGAAGCCGGCGTGCAACAGCTTCCGAACCTCCTCACGGATGAAGTCCTACCGCTCCACGGACTGTCTCCGAGGCTTCTGGCTTACCGGCTTGGCGTTGGGATAGATCTTCAGATGGTGCTCAATCACCTCCCTGGGGATCCCGGGCATCTGCGACGGCTCCCAAGCGAACACATCGACATTTGCCCGGAGGAAGGTGACAAACGCGAGTTCCTATTTCTCTCCTAGATTTCCCGCAATGCGGGTGGTCTGGGATGGGTCTGTGCCGACCTGGATGGTCTTCGCGGGCCCGCCGTCTGCTTCGGTTGGCTGCACCTTTGGTGCTTTGGCACCGGAGGCTGAGGGGCTTCTCCCTCCGCCGTCCAGCCGAGCGGTCTCGGCCGTCAAGGCGTGTAGATTCTCGACGGCCGCCAGCGTGGTGGTGTGGTCACCCCGCACGCTGAGGACTCCTATGGGGGATGGCATCTTGAGGACCAAGTACCCGTAATGGGCAATGGCCATGAACCGGTACAGGGCTGGCCTCCCAATGATGGCGTTGAAGGGGAGGTTGACCTCCGCGACGTCGAACTGGACGTTCTCCGTGCGGAAGTTTTCCTCCATCCCAAATGTAACCAGGAGCGCAATGCTCTCGAGGGGATACATGGGCTGCGGGCCTACTCCAGAAAACGGGTGGGAGGGCCCCAGTCGGGACCCCGGGATCTGCAGCTGCCTGAATGCCGCATGGCTGATGACATTGAGGCCAGCCCCTCCATCAATCAACACGTGATGCAGCTGCATATTGGCGACAATGGGGGCGGTGATGAGCGGTAGTACGCCGGCCCCCGCCATGTTGTCAGGGCAGTCGAATGCCCCGAAAGAGATGGTGGTGCTCCTCCATCGTTGGTGCGGAGCAGCTTTGGGGACTCCTGGGACTGCTGATAGGACCTCCCGTCGTAGGGACTTGAAACTCCTGCAGGAGACAAGCTCCCAGCTCCCGCCATACATGACATACAACTTCTTGCGGTGGTCGTTGTCATTGCCGGAGTCGGTTTCTTCGGTGAAAATGTCCTTAAGGTTTCTCTCGGGCGACTAGTAGCCGAGGTCCTGTCCCCCCACAGCCGCAGCCCTTTCTTCGGCCCCTTCCTTGTGAAGCCAACGACGAGGCGGCGAGCCGTCCCTGGAGGACTGCTCACGCCGCTCGCTGACGCGCTTTACGAGTTTGATAATCTCCCGGCAGTCGGCGGCACTGTGGTGGCTGTTGGGGTGCACTGGGCATGTGTTGCCGTTGCCTTCCTGGGGCCGTGAGCGCTTGTTGCGCTTACCCCGGCCCCCAACCGCGGTAGTGATGACTGGAGCAGCAACCTGCTGCTTCTCGCGGCCGCGACCCTTGTTTCTCTTTTTATTTTTGCCATCGCCCTGGGCGACGGCACCCAAACCGCCCGTCTGGGTGACCCCAGCTTGTGGTGCCGAGTGCCAAGCACGGCACTCGGCGGCCCTGGCACATTTTTCAGCCAGAGCGAAGAGTGTGGTGACGTTGTCCACATCACGCGTGGCCAGTTTCTCTAGCATCTTTTCGTCACGCACCCCCTAGCAGAAAGCAGTGATGATGGAAGCATCTGAGATACGAGGGATTGTCCCACGTACCTTGGTGAAGCGGGAAATGAACGCCCGAAGGGTTTCCCCGGGTTCGTGCCTTACTGCATGGAGGTGTGCTTCTACACCATGCTGCTGGTAGGCGCTGGCAAAGTTCGCCATGAACCGCGCGCAGAGCTCTTCCCAGGAGTGTATGGACCCTGGGGCTTCGTTCATGAGCCAAGTCCGGGCTAGCCCAGACAGAGCTACATGGAAGTAGGTCGCCATTACGGCGGTGTGTCCACCTGCTGCTGTAATGGTGGTGACATAGACCTGCAGGAATTCTGACGGGTTTGCCGTACCGTCGTACTTTTCTAGCAGGTGTGGATAAAACTTGGTTGGCCACGTCGCCGCGCGGAGGTGGTCCGCTAGGGCGGCGCAGCCTACTCCAACCAACGGGATGCTTGTCTAGAATCGGGCATCTCCCGGGCCCTGCGGCGCGACCGCAGCGAAATCTTGCTCGAGGTTGTGACCCTCAAGGCTCCGGCAGCACTCACGTGTCCTTCCTAGAGAGAGGCGGGCATTCTTACCCGCACGCCTGTGGTTGAGCTCGTCCCGTAGGTCTTCTGGCCTCTCCGGGGGACTTGCGTATCGTCTGCCACACGTCTACGATTGAGCTCGACTCGTAGATCTTTGGTCGGCGCAGCCCTCATCGAGGGCAAGCGCACCGAGGTCGACGCCTCGTACTGGCATCGGGACGATTGAGGCCTAGGCCTAACCGAGCCAATGTGTGCTATGCCAAGGAGGCGATCCACATCGTCGCGCCATTGTCCCATAGCCCCTGGCGAGGCTGTGGAACTTGGTGGGTGACGCAGCAACTCCCTGGCCGCGGAGAGCGCTCCGGTGGGAGTGACCCCCGATGGAGTCCGGGATGCCTACGCTGGTGCATGCTGCCGTGCGGAGCGCACAGCTATGCACCAAGCACCGAGCGGTCGGAATTCTGCGGCGTAGCAGATGCGGCCCCCTCCTCCAAGAGGAAATCTTCGGAGGTCTCATCTTGGTGCTCAGCGATATGGACCATGGCGTCGATCAGGTAAGAAGCAAAAATCTAAAAGCCTAGCCCCCCTACCTGGCGCGCCAAATGTCGGAGAGGAAATCTCTCCGGCCGGGTGGCAGATTGCACCCGCCCTAAATCCTAAGAAGAGGAGGGGCCTAAGCGTTTTGCTTGTTACAAGACTGGTGGATGAACACATAAGAGCACGCAAGGGTTGAGAGTGGTTCGGGCCGCCGGAGCGTAATACCCTACTCCACTGTGTGATTTATTGCTTGAGAGCTTGTAAGAACTTATGAGTGTCTCTGTGAGCCTAAGTTTGGATCTGTCTTGTAACGCCGCATGCCTCCCTTTTATAGCTAAAGGGGGCATGCACAAAGGCACTGAGCCCCGACATGCGGGCCTAGGGACATAACGAATATAACACTTGGAGCCACAAATGTTTGCTGCTGGGGCGATCTTCTAGTGCCCTGACACCTGAGATCTGCGTATCCTCGGCGTGCAGGGGAAGCTTCGCGTGGAAGGGATAATGAGCATAGTGCACCGCATGGCACAGGCACACTGTTTGATGATAGATTGGACAGGCGCGCCATCTGACGCTGCCTGCCAGCGGAGAGGACTGGACGCATTAAATGCTGAGAGGGCACATCGTTCGTTGGCTTGGTGGCAGGCGGTGCGTTCTCTCTGCAATAAATGCAGAGACTGCGTGGCTTCAGTGGCCCAACGTCAGACTCCACCCATTGGCTTATGTCATGAGCCACAAGCCACGCGGCAGCGGTGGGTCTCTGCCTGAGCGGGGAGCACGGTGCAAGCCCCGGACACGTGCCAGCACCAGACCCCTTCCAGGGTAGGGTCCGGGTATTCCCTGCCCTAGAATCCCGGGACCCGGTGGTGATCTGTCCGGACCCCACTCGGAAGGGTCTGGGATCTTTCTCAGAGGTCCGCCCGTCATGGACGGGGTCCGGTGCTTCCCATGTAGCAGGTCCGGACCCACTGCGTGTATCCAGGGCACGTCCTTTCACTTGGCCACGTGGCGACCCCAAGGCGGCTGATACTGCGCAACGGTGAGCCGCTTACTGCGCAACTAGAGACTTTACCGCCGGCACAGCGTCTTTACCTTGTAACAAGGGGTACCCCTATTTCAAGGTACCGACAGGGAGGAAAGGATCCTCCGTTAAAACTTTCGTTTAATGTTTACCGGGAGGGGTTTTTGCCTCCCAAAGTGATGTAATAATAATACTCAGCACTCCTATATTTCACTCTGGTCTGTAATATTATAACTCTTTCTTACTTTAATATAAGATAAGTTATTGTACTTGCTTCCGCATTCTCGTATCTTCGATGTGTTGTAATGTCTGCATGATGGGTGAAACGCTCTTGGGAAAGGTAAGGAATTCAGATACCGAGCTTGTCAAGTGATCAGGTGCACCTACAGGGTTGTCTAAGGTCCGTTGGACAAGGATAGCTGTAGGTGGGCCCGATGACTTAGGAGGTTCCGTCACAGCTGGTATCGGAGCGAAGCCCATCTCTATAGATATTATGAGATATTTTCAAAAAGAATTTTCAAAGACTTATCTAGAAAATTTCTTTCCTTCTTCTCCAATCACCTTCTGAGGTACTCATTTTAAAGACCAGATAGTAGAGTGCAATGTATAGAAGGTGTGAATAAACTAAGGTTGATTCTGTAATTATACATGCATCATGCTAAAAACTATGCTAATAAGATTTTCCCCTCATGGAGATATGCCGCCGCGCACAAGAAAGACTGCACGCAAGTCTACCGGACCGATTGGCGTACCCCGCCATCAACTAGCCCCAAGGCATGAAGACAGTAGTAGTGGTAGTAATGATCCAATCGGGGATCTGTGAAAGTCGCCTAGAGGGGGGGGTGAATAGGCGAAACCTGAAAATTAAAACTTTATCCCCCAACTAGATCCCTTGATTAGTGGTTAGAACAAGATATACAAATATCGGAGAATAGAAACTAAGTTCTTGCTTGAAGAGAGTATTGCTGAAAAATGTGGAAGTGATAAATCAATACAATTAGTAAGTTATAGAATAACAAAGCAAGAAGTCTTAGATGAGAAGATCACTAGGACGAGTTCTTTCTTGCAACGTGTTGCTTCACTAAATGGGAATTTAACTTGAAGCAACACCAAATGATATTAGCAAATAAAGATGCAAGAAAACTTAGAAGAAGGGAACACAAGCAAATCACAAGCAATAAACACAATGGACACGGGTGATTTGTTTTACCGAGGTTCGGCCCTCGAAGGCCTAGTCCCCGTTGAGGAGTCCACTCAAGGACGGGTCTATTTCAACCCTTTCCCTCTCTCCCCCGATCACACAAGGATCGGCGAGCTCTTCTTCTTCTCAAGGATCACTCTCGATCCCGCAAGGACCACCACACACTTTGGTGTCTCTTGCTAGCTTTTACAAGTCTCCAAAACTTTGGAGGAAGTTCAATGGGAGTCAAAACTCCACACGCAAATGAACACAAAGATGAAGCACACACTATCTCTCAATGAATCTCACAAGGCACTAGTGCTAAACTCAAATGAGTAGCTCTCTTTTGCTTGCTCTCTCTTTTGTGGCACTTGTGTTGGTTGTAGTGGTCTAAATCTTGTGTATAGGATGGATCAATGAATATATGTGGTTGGGAGGGCTTGAGTATGTCAACTAGATGACTTGGAATGTTGCTTGGGCTCCCACACCTTGAAGTGGCCGGTTGGGGTGGTATTTATAGCCACCAACCAAAAACTAGCCGTTTGGTGGAGGCTGTCTGTTCGATGGTGCACCGGACAGTCCGGTGCACACCGGACATGTCTGGTGCGACAGCCACGTCACCAAAGCCGTTGGGATTCGACCGTTGGAGCTTCTGACTTCTGGGCCCGCCTGGATGTCCGGTGCACACCGGACATCACCTGTTCATTGTCCGGTGCGCCGGTATGGGCGTGCCTGACTTCTGCGCGCGCAGAGCGCGCATTGAATGCGCCGCAGGTAGCCGTTGGCGTCGAAATAGCCGTTGCTCCGTGGTTACACCGGACAGTCCGGTGCACACCGGACAGTCCGGTGCACACCGGACATGTCCGGTGAATTATAGCGGAGCGGCTGCTGCGCCAACCCGAGGCTGGCGAGTTGAGGAGGCCGCGCTTCCATGGAGCACCGGACACTGTCCGGTGTACACCAGACAGTCCGGTGAATTATAGCGAAGCGGCCTGAGAAATTCCCGAAGGTGGCGAGTTCGAGTTGGAGTCCCCTGGTGCACCGGACACTGTCCGGTGGCGCACCGGACACTGTCCGGTGGCGCACCGGACACTGTCCGGTGTACACCGGACAGTCCGGTGCCTCCAGACCAGAGGTGCCTTCGGTTGCCTCTTTGCTCCTTTGTTGAATCCAAAACTTGATCTTTTTATTGGCTGAGTGTGAACCTTTTGCACCTGTATAACTTATACACTAGAGCAAACTAGTTAGTCCAATATTTGTGTTGGGCAATTCAACCACCAAAATTATTTAGAGACTAGGTGTAAGCCTAATTCCCTTTCAATCTCCCCCTTTTTGGTGATTGATGCCAACACAAACCAAAGCAAATATAGAAGTGCATAATTGAACTAGTTTGCATAATGTAAGTGCAAAGGTTGCTTGGAATTGAGCCAATATAAATGCTTACATGATGCACATGGATTGTTTTCTTTGTTTTTGACATATTGGACCACATTTGCACCAAAAGTTTTGTTTTTGCAAACTCTTTTGTAAATTCTTTTCAAAGTCCTTTTGCAAGATAGTCAAAGGTAAATGAATAAGATGTTGCAAGGCATTTTCAAGTTTTGAAATTTTCTTCCTTTGTTCAAAATGCTTTTCCTTTGACTAAACAAAACTCCCCCTCAAATAAATTCTCCTCTTAGTGTTCAAGAGGGTTTTAAGACATCAAATTTGAAAATACTACTTACTCATTTTGAAATTTACCAATTGAAAATCATCAGTTTTAAAATTAGGGTGGTGGTGCGTTCCTTTTGCTTTGGGCTCATATTTTCTCCCCCTTTGGCATGAATCGCCAAAAACGGAAATGTTAGAGCCCTTAGAAGTGCTTTCTCCTTCTTTGGTCATAAAATAAATGAGTGAAGATTATACCAAAGTTGGAGAGTGATGCGGAGCGATGGCGAAGGATGATTAGTAGAGCGGAGTGGAAGCCTTTGTCTTCGCCGAAGACTCCAATTCCCTTTCAATATACCTATGACTTGGTTTGGAATGCACTTGAAAACACATTAGTCATAGCATATAAAAGAGATATGATCAAGAGGATATATCAAATTAAGCATGATCATAGTTCTATATAACATAGATTGCTCCCCCTAAGTATGTGCATGGAGAGGAACACATATTTTGGCCTTCAATGCCAATTGCACATAATTAGGTTAATGAGAACATATCTATATCATACAGAATGTGAAGTGCATTATGTCATAGTATAAGTGTGATGCTCATGACAATTTATGCACTTATGAAAGCATGTTGTAAACATTTTAAGCATTTTTCCTTAAGGATTTCAAAGAGACTTAAGGACCATCCACCTTTGGAACAAAGGCAGCTTATCCTCGTTACAAGGTTAAGCTTTAAGCTCTTTGACAATAAAAGTACTTCATCTAGTTTTACCAAAGATGCACTAAAGCAGGAATGAATTTTGGAAAATTAAACTAGGTATGAAGCAGGGATAATACATGGACATGCTTTCTCTTCCTTTTATACAAGATATGCAAAGAATGTATAGAAAAGGAAGATTCAGGTACAAGTTTAAATGAAAGGAGATAGTTTTACCCTTTTGTACCTTCACATAGAGATGCTCTCTTCATTGTGCTTTGTCCTTAGCTTTATATGCTTAAGACCTATACTTAATGACAATATATGGAAATATTTTGCACAAGAGAGAGTTTTACAACTAGTGATCCTTTTCAAGTTAATGTAAGCATATATCAAATGGATCACAAATTGTATAAATGAATCATGAATTCTCCTTTTAACTTAGTGCATATCAAGAGAGATATTGATTGAAAGAATATGAGGCACTAAGAGGCATGATTGTTAATGAAAGTCATTCAATGATCAAACAAATAACACATATGATCAAAAGAACAACATACGCATTAGATTATCAATTAAGCTTAGGATAGGAGAATCCAGCAAATACTTCGTGAGAAACTCATTCTCATGCAAGAGACTGTATGAAATTTCTAAGATAAAGTAGTAGTCTCAACATAATCAAGATATAAAAAGAGGCTCCCCCTAAAGATATGCATCAAGTATTTGAATGAATTGGATGCATTTACTTTAAATAGAGAGAAGCATTATACATCTTGATCAAGGCTCATTAAATTTGTAATAAACAACTTGAGCCTAGTAATCTTATTATGAAAGGGTTTAGAATACTCACAACCACACCATTGATTGTTTCGTAGAAGTAGGTGATGTTGTTCTTGATGTTCTCCTCTTTCATTTGAGAGTCCTCCCTTTGCAGTGGCTTCTTTTTCCTTTCAAACTTATTGAAAATACTCAAGAAGGATGTTAGTAATACAAGGGAGTATATAATGATGGATGATTTCTTTTAGATAGGAAATAAGCATAATTCATCATCCATAAGTCACACAGACATGAAGTAAAATCCTCAACATTAGTGCACTTTTACTTAAAAAGAGGAACATGCACTATTTAACAATTTGATCACTCATAGGAATTTACTTCTTCATATTGAACTTTATTATCATGACTTAGAAGCGCATCAATATGAGAATGGATATAGCAAAGGCATGAATTAGATTCTAATGGACAAACACATTTATGAATATGATATTGAATGCACACTTAGTTATTTTAGGTCCAATAAAGAATCTACTCCTCACAAGGGTAGAAAATGATAATTTAGATTAAATACCCATAGAGATGGGAACCAAACTTAATTAAGAAGATGAGTTCCCATACCTTTGCGTTTACCTTTCTTCCTTTGGGTGAAGATCAACCCATGAGGCTTGTGCACTTTCTCTCTGATTTTCATAATTGAACTCAAGAGAAATGTTAGTAGCAACACAAGCACTAGTTTCCATTTTTTTTTGTAACCATTTTTGATAAGGAATGAAGAGCTAGATTACTAAAACATGGAAACTTTATAGCATGAACTAGATTATCCATAGACGATGTTATGCTTAATTTTAACTCATAAAACAAGCATAAATATTCCCTTGAGATTATAGGAATAAATCTAATTCATGATATGGAAAGCGATAAATGTGAAAGAATCAAATCCAATATAGGCAAGGAGCAAATCAACATAAATCATTGGATTGATTATTTTTTTTATGTTAGATTACATGCTTCCAAAGAGAAACTTATTCTCTACAAGTGAGACTACTTGGGTTACTTAGATAAAATCATTAGTCTCACTATTCTAGTTATAGAGAGAGTTTTCCTTTTACAAGTGTCCTAAGGATTTGAATTCCTTACATGACACCTTATTCTTTTAAGAACATGAAACATCTCTCTATATCTAGAATCATGGCAATAACAAGATAATTAGGGGAAGAACATGCCATGATATACTTGCAACAAATTAGAGCATGTAGATTGCCATAGTATGGAAAAGATGAATGTGCAATCTACCATATGAGAGGAAATTCTTCAAAGAATGATAATATCAATTTAAAGACATTTGAAGTGCTTCAATTTTTCTATGTGGCTACTCAAGACACATAAGAAATGATATTCTAAAATACTTGCACTTAAAAGATAAGTGTTACCATCCTTTGGCTCTCCTCCATGTTGTAGGCCTTGATTTTTTTTTTTGCACAAGATAATTCTTTATTTCCTACAACATCAATACCTTCCTCGAGAAGATGATATGAGTTTAAGATGTAGTAATTTGAAGAATAACCTTGGGTCAATCACGGATATAGATCATTGAAGACTGATAGCTTGAGTTGATAAGAATTGAATGGATTCTCTCAAGCACCTCAAGGCTTCATATCATCTCGTTATCCTGCAAAGCTTGTCAAGCATATTTTGGTACCCATCGCTTGATGGGTCCATCACGGTTAGTCAACAAGGATCTAGGAACCCAAGAGTCCTTTGTGTTAGCACTGGGTAAACTCATTACCTTTCTAGCACAAGTTGCAATTTTGGGTTGCCTAGTTACATGAGAATTAATTGACAAGCTAGGAGTGGAATTGTTACCAATGGGACAATCCTTGCATTGATGTCCCTTCTTTCGGCATGTGTAGCATAGGCGTTTTTCAAGTTTTGAAGTTTTCTTCTTTCCTTGTTTGTCGCCTGCTACATGGTTAGTAAAAACTTTCTTTTCTAACCCTATGCCTTTTTGTTTTAAATGGGGACAAGATCTAAGCAAGTGTCCCTTCTTGAAGCATTTAAAACAAAGTCTATCATCTTTGTTAATAATCAAGCCATTTTTAATGTAGGGACATGACCTAATCAAGTGCCCCTCTTCAAAGCATTCACTACACCTCTTAATGTGAAGTGTGGCTTGATCATTACCTTGGATGTTACCTTTTGTGGAGGCGTGGTTGAGGCTTTTGGAGGAGGTGTTGAATTTCATCTTTTGTTTCTTTTTCTTGGTAATCCTCAAATCCTTGACATTTTCTTTAAGGGATGTAGTGCATGCCACGGTTGTTCCCGTCTCAAGCTTCTTCACCATGTGATCACGGTTATCTTGAGAAGGTTGGGCAATGCATTTCCCTTTTAGTTGTGTCAAGCTCATCTTTAGCCTCTCATTTTCTTCCTTGAGCTTTTGATATGAATCATCGTTTGTTCCTGCAAATTCTAGCTCAAAGGAAGATTTGCTTGTCGACGGACAACAAGCATTAGAACATGGTAATATAGTATCAATTTGAATACATGTGCATGAGTGAGGTTGTTGGGATTTTAAATTTTCTATCACAACCTCATGAGCAATGTTTAACATGATATGATCATCCATAAGATTTTCATGAGAGCATATGAACATATCATATTTTTCTTGAAAAGCTAGATTTTCAACTTTTAGCTTTTCTACTTGGTCTTTAAGCAAGGTATTCCTATTTGCTAATTGAGCGATACAATGTAAAGCGTTATCATGCTTAATTGAAACAGTTTCATACCTTTGGACCAAATTAACATGAGAGCACTTTAGCTCCTCATGTTCTTTAGTCAACTCATCAAAGCGTAGCATTTTCATGGAGAGAACATCTTCTAGCCTTTGACGAGCTTCGCTTTGCTCTCTTGCTCTTTCTAGAAGTTTGAGCATGACTGCCTTATCTTCTTGGCTTAGGCGAGCGTAGAGTTGCACAAAGCTTCTTTCTTCCTCCTCATCCTTATTTGTGCTTCCGCTATCATTTGCATTAGCCACACAACACATGTGGGAATCGAAATGGGAAGACAAACCTTTTGGAGAGGTGGATTCATCGTTTGGTCTCCACCGTTCATTTTCTTCTTCTTCCTTGCAAGGGTTAGTATCACAAAGACTAAAGGAAGTAGAAGCATCAAATGAACTATCATGTTTGGACTCATCAAATTTATTTTTAATTCTAGTCCAAATATCATGCGCATCATGGATAGATTCGTCATAGTTTGATATGAAAGCATGATAATCTTCTCTACTAAGAGAAGTAGTTAAGATGTCAAAAGCTAGATAGTTTAAGCGATAACATCTTTGATCCTCCTCGGAATTAATTTTTCCATTGAAATTAGAGGAAAAAATACTCTTGTCTATAATTTGTTCTAATCGTGGATCTATGGTTCTAAAAGCATTTATCACACTAGTAGACCATGAGTCATAATTAGAACAATCATCAAATAATATTTCAAGAGTTACCTCCTTTTGAGTTACGTTTGATGGAGGAGTCTTCTTGTTCTTTTGGGATCTTCTACGAGCCATCACTTCGAGTTGTTAGACTCAAGATGAAGTGCCTAGCTCCGATACCAATTGAAAGTCGCCTAGAGGGGGGGTGAATAGGCGAAACCTGAAAATTAAAACTTTATCCCCCAACTAGATCCCTTGATTAGTGGTTAGAACAAGATATACAAATATCGGAGAATAGAAACTAAGTTCTTGCTTGAAGAGAGTATTGCTGAAAAATGTGGAAGTGATAAATCAATACAATTAGTAAGTTATAGAATAACAAAGCAAGAAGTCTTAGATGAGAAGATCACTAGGACGAGTTCTTTCTTGCAACGTGTTGCTTCACTAAATGGGAATTTAACTTGAAGCAACACCAAATGATATTAGCAAATAAAGATGCAAGAAAACTTAGAAGAAGGGAACACAAGCAAATCACAAGCAATAAACACAATGGACATGGGTGATTTGTTTTACCGAGGTTCGGCCCTCGAAGGCCTAGTCCCCGTTGAGGAGTCCACTCAAGGACGGGTCTCTTTCAACCCTTTCCCTCTCTCCCCCGATCACACAAGGATCGGCGAGCTCTTCTTCTTCTCAAGGATCACTCTCGATCCCGCAAGGACCACCACACACTTTGGTGTCTCTTGCTAGCTTTTACAAGTCTCCAAAACTTTGGAGGAAGTTCAATGGGAGTCAAAACTCCACGCGCAAATGAACACAAAGATGAAGCACACACTATCTCTCAATGAATCTCACAAGGCACTAGTGCTAAACTCAAATGAGTAGCTCTCTTTTGCTTGCTCTCTCTTTTGTGGCACTTGTGTTGGTTGTAGTGGTCTAAATCTTGTGTATAGGATGGATCAATGAATATATGTGGTTGGGAGGGCTTGAGTATGTCAACTAGATGACTTGGAATGTTGCTTGGGCTCCCACACCTTGAAGTGGCCGGTTGGGGTGGTATTTATAGCCACCAACCAAAAACTAGCCGTTTGGTGGAGGCTGTCTGTTCGATGGTGCACCGGACAGTCCGGTGCACACCGGACATGTCCGGTGCGACAGCCACGTCACCAAAGCCGTTGGGATTCGACCGTTGGAGCTTCTGACTTCTGGGCCCGCCTGGATGTCCGGTGCACACCGGACATCACCTGTTCATTGTCCGGTGCGCCGGTATGGGCGTGCCTGACTTCTGCGCGCGCAGAGCGCGCATTGAATGCGCCGCAGGTAGCCGTTGGCGTCGAAATAGCCGTTGCTCCGTGGTTACACCGGACAGTCCGGTGCACACCGGACATGTCCGGTGAATTATAGCGGAGCGGCTGCTGCGCCAACCCGAGGCTGGCGAGTTGAGGAGGCCGCGCTTCCATGGAGCACCGGACACTGTCCGGTGTACACCGGACAGTCCGGTGAATTATAGCGAAGCGGCCTGAGAAATTCCCGAAGGTGGCGAGTTCGAGTTGGAGTCCCCTGGTGCACCGGACACTGTCCGGTGGCGCACCGGACACTGTCCGGTGTACACCGGACAGTCCGGTGCCTCCAGACCAGAGGTGCCTTCGGTTGCCTCTTTGCTCCTTTGTTGAATCCAAAACTTGATCTTTTTATTGGCTGAGTGTGAACCTTTTGCACCTGTATAACTTATACACTAGAGCAAACTAGTTAGTCCAATATTTGTGTTGGGCAATTCAACCACCAAAATTATTTAGAGACTAGGTGTAAGCCTAATTCCCTTTCAATCTGGAAGCCCAAGTAGAACAACTTCGATCAGAGCTCCGTCGCAGGAATGATATATGGGTCGCGAATGGTGAGAGAATAAATGAATTGAGAACTGACATCCGCCACCTGCAAGACTAGCTTGTGGAACGTGATTTAGCGCTCGATTAGGCTGTTAACTCGCGTTCACTTGCTTGGGCCAAGGAAGCCAAAGCTCGAGCCCGCGCGGAGGAGCTTAGCATAGCCGTGGACCACTTGCAAGTGTATTGTAATACACTACATGAGGAGGTTCATGTGTTGTATTCACAACTGCACCCTAATGTACCTGCGGATCCTGTCGTAATGGGAGCCGGACCTTCTGGAGTAGCGGGAGAAGCACTTGGTGGTGAACTAGACCTTTTTAGGCCTCCTCCCTCTATGAAGTTGGTTGATGAATGGTCTCCTACGCCCGACAGTGAAGCTACCAAAAGTGACAAGAAGCAAGAGTAATATAGTGTAGAAGTAGTAGTAATGTATAATAAGTAATGTAATCATGTTGTAAATACGAGTCTATATCATTACCCTTCTAAGTAATGTGAAATGGATAGTTTGCTTTGGCATATTATATTTTCCAAATGTTCTTTGCCTCAGATGCCTTCCAAGACTCGTGCATAGGATGGAGCGGGGACCTCCTGTGGGAGGGAAACAACTCCGAACCCGCCCCTAGTACCTCCAACATTAGCTGAGGCCATCACTGCCTTAGTTAACGCTATGGCCGACAACACCCGCTTTCTGCAGGAAATGGCGGGACAACAAATGCAACAGTAAGGCGGGCGAGCGTATCCGCAAGGACCCCATGAAACATCATATTTGGACTTCTTCGAAACACGTCCCCCGTTATTTATCAAGGCTGAAGATCCTCTAGAAGCAGATGAGTGGATCCGAGTTATTGAACAAAAGTTTGGGCTTCTCCGATGTATGGAGACTCAAAAGTCCTTATTTGCGGCATAACAGTTGCGAGGCCCTGCCAGTACCTGGTGGGGAAATTATGTGGCTATCCAACTTGCTGGTCATCAAATTACCTGGGATGAATTCAAGCTGACTTTCTAGGAGCACTATATTCCTGAAGGGGTGCTCCATATGAAACAGGAGGAGTTTATGAAGCTTAAACAAGGTGGGGATACTATCACTCAGTATCTCAACAAATTCAACCACTTGTCCCAGTATGCTATCGATCAGGTCAACACCGACCTGAAGAAGAAAAATTGTTTTATGAGGGGTCTCAGTGACCGGTTGCAGCGGAAAATGGCCACTTGTCTCGACCTCACTTATAGCTGGGCTGTCAGCACGGCACTGTCAGTCAAAGCTAAATATGTAGGCCCGGGAAAATCAAAGAGCTATGGAGGCGACAGGCCCAATCAGGGGCCTGAGAAAAGACAAAGGTTGGTGATCTGACCTTTTAATCCGAATCGCTCTTCACCACGTCCACCCTCCTACCCTTTCAAGCAACCAGTTTTTATCCGTGCTGCTACTGCCCCCACCTCAACCACTCAGCCGGGTGCCACTAGTACTCGTTTCCCTGCCCTCCCAAGCTCTTTAACAGGCTGCTTTAACTGTGGAAAGTCCGGACATTTTATCATGGACTGTCCGTATCTGAAGCAGAGCCGATCAAATAATCAGCAGAGTTCTAGGAGTTCTGCTCAAGGCAAAGGAAATGCGGTGAACAATACCACGGGCAAAAATATGAAGAAAACTGGGCAGATTTATTATACTCAAGTGGCCACAACACCGAAAGGTGAACCGGTTATGATGGGTACGTTTCTAGTGGCCAATCACCCTGCAGTTATTCTCTTTGATTCTGGTGCTTCGCATACTTTCATAAGCAAGAAGTTTGTGGAGAAACATTTTCCATATACTGAATCAAGGGAAGGGTTTACTATTCATTCGCCCGGGGGCAAATATTCACTAAAGAAGTGGCTTTCCAAGTGCCCGTAAGATTGGCTGAACGAGACTTTCGTACTAATATGATTGTTCTAAAAGGCCAAGATATAGATGTAATTCTGGGCATGAATTGGTTAGCCCAACATAAAGCAATCCTCAACACTGATCTGAGAACCATCAGGTTGAGTTATGGCCAAGAAGAGGTTCTCTTGTCCATCCCCGTAGCTATTCCAGCTAAACCATTTGGCAGAGTATATAAAGCCAACATACCGGAGATCCAAGATATTCCAGTAGTATGTGAATTCCTAGACGTCATTCCAGAAGATCTGCCTAGGTTGCCTCCTAAGAGAGATGTTGAATTTGTGATTGAGTTGAAGCCCGATATGGCTCCTATTTCTAGAAGGTCGTACCGCATGCCTCCAAACGAGTTGGCAGAACTCAAGACTCAATTACAAGATCTATTAGAAAAAGGATTTATCCGGCCAAGCTCATCGCCATGGGGTTGTCCAGCCATCTTTGTTAAGAAGAAGGATCAAACACTTTAGATGTGCGTGGATTATAGACCCCTTAATGAGGTTACCATCAAAAATAAGTACCCTCTTCCTCGGATTGATATTCTATTTGATCAACTAACTGGAGCGAGGGTATTCTCCAAGATTGACCTCAGATCGGGCTATCATCAGATCCGTATCTGGCCCAAAGATATACCAAAGACCGCATTCACTACGCGGTATGGATTGTTTGAATATCTGGTTATGTCTTTCGGACTAACAAATGCTCCTGCCCACTTCACATATCTTATGAACTCGGTATTCATGCCCGAGTTGGATAAATTCGTGGTGGTATTCATTGATGATATCTTGATATATTCTAAGAATGAAGAGGAGCATGCTCGGCATTTACGGATTGTATTAACGCACTTGAGGGAACATCAGCTATATGCTAAGTTCAGTAAGTGTGCGTTCTGGCTGGAGGAGATCCAATTTCTGGGACATGTATTATCTGCCAAGGGGATTGCGGTGGATCCCAGCAAAGTCAAGGATATTTTGGAGTGGAAACCCCCAACCACTGTACATCAAGTCTGAAGTTTCCTTGGACTGGCTGGTTATTACCGCCGATTTATTCCAGATTTTTCTAAGCTTGTGAAGCCAATCACAAGTTTATTGAAGAATGATACGAAATTTAATTGGTCTTCAAAATGTAATGAAGCCTTTGAACAGTTGAAGGTATTATTAACCACTGCTCCGGTATTAGCTCAACCGGATATTGAAAAACCCTTTGATGTGTATTGTGACGTATCAGGCAGTGGTCTCGGTTGTGTTTTAATGCAAGAAGGCCGAGTAATAGCCTATGCTTCAAGGCAGTTGCGCCGTCATGAAGAACATTATCCAACTCATGACCTAGAGTTAGCTGCTGTGGTTCATGCCCTAAAAATCTGGTGTCATTACCTGCTGGGGAACATCTGTCACATTTATACGGATCATAAAAGCTTGAAGTACATCTTCACCCAATCAGAGCTGAATTTGAGACAGAGAAGATGACTTGAGCTTATTAAGGATTATGAACTAGAGATTCATTATCACCCAGGTAAGGCTAATGTAGTGGCAGATGCGTTAAGTCGCAAGGCTTCCTACCATTGTCTGACAATCAAGACTTCTGACATTACGTTATGCCAAGAAATGGAAAGGTTGAACCTAGGAATGATTTAACATGGAACTTCAAATCACTTGAAGTTTGAGTTAGTCCTCCTACAAAGAATAATTGATGCACAAAGAAATGATGAGGGAATGAAACACATTCATGAGAAAATGGAGGCCGGTAAACCAACTGTTTTAGAAGAGATAAACAAGGTGTTGTATGGTTTAATAACTGCATAGTTGTGCCCAAAAATGAAGAGATCCGCCAGCAAATTTTAGATGAAGCCCATCTTAGTCGCTATTCTATTCATCCTGGAAGCACTAAGATGTATCACGATCTAAAACAACGTTATTGGTGGACAAAGATGAAAATTGAAATTCACGCTATGTGGCAAGATGTGACACTTGCAGACGTGTCAAAGCCCTACATATGAAGACTGCTGGTCCATTGCAATCTTTACCTATACCTACATGGAAATGGGAAGATATTAGCATGGACTTTATTGTGGGACTGCCCAGAACAACAAAAGGCTTTGACTCTATTTGGGTTATCATTGATCGACTCACAAAGATCGCCCACTTCCTCCCAGTCAAAGTAAAGTACCCCGTAATCACATACGCGGAATTATACATCACTCGCATCCTCAGTCTACATGGTGTTCCATAGACTATAGTATCGGATCGTGGACCTCAGTTTGTATCCAAATTTTGGGAAGAACTTCACAAATCCTTGGGTACTAAATTGCTCCACAGTTCGGCCTATCATCCCTAAACTAGTGGTCAGACTGAAAGGGTAAATCAGATACTTGAAGATATGTTGCGAGCATGTGTTCTGGAGTTTCCATAGAAATGGGATGATTGTTTACCATTAGCGGAGTTCTCGTACAATAATAGCTATCAAGACAGCATTAAAATGACACCCTTTGAAGCTTTGTACGGGCGACGGTGTCGTACTTCGTTAAACTGGTCTGAACCAGGTGAAAGAAGTTTCTTCAGGCCAGATATGGTAAGGGAAACAGAAGAGAAAGTTCAACGAATAATTCATAATTTGAAGAAAGCTCAAGCTCGTCAGAAGAGTTACGCAGACAAACGCCGGATACCCTTGTACTTTCTAGTTGGAGATTATGCTTACTTGAAAGTTTCACCAATAAAGGGTATATCACGTTTTGGGGTAAAAGGGAAGCTTGCACCCCGGTACATTGGTCCTTTCCTTGCTGTTGAACAATGTGGACCGGTGGCATACCGACTCAAGTTACCCGAAACATTGTCTGCTGTACATAATGTGTTCCACGTGTCTCAATTGAAGAAGTGTCTTCGGGTTCCAGATTGAACTATTGAAATAATAGAGGTTGCCTTAGAACCAGACTTGACCTATTCTAAACATCCTATTCGAATTCTAGATCAAAAGGACAGAATTACCCGAAGGAAAACTCTCAAGTTTTACAAGGTACAGTGGAACCAACATTTAGAAGATGAGGCTACATGGGAAACTCAAGACTTTTTAGAAAAGAATTTCCCAGGATTTTTAGCCTCATGTAATTTATAAGACATGTACATTTGTTGTAATAGAAGAATGAGCCCCATACCACCCCTGCCCTGTACCAAAAATAAGGAAATAAAAATATGACGTGTTTCCTTTTCCATTACTTGCCCTAGGACTTTTAATCTCGGGACGAGATTCTTTTATGGGGGGAAGGATGTAACACCCCTGGTGTTACTGTCACTAAAACTTGAGCATGACATCATAAGCATTGGCATATCATGTGATTGTTACACTTAGAATGCATTCACTAGGCAAAAAGTTCAAACAAGTTGTATTGATGTGACATGTTATAAGTGAAACCCTAGGGTACAGTGTTTAACTCTAGATTGTCCTAATAAAGCAAACAAGGCTTAATAAGGGAAAACTTCAAAACTCAATTGAAATGGTTGGATTTGAGCTTGGTTTGACCATAATCAATCAATAATTGGCTATGGTTGCTGTAGTAAGATTGTAGCTGCATGATTAAGCTACAACTTTGCTACAAAACAATGGCCTTGTTGCCATGTAAAATCAGAAGAAAATCCAGCCCAAACTTGACCTATCAGGCTGACTGAATAGAGATTCCAATGGTACAGTGCCCTGAACATGATCGCTGGTGCAGCGCACCTTACCGCCGGCGACCGTGCGCCTAGATCCACGTCACCATTGCGATTCGTGCTCACCGGAGACCGGATAACGCTCCTAGGTAAAAGATCTTCGCTTGGGGATAACTCCAGTGGCTGGCCGCTATACCCCCTTGCCTTGCGGCCGGCGCAGATAAGCTCACCGGCGTTGGCTGCCCAACGATCGTATGCCATGTGCCCGGGAGTCTTACCACGTCGCAGTCGATCGTGTTAAGCCTATCTGGTGATCGCCGAGGTGCTTGCCATGGTAAAGGCCACCAATCCCAAACGCTAGTAACCCCTGTCTTCTCCGGTCGCCGCGCGTGACTGCTATAAATTGAGCCCGCTGTGAGCTCCGTAGGGTAATCACCCATCCATAGCACCCACGCTTACCTTCAATTGTCCACCGACGACCGCGAATTGCTCATTGCCCCCAATCTGTGTTTCCGCCACCGTTGGAACACCTCGTCGTGGCTAGCTTGTTCCAGGTATACTCATACCCTCTGCTTCCTTGTTTTAGTATCCTTAGGTCCCCTGGATGCTCCTCGACCAGTTCAATTGAGTCAAGCTGTCATAGACCGCCGGGAACGTGTTACTCATCCAATTGTCCGCGCTGTCTCCGTGGACCGGTTGATTCAGATCCCCATTAGTCAAATTGGTTGAGGGGAAACATTAGTTAGGGTGGGAATTAGGTTTAAATCAAAGTTGAGCATTAGTCCTTGCGTATCTCAGCCGACACAAGCTCGCCGGAAGCTCTGCGCGTCGCCGTCCACCGTCGTGGACCTCGTAGTGTGAAGGGATAGAAACGCAGGGGTTTATTAGCAAATGTCAGCGATTGTATCAAATAGTGTCTTGGGATTTTTCGGGTTGTACAAAAAGACAGGGTCTTCCTTGCAAAGTTTGCACGCGGGCGCGCGTGCGGGCGCTTTCCTCCTGTAATGGGCTGACTTGGGCCGGTTTTGGTCCAGAACTATTCATTTCTTTTCTTTTTCCTTTTCTGCCAGAGCTAAAGAAATTCTAGAAAATTGTAGAAAAATGCTAAAAATACAAGACCAATTTTACTAGGCTTCTAATTTCCTATAGTATTTAATAAAAATAGTTTCATGATTTTTAGTGCCAATAGGGAATTTTGGGACATTTAAAATAGCTAAAATTCATACTTCTAGAATTTTAAAGAATAGTTAATAATTCCAAAATTCACCAAACTTTTTAGATGAACTTTAAATAATAATTAGAAGCCTTGGGTAGAGTTTGGTATGATTTGGACCATGTTTGATACTTAGAATCCAAACCCTAATCCCCCCTGCTCTATGAACTTCACTATAGACTCCGAAAACCCTAGTTTCTCGGAGACCCGTGAAGGAAAGATGCATTCAAGACATTAGATAATAAACTTTTATTATCTTTGCATCTTCATGAGCATTACATGAGCATTCATGATTATACATGGCTATGTATAGAGAACGAAGAGGAAGTAGAGGTTGAAGAAGCCAGAACTACACCACCACCACCTGAGGAACATCAAGCAGGAAACTGTTTTTATTTTGATATCTGCGGAACAAAGCCTGATTCACCAGTAACACAAGGCAAGCCCCGGTGCATTTACCCCCTCCTTGTTATTTTAAAATCTTTCTCACTTACTTGATGCATTAGGTAATAGGAGTTGTGTGCTAAACCAGTTGCTGCATTCCCTTCCTTGGATTTGGTTACTTCTCCTTAAATCCCTGTTTTACAAAAAGTTTTTCTTATGCTTAGTTTTGCTCTAGAAAAACAAAAGGTTTTGTTTTCACAAAAAGATGATGCTTCAAAGTGGGTGGGATGTTTTCAAAAATAAAACTTGATGGTGGATCCATCATGGCCATGATGGGTTCAACATCGGAAAAGATGTACCTCTGCCAGGTACCAAACTTTGGGTTTGAAATGATAAAGCTGAGGCCGAGCAGGTGACTTGCATGAGAAGAGAGTCTCGGTGTAGTGTCTCCGTCTGAGTCGATTAAGGACCGTGTCGATGTAGGCTTGATGATCGAGGACCCTTTAACTGGTCACATGCCTCATCATGGGTAAGCTTTGCCTCGGGCAGACTAATACCAGAATAAGATAACATGCAATGGGAGTGGAGAGATGGCGAGAGTAGCATGTACCCTTCGTGGCAAGAGGCTGGACAGTGGTGTATCTGTGCTCTCGGTTGGCGTGAACCTGATCTGGTCTTAAGAACCTCGGTGGTGAGTTGACATATGCAAGGGTTAAGTGCTACATATGTCGTGTGATCGGAGATCCTCAGCTGAGTATAATCGATTCGGATCACTGTAACTTTGCAGATATGAAGACTTGGTCACTGCCCTACACGTAGCAATCCAGTAAAGATGAAGGGTCATTAAGAAATTGGCTAGTATAGGTCAAGTGATTGTACTAGGGTAGAAAGAACTCTAGCTTCAGGTAACTTCACTTAACCTGACAAGTAAAATTGATTTTTTAAGGATCCACTATTAGTAAGCATTTCTGCAAACAGAGTCTTTGACTATTGATAAGCTATTCCTTGATCCCTAAAAGGCCAGCATATCCTTGAGAGTCTTTTACTTTGACGGGTAAGTCTTGCAAAAGTACACTTCATACTCAGGGCTTTGTCCCATGTTGTTTTAGGTGGGGAAGCAGCAAACTTTTGCTGCTTTTGTTCAAAGGTGGTGCCCAAAGAAGAAAACCAGGAGTGAAGCTTCGGGAGGAAAGGATCCTCCGTTAAAACTTTTGTTTAATGTTTACCGGGAGGGGTTTTTGCCTCCCAAAGTGATGTAATAATAATACTCAACACTCCTATATTTCACTCTGGTCTGTAATAATATAACTCTTTCTTACTTTAATATAAGATAAGTTATTGTACTTGCTTCCGCATTCTCGTATCTCCAATGTGTTGTAATGTATGTGTGACAGGTGAAACGCTCTTGGGAAAGGTAAGGAATTCAGATACCGAGCTTGTCAAGTGATCAGGTGCACCTGCAGGGTTGTCTAAGGTATGTTGGATAAGGACAGCTGTAGGTGGGCCCGATGACTTGGGAGGTTCCGTCACATTAAATGCCGAGTAGTCATGTTGCCTGCCAGCGGAGTGGACGAGGCACATTAAATGCTGTGATGGCACATCGCCTGTCAGGCGGCGGGCATCCTCCACATTAAATACTGAGATAGCGTAGCATGCGATGCGCGGCGTGGCCCGCGACACGTAGTCCTTACGTTGGGCTCCACCCACTGGCTTACGTCACGGGCAGAGGGCCATGTGGCAGCATCGGGTCTCCGCCTGGGTGGGGAGCTGAGCCATACATGATGGGGTCCAGACACGTGCCAGTGCCGGACCCCTGCCTAGCCTTTGGCTAGGGCTTAAGCATTTTCTGTCCTGGTGCATCGGGACCCTGCCGTGAGCGGTCCGGACCCCTTGCGAAGGGGTCTAGTTCCCACCTTAGGGGGCCCAGTATGCATACATGGAGGTCTCGGACCTCCCCTAGGAGTCTTGTTCGCAAACTTAGGTGCACTCCCATGGGGGTCTAGACTTACTGCAGATGCCGAGGAGTATTCCACTATGATGGACACGTGGCGGTCCTGGACCCACCCAGGTGGTGAGACCGGGCGCCGCTGTGGGCCCTGAGCAACCGCCCTTGGTTAGGCTGAGGCACGCCTTAGTCACAGACACAGCCCTACTACCATGTGGCTAAGAGGTAGCCGCACGGGAACTGCGTCTTGACACAATAGTAGGGGGTACCCTTGATCTAGGGTACCAACAGTCACTATTGAAAGTAACTACGAAGCATGCTAGAAAGCCTTTAGCAATGTTTGTGCCTTCATTGGCACAAGGGATATAGTCCAGGAGCATATAGCCTATAGGGTGTGGCCACTTATGGAGAGCTAGGATATACCGAAGGAGACAACTACCGAATCCAACGAAAATGGCCTAGTTCGATTAAAATATACCTTCAGATTCAGGGAGAAGTTTGATGAGCCAAATGATGATTGGTTGAAATGCATTGAAGCTACTAGCGACGAACTGCTTGGGACATACTCCAAGGCCGAAGATGATGCATTGTCCGCAGCCTTCGGGGGTCGGGGCAAGAAGAGATTGAACAGGGTTTTTGATGCAATTGGTTTCGTGTACCCTGATTATCACTACCCACTGTGGAGGCAAGAGAAAAAGAGAAAAACTGTCGCTTTGGCCACCACTGCTATGCCGAAGGGTAAGAAAATAAATGTTCTGACCCACCGGCCGCAGTATATTGAACCGGCCATAGTGCCTGAATTTGGCGAAGGGACCTCTTCAACTGCCGAAGCAAAACCGGCTGTTCCCATTGTGCAGAGCGCTGAAGAGTCCATTGCAGTGCCGAAGGTGCCTATAGTTGGGCCAGCTGAAACTAAGGATGGCATGGCCGAAGAGCTAAAGGTGGGAGAAACAGTAAAAATGCCAGAAATTCTGAGCCCACCAGCAAAGGTAGATTTGCCGAAGATGCAAAAAGCTCCTGCCGCAACCCCCAAGAGGAGGAGAATGGCCAGCGTGCTAGACGCTGTTATGGAGACCACGAAGGCCTTGACCCCTGCTCCTATTAGGAAAGTTGCCAAGGTCCAGGCCGAAGCCAAAGCTGAGCCTATAGTGCCTATTGAGACGAAGGCTGTCGTGTCTGAGGACAAGGATGATCAGCAAACTTCAAATACTGGCAAGACAACAGGGCAAAGTATGGCAGAAAAAGCAAGATCTCCTGCCCCTGAAGCTCCAATCGAAGATGTTGATTACATTTTCTGACATGCTTTGGGGAAAAATTATTCGAAGAAGTGATGGAAGCCAGCCATTATGCCCAAAAATTAAAATATCCGAAGGGTGCCTTAGTGTTCAACGGCACTAACGAAGATGATTTCCTGTACTGTCTCCCGGATAACAAAGAAATATCCGTTTGCCGGGAGATAGCTAAAAGTACGAGATTTCTTAAGCTTGAAGAAGGCCTTTCGGCCATGTCAAAGGATAATCTTGCTGATAGCCTTGCGTATAACAATATAAAGGTATAGAAGTTAACTTTTAAAGTTGGAAATGAAGAATTTCGTTGCTATACTTAATTATTTCCTTTTCTTGCAGGGCTTAATACTTAGTAATGCCTTGAGGGCAAAAAAGAGCGCCGAAGACAAAGGTTGCACAATAGCTCTCAACAATCTTCGGTCGGAGGTAATTGAGCTAAGAAACGAAGGTTTGGAACAAGACAAGATTTTGATTTCATTGGTGAATAAAATAAAATAAGATGAAGCTAAATATAATGCTCAGCCCGAAGCCCAAAAAGCCGAGGTTGAAGACCTTCGGAAACAACTGGCCGAAGCTAATGAGAAGTGCGCACTCGCACAGGTTGACCAAGAGATTAGTGAATATTGGAAGAATAAACTAGAGAAAAATGTTGAAGAACTTCGTGAATCCAAGGAAAGGTGTTTTGAAAAATCCTTGGATTGCGTGAAGAAATTAAAAACTAGCTTCTCCAAAGTGGGCGCCTACTCCTCTGAAGAAAATTTTATCCGAGGCGACCCTGAGGGCATTATTGAATGGATAAGTGGAGAAGCCGAAGCTTTCGAAGAAATATTGAATGATCGTGGGGATATTTGTGCTTTCTCCGGTGCTAGGGGAGTTGTAGCTATTCTGGAGAAGGCAGGATGCGAACACGTGAAAACTGCAGCGAATGCCGAAGCTGCCTTCTCTGTAGATGATACAAAAGATCCTTTAGCCGAAGCAACTTTGATGGGTGGAAAATTCTATTCTGATGTTTGGGTGAACGGTGGCCAAGAATTGGCCCATGAAATTATAAAAAAGAATGAAAAAGACACCCATGACGCCCAAGAAGAAGCTAGGCGAGCTGAAGAGGCTGCTGAGTGCGAAAGACGCATAGGTATTATTTTTGAATTTTAGCTTCGGCACTTACTTTGTGTCTTCGAACTAATAGTTTATCTATTACAGCTGAGCTGTCACCGCCACCAGAGCCGTACAATCCCATGGTTGATCCAAAGATGAAGGAAGCACTGGATATAATAGGCATTGCTAATTCTATTATGGACGAAGTCGTTGACAAACTTTTGAACAAAGTCGTAGAGAAAGTCCTCAAAGAAGAGTAGACTTTTTTGTAAGAATATTTTGTAGTATTTGATGTATGGAACAATTTGAAGGAAGATTAAGCTTCTATTGTAACAGAACTATGTAACATTTGATGTATGTAACATTGAATCAAATATGTAAGCTATTGTAATTTATTTCTTTGCGATGCATGAAACATACACACATACCGCTTTTTGAGCCTTCGACGAAAAAACACATTCCCTTCTTTTCATGCTTTGTAAAGAAGGATGCCCCTTCTAGGGCAGATCTGATAAAATTGTCACCCGAAGCTTGCTTCGTGCCTTAGCACATTTTCATTCAACAAAGTGTTGCCGAAGATTTGCTTCATATCTTAGCATATTTTCATTCAACTAAGTGTTGTCGAAGATTTGCTTCGTATCTTAGCATATTTTCATTCGACGAAGTGTTGCCGAAGATTTGCTTCTTATCCAATCATCCTGTTGATGCGATATGATGTATGATGTGATGCTGTGCTAAATGATGCAATGATATGATGCAATGTGATGATGATGTTCGAACACCCACTCATACACCCATACTGCAACACGGAAGACTCTGCAACCCCTTAGGAACGTCTTTTGAGTCTTTAAGCTCTGCATCCCCTTAGGAACGACTTTTGAGCTTCTTCACCTTCTATTTCAGTGGTATAAGTTCTGCATCCCCTTAGGAACGACTTTTGAACTTCTTCGCCTTATATTTCGGCGGTATTTGGCTCTGCATTCCCTTTGGAACGACTTTTGAGCAGAAAACTTACGCTGCGCTCCCTTAGGAACGACTTTTTATAGCTTCGTCAATTCTTGGCTCTGCATTCCCTTAGGAACGACTTTTGAGCAGGAAACTTACAATGCCCTCTTTTAGGAACGACTTTTGTAGCTTCGTCAATTCTTGGCTCTGCATTCCCTTAGAAACGACTTTTGAGCTTCGAAATTTACTTCGTTCTTTTAAGAGTCGTCTTTCCATCTATGAAGAAGATATATTTCATTCTGATGTAGGCAGAATTGTTACAAGAAATTGAAACCAAGTTTTTCATTACTTGTTTTTCATACAGAAAGTAAAATGCATAAAAGATAAAAGTACTTCAGAAGTAGGATATTCCTTAGTATATGTGCTTCGATTTTAGTACAGTGTTGTTGACTATACGAGCTTCGAACTCCTCCCTAAAATCACGTTGTTGTTGGGGGTGCTGGCGCCCTTCTAGCTGTTGGCTTTGGGTATGAGTAGGTGGCAATGGTGGTGGCAGTGGAAGCTGAGGCCAGGAAGCTTGTGAATGGCTTGCCGAAGCAACAGAAGCTGCAGGTTGATTGCCCACATATTCTGGTATGTAGGGAGAGTAGCACGAAGCAGTATGTAAAACTTGCTTCGGCTGATTCTGCCTAGCTTCTGCTTCGGCAATCTCTTTTTGCTTCTGAATGGTAATCTGGCACGTTCTCATAGTGTGGCCCTTGTCTTCACCATAGAATAAGCAATATATTTTCCTAGGTTGATCCCCATATCTTCCTCCGAAGCCCCTGTCGCCTCTGCCCCTTGGAGCTAGTGGCCTGAAGGAGCTTTGATGCTGCCCTGAAGACTGTGAGCTATGCTGTGGCCTCTAGAACTGGCTTCCTCTGTCTTCACTCTGACTAGAGTTGTGGATTGATCTGACATGCCTAGGGTGGATCCTTCCTTTGAAGCCCCTAGTCATCTTAGAAAACCTATAAGCTTCTTGTCTTCTCTGGCAAAAATCATTATCGGCTTGGATGTACTCATCCATCTTCTGAAGCAGCTTCTCCAGGGTCTGGGGGGTTTCCTGGCAAAATATTGAGCCATAGGTCCTGGCCGAAGACCCTTGATCATGGCCTTAATGACGATTTCATTGGGCACTGTGGGCGCTTGTGCTCTCAGACGTAAGAACCTTCGGACATACGCCTGGAGGTATTCATCGTGGTCTTGCGTGCACTGGAACAAAGCTTGAGCAGTAACCGGCTTCGTCTGAAACCCCTAGAAACTTGTGATCAGCATGTCTTTCAGCTTCTGCCATGATGTGATTGTTCCTGGCCGAAGAGAGGAGTACCAGGTTTGCGCAACATTCTTGACTGCCATGACGAAGGATTTCGCCATGACTGCGGTATTGCCCCCATATGAAGATATGGTTGCTTCGTAGCTCATTAGAAACTGCTTCGGATCTGAGTGCCCACCATACATGGGGAGCTGGGGTGGCTTGTATGATGGAGTCCATGGTGTAGCCTGCAGTTCTGCTGACAGAGGAGAAGCATCATCAAAAGAAAAATTTCCATGATGGAAGTCATCATACCACTCATCATCATCATAATAATTGTCCTGGCGAAGCTCTCTGCGTTGAGGTTGTCGGTCCTGGTCATCTTGGGTGAGATAGCATTTCCTCAGCGGCCTCGTCAATCTTCCTTTGTAACTCGGAGAGACGAAGCATCTTCTCCTTCTTCCTCTAGACTTGTTGGTTGATGGCTTCGAGGTCCCTTATTTCTTGGTCTAGCTCCTCCTCCTGAGGCGTTGGACTTATAGCTTTCCTTTTTTGGTTTTTGGCTTCGCGCAGTGTTTCTTGGTTGACGTCCAGTGGCTGCAATGCAACCCCAAGCCCTGAAGACTTCTTTGGCGGCATGACGAAGGTTGGAGCTTGTAGAAGGTGGTCGAATGAGTTCACCGGAGGTGGGCGCCAATGTTGGTCACTTGTTCTCAAATGCTATGAGTTAAGAACAAGGCAACACAAAATGTTAATAGTCAAAGACATTCATCCTTCGAAGCATTATCTCCCTTAGGATATAATGATCTTCAGACAAAGGTTATGAAGGACATACTTTCATCATCTCAGTATATAATAATGAAAGTAGAAACATGAGGCATGGAAAACAACATGAATAATCATATGATATTATCAGGACATTTTTATTACATTATCATGAATGAATATGAACAATATCAAATTACACTTATACCTTCGGTTTGACAGAAGGTAAAAGGCTTGAGAGTGACGTGCAAGCGAATACAAGTCAACGTGAACAGTGCGGTGCTACTATTCATCTATTTCTAGGCACAGGATGCAGCCTGTGTAAATTACATTCATGCCCTTGACATTTACTATTGACCTAGGGATAATCTATCGAGGACTAGACAACCTTTTCCCCTTTAGGTCGGTTCCATTTTTCGCTGCTAAGCCGAAGCTTCTCCACAGGTAGCTTCGGAACTGGTTCATTCTTCTCCCGATACGTGCTTTTTATATCGTGTACAGCTTCATCCCAAGGCCGAAGGTCCCTGTATATATATTTGAACTTAGAAAACATGTTAGTCGTGTTTTTGAGGACCTTCGGAAGACGAAGGCCCCCAACAGTTAGTAAGCACATATGATGCATCAAAAGTTTTGAATGAAATGTTATGCTCATTTGATGCATTAACAATTTTCTTTTTAGGCATTTTAATATGAGTGGAATGCCTAGAGCTAGATGCCTCATTATTATACAAATAAGCATGATGAGAAACAGTATGAGGTTTTCTAGCATGAATTTTCCTAATTTTGTGCTCAGGATAGTTTGCAGGATATAAAATGTAACCCTTTCTATTCTGAACCATGGGAGCCTTACCCTTAACAAAATTGGACAATTTCTTAGGGGCATTAAGTTTGGTGTTGTTTTGGCTTCCTTGTTACAAACCAATCCCATCCTTAATGCCAGGACGTCTCCCATTATAGAGCATGCTTCTAACAAATTTAAATTTTTCATTTTCAAGTTCATGCTCGGCAATTTTAGCATTTAATGTTGCTATGTGATCATTTTGTTTTTTAATCATGACAAGGTGATCATCAATAGCTTCAATATTAACATCTCTACATCTAGTGCAAATAGTGACATGTTCGACAGTAGATGTAGAGGGTTTGCAAACATCAATTCTTCTATCTTAGCAATTAAACTAGCATTCTCATTTTAAAGATAGGAAATTGAATCATTGCAAACATTCAAATTTTCAATCTTAGAAACTAAATTATCATTTTCAATTCTAAGACAAGAAATTGAATCATTGCACATGCTAAGCTCCTTAGTTAAGTTTTCACATTTTTCTACTTCTAGAGCATAAGCAATTTTCAACTTAACAAAATTTTTATTTTCCATAACGAGCAAGTCCTCTTGGCATTCCAAGAGATCATCCTTCTCGTTAATGGTTTCTATTAATTCATTCAATTTTTCTTTTGGTCCATGGTAAGGTTGGCAAAGAGAGAAATTATATCATCTTCATTATCACTAGAACTACCCTCATCATCAGATGTAGTATACTTAAGGGTACTTCTAGAATGTACCTTCTTCTTTTTGCCATCCTTTGCCATGAGACACTTGTGGCCGATGTTTGGGAAGAGAAGTCCCTTGTTGACGGTGATGTTGGCGGAGTCCTCGTCGGAGGAGGAGTCGGTGGAGCTCTCATCGGAGTCTCATTCCCTGCCCATATGCACTTCACCGCCCTTCTTCTTGTAGTACTTCTTCTCCATCTTCTTCCCCTTCTTGTCTTCGTCCCTATCACTTTCACTAGAATATGGACATTTTGCTATAAAGTGACCGGACTTACCACACCAGTAGCGGGGCTTGTAGTCCTTCCCCCTCTTTTGCTTGAGGATTTGATGAAAGCTCTTAATGATAAGAGCCATCTCCTCGTTGTCGAGCTTGGAGGCATCGATCGGGAGCCTACTTGATGTAGACTCCTCCTTCTTGTCTTTCGTTGCTTTGAATGCAACGGGTTGCACCTCGGGTGTGGAGGTGGCACCTTGCTCCAAGTTGACAATGTGTTTGGAGTCTTTGATCATAAGTTCAAAGCTCACAAACTTGCCAATAACCTCCTCAGGAGACATCTATTTATATCTAGGATCCCCACGTATTAATTGAACTTGAGTAGGATTACGAAAACGAGGGATCTAAGAATAACCTTGACCATTTCATGGTCATCCCATTTTGTGCTCCTGAGGTTGCGCACTTGATTCACCATTGTTTTGAGCTGGTTGTACATGGCTTGCGGCTCTTCCCCTTTGTTGAGGATGAATCGACCGAGCTCTCCCTCGATCGTTTCCCGCTTGGTGATCTTGGTCACCTCGTCCCCTTCGTGCGCCGTTTTGAGGACGTCCCAAATTTCTTTGGTGTTTTTTAACCCTTGCACCTTATTATACTCCTCTTGACACAAGGAGGCGAGGAGTATAGAAGTGGCTTGGGAGTTGAAATGCCTAATTTGGGCGGCCTCGTCCGAGTCGTAGTCCTCTCCGCCCACTTGTGGTGCCTGCGCTCCAAATTCAACAATATCCCATATGCTTTTGTGGAGTGAGGTTAGATGGTGCCTCATTTTATCACTCCACATGCAATAATCTTCACCATCAAATTATGGTGGTTTGCCTAGGGGTACCAAAAGTAAAGCAGTGTGCTTTGGAATATGGGGATATTGAAGAGGCATCTTACTATACTTCTTACGCTCATGGCGCTTCGAAGTTGTCGACTCGGTGCCGGAAGTAGAAGGTGATGAAGAGTCCGTCTCGTAGTATACCACCTTCTTCATTTTCTTTTTCTTCTTGCCACCCTTCCTTAGTGACTTGATGGAGGAAGAGGATTCCTCCTTATACTTGTCGCTGGACTCCCTTGATAGAGTCCTCCCCGAGCCCGTGGGCTTGTCGCCGGTTACAATCTCCCTCTTGGCGCGATCTCCAGACATCACTTCGAGTTTGTTAGACTCTTAATGAAGCACTGGCTTTGATACCAATTGAAAGTCGCCTAGGGGGGTGAATAGGTAAAACCTGAAATTTATAAACTTAAACACACACTAAGTCCGGGGTTAGCGTTAGAATTAAATTCGAGTGCAGAAGATTGTTTCTCTCTTGCTATGAGTTGGTCAAATGATGCGGATAGCTCTGGGAGCAAACTCAAATCAAATATTAGCAAAGAAACTTTAGAGAGAGGAAAGAGGGAAAACAAATCAAATGGAAATCAACATAAGTGGACACGATGATTTGTTTCACCGAGGTTCGGTTCCAAAGAACCTAGTCCCCGTTGAGGAGGCCACAAAGGCCGGATCTATTCCAACCCCTTCCCTCTCTCAAACGGTCACTTAGACCGGATGAGCCTTCTCCTCAATCAATCGGGTCACTAAGACCCCGTAAGGACCTCCACATACTTCGGTGTCTCTTGCTAGCTTTACAGAGCAATAATGAGAATTAGAATGGGAAAGAAGAAAGCCAATCCAAGCAACAAGAGCACAAATGAACACAAAAACTCTCTCTCAAGTCACTAAGTAGTTGAGTAGATTTTGGGACTTGGAGAGGATTTGATCTTTGAAATGTGTCTTGGAGTGAATGCTATTGCTCTTGTATTGAATAGGAACTTCAGAAAACTTGGATGCTAATGAATGAGGTGGTTGGGGGTATTTATAGCCTCCAACCACTTCCTAGCCGTTGGTTGAGTCTGCTAGCGATGGGCACACCGGACAGTCCGGTGGTGCACCGGACAATCACTGTTCACTGTTCGGTGCGTGCCATGTCAGCACGTTCGTTGGGGTTTGGAGTGAGTTGACCGTTGGAACCCTTGTCCTGCACCTGCACCGAACAGTCCGGTGCCACACCAGACATGTTTGGTGACCTCTGACTTTGCTGCTCTGACATCTGACGTGCACCGTTCATTGCTGTTCACTTTTGCAGTCGACCGTTGATGCGCAGTGACCGTTGCTCCGCTGGCTCATCGGACATGTCCGGTGCACACCGGACAGTCCGGTGAATTATAGCGGAGCGCGCCCAGAAGAAACCTGAGAGTGGCTGGTTCGAGTGGAACTCGGCCTGGTGCACCAGATAGTGTTCGGTGCACACCGACATTGTCTAGTGCGCCATTTGTCAGCACACTCTCAAGTCTTGCTCCAAATATTATTGAGCCCCCAACTTAATTTCTTTCTTAGTTTTTGTTGAACCTTATGCATCTAAGATAAAAGAAATCTTGGCAAACTAATTAGTCCACGTGGTTTGTGATGGACGTCAACCACCAAAATCGAATATAGAAAATGATTAAGCCCATTTCCCTTTCACAAATCCCACGCGCAACAATCGCGCGGACTCCGCAGGGTTGTTGCAAGGTGGAGGAGCGAGCTGACGAGGGGTCCCACGCGCCAGCGACGGATGCGAGTGCACGGGAGCGCGAATGTAACAGGCTGGCACTAGGGCCCCAGGCGTTAGTGAATCCGGAGGGGCACGGTCGAATGGGTTAAGGGGAAGTGGGCCGTGCGGACCGAGAAGACGTTGGCCCAGGTAAGTTCATGTGAGTTTCTTTTTTTTCTTTTTCTGATTTTTATTTATGTTTTCTTTTCCATTTTAATCTCCACATTCCAAATTCAAATTCAACTCATGTTTGGAACTCCCAAGTTTCCAAATATCAAACATAACCCTATACAAAGACATAACATCTCTTATTTCCAATACTATTATTCATTATTTTCCTTGTTATTTATTTATGGGAGGAATAAATGGGTTCATAAACATTTCCTTTCTCATTTTCTATTTTATGTTCTTAATTAAAATTGGAGGTCAAGTTTATGTTTTCCATAAAATGCATTACCAAAAATTATCATCAAGAGATCAACCTTTCTTTATCTGTTTATTGGTCATTTAACTAATTTAGTATTCTCAATTGATTACGAAGAGGAAATGCCCTACTAAATTCCAAAGGTCTCAAAAATTCTTGAACCAATATATTTATTTATTTTATTATTATTTTTTCCTTCCATCAATTTTGGCTTTACTACCCCCTTAATAGAAATCTCGTCCTCGAGATTAGTTAGAAAAGGAATGTAGAGAGATTGGTATGTACATTAGCTTTTAGTTTCCCATTAGTTCAAAATTAAGAGTCCACTTTTTTATTAATCCTTAATGGGTGATCAGGAGAGTATAAATATATAGCCACATATTATGTGGGATAATGAATGGATAGGTTGGGATAACCAGCATTATGGTAATGAAAGACTCCATCATGGATAGTGGATCATGATTCATCTGATGATCTGGCTTTATCTTTGAGGACTTGAGTTGATTGTTATCCTTCTTTGGCGTGGTTGGCCTTCTTCGGCCTTTATTCTTGGAGTCGCCATCCGAGTTAAGGACATATGGCTAAGGACATATAGTTAGGATAGCCGGGGTACATGGGGTAGGTAGGTTTAAACAGAGTTTTACTTTTTTTTTGTTTTTAGTCAATAGTGGGTGATTAGGAGAGCATAGGTATCCGGCTACTTATTGTGTAGGACATAAGCTGGACAGGTTAAGGCAAGAAGGATCATGGTAAGGAAAACACTTCGTCCAAAATGTTTAAGTCTTGATTCGTTTCGAGATTCGCTTTGACTGTTATATCCTTCCTTGTCGATGTTGATCTTTTCTTCTCGAGTCTTGGTCTCACAGATTCGAGGTTAGTGTATATCATCTGGGTTCGGGGAATATGGTTAAGATAGATATGGATGAGATAGACTACATGATGTAGGTCAAAATCTTGTTTGATGTTAGGTGGGGATAGACAGATCATGCAATCTTTTTTTGCTCACGGTTGAGATGGTCTAATGCATTAGTTTAGGTTTAAGTGCATGAGGGGGGAACAAGGTTTATAGGAGTAGGATCTAGTTTATTTCACTAGTGTTAACTTGTTAAGTGACTCACATGTCACACCCGGATTTAAGGGACAAAGCCAGGTGCATCTCATACATGCGCCAAAGAAGACAATATATATAATAACATAGTGTATAGAGATAAATGTCACAACAACATCAGAGTACTTATTACATATCGAAAGTCTTACAAAATAAAAGATAAATATAAAAGCATCTAAAATCCATCCTTGGTGCCAGAAAGTCAATTGGGAGACGCCACCTAGATCGAATCGAACTCCTTGTTGTGTGGCTACTCTTGAACCACCTGTTCTTCTCCTATGGGGGGTGTGAGACAGCAAGGGTGAGCACACACATGTTCATCGCTCAACAAGTTGTGGGGAATAATGTGCATGAACTCACCAAAGGTGGGAGATCATGTGAAGTATAAGGCTTACCAAAGAGAATGGTTAAAGCTGATCATTGCTTTTAAAGTTGATCAAAGTTTTATTAGCAATTACTAGATGTAAGTAAATGCCAAACCATAATAACAATAATAGAAAAAAATTTAATAATAAACCCATGCAGATGCAAATGACAAATTGAGTTTAGGTTCCATGATTTAATCATGCGAGAGTCCTGAGCTGCTCTTGACCGTGAGCTCGGCTAGTATACCAGTTTTACACTCTGCAGAGGTTGTACCCTATACCCACAAGTCATGTATCCCATGTCATCAGGGTTTGCAAGGTCCTTAGACACTACTGAGGTGAATGGCTAGGGATCCACTACGAGGCCTTTACAAAGTTCCACTAGATTTCGAAAACCCGCTACAGTTTATGGGAAGAGCACTTGCAAGAATCCCCCGTCTGACCGCCATCGCAGCAAAATCAACCCAAGAACCTCCTTGCATGCAACTCCCCTACTGCCCTTGCCCCTTTCGGGTAAAGTAGTCTTCCACTAGCTTTCCTAATTAGTTAGCCAAGGGGTCCCATTCCTCCCTTGTGGTGGCACGTGTTTCTCAAGTTAAGCTCCATGTTCCAATTAAAACTTAATGATCTTGACATGAACATAAATAAAATAACAGAATAATTTGAACATGGATATAATAAAATATTAACCAAAAACCATATAAAGCAATAGCAAAACTACCCAAGTTATTCAGGGGTAAACAAGGTAAAAGACAATCAGACTAGGGTGACCTATTGGGTCCCATCAAAATTAAACCTATGCATTTGTCGGTACCCTGAAACTAGGGTACCCCTTAATACTACATAAAAGCACAGTACCCACGTGGCTACACTTAGTCGCGTGGTAAAAGAGCTGTATGTGGGACCAGGCTACGACTCGCCCCAGCCTCGGGCGACTACTCTGGGCCAGCAATAGCGCCTGACCCCACCACAAGGGTGGGTCCAGAGCCACCATGTGTCCAGAGGAAGTGATATACTCCAAGGCATATAGAGTGAGTCTGGACCCCCATGGGAAAGTGTCGGACCCCTAGATATACAGTTCGGACCTCCAAGTTTGGTCCAGGACCCCCACGTGTATGGACCGGACCCCTGGAATGAGATCCGGACCCCCCATATGGGGTCCATACCACCCACAGTAGGGTCCTAGGGTTCTAGGACAGAACACACCCGGACCTTAATCGGGGCCCAGGCAGGGGTCCGGTGCCAACACGTGTCCAGATCTGGTCTGGTAGGTTCCGGACCTATCCGCATACACTCCTGCTCCCCGCTCAGGTGGAGACCCGTTGCTGCCATGTGGCATAATGTGTGCGGCTTAAGCCAACGGGCGGAACCTAGCATGATGCCTCTGGGCTACACGTGCCTTCGCATTCATTACGGATAACACGTGCGCCTGTCCATTCCACTGACAGGTGGCGTGTACAGTCCACGATACGCGGGCCGTGCTGTTATTCACCATTACTCGTACGTTTCGACTATCAATGCTACATGGACTGCGGTCATCAAGACTCCCGATGATTGCTCAGGCGTTACTAGCATTAGTTACTCACATAATGTATTCCTTCCATTATGCTCCTGGGCCCACATGTCGAGGCTCAGCATCCTTGTATGTACCTTCCTTAAACTATAAAAGAGAAGGCACACAACGTTACAAGGGACAAGCTCTCAAGTTCAAATACACAAACTCTCAGGCTCAATACAACATACACACAGTGGAGGTAGGGTATTACGCTCCGGCGGCCTGAACCACTATAATCCCTCATGTGCTCTTGTGTCCATCCCAAATGATAAAACGCTTAGGCCTCCTCCTCATCTTAGAATCAGAGCAGGTGCAATCTAAAAGGGAAATAGGGTCAAACCTTTTTCCTAAATGATTTTGGTGGCTGAATTGCCCAACACAAATTATTGGACTAACTAGTTTGCTCTAGATTATATGTTCTATAGGTGCCAAAGGTTCAACACAAACCAATAAAAAGTCCAAGAAAGGGTTCAAATAAAAAGAGCAAAAGACAACCGAAGGCTGCCCTGGTCTGGCGCACCGGACTGTCCGGTGCGCCACCGGATAGTGTCTGATGCACCAGGGTGGATCAACTCTGAACTGCTCAACTTTGGGAATTTGGGGAGCTACTCTGCTATAATTCACCGGACTGTCCAGTGTAGCACAAGACTGTCCGGTGTGCCAGCGGAGCAACGGCTATATGCGCCAACGGTCGTCTACAAAAGTGTACAGTGAACGTGAACAGTGCAACTGCGCGCGCAGAAGTCAGAGCAGGCACCAGAAGGCGCACCGGACAGTGAATAGTGACTGTTTGGTGCACCACCGGACTGTCCGGTGGCCCCACAAGTCAGAGCTCCAACGGTCGAACCCTAATGGTTGGGTGACGTGGCTGGCGCACCAGACAATGTTCGGTGGCGCATCGGACTGTCCGGTGCGCCATTCGACAGCAGCCATCCCCAACGGCCACTTTGGTGGTTGGGGCTATAAATACCCCCAACCACCACTCATTCAAGGCATCCAAGTTTTCAGCCAACACATTCAATACAAGAGCTATAGCATTCAATTCAAGACACAATTCGAGTGAATCAAAATCTCTCCAAGTCCCAATTCCACTCAAAGCAATAGTGACTAGAAGAGATAGTTTTGCCATGTTCATTTGAGCTCTTGCGCTTGGATCTCTTTTCTTCTTCCCCATTCTTATTCCCGCAACATTTGTAATCAAAGCAAGAGACACCAATTGTGTGGTGGTCCTTGTGGGGACTAAGTGTCCCATTTGATTGAGAAGAGAAGCTCACTCGGTCTGATTGAGAAGAGAAGCTCACTCGGTCTAGGTGACCGTTTGAAAGAGGGAAAGGGTTGAAAGAGACTCGGTCTTTGTGACCACTTCAACGGGGAGTAGGTTTGCAAGAACCGAACCTCGGTAAAACAAATCACCGTGTCATCCGCTCTATTTCTTTGGTTGATTTGTTTTCGCCCTCTCTTTCGGACTCGATTATATTTCTAACGCTAACCTCGGCTTGTAGTTGTGCTTAAAGTTTATAAATTTCAGATTCCGCCTATTCACCCCCCCTCTAGGCGACTTTCAATTGGTATCAGAGCCGGTACTTCATTAGAGCTTAACCGCTCGAAGTGATGTTGGGAGATCACGCCAAGAAGGAGGTCATGACCGGTGAGAAGCCCGCTACAAGCCACGGGAAGGCTCCATCAAGGGAGTCCGGCTCCAAAGGAAAGGGGGAATCACACTCCCACAACAAGTCCCATCGGAGTGGCGACAAGAAGAAGAAGATGAAGAAGGTGGTCTACTATGAGACCGACTCTTCGTCGCCATCTACCTCCGGCTCCGACGCGTCGTCCGTAACTTCTAAGCGCCATGAGCACAAGAAATATAGTAAGATCCCCCTACGCTATCCTCGCATTTCCAAACGTACTCCTTTACTTTCCGTCCCATTAGGCAAACCACCTATTTTTTATGGTGAAGATTATAATATGTGGAGTGACAAAATGAGGCACCATCTAACCTCACTCCACACTAGCATTTGGGATGTTGTTGAGTGTGGAGTACAGGTACCATCCGTAGGGGATGAAGATTATGCTTCGGACGAGGTTGCCCAAATCCGGCACTTCAACTCCCAAGCTACCACTATACTCCTCGCCTCTCTAAGTCGAGAGGAGTATAATAAGATGCAAGGGTTGAAGAGCGCCAAGGAAATTTGGGACGTGCTCAAGACCGCGCACGAAGGAGACGAGGTGACCAAGATCACCAAGAGGGAAACGATCAAGGGGGAGCTCGATCGGTTCATGCTCAACCAAGGAGAATACCCGCAAGCCATGTACAACCGGCTAAAGACCTTGGTGAACCAAGTGCGCAACCTCGGGAGCACCAAATGGGATGACCATGAAATGGTCAAGGTTATTCTTAAATCACTCGTATTTCTTAATCCTACTCAAGTTCAATTAATTCATGGTGATCCTAGATATAAGCTAATGTCCCTCGAGGAAGTTATAGGAAAATTTGTGAGCTTTGAATTGATGATCAAAGGCTCCAAGAAAATCATTAAGCAAGGCGCCACCTCAACACCCGAGGTGCAACCCATTGCATTCAAGGCAACGGAAGAAGAAAAGAAGGATTCTACACCAAGTAGGATCCCCATCGACGCCTCCAAGCTCGACAACGAGGAAATGTCGCTCATCATCAAGAGCTTCCGCCAAATCCTCAAGCAAAGGAGGGGGAAGGATTACAAGCCCCGCTCCAAGAAGGTTTGCTAAAAATGTGGTAAGCCCAGTCATTTTATCGCTAAATGTCCTTTGTCTAGTGATAGTGACAGGGATAACGACAAGAGGGGGAAGAAGAAGGAGAAGAAGAGATATTACAAGAAGAAGGGCGGCGATGCCCATGTTTGCCGGGAGTGGGACTCCGACGAGAGCTCCACCGACTCCTCCTCCGACGAGGACGCCGCCAACATCACCGTCAACAAAGGCCTCCTCTTCCCCAACGTCGGCCACAAGTGCCTCATGGCAAAGGACGGCAAGAAGAAGAAGAAGGTAAAATCTAGATCCTCCACTAAGTATGCAACTTCTAGTGATGAGGATAATTCTAGTGATGATGAGGATAACTTGCTCACTCTTTTTGCCAACCTAAACATGCAACAAAAAGAAAAATTGAATGAATTGATTAGTGCTATTCATGAGAAGGATGAACTCTTGGATAGCCAAGAGGACTTCCTTATTAAGGAAAACAAAAAGCATGTTAAGGTTAAAAATGCTTATGCTCAGGAGGTAGAGAAAAATGAAAAATTGACTAGTGAGCTTAACACTTGCCATGACACTATTTCTAGCCTTAGAAATGAAAATGGTAAATTAATTGCTAAGGTTGAGAAATCAAATGTTTGTGATGATTTGATTATTAATCTTAGAAATGATAATGCTAGTTTAATTGCTAAGATTAACATGTTGAATGAATCTCTTGCTAGCCTTAAGATTAAGAATGAAAAATTAATCGCTAAGGCTAAAGATTTAAATGTTTGCAATGATGCTATTACCAATCTTAGAGATGAGAATGCTATTTTACATGCTAAGATTGTTGAATTAAATGATTGCAAACCCTCTACATCTACGGTTGATCATGTTTCTATTTGCACTAGATGTAGAGATGTTAATGTAGATGCTATTCATGATCACCTTGCTTTAATTAAACAACAAAATGACCACATAGCTACATTAACTATTAAAATCAATGAGCATGACTTGGAAAATGAAAATTTTAAATTTGCTAGAAGCATGCTCTATAGTGGGAGACGCCCAGGCATTAAGGATGGTGTTGGCTTCCAACAGGGAGACAATGTCAAGCTTAATGCCCCTCCTAAAATATTGTCTAATTTTGTTAAGGGCAAAGCTCCCATGCCACAAGATAACGAGGGCTATATTTTATATCCTGCTGGTTATCCTGAGGATAAGATTAGGAGAATTCATGCTAAGAAGACTCACCATGCTTTTATTTATAAGAATGAGGCTTCTAGCTCTAGGCGTTCTACCCATGTTAAAATGCCTAAGAAGAAATCTCCTATTGCATCAAATGATTATAACATTTCATTTAAGACTTTTGATGCTTCATATGTGCTTACTAACAAATCAGGAAAAGTAGTTGCCAAATATGTTGGGGGCAAACACAAGGGGTCAAAGACTTGTGTTTGGGTACCCAAGGTGCTTGTTTCTAATGTTAAAGGACCCAAGACCGTTTGGGTACCTAAGAACAAGGCCTAAATTTGTTTTGTAGGTTTATGCATCCGGGGGCTCAAGTTGGATCATTGATAGCGGGTGCACAAACCACATGACTGGGGAGAAAAGAATGTTCTCCTCCTATGAGAAAAACCAAGATCCCCAAAGAGCTATCACATTCGGGGATGGAAATCAAGGTTTGGTCAAAGGACTTGGTAAAATTGCTATATCACCTGACAATTCTATTTCCAATGTTTTTCTTGTAGATTCATTAGATTACAATTTGTTTTCAGTTTCTCAATTATGTAAAATGGGTTACAACTGTCTTTTTATGGATGTAGGTGTTACTGTCTTTAGAAGAAGTGATGATTCAATAGCATTTAAGAGAGTGTTAGAGGGTCAACTATACTTAGTTGACTTCAATAGAGCTGAACTCGACACTTGCTTAATTGCTAAGACTAATATGTGTTGGCTCTGGCATCGCCGACTAGCCCATGTTGGGATGAAGAATCTTCATAAGCTTCTAAAGGGAGAACACATTTTGGGACTAACAAATGTTTATTTTGAGAAAGTCAGGATTTGTAGCGCATGCCAAGCAGGGAAGCAAGTTGGTGTCAATCATCCACACAAGAACATCATGACGACCGACAGGCCACTTGAGATACTGTAACACCCGGTTTTAAAGGACAAAGCCGGGTGCATCTCATACATGCGCCAATAAGACAACATATATAATAACAGAGTGTATAGAGATAAATGTCATAAAACATCAGAGTACTTATTACATAGCGGAAGTCTTATTACAAAATAAAGATAAATATAAAACGAACTAAGGATCGATGGCGCCAATGTCGACTGGGAAACGCCACCTAGATCAGATCGAACTCCTCCGTGTTAGGCGGCTCCTCTTCGACCACCTGCTCTTCTCCTGTGGGGGGGTGTGAGACAGCAAGAGTGAGCTCACATACGATCATAGCTCAACAAGTCGTGGGGAATAATGTGACATGAACTCACCAAAGGTGGGAGTTCATGAAGTGTAAGGCTGATCAATGAAATAAAGGCTGAAGCTGAGCATTGCTTTTATAAGTTGGTCAAAATTTTATTAGCATTTACTAAGTGTAAGTGATTACCAAACCATAGTAATAATAAGTAAAAGTAATAATGAAATAATCCCAAATGCAATGAAATGACAGGTTAAGTTTAAGTTCCATAATTTAATCATGTGAGTGTCCGAGCTGCTCTTGACCGTGAGCACGGCTAGTATACCAGTTTTACACTCTGCAGAGGTTGCGCATCTTTACCCACAAGTCGTGTTACCCATTTGCCACAGAGTTGATCAGACTCCATACACCTCTACCTAGGAAGCGAGGCAGGGTACCACTACGAGGCCTTTACAAAGTTCCACTAGCTTCAGACTACCCGCTACAGTTTATAGGAAGATCCAGTACAGGGTTCCTGGCTGACCGCCATCGCAGCAAAATCAACCAGGGACCTCCCCGCACTGACCTCTCCCCTACTGCCCTTGCCCCTTTCGGGTAAGGTAGCCCTCCCCTAGCTTTCCTAGTTAATCAGCCAAGGGCGTCCCATTAAACCCTTGTGGTAGCACTGTTTTCCCGGGTGGTTCTCCATGTTCCCATTAACATAATGATCTTAACATGAACAAGGAATAATAAAACAGATAACAATAAATAGTATAACAAAGAGTGATGAATATCTCTATACCCAAGTCCACATAAAGCAATAGCATGTACTACCCAAAACTTTAGTAGTAAAACCAGTGGTGAAGCAAGGTATAAAGATAGTCAAATCTAGGGTATCCTATTGGGTCCCATCAAAATTAACCTATGCAGATCATTATGATTAATAAGAACATGAATAGGTAAAAGAAGTGATCAAGGGCACAACTTGCCTTCAACGAGCTCCTGCTCAGCTACTTCAACTTGTTGAAGCTCAGGTTCCACAGTGGGTTGCTCGTCTACTCGCATCAATACAATACATACATGGCATAGCATAAATTAACATCACATCAAACATGCAAATAGAATATACAGTAATAAACTAGACATTAAAATAAGATCACAGGAACTGGAATCATTAAATTTGGAGTTATATATTTTAAGTTATGGATTTTCTAATGTTTTATGTGCTTAATACAAGATTAAGTGAAAGAATAATTTTAATGTGTTTGTCATGTCAGAACAGGGGCACTAATGGATAGACAATAATTCTATGAAAATTTAGGAACTGGAATGGTCTAATTTGGAGTTCATATGCATTTACTATGAATTAAACAAGTTTTAACATTTATTTATGCACTAAAAATTAATTTCTGATATTAATTTCTGATTTTCAAAGTTCTCTGGATCGGGCCTTGAATTCTAGAAAGCGCAGGGACTTATACGCGAAATATACAATGACTCAGAGCGCCACAGCGCAGGACTGCGGGTTGATTTAATAAGGTTCCAGGGACTCATATGCAAAATCGCCAAGGCGAAAGGGTATCGGCCACGGTGGGCCGTCCGATTAGAAACGGACGCACCAGATTGGATCCTGGTGATTTACGCATCTGCGCTCAACCCCGACTATCGGATCCCGATCCAACGGCTCGGACGAAATCAGTGAACGGGTATCTCGGGTCTTAATCCAAGCCGTCCATTCACTAATCAACGGCCAGCAACCCATCTTCCCTCTCCCGCGGCCAGAACAGTGGCGCCGCCGCCCCAATGCGGCGGAAGGTCGCCGGACCGCCAACGATTCCCCGCGTCCGAGCGCTAATCCCCAAATTCCACTACCCTGCACCTCGACCAATGAAAAGCGAAGAAGATGGTACACCAATTACCTCGATTCGCGGCGAAGAATTCCCTGGCCACGCGATGGCGCAGTCCCGCGGCGGAGGCCCAACGACGGTGAGGAATTGCCGAACCTCCGATGCGCAAGACACCCCGGCAGTGAGGGTAAAACCTTCCCGGACGCCCCTCTCTTCGCCTGGATGGTTTCTCAAGGCCAAGTCGGCGGTGTGTGCCCGAGTCGGCTGCGGCGGCAAACCTCCCCGGCGCTCGAGCTCTCTCTCTCTCTCGTACCGCCAAATCGGCTGTGATGGTGAACGACACTCGCGGAATCGTTGAGCACGAAGGGAGGAGCGCAATGAAAGGGGCTGCCGCACGGTGAAGCTCTTATGCCGCGGAGGAGCACACCACGGTGGAGATTCCGGCCCAAGCTTCGGCGCCCGTTGAGGCGATTCTGTTGTGGGCGAGATGGCACAGGTGATGGGGGGTCCCACATGGCAGCGAGAAGGAGCGCGGGCGAGACACTTACCGAGCGCGGCGCGTGCGTGAGGACGCTGACGAGACGGACCCATCTGTCGGCGCGCTCGGGCGTTGGTAAGCTGGGCCGCGCGGTGAGGAAGTCCCGGTGGGCCAAATTCCCAGCCGACGGCCCAATTAGGGTTTTAGTTTTTTTTTTCTATTTTATTTTCTATTTTCTTTTCCCATTTCCAAGTTAAATTTGAATTCAAACTTAAATTCACATTTCTATGGCTCACCACCTCAACTTATATTTGTGAGATTAGGGATATCAATCCTGAATATATTTATTCATATATATTTTATTTATATATGTATTTTTTTATAACCCTTCTCTTTTTCTTATTTTCCAACTTTAATTTTCATTTAAGGTTTGATCCAACCTTTAGAATTATTATCTCTTTGCTATTATTCCTTATTATTTTATTTAATGTCCAAACATATAAAACTCCAACATGATGCATATTCTTTTTATCCTTTGTTTTAATTCACCTCCAACTTTCATGTATGCTCTTTTTTTTTATGATGCAATTATGGCACATAAAACAAGGAATTCACTATATAATCCTCTTATACAATTTTGAGTATTACAAATCCTACCCCCCTTAAAAATAATCTCGTCCTCGAGATTTAAGAAGAACTAGAGAAAAGGTGGGGAAAATCTATACGAAGCTCTTCTTCTCTTTCCCAAGTTGCTTCATCTTCACCATGGTGACTCCATTGTACCTTGCACATCTTGATCACCTTATTTCTTGTAACTCGAGTCAAAGTGTCCAAAATCTTGATGGGGTACTCAGCATAAGTCAGATCATCTTGTACGCTAAGGTCTTCTATTGGTAGCTGCTCCTCAGGTACCCTGAGGCACTTCTTTAGCTGAGACACATGAAACACATCATGTACATCTGACAGATGATCGGGTAACTCCAGTTGATATGCAACTTCACCCACTCGCTTTAAGATCAAGAAGGGTCCAATAAAGCGAGGGGACAACTTTCCTTTGACCTTGAATCTTCTCATACCACGAAGTGGTGACACCTTCAAGTAGACATGATCACCCTCCTTAAACTCCAGGAGTCTTCTCCTATTATCAGCATAGCTCTTTTGTCTGGACTGTGCAATTCTCAAATTTTCTCTTATCATTCGAACTTGCTCTTCTGCCTCTTGTATAAGTTCAGGTCCAAAGAACTGTCTTTCTCCAGTCTGATCCCAATACAGGGGAGTCCTGCATTTTCTACCATACAGAGCTTCAAATGGTGACATCTTCAAACTGGCCTGGTAGCTATTATTATAAGAAAACTCAGCATATGGTAAACTCTTCTCCCAGCTGCCACCATGCTTAAGAGCACAAGCTCTTAACATATCCTCCAGCACTTGATTAGTCCTCTCTGTCTGTCCATCAGTCTGGGGATGGTAAGCGGAACTAAAATTCAACTTTGTATCCAAACTCTCATGCAACTTCTTCCAAAACCGAGAAGTAAACTGTGATCCTCGATCAGACACGATCTTCTTAGGCACTCCATGTAGACAAACTATCCGAGTCATATACAATTCTGCTAGCTTGGCTCCCGTGTAATTAGTCCTCACAGGTATAAAATGAGCCACCTTTGTCAACCTGTCTACAATTACCCAAATAGAGTCATATCCTGCTGGAGTGCGGGGTAGTCCAACAATGAAATCCATACCAATTTCTTCCCATTTCCACTCGGGTATCTTCAATGGGTGCAATAGTCCAGCGGGTCTTTGATGTTCAGCCTTAACTCTTTGACATACATCACACTTAGCCACATGAGCAGCCACATCTCTTTTCAGCCCATACCACCAATACTTTCGCTTCAAATCTTGATACATCTTAGTGCTTCCAGGGTGGATGGAGTAATCAGAATCATGAGCTTCTTTCAATATAGCCTCACGGAGGCTATCGATCTCCGGAACACATATCCGATCTTTGAACCATATAGTACCTTGTGACTCATAAACTCTCGGTGCTTATCACGAGGTGGAACTGGTGGTGGTGGTGGAGGCAATGGCACTTGCTGCTGTTGCTGCTGTTGTTGAAGTTGTTGTTGCAGCTGCTGTTGTTGCGCCCTCCTTTCTTGGCGTATCTCATCTCTCTCCTGGCGCAACTCCTGGCGTATATCTTCTCTTTCTTGACGCATCTCCTGGCGTTCTTGCTGCATCTGGGCACGCATATCAGCCATGGTGTCTGCCATCTGCTGCATCACCGCCATCTGAGCAGCAACCAGTGGGTCAACTCCGCCTGGTGGAGGATTGGGAGGATTCATCCCGGCAGGTTGTGGCTGAGGTTGTCTTCGAGTGTGTTGGTTAGGAGGCAAGTCAATTCCACCACCCCTCCTGGTATTGACCATCTGAGTTAGATACATATGGTAAGAAAGAGCAGTAGACAAGGCAGTAATTACAATCATGTTATTTTGGGGGATTTATTAGCTAAGCAGATTAATATTTCTCCTACTATAGCTAATTCAATACCTTATGTTGGTACATGCTAAGATGTCCATCTATACTATTCAATCAATCAAAGAAGCAAATCAGGCATTGATCATCAGAACAATCAACCAATATTTTTAATAGAGAAAATAATTTTAATTTTGTCTTAGGCTTCCTATCTCTTAAAATTGTCATAGGGGTAGGGATTCCAAGGTTTGAAATCCATCTTGTCTTAGAATAGATAAGGTAGGAATGATCAGAGTAGAACAGTAGAAGGTGAGATAGGATCAAGGTAAGTGTAGAAAGAATCAGAATGAGATAAGTAGGTAAGGGTTGTCCAGTTCTATCTAGGTCTCGTCCTACAGTCAACATTTCCTCTGATACCACTTCTGTAACACCCGGTTTTAAAGGACAAAGCCGGGTGCATCTCATACATGCGCCAATAAGACAACATATATAATAACAGAGTGTATAGAGATAAATGTCATAAAACATCAGAGTACTTATTACATAGCGGAAGTCTTATTACAAAATAAAGATAAATATAAAACGAACTAAGGATCGATGGCGCCAATGTCGACTGGGAAACGCCACCTAGATCAGATCGAACTCCTCCGTGTTAGGCGGCTCCTCTTCGACCACCTGCTCTTCTCCTGTGGGGGGGTGTGAGACAGCAAGAGTGAGCTCACATACGATCATAGCTCAACAAGTCGTGGGGAATAATGTGACATGAACTCACCAAAGGTGGGAGTTCATGAAGTGTAAGGCTGATCAATGAAATAAAGGCTGAAGCTGAGCATTGCTTTTATAAGTTGGTCAAAATTTTATTAGCATTTACTAAGTGTAAGTGATTACCAAACCATAGTAATAATAAGTAAAAGTAATAATGAAATAATCCCAAATGCAATGAAATGACAGGTTAAGTTTAAGTTCCATAATTTAATCATGTGAGTGTCCGAGCTGCTCTTGACCGTGAGCACGGCTAGTATACCAGTTTTACACTCTGCAGAGGTTGCGCATCTTTACCCACAAGTCGTGTTACCCATTTGCCACAGAGTTGATCAGACTCCATACACCTCTACCTAGGAAGCGAGGCAGGGTACCACTACGAGGCCTTTACAAAGTTCCACTAGCTTCAGACTACCCGCTACAGTTTATAGGAAGATCCAGTACAGGGTTCCTGGCTGACCGCCATCGCAGCAAAATCAACCAGGGACCTCCCCGCACTGACCTCTCCCCTACTGCCCTTGCCCCTTTCGGGTAAGGTAGCCCTCCCCTAGCTTTCCTAGTTAATCAGCCAAGGGCGTCCCATTAAACCCTTGTGGTAGCACTGTTTTCCCGGGTGGTTCTCCATGTTCCCATTAACATAATGATCTTAACATGAACAAGGAATAATAAAACAGATAACAATAAATAGTATAACAAAGAGTGATGAATATCTCTATACCCAAGTCCACATAAAGCAATAGCATGTACTACCCAAAACTTTAGTAGTAAAACCAGTGGTGAAGCAAGGTATAAAGATAGTCAAATCTAGGGTATCCTATTGGGTCCCATCAAAATTAACCTATGCAGATCATTATGATTAATAAGAACATGAATAGGTAAAAGAAGTGATCAAGGGCACAACTTGCCTTCAACGAGCTCCTGCTCAGCTACTTCAACTTGTTGAAGCTCAGGTTCCACAGTGGGTTGCTCGTCTACTCGCATCAATACAATACATACATGGCATAGCATAAATTAACATCACATCAAACATGCAAATAGAATATACAGTAATAAACTAGACATTAAAATAAGATCACAGGAACTGGAATCATTAAATTTGGAGTTATATATTTTAAGTTATGGATTTTCTAATGTTTTATGTGCTTAATACAAGATTAAGTGAAAGAATAATTTTAATGTGTTTGTCATGTCAGAACAGGGGCACTAATGGATAGACAATAATTCTATGAAAATTTAGGAACTGGAATGGTCTAATTTGGAGTTCATATGCATTTACTATGAATTAAACAAGTTTTAACATTTATTTATGCACTAAAAATTAATTTCTGATATTAATTTCTGATTTTCAAAGTTCTCTGGATCGGGCCTTGAATTCCAGAAAGCGCAGGGACTTATACGCGAAATATACAATGACTCAGAGCGCCACAGCGCAGGACTGCGGGTTGATTTAATAAGGTTCCAGGGACTCATATGCAAAATCGCCAAGGCGAAAGGGTATCGGCCACGGTGGGCCGTCCGATTAGAAACGGACGCACCAGATTGGATCCTGGTGATTTACGCATCTGCGCTCAACCCCGACTATCGGATCCCGATCCAACGGCTCGGACGAAATCAGTGAACGGGTATCTCGGGTCTTAATCCAAGCCGTCCATTCACGAATCAACGGCCAGCAACCCATCTTCCCTCTCCCGCGGCCAGAACAGTGGCGCCGCCGCCCCAATGTGGCGGAAGGTCGCCGGACCGCCAACGATTCCCCGCGTCCGAGCGCTAATCCCCAAATTCCACTACCCTGCACCTCGACCAATGAAAAGCGAAGAAGATGGTACACCAATTACCTCGATTCGCGGCGAAGAATTCCCTGGCCATGCGATGGCGCAGTCCCGCGGCGGAGGCCCAACGACGGTGAGGAATTGCCGAACCTCCGATGCGCAAGACACCCCGGCAGTGAGGGTAAAACCTTCCCGGACGCCCCTCTCTTCGCCTGGATGGTTTCTCAAGGCCAAGTCGGCGGTGTGTGCCCGAGTCGGCTGCGGCGGCAAACCTCCCCGGCGCTCGAGCTCTCTCTCTCTCTCGTACCGCCAAATCGGCTGTGATGGTGAACGACACTCGCGGAATCGTTGAGCACGAAGGGAGGAGCGCAATGAAAGGGGCTGCCGCACGGTGAAGCTCTTATGCCGCGGAGGAGCACGCCACGGCGGAGATTCCGGCCCAAGCTTCGGCGCCCGTTGAGGCGATTCTGTTGTGGGCGAGATGGCACAGGTGATGGGGGGTCCCACATGGCAGCGAGAAGGAGCGCGGGCGAGACACTTACCGAGCGCGGCGCGTGCGTGAGGACGCTGACGAGACGGACCCATCTGTCGGCGCGCTCGGGCGTTGGTAAGCTGGGCCGCGCGGTGAGGAAGTCCCGGTGGGCCAAATTCCCAGCCGACGGCCCAATTAGGGTTTTAGTTTTTTTTTCTATTTTATTTTCTATTTTCTTTTCCCATTTCCAAGTTAAATTTGAATTCAAACTTAAATTCACATTTCTATGGCTCACCACCTCAACTTATATTTGTGAGATTAGGGATATCAATCCTGAATATATTTATTCATATATATTTTATTTATATATGTATTTTTTTATAACCCTTCTCTTTTTCTTATTTTCCAACTTTAATTTTCATTTAAGGTTTGATCCAACCTTTAGAATTATTATCTCTTTGCTATTATTCCTTATTATTTTATTTAATGTGCAAACATATAAAACTCCAACATGATGCATATTCTTTTTATCCTTTGTTTTAATTCACCTCCAACTTTCATGTATGCTCTTTTTTTTATGATGCAATTATGGCACATAAAACAAGGAATTCACTATATAATCCTCTTATACAATTTTGAGTATTACAGATACTTCGCATGGACCTATTCGGCCCGATAGCTTACATAAGCATCGGCGGGAGTAAGTACTGTCTAGTTATTGTGGATGATTATTCTCGCTTCACTTGGGTATTCTTTTTGCAGGAAAAATCTCAAACCCAAGAGACCTTGAAGGGATTCTTGAGATGGGCTCAAAATGAGTTCGGCTTGAGGATCAAGAAAATAAGAAGCAACAACGGAACGGAGTTCAAGAACTCTCTAATTGAAGGCTTTCTTGAGGAGGAGGGCATCAAGCATGAGTTCTCTTCTCCCTACACGCCACAACAAAATGGTGTAGTGGAGAGGAAGAATAGAACTCTACTTGACATGGCGAGGACCATGCTTGATGAGTACAAGACACCGGACCGGTTTTGGGCCGAGGCGATTAACACCGCATGCTACGCCATCAACCGGTTATATCTTCATCGAATCCTCAAGAAGACATCATATGAACTCCTCACCGGTAAAAAGCCCAATGTTTCATATTTTAGAGTCTTTGGTAGCAAATGCTTTATTCTTGTTAAAAGAGGTAGAAAATCTAAATTTGCTCCTAAGGCTATAGAAGGCTTTTTACTTGGTTATGATTCAAACACAAGGGCATATAGAGTCTTTAACAAGTCCACTGGACTAGTTGAAGTTTCTTGTGACATTGTGTTTGATGAGACTAACGGCTCTCAAGTAGAGCAAGTTGATCTTGATGAGCTAGATGATGAAGAGGCTCCATGCGTCGCGCTAAGGAACATGTCCATTGGGGATGTGTGTCTTAAGGAATCCAAAGAGTCTCCACGAACACAAGATCAACCATCATCTTCCACACAAGCATCTCCACCAACTCAAGTTGAGGATCAAGCTCAAGATGATGAAAATGAAGATCAAGAGGATGAGCCACCTCAAGAGGAGGACATTGATCAAGGGGGAGAGGATAATGAACAAGACAAGGAAGATGATGAGGGACCAAGACCGCCACACCCAAGAGTCCACCAAGCGATTCAAAGAGATCACCCCGTGAACACAATCCTCGGTGATATTCATAAGGGGGTAACCACTCAATCTCGAGTCGCTCATTTTTGTGAACATTACTCTTTTGTTTCCTTTATTGAGCCACACAGGGTAGAGGATGCACTTAAAGATTCGGATTGGGTGCTGGCGATGCAAGAGGAGCTCAACAACTTCATGAGGAATGAGGTATGGCATTTGGTTCCACATCCTAACCAAAATGTTGTAGGAACCAAGTGGGTCTTCCGCAACAAGCAAGATGAGCATGGTGTGGTGTCAAGAAACAAAGCACGACTTATGGCCAAGGGATATTCACAAGTCGAAGGTTTGGATTTTGGTGAAACCTATGCACCCGTAGCTATGCTTGAGTCAATTCGTATATTACTTGCCTATGCTACTTACCATGGCTTTAAGCTCAAATGGACGTGAAGAGTGCCTTCCTCAATGGACCAATCAAGGAAGAGGTCTATGTTGAGCAACCTCCAGGCTTTGAAGATAGTGAGTATCCTAACCATGTGTATAAACTCTCTAAGGCGCTTTATGGGCTCAAGCAAGCCCCAAGAGCATGGTATGAATGACTAAGAGATTTTCTTATCACTAATGGCTTCAAAGTCGGTAAAGCCGATCCTACTCTCTTTACTAAAACAATTGCAAATGATTTGTTTGTATGCCAAGTTTATGTTGATGATATCATATTTGGGTCTACTAACAAATCTATCTGTGAAGAGTTTAGTAGGATCATGGTACAAAAATTCGAGATGTCTATGATGGGGGAGTTGAAATATTTCTTAGGATTTCAAGTGAAGCAACTCCACGAGGGCACCTTCATTAGCTAAACAAAGTACATTCAAGATATACTCACCAAGTTTGGAATGAAGGATGCCAAGCCCATCAAGACACCCATGGGAACCAATGGGCATCTCGACCTCAACACGGGAGGTAAATCCGTAGATCAAAAGGTATACCGGTCGATGATAGGATCTTTACTTTACTTATGTGCATCTCGACCGAATATTATGCTTTCTGTATGCATGTGTGCAAGGTTCCAAGCCGATCCTAAGGAAGTTCACCTTAGGGTCGTGAAGAGAATCTTGAGATATTTAGTTCATACACCTAAGTTTGGCCTTTGGTACCCTAAGGAATCCTCATTTGACTTATTAGGATATTTAGATGCTGATTGGGCAGGATGTAAAATTGATAGAAAGAGCACATCAGGGACTTGTCAGTTTCTGGGGAGATCCCTGGTGTCTTGGGCTTCAAAGAAACAAAACTCAGTAGCTCTTTCTACCGCCGAAGCCGAGTATATTGCCGCAGGCCATTGTTACGCACAATTGCTTTGGATGAGGCAAACCCTCAGGGACTATGGCTACAAATTTAGAGTGCAATCTGCATGGCGGATAATCCCGTTGAACACAGCCGCACTAAGCACATAGCCATTCGGTATCACTTTTTGAGAGATCACCAACAAAGGGGGATATCGAGATAGCTTATATTAACACCAAAGAACAATTAGCCGATATCTTTACCAAGCCTTTAGATGAGAAAACCTTTACCAAACTTAGGAATGAGCTAAACATTCTTGATTCTCGGAACTTTGATTGATACTTTGCACACATAGCTCCTTTATATACCTTTGATCATATCTCTTTCATGTCTATGACTAATGTGTTTTCAAGTGTATTATTATGCTTTGTCATAGAATTGAAAGGGAAATGGAGTATTCGGCAAAGACGACGCTTCCACTCAATTCCATTGGTATTATCTACTCTTTGCCGGTATTCCGCATAGTTCTCCACTTTGGTATAATCTTCACTCATATTTATTTGTTTGCCATTTGAGAGAAAGTTTAAGGGCTTATATTTCATTCACAAGTATCCATTTTTGGCGATTCATGCCAAAGGGGGAGAAAGTATTAGCCCAAAGCAAAAGGACCGCACCACCACCGAATTTTAAAAATGAAGTTTTCAAATTGATATCTTAATGTGTTTTCAAAAGGGGAGAAAGTTCTAGTATCTTCAAAAATTTGTAAAACCCTCTTGAACACTAAGAGGAGAATTTCATTAAGGGGGAGTTTTGCTTAAGTCAAAGGAAAAGCATTTGAAACAGGGGGAGAAAATTTCAAATCTTGAAAATGCTTCTTTTCAATCTTATTCATATGCCTTTGACTATTTGCAAAAAGTTTTGAAAAGAATTTTACAAAGAATTTGCAAAACAAAACTTGTGGTGCAAGCGTGGTCCAAAATTTTAAATAAGAAGAAAACCATCCATGCATATCTAGTAGAAATAATTATTGGTTTCATTCCAAGCAACCTTTGCACTTACCTTATGCAAACTAGTTCAATTCTGCACTTTTATATTTGCTTTGGTTTGTGTTGGCATCAATCACCAAAAAGGGGGAGATTGAAAGGGAAATAGGGTCAAACCTTTTTCCTAAATGATTTTGGTGGTTGAATTGTCCAACACAAATTTTTGGACTAACTAGTTTGCTCTAGATTATAAGTTCTACAGGTGCCAAAGGTTCAACACAAACCAATAAAAAGTCCAAGAAAGAGTTCAAATAAAGAGAGCAAAAGACAACCGAAGGCTGCCCTGGTCTGGCGTACCGGACTGTCCGGTGCGCCACCGGACAGTGTCTAGTGCACCAGGGTGGATCAACTTTGAACTGCTCAGCTTCGAGAATTTGGGGAGCCACTCCGCTATAATTCACCGGACTGTCCGGTGTAGCACCGGACTATCCAGTGTGCCAGCGGAGCAACAGCTATCTGCGTCAACGGTCGTCTGCAAAAGTGTACAGTGAACGTGAACAGTGCAACTGCGCACGCAGAAGTCACAGCAGGCGCCAGAAGGCGCACCAGACAGTGAACAGTGACTGTCCAGTGCACCACCGGACTGTCCAGTGGCCCCACAAGTCAGAGCTCCAACGGTCGAACCCTAACGGTTGGGTGACGTGGCTGGCGCACCGGACAGTGTCCGGTGGCGCACTAGACTGTCCGGTGCGCTATTCGACAACAGCCATCCCCAACGGCCACTTTGGTGGTTGGGGCTATAAATACCCCCCAACCACCACTCATTCAAGGCATCCAAGTTTTTAGCCAACACATTCAATACAAGAGCTATAGTATTCAATTCAAGACACAATTCGAGTGAATCAAAATCTCTCCAAGTCCTTATTCCACTCAAAGCAATAGTGACTAGAAGAGAGAGTTTTGTCGTGTTCATTTGAGCTCTTGCGCTTGGATCTCTTTTCTTCTTCCCCATTCTTATTCCCGCAACATTTGTAATCAAAGCAAGAGACACCAATTGTGTGGTGGTCCTTGTGGGGACTAAGTGTCCCATTTGATTGAGAAGAGAAGCTCACTCGGTCTAGGTGACCGTTTGAGAGAGGGAAAGGGTTGAAAGAGACCCGGTCTTTGTGACCACCTCAACGGGGAGTAGGTTTGCAAAAACCGAACCTCGGTAAAACAAATCACCATGTCATCCGCTCTATTTCTTTGGTTGATTTGTTTTCGCCCTCTCTTTCGAACTCGATTATATTTTTAACGCTAACCTCGGCTTGTAGTTGTGCTTAAAGTTTATAAATTTCAGATTCTGTCTATTCACCCCCCTCTAGGCGACTTTCACATTCTGCCACTTGGCTGGAGGATTTTCTCTCCGACATTTGGCGCGCCAGGTAGGGGGCTAGGCTTTAGGTTTTTCCCTGTTTCCTTGCTCGACACGATGGTTTAGATCGTCGAGCATCGCGGCTTGACTCCTAAAGATTTCCTTATGGAGGAAGAGGCTGCGTCTTCCATGCCACGGGGCTCCAACCGCCCTGCGCCTGGTGCTGCTGCTGTGCATGCCACACGCCAGCACACGCCAGCATAGACATCTAGGGCTCCATCAAGGGCTGCTCCTAGGGCATTGTCTGCAGCCAGGGAGTTGTTACGCCACCCTCCAAGTTCCACGGCCTCGCCTGGGGCCATGAAGCAGTGGCGTGACGATGTCGACCGTCTCCTCGGCATGGCGCATTCTTGCTCGGCCAGGCCCAGGTCGCGGTCATTCTAGCATCAACACGAGACGTCGGCGTCTGTGCTCTCACCCTTAGTGAAGGCCGCACCGACTAAGGACCTGCGGGTGGAGCTCAATCGCAGGCATGCGGGCGAGGATGCTCCAATTTCTCTGGAGAGGCCTGATGACCTGCGGGCAAAACTCAGCCGTAGGCGTGCGGGCGAGGACGCATGAGTCTCTCTGGAGAGGGCGCGTGAGCGTCGGCAAAACTTCGAGGGTCGCAACCTCGACCAAGACTTTGCTCCGGTTGCGCCACAAACTCCAAGGGGTGCCCGAATCCACACGGGTGTCCCACTGGTCGGCGTGGGCTGTGCAGCGCTAGCGGATCATCTCCGCGCGGCGACTTGGTCACCCAAGTTCCAGCCACACCTGCCGGAGAAGTACGACGGTACGTCAAACCCGTTGGAATTCTTGCAGGTTTACGTCACCGCCATTACGGTAGCTGGTGGAAACACTACTGTGATGGCAAGCTACTTCCATGTAGCCTTGACCGGGCCGGCCCGGACCTAGCTCATGAACCTTACCCCGGGATCCATCTACTCCTGGGAGGAGCTCTGTGCACGGTTCACAACGAACTTTGCCAGTGCTAATCAACAGCATGGCGTGGAGGCTCATCTCCATGTCGTAAGACAGGAACCCGGGGAAACTCTCCGGGATTTCATCGCTCGCTTCACCAAGGTATGAGGGACTATACCTCGTGTCTCCAATGCCTCCATTATCACTGCTTTCCGACAGGGGGTGCGTGATGAGAAGATGTTGGAGAAGCTGGCGACACATGACATGGAAACCATCACCACGCTCTTCGCTCTGGCTGACAAATGTGCCAGAGCTGCCGAGGGCCGTGCATGGCACTCGGCACCACAGACCGGAGTTACCTAGACGGGTGGCTCGGGTGCCGTCACCCAGGGCGGCAACAACAAGAAGAAGAACCGCGACCACGAGAGGCCGCAGCTGCTGCTCCGGTCGTCGCAGCTACGATTGGGGCTGGAACGAGCGTGACAAGCACCCACAGCCACAGGGAGGCAACAGTGGCTCATGCCCTGTCCACTCCAACAGTGCCGTGAGATCATCAAGCTCACGAAACGTGTCAGTGAGCGGCGTGAGCAGACTTCCAAGGATGGCTCGCCACCTCGTCGCCGACCTAGCAAGGAGAAGGTCGACAAAGGTGATGCGGCCACGGGAAAACGGGACCTCGGGTATCAGTCACCCGAGGGGGTCCTTAAGGACGTTTTCAGTGGAGACTCCGACTCCGGTGATGACAACGACCGCCGCAAGAAGCTGTACATGATGTACGGTGGGAGCTTGTCACACCCGGGTTTTAGGGGCACCAAGACCCGGGCGCGAACATAAACACCAGGTATGCTGGAACCAAGTCTCACACATATGATGTATAGTGGCACAGGATCGAATGTCACATCTTTATATATAACAGGAGTTCTATATAAAATAAATAATTACATTATAAGGAGACGACGGTCCAGCAACCTAAAGTTGACTGGGAGACGACGGCCTAGGTCTCTCACGAACACATCACAGCATCCTCCAAGCGCCTCATCTTGTGGTACCTGTTCTTGACCTGTGGGGGGTGTGAGACAGCAAGAGTGAGCTCGCATACGTTCATCGCTCAACAAGTTGTGGGGAATAATGTGCATGAACTCGCCAAAGGCGGGAGCTCACGTGAAGTGTAAGGCTTACCAAAGAGGATGGTTAGAGCTGAGCATTGCTTTTAAAGTTGGTCAAAATTTTATTAGCAATTACTAAGTATAAGTAAATACCAACCCAATTAAGTAGTAGAACAAAAGTAACAACATCACCTGCGATGCAATGCATATGACAAATTGAATTTAGATCCATAAGTTAATCATGTGAGGGTCCGAGCTGCTCTTGACCGTGAGCACGGCTAGTATACCAGTTTTACACTCTGCAGAGGTTGCGCATCTTTACCCACAAGTCATGTTACCCATCTGCCAAGGGATCGCGACTTCCCATACACCTCTACCGAGGAGGCGAGGCAGGGTAACACTACGAGGCCTTTACAAAGTTCCACTAGCTTTAGAAAACCCGCTACAGTTTATAGGAAGCTCCAATGCAGGGATCCCTCGCATGATCGCCATCGCAGCAAAATCATCCCAAGGACCTCCCTACACTGACCACTCCCCTACTGCCCTTGCCCCTTTCGGGTAAGGTAGTCTTCCACTAGCTTTCCTAATTAATCAGCCAAGGGCGTCCCATTAAACCCTTGTGGTAGCACTGTTTTCCCGGGTGGTCGCTCCATGTTCCAATTAACATAATGATCTTATCATGAACAGTAATAATAAACAGATAATAAAAGTGTGATCATGAATAATGTATCTTCATACCCAAAACCACATAAAGCACTAGCAAGTACTACCCAAAAAGTTCAGTGGTAAACAAGGTATAAAGATAGACAAACTAGGGTAACCTATTGGGTCCCATCAAAATTAACCTATGCAGATCATTATGATTAATCAGAACATGGCTGGGTAAAAGAAGTGATCAAGGGCACAACTTGCCTGGGACTTGAGATTCCAGGTACCAGGATGATCATCAGGTGACTCGTAACCTCGCTGCTAGTCGTAGCAATACAAACAAACATGGTATAGGCAAAATTAACATTACATCAAACATAAGAACAAACTGTATAATAATAATCTACGCGTTGCTAAGAGATCGTGGGAAGAAGAATCATTAAATTCGGAGTTACGGTTACCAAGTTATGGATTTCTGAAGTTATTTAGCACCTAAAATAGATTAATTCAAATGAACAATTTTAATTCAAGTTTCATGGCTAAACAGTGTTACTAGTTGATAGACAATATTAAAACAAAATTATAGAAACTAAAATGAATTAATTTGGAGTTAGAATGAATTAACTATGAATTTCACAAGTTTCTGGCATTTATTTTCACATTAAAAATCATTTTCTAATTGGATTTTCTAATTCTCTGGACTGGGCATCAATTTCTGGAAAATACAGGGGCCATCACGTAATGTTCCTAATACTCAGTGAGCAGTACTGGTGGACGGCAGGTTCATTCTGCAATTCTTTAAGGGCTCCTCTGCAAAACGACTGCACTGAAGGGGTATCCTGTTTTCTCGGACGTTGGATCTAGATTGGATGGCTCAGATTTAAATAAACGAAGAGGTAAGTAGAGTCTAATCTAAGACGCTCATTATCAGTCGGATGGTCTAGATTGGATCGCCCAGGGGTATGCGCGATTAAATCTGCTCCGCCCATCTAAGATCCCGCGGATGCCACATGCACTACCCTCCGTCTAATCACGAGCATCCGTTAACAGATCGACGGCCAGCACATCATCTTCCCCAACGGGTGTACTCGCCGACGCGCTCCAGGAAAAATACGCGGTCACCGACGACGGCGGAAACGCCATCGGCTCCCCACTACCGACCGCCTTTGCTATCGCTCTCAGATCAACGCCGGGGTAATGGTGGCGCCGCGCCCCGCCACGACGAGCTAGCAATCGGCTTCAACAACGGTATGCACGCTACGCTAATGATGGTACGCCGAGCAGGTGCGAGGGAGGGGAGTCACTTACCGAAGAGCTGCCCAGCCGTCGCTGCTTCTGATAAGTCTACGTGCGCCGTCCCTGCATAACTCCGTCCTCGGCTTTCCGCAATGAGGCACAGGCCCTCGCGCTGGTGTTCCTCCCCACTGGCAGCAATTCGTCTTCACCTTCCTGGCAGGCGAGCGGGGCACAGACTCAGCCCGGACCAAGCTTCCTCGCGACAATGGAGAGAGGTGGTTGTGGGGGAAAGAAGAAGGAGATGGATTTATACCGCCCAGACCTTGACTCCGAGCGGCCAGCCGGCACCAGGAGAAATTTTTTTACTAGCTATTTTGTTGCTGCATGCGGCCATGCGAGGAGGTTCGCGGCATGATCCATATTTATATAGGGATCGAGGCATCCCGGCCCTAGCCGTATTCTGTTGGCGAGCGGGCAGGCGAGTTCGTCGCGGCGAGAATTCCGGGCGGACTCTGTGCTAGCCTGCTACAACGAAGGTGATTACGCGGGCGTAACTGTGTAACCGACGTGGGGATACAGCAGGTGGGGGTCCCACGTGCCAGAGATTGAACGACGCCCTGGTCGTCATGTCATACTCCAATGTGGGAGAGCTACATGACATCATCGCTTGTGTCACCATGGCATATGCTGCGGCTAGAGGATTAAATAAATAATAAAAAAACAGAAGGGCATGGGTTGTACGATGAGTGAAATGGGCCATGCGTCATGCGTCATGTGAATGTGTGATAGGCTTCTTTCTCTTTTTAATTTAATTCTATTTCATGTTTTCAATTTCTTTTAGATTTTCAAATTCCGGATTCAAATTCAAACATGAGTTAGTATTTCAAATATAAATGAAACAATCCAAGAAACCCAACATGACATGTACGTTATATTTATTTTTATGTATTAATTATTTATTTAATTTAATGTTTCAAGTATGGAACACACACATTCTTTATTTTAATAGAAAATACCTTCTAATTAAGATATCTTTTTTTACTTAACTCTTTTTTTAGAGCAGGTTTCAAAAATTCAAGAACCACTATCATGTATATTCTTATTTCTTTATTTTATTATTTTCCCTTTTACCAATTTTAGGGCTTTACAGAGCTAGGACCTCACCTCCCGTAGGAACGTGAAGTCCCTGCACCAAGAGGTCCTTTCGGCGGTTCCAGGGGTCCCGAAGGCTGCTCCACATCAGCGGTGGAGGAGCACCACTATCTCCTTCGGGGCATCCAACTACCCCGACAACATGGCAGGGGCTGGAATACTACCACTCATTACCGCCCTGTCATCACCAACATGTGGTTGCACCATGTTCTCATTGACGGTGGGGCTGGGCTCAACGTCATCAGCCATGCTGCGTTCAAGCAGCTGCAAATCCCAGGGTCCCAACTGGGACCCTCCCGTCCATTCTCTAGAGTGGGCCCATAGCCGGTGTATCCCCTTGGGAGCATCACACTCCAGGTAACATTTGGGACCGAGCAGAACTTCCGCATAGAGAACGTCCAGTTCGACGTCGCGGAGGTTAACCTCCCCTTCAATGCCATCATTGGCAGGCCGGCCCTGTACCGGTTCATGGCCATTGCCCATTACGGGTATTTGGTCCTCAAGATGTCGTCCCCGGCTGGGGTCCTCACCGTGCGGAGCGACCGCGCCGCTGCGCTTGCGGCCGTCGAGAAGCTGCACACCCTAGCGACAAAAACTGCTCGCCCGGACGATGGAGGGAGAGACCCCTCGACTTCCGGTACCAAGGCGCCTACCAAGGTGCCAAAGGTGCAGCCATCTGGAGCAGACGGCGGTCCCATCAAGGCCATCCAAGTCAGTGTGGACTCCTCCCAGACCACCCGCATCGCGGGCAATCTGGAGGAGAAATAGGAACTCGCGCTCGTCGCCTTCCTCTAGGCAAATGCCGACATGTTCACATGGGAACCGTCACAGATGCCTGGGATCCCCAGGGAGGTGATTGAGCACCATCTGAAGATCCACCCTGACGCCAAACCGGTGAGTTAGAAGCCTTGGAGACAGTCCGTTGAGCGACATGACTTCATCCGTGAGGAGGTCCGGAAGCTGCTACACGCTAGCTTCATCGAAGAGGTTTATCACCCAGTGTGGCTGGCCAACCCAGTCATCGTCCCAAAGGCAAACGAGAAGCTTCGGATGTGCATCGACTACACCAGCCTTAATAAGGCTTGTCCCAAGGACCCGTATCCACTTCCACGCATAGATCAAATCATGGATTCTACCTCTGGGTGCGACCTCTTGTCCTTCTTAGATGCTTAATCTAGTTTCCATCAGATCCAGATGTCTAGGGAAGATAGGAAGCATACTGCTTTTGTAACAGTGGATGGGCTTTACTGTTATGTTGTAATGCCCTACGGTCTGAAGAATGCCTTGCCAACATTTGTACGGGCGATGAGTAAGACCTTTGGGGACCTAATTAGGGACAGGATAGAGATATACGTCGATGACATCATGGTCAAGACCAAGAGAGGGTCGACCCTAGTGGAAGAGTTGACCCTAGTCTTTGACAAGCTGTGGGCAACGCGCACGAAGCTGAACCCAGAGAAATGCATCTTTGGTGTCTCCGCAGGAAAGTTTTTGGGATTCCTAGTCTTGCATCGGAGCATTGAAGCAAACCCGGAGAAGATCAGGGCAATTGAGGCAATGAGGCCTCCGATCCGAATCAAGGATGTCCAGAAGGTTACGGGGTCACTGGCCGCCCTCAGACGCTTATCTCAAGGCTGGCTGAGAGGGCGCTACCCTTCTTCAAGCTCTTACGGAAGTCCGGATCATTCTCTTGGACCGAGGAGGCAGAACGTGCCTTCCAGGAGTTGAAGCAGCACCTTGTGTCCCTACCAATTCTGGTAGCTCCAGAGCTAGGGGAGCCGCTGTACTTATATATTGCAGCGGCTACAGAGGCGGTGAGCATGGTGCTAGTCGTCGAAAGGATGGCGCAACATCCCTAGGGGAGTCAGGAAGTTCCCCTAGGAGAAGGTGGTGGTCCGACCATCATGGACCTTGAGGGCCCAGGGCCAATCGTAGGGGTCCGGACCATACAGAAGCCGGTCTACTACATCAGCGAGGTCCTCCATGAGGCGAAGGCCAGGTACCTTGAGACGCACAAGTTTATCTATGCTGTGCTTGTTGTGTCCAGGAAGCTGTGCCACTATTTTTAGGCACACAGGGTCGTGGTGGTGACCTCCTTCCTGTTAAGGGCCATCCTCCACAACTCTAATGCCACAGGCAACATTGCCAAGTGGACAGCGGAACTTGCTGAGTTCCAGCTAGACTTCCAGCCTCGCCACGCCATCAAGAGCCAAGTCTTGGCTGACTTCATCGTGGAGTGGACCCCTCCCCCGAGTGCTCCTGGGGGTCCCGATCCCGATTCGGACCCCACACCTGCGGAGCCCAAGGTCCTGGTCTTCACTGAGCCCCACTAGATGCTCTTCTTCGATAGGTCCGCCCGCCAGCAAGGTGGCGGTGCTGGGGTGGTCCTCGTCGACCCAAGCGGAGATCAAGTGAAGTACATGGTGCACCTTGACTTCAAGGCCACCAACAACATGGCGGAGTACGAAGCACTGATCTTCGGCTTGTCTGCGGCCCTATCCCTAGGGATCTGCCACCTCCTCGTGAAGGGGGACTCCTAGCTGATCATCAAGCAGGTCCATGGGGAATGTAGCTACAACGAGCCCAGGCTCACAGCTTATCTTCTCCACGTAAGGAAGCTGGAAAAGGACTTCACGGCCCTGGAACTGCAACATGTTCCTCGGGCTAACAACTCAGCGGCAGATGAACTCTCCATGAGGGCATCAACTTGGGCACCCGTGCCCGAGGGTGTCTTCGAAAGACGGCTGTTGAGACCTACCGCCCAGTCCGCCGAACCGGGCGAAGGGGGCGAGACTAGCACCTCGAAGCTAGCGGTCCTAGTGGCGTATCATCAGCAGAACCCACCAAGGTTTGTGTGTGCTACAGGGGGTCCCGCCAACCTCTTCGTGCCATAGCCAGTAGCTCAGAGTGGTCCTGATGCATGGATCTCCGAGATCTAAGACTACCTGAAGGAAAATATCCTTCCTGAAGATCATGTGTCCGTAGAGCGCATAGTGTGATTGGCTAAACGATACATAGTGGTAGAAGGGGATCTCTATCGCCATGGCACCAACGACATTCTCATGCGGTGCATCACCGAGGAGGAGGGCCATGAGTTGCTCATAGAGATCCATGGAGGTGAGTGTGGAAGTCATTCGTCATCTCGTATGCTGGTCGGTAAGGCCTTCCGGCACGGCTTCTACTGGCCAACCGCTCTCCAGGATGCACCTGAGTTGGTAAAGTCCTACAAAGCGTGTCAGTTCCATGCAAAGCAGATACACACACTGGCTCAGGCTCTGCAAATGATTCCACCATCCTGGCCATTCGCCGTATGGGGGGTGGATATCCTGGGACCATTCCTCAGGGCTGTCGGCGGGTACCGTTTCCTCTTCGTCGCCATCGACAAGTTCACAAAGTGGCCAGAGGCCACCCTTGTGGTCAGTATCACCCAGGGTGCTGCTGTTGCCTTCCTCAAGTCAATTGTCTATAGATTTGGGGTCCCAAGCCATATCATTACGGACAATGGAACCCAGTTTACAAGTCGGCTCTTCCAGGAGTATTGCGAGGGCATCGACACCCAGCTCTGCTTTGCGTCTGTGGCTCATCCTAATAGTAACGGCCAAGCTGAGAGGGCAAATGCAGAAATCCTCAGGGGACTCAAGACACACACCTATGACTGCTTGAAAAAGCATGGTGCAAATTGGGTCAACGAGCTTCCGTGTGTACTATGGGGGAACCGGACCACACCCAGCCGAGCTACCGGGGAGACCCCGTTCTTCCTGGTCCACGGGGCCAAAGCCTGCCTTCCCCCAAAAATCATTATGGGCTCCCCATGGGTCCAGTCTTTCGATGAGTCTATGCAGGAACAACTACGGCGTGAGGACATGGACTTCATCGACGAGCGCAGATGGTGAGCGGCGATCCGAAATGCACGGTACAACCAAGCGCTCAGGCGCTACCACCAGCAGTTTGTGCATAGTAGGGAGCTCAAGGTCGGGGACCTAGTCCTAAGGCGAGTACTGAACCAAGAAGGGCTCCACAAACTCTGCCCCAGCTGGGAAGGACCCTTCAAGGTGACGGAAATATGCCGACCCAGGTGTGTCCGCCTCGCCACAACTGAAGGAGTGCCTCTTCCCAATCCCTGGAATATAGAGCATCTCCATAAGTTCTACCCATAGAAGCAAAACTGGGAGGTTGAGTTTTCTTCCTTTGTAACTGGGTTGTGCATATGTGTACATCAATCTGGTGAGGTCCGCCCTCATAAACCTGGCCTGTTGGTCTCCACCCATGTATATCAAGTTATAAGGAAAGGATTTACCCCCCAAATGTGCTTCTGTGATGGTTTTATTCTGCTACAGTTTTCAAGCATTATTTTTTATCTAACCCACCCATACGGTTCCCACCCTTGCTGGTATGATGACATCTGAATTGAGTAAGCCAGGCTTGCAGTTCAGGACCCCTCTACTGCTACAGGGGGTTTGGCAACCTATGGGTCCGGTTCTAGAGAATGGGCGCTCGTTTCCTGGAGTGGTCTGGAGCTGTGTAGCCGCTTAGCCTGGTCCCGTACCCTAAGCCTGCACCTCCACCACTCTGCAATGGGTACCCTAGTATTTGGAGCTACGATCCTGTGGGTTCGGACATACGGCTTGGCTTCCCAGGCTAAATCCTGCAGGTCCTATTGGATGAATCAAAGGATGACAGATACCAGACAATGGGTCCTATGGGTGTGCTACTAACACTTCAAAATTGAAGCTGCATGCAGGTCCAGGTCCCAATCCAGACATAGGTAGTCTCAAACCGTAGAGACTACCTCCTAGGGACCAGGCAACCAATTTTCTCTTAGGTATGCTGGTATCCAGCCTCGACACGTCGAGCCTACATCCCAGGGGGCCAAGTACCAGGGAGAAGTTGGTAACGCTACACACAGCGAGGACAAATAGCATACAGATAAGCACTAATACTGCTTGATTAATAGTCCTCAAAAGTATGTTACACCACCAAAAGTTATTACAAACCGCTCCCCAGCGGGACCCTTGTCTTGTCTCTTCAGATTCGGCTACTCGTCATCAGCAGGATCCCGCTGGAAGCGCTCGACCACTAGCTCCACGGCGTCTTGTACGCTCTCCCGGCAACGTCTTCTGTGGCAGCCACCGGACCCACGATCACCAGCGCCAAGGATATGGTAGGGTCATGGCTCCGGAAGCATGTCAAGACATACTCAATCACCGCCCGGTGGAGCTTGCTGCCCTCTACCTCCAAGCGGGCACCAAGGATCTGGTCTAGGCGTCAGAGGCGATCAGCGGTGGAGTCCAGCACTGGGAGCGGATCGGAGATCAACGCAGGCAGCTCCGACACTAGGATGGGGCTCATCCCAAGCGGCACCAATGTCGTGCTTGCCTCGCCGGCCCATGCGGCAATGCGCTGGACCCCGGCAAGGTGCTCCGCCTGGAGATCTTCAAGGGCCTTCCTGGTGACCTCCATCGCCTGGGGACCCGGCGCTGCCTGCGCCACGTTGAACTGGCGGATTTGCTCCTCCTGCTCCCTTTCCTTTTTCTCCACCTTGAGCTCGTGCTCGGCCAGCAACTCGCCCCGTCGGGTGAACATTTCTTCCCTGAAGGCAAGGTCCGTCTCCTGCCTGGCAAGGTCTGTCTCCCGCCTATCAAGGGACTGCTCCTTGGCCTTCAGATTCTCCTCGGAGAGGGCGGCGTTGCTGGCCTTGCCCTCGAGCTCCTGCTGCCACTTTTGCAGCCTCTCCACAGCCTTGACCTGCTGAGCCCGCTGGGCTTCTAGGGTCTGGTCCAGGGCGCTCAGCTTCGCCTGATATTCTGTTGTGAGGGCCTCCCTCTGGCTGACGGCCTCCTCCCTCCTGGCCACCTTCTTCTCCCTCCGGTGCGCCTCCAGATCCCTGGCATACACCTTCTGGAGGTCCTTCTTGTACTCCTTGCGGTCCCGCTCGAGTTGGGACCGCTTGGAGATGAACTGGCGGGAAGTCATCCTGGTGCGCTCCTCCAGCTGGGTGCACCAGTCGCTGAGGCGCTGGTGCTCAGCCTCAAGCGCCTCCTACTCCCGCAAAATTGCTGCCCCAGTGTCGCTAAGGACCTGGTGGGCACGGGACAACATGCGAGGGAGGGGGATTGGCGCAGCTTCTTCCTCGGCGCCTGACCAGAGCCGTCGCCCGAACACCACCTCCATCTCCTCCGGTGCAGGTGGGGGTTGGAGCTGGACGCGCCTCCGGTGTCACCCCTAGTGTCGAGAGTGGGCGCGATCTCGGATGTGGGTGTGGGTCCCCCAGCCGGGACCTCTTCTGTCGCTGCGATGCCGCCTGGTGCTGGCGCCGCTGCCGCCGGACCCCTGGCTAGGACATGGGGAGCTGCTGGCGCTGTCTTGGCAACAGCTGGAGGCGCACCACCGTCACCACTTCTAGCAGATTCCTGCTGCTGAGAGCCAAACCCATCGGTGGCCCTGGTGCCTGGCGAAGGAGGCGTGGCCATAGGAGCGGCGGAGGAGGAAGCCCTAGCGAACAGACGATGGGCTAAGACATGTCGGCATGAAAATTAAACTCACGGAAAAAGGGGCTACACTTACTTGGGGCCCTGGACTTTCCAGCAACCCTGGAAGCAGGGCGACCACTGTTGTTATTGTTGCTGCTGCTGTTGCTATTGCTGCTACTGATGCCCCTGGGGGTGATCACCCCTAGAGGGTGGTGGTGGCGGCAGCACCGGAGGACTGGCGCGCCTTTATGCGCCGTGGGCCTGGGAGCTAGCCTCCTCGGCCCTGCCAGCAGTCCTCGAGCGCTTCTGGGGGGTCTGAGACGAATGACCCATCAGCCCGACGCAGCCTGCGTCGCCTCTCCTCCTCTGACCCCTAGAGCTACCTAGGGTAGAGGCACTGCTAGCAGCCCCTTTGCCCTTGTCCAAGGGGCTGTAGGCCACGGCGGGGTTGGCGCTGGGGGCCGCATCGGTGGGCTGGGGACCTCCAGCTGGCGCATCAGAGATCTGGATCCCACGGAGGGGGTCCCGGCCGCCGGTCTGGTGAACTACCACGCCGCTGTCGTTGAGGGTCGGCAGCATGGCCAAAATCGATGTCCTCAAGCCTGGGTCATCACAGAGCGCTGGGGTGGCCTGGGGGAGGATCAGGGACTCAGGGACAAAAGTCTCCCTGGTAATCCCTCCCACCAGGACAGCTAGCTCGTCCCAGGACAAATCGATCCCCGGCCCGCACTGGATCCTATCGATGTTGTTCGGGCCGGTGTACTAGCAGCATAGGTGCGGCCTCCTCTGCAGCGGCATGATCCGGCGCTTCAGGAGGTCGTCGACCATGTGCATCGATGTCAAGCCGTCCGTGGCCAAGGCCTTGATCCTATCCAATATGGGCAGGAGCTCTGGCGATAGGGACGACTTGGTCCTCCACTGCTTGCGGTCGAGGGCCAGCCCATCAGACGGCAGGACGAGGCGGTCGTTGGCCTCAGCGCTGCTTCTCCCACCTCGCTCCACCAAGGGTGGGGATGTAGACGACGGCCGGATCTGGCCTCGTTTGGAAGTAGTAGGCACCAATGTGGTCCCTAGTCTTCCCGGACTTGACAAGCACAAAGAAGTAGCAGAAGAGGGAAGTACAGGGGGCCACACCTACGAACATCTCGCAGAGGTGGATGAAGATGGCCGCTTGGAGGATGGAGTGGGGCGTGAGATGCTGGAGCTGAAGCCTGAACTCCTCCAGCAGCAGCAGGAAGAAGGGCGAGATCGATAGCACCAACCCGTAGGAGATGTAGGACGTGAACAACACGAACTCTCCGGCAGCGAGATCACCGAGGGGGACGGCACAGGCGCAGATTCTTCTGGTGAGCCCTGGCACACTCCACCCAAGCAGGCCACGCACCAGATTGAGCGCCTCCTCAGACTGAAAGCGGTCAGGATGGCCGAGCAAAGTCATGGCTTGTGCAGCGGCGCGGGTGTAGAGCAGAGGAGCACGAAGGCAAAGGGGCGCAGTCGATTGGAAGAGAATGCGAAAGGGTAACTGCTGCACGCGGGGTGAATCCTTTTTCAAGGAAACCTGAGTCCATGTTCAGGGAAACCCTTCTGCGCGCCTCTCAATCGTCGCAGGAGATCACGCGCGACGGGCACCTAGATCCAGGAAGCCAAGTCTATGACACGTGGGCCCGGGTCCATAGGTCATACACTTTGCGAGTCGGACTTCGGGTGCGGAAAAAGCGAACCACCGCACGCGCCGGTAGTGCGCCTCCTCGAGGCCGCTGCAGAAGACAGAAGGTAATTTTTTAAACCAAGGCAGCGACAACGAGGCGCCCCGCACGTGGCCCGACGAAACCACTAGGTGTGGGGCCCGTGGGTCAGTCAGCCACGGGGATAGATATGGCAGTTGGCGTGACTGAAGGTGATTGACAGAAGGTGCATCAGCAAACGTGCTGAAACGGCGCGCCAATCACCAATCAGGCCATGTTGAGACAGAATACAAGCTTTGGCCCCACCTGCAGGCTCGCATCCTCCGCTGAGGTGGGCCCGGGGGCCACTGTCGGTACCCTGAAACTAGGGTACCCCTTACTACTACATAAAAGCACAGTACCCATGCGGCTACACTTAGTCGCGTTGTAAAAGAGCTGTATATGGGACCAGGCCACGACTCGTCCCAGCCTCGGGCGACTACTCTGGGCCAGCAACAGCGCCTGACCCCACCACAAGGGTGGGTCCGGAGCTTCCACGTGTCCAAAGGAAGTGATATACTCCAAGGCATATACAGTGAGTCCGGACCCCATGGGAAAGTGCCGAACTCCTAGATATACAGTCTGGACCTCCAAGTTTGGTCCAGGACCCCCACGTGTACGGACCAAACCCCTAGAATGAGATCCGGACCCCTCGTATGGGGTCCAGACTGCCCACAGTAGGGTCCCAGGGTTCCAGGATAGAACACACCTAGACCTTAATCAGGGCCCAGGCAGGGAACCAGTGCTGACACGTGTCCAGACCTGGTCTGGTAGGTTCCGGACCTGTCCGCATACACTCCTACTCCTTGCTCAGGCGGAGACCCATTGCTGCCATGTGGCATACTACGCACGGCTTAAGCCAATGGGCAAAACCTAGCATGACGCCTCTGGGCTACGCGCACCTTCGCATTCATTACAGATAACACGTGCGCCTGTCCATTCCACTAACAGGTGGCATGTACAGTCCATGATACACGGGCCGTGCTGTTATTCACCATTACTCATACGTTTCGGCTACCAATGCTGCATGGACTGCGGTCATCAAGACTCCCGGTGATTGCTTAGGCGTTACTAGCATTAGTTACTCACATAATGTATTCCTTCCATTATGCTCCTGGACCCACATGTCGAGGCTCAACATCCTTGTATGTACCTCCCTTAAACTATAAAAGGGAAGGCACACAACGTTACAAGGGACAAGTGTAACACCCTGAATTTGGGGGTATAAAATTTCTTTTCTAATATCCACCAAATTCAGGCGTTACCCTCTCCTTATTTTGCTTTACTTCTCTTTCTCTAAATATTGAGGAGTTATTTTGTACCATATAAGTATTAATCGTAGTATGTTCAAAACCCCAGGGAATTTCGATTGTTTCATCATGTAGGAGTGCATATTTCTTTTGATTGACGTTTTTGCTTGCTGTGAATTCTTCTCATTTGTGAGGATGTGCTCGAGCTTGAAATTAAATCAGAGGGAATAGAAACAAAAGAGAGAAAAGAAAATAAATAAATAAATAAAAAGGAAATAAAGAGGCCCAACCCCCCTCCCTTTCCCCTGGCGGCCCACCCCGCCCCCCTTGCGCGGCCTGCGCGCGCAGCCCATCCCGCGCCTATCCTCCCTCCCCCCTCTCTTGGGCCACATGGTCGGCCCACCTCGCGCGCGCCGCACCCCCCACCGCTACCCCGCGCTCCCGCGCCAGCTGCGCGTGCGGCCCAGCAGCGCCCCCCGCGGCCCACTTGGCATTTCCCCTCCCACAACCCACTAGCAGCGCCAGCAGCCAGGCACTCACGCGCCCTCAGCCCAGCGCGCGCATGCCGCTTGCCCAGCGCCGTCGCTCATTCGCCCAGCCGCCACGACTTTCCCCTAGCCCCTGTAGTTCTTCCCCAACCGCCCATCCATCTTTCACGCACCCACGACGCCAGGAAGCTCACAACTTCTTGCCCAGAGCTGCCGTCGTCAGGAGTCGAGCACTAGCGCCGGGTTGACGCGCCGCGTGGACCCCATCCTATCACGTGCAGACATCGTGGGGTCCGTCGTTCGCCTTGTCACCGTCTCGTGTTTGCTCGCGCCGTCATCGCCTGGAGTTGTCGCCGCTGTCGAGGTAAGTCCCTCCTGCCAACCCCCCTCTCTTCTACTCCTCCGGCCGAGCCCCACCGGCAGCCAGCAGCCCTTGACCCCCTTTCGCGTGCGCGTTCGGCGCGGCTAGCCCCCAGCGGCCCGCTGCGCGCAGTCAGCGCGGCCAGCCCGGCGTTCCCCTGCTAGCGCGACCTCTGCCCGGTGCGGCGGCCCGATGGCCAGCCAGCGCGGCGTGAGCGGCCCGGCTCGCAGTCCGCTACCGTTGTGCAGTCTGTCCCAGCGCAGCCGTGGTGCAAACTCCCCCTGCCGAGCCCCCCGCGCATGAGTTCTTCGCAACCAGCACGACCAATAAGTGTCCCCCACACGTCGTTGCATCGTGTCTCTGCATGCGCGCCCTCGACCCAACCCCTGTGCGTGTCGTTCGTTGTCGAGCCATACCCGTACCCTCGCTCGTTGAGATGGGCAGCAGGCGTCTACCCTTATGCACGCCTCCCTCGCCGCGCGATTTGCCGAACCGTGTGTGCAACAGCCCCAAAACACATCCTCACAGCTAGCGCGCACTTGCTTCCGCATTTGCGCGACACGTCGACGGGACTCTGACGGCGTCCGTCTACCCCCTAGAACTCGTTCGTCTACCCCCCCTGCGTGCGCGCATTCGTGCCGCTCGCCTCGCTGTTGCCCGCTCTGCGCATGCTATGTCGTCGTGCTGTGCTTGCCGGGTGCCCTCGCTCGGTCGAGCAAGCTGTCATGCGCCGTTGTAGCCATCGCCCTCGTGCGCTGTTTCGCGCTATCCGCGTGTTATTTAATACTTTGGTATATGGTCGCTCACACCAATTAGTCATTTCTTGTTTATTTGTCGGTTATTTAAAATAGCAATTTAATTAGAATGAGTCTATAGTTTTAACTCGTGCTTTTATAAATATAAATGTTAATTAACTCGAATACTACCAGCTTAAACACTTCCAATTAATTATCTGTTTGGTGTTGTTCGCGCGCGGCATCGTTTGCATGTCACCGTGCTGTTCGCGCGAGTAGTCGCGTTGACTCGCACGCGTCACATGCTGTTGACACGCGTTGTCGCGTGCCGTTCGTGCGTATCACGCGTTGTTCGCATACGATATTAAATCGTTCGGGTCAGTTAATTAATTATTGGTTCAATCGTTCTCTATTAAAATAGTAATTTAGTCAAATCTAAGTAGTAGTTTTAATTTATATTTGATATGATAATGTCAACTCATGTAATTACAATTATATCGAACTAATATTCTAATTAATACTCGCTTAGTGTATACGCGTTATATATTTAAGTATTTCTCATGTGTCGCGCATGTTGTTCCGCGCGCGATAGCGTGCTAGATCGCGCGTGCTGTTTTACGCGTGTCACCACACGTGGTCTTCATGTGTCACGCGTGCGGATCGTGTGCATCGCCGCATATTGTCTACGCGCTAAGTCGCGTGTGTCAGTGCGTCGTCACATATTATTCGTGCACTGTTCGCGCGTCGTCGCCTTTCCTTCGCGCGTTCTGCCGCGCGTCTGGTTCGCATGTCGCGCGTGTTGTTCGCACGCGTGTCCGCTCATCGTTCGCACACTGTCGTGCTGTTTCGTGCGTCGTCCGCGTCGCGCGTGTCGTTCGCAAGCTGGCATGTTGTTTCACGCATCGTAAACTTACCTCGCTTAGAATCTCTCGTGCTAATTATATCAGTTATTTATTTGACGGCTGTTAGTGTAGCAGATTGAATCAAATTAAACTAAATAGCAGTTATAATTTATATTTGATAATGTCGAATTAAATGTCCTGACTATTTCTAGCATAGCGTAAACGTCATAACCTCTCGACCGTAGCTTCGACCGTCGCGTTTCTTGTCCCCGCATAACTGTAGAAAAGCTCTCTAGTTTATATTGCTCGCTTTTATAATGTTTTATCTTGTATGGTGTACTGTTCTTATGTATATAAATGTTTGTTTGCTTGTGCCTGTTCGTCTTCGCTTCACATTGCGATTAGATCACGATTTTCGTTTTTGAGCTTCGAGGACTCGACGATCAAGCCTTGGTGACCAAGTGATCAAGTTCTTTGAGTTCTACGAGGTTGAAGACTCTGAGCATCTGTTTGGTGAAGGCAAGTGTCCTCCAACCCATTATGTCCCATTACTTTATAATTCACTGTCCCGCATACTATGAACAACATAAGGATTGATTAGCTTTCTATTTATCTTGTCCTTGATTACCTTTTGGGTTACTATGGTTAGCTTCATGCTAGCGCTTTACTTTAATCAATGAACATGATGAGATACAATGATGATACTATGGTTTTATTCTGGATATGATGATATACTTGTGGCATTTAAGGGGACTCGAGCTGTTTCTCGAGTGCCTCTCCGTAAGGACTGGTTCGTTGGATGACCGCCTGGGAAAACAGTGCAACAATGAGGGTGGAATGGGACGCCCTTAGCTGAATAATTAGAGGAACTGGTGTGTAGTTCGCTTCGCCGTCGTGCCGTTAATGGGGCTCGGTGTATGCGGCTCGCTCTGCCAAGGTTGGTTCGCCCCTTGGGGAGGAGTGCGGTGCATTTAGGGAACCTAACGGGCGGCTACAGCCTCAGGGAATCTTTGTAAAGGCTTCGTAGTGAATCCCTGGCCATTCACCTTGGGAGTGACTAAGGGTCTTGCAAGCTCGGGCTAGAGAGGGAATCACGACTTGTGGGTAAAGTGCGCAACCTCTGCAGAGTGTTATGAAACTGATATATCAGCCGTGCTCGCGGTTATGAGCGGCCAAGGGAGCTCCATTGATTAGAGATACTTGATCAGAGATGTTCGGATTATGGGTGGTGATGAGAATGGTGGGTTTTGATTATGATTATGGTAGTGGTAAGTGGTATTCTTTCCGTTTGGCAAGGGTACTTTGGGTTAATAACTTGGGTTAATGCTAAAACTTGGCTTTCTACTAGTAATAATAACCTGACCAACTAAAAGCAACTGCTTGACTTAACTCCACATAAAGCTAGTCCACCTCAGCCAAACAGGACATTTGCTGAGTACGTTGATGTGTACTCACCCTTGCTTTCACAAAACACCAGGTTGCCTTCGGTGCAATCTATGCTCAGGTAAAGAAGGCGTCAAGGCGGATCTCCAGGAGTTCTAGGACTTTGACGAGTTCGAGGATTAGGCTAGCGACCTCCCCCAGTTAGCTGCCTGTGGTGGGTTGTTTACATTGGCTACGTTTCGATTCTGTGAACTTTGATTTATATTATGTAAATGGCTCTAGTCTGTAATATTATTACTTACTCTTTATTGTAATTCGAAGCATTGTGCTATGATGAGTCATTTATGTAAACGTTGTGTACGTGAATTACTGATCCTATCACGTACATGGTTCGCATTCGGTTTGCCTTCTTAAACCGGGTGTGACATAAGTGAATTACTGATCCTGGCACGTACATGGTTCACATTCGGTTTGCCTTCTTAAACCGGGTGTGACAACAAGCTCTCAAGTTCACATACACAGACTCTCAGGCTCAATACAACATACACACAGTGGAGGTAGGGTATTACACTCCGGCAGCCTGAACCACTATAATCCCTCGTGTGCTCTTGTGTCCATCCCAAATCCACCTAACAGGCAAAACGCTTAGGCCCCCTCCTCATCTTAGGATTAGGGCGGGTGCATTCCGCCACCCGGCTAGAGGATTTTCTCTCCGACAGCATTAATGAGTGATAATAAAGAATATTATTGGGTAACAAAAGTGGATCAAGGGCACAACTTGCCTGGCACTTGAGATTCCAGTTACCAGGGTGATTCTTCAGATCCTCGAAACCTCATGCTAGTCGTAGCAATACAAACAAACATGGTATAGACAAAATTAACATCACATCAAACATAAGAACAAACTGAATAATAATGATCTATGCGTCGCTACGAGATTGTGGGATCGAGAACTACTAAGATCAAAGTTACAGTTAAGGAGTTATGATTTTATAAAGGATTTATGTGATTAAAAATGTTAAACTATATTATAAATTGGTTAATATAAATCATATATGAGGTTATTCTCTAAATAACTTATCTCAACTTCAATCTAAGTCATTATTTGATTAAAGATCATCTAGTCAAATTATAACCATAAGATCAGAAGTTAATCCAATAGACATAGGATAAATAAATATCTAATTATAAAAGTATGAGACATGGTATAATCAATATTGTTACTGCGTAGTAAATATTTATACGAAACTAACAAAACTGGAACAAGTCAATTTAGAATTAAAATGAAGGAGTAATAAATTTCCGAAGGTTTTATGTATTTGATACAAGATTAATTAAGAGATACATTTTAATATGGTTTTCATGTCAAAATAGAGACACTAGGTGATAAAAAATAATATTACAAAATTATAGAAACTGGAATGAATCGATTTGGACTAAGTATAAATTTTATATGAATTACACAAGTTCTAAGAATTATTTTTGTGTTAGAAACCAATTTCAGACATTATTTATATGGTTTTCCTTAGTCTCAGGACTGCGCAACAAATGCAGGAAAGTACAGGGTCTTCTGCGTAAGAATGCCTCTGACTCATAACTCCTCTGTTGTGGACTGCGGGACGATTCCATTTAAACTAGGGGTCTCTTTTGCAAAGATGCACAGCCGAAGAGGTATGGATGGATTCTGGCCATTGGATCTCATTTCGAATGCCACGATTAGATGACACATTAGGTGAACCGGTACGCATATCTGGCCCTAGGATCTTAGTTCAACCGTCTGGATCCTACGCTGCCCACGGGGAATCACATGCGCCCAATCAGAGACGGACGGTCTTGATTGACACCGCCGAACGGGTACGTGCAGGATAATCCCAGCCATCCGCTCGCTCATCAACGGCATACGCCGTTCTTCCTCACCCGACTTGGTTGAATGGCGGCGCCGCCGTCTCCATATGGCAGAACATCGCCGGCGACAGCCCAGACATCGATACAGTGCTTGATTCACTACAGAGGACCCATCTAAATGGAGCGAGGATCAATTCGAAACTATGAGAGGGGTTCGTACCGGAAATCGCGATGATGAGCGCGTAGAGCCGGGCGTGGGGCGGACGGAGGCTCTCGTTGAACTCCGGCGAGCAATCCACACTTCTACCACCATCGTCAGGGCCCACCACCGCCACGACTATGTTCGGCCCAAGTTAGCGACGCTTCTACGGTACACACCCCCATCGATGTGACGGCGCAACACCCCTGCCCGCGGCGCAGCGTGGTTCCATGGTGAAGTCTGGACTTTGGCGAGCAATCGACGGCGTTCCCGACCCAAACACCACACACAGAGGACCCGCACGGTTTCCCCGGGATCAAGCTCGGCTTCACGGCTAGTAGCACGCTCCGATTCTAGGTGTGGCTGGATTTCCCACCGCGGCCGCTCTCAATTTCCTCCTCCACGGCGAGCAGCACACGATGATGGAGGTGTTCTGAGTTGGCGTTGATGAGGGAGAGGGACATGGGGGTTGATAGTCGGTTCTGAAATCCTCGGCGGAGTAGCTGCGTGACCCGCGCAGGAGTAGGGGCGCGTGGGGGAGGAGAAAGCGTAGGTCGCTAGTTCGCGTTCGGTCCGTGATTCCTGGCGGCCACAACACATTTGGTTGCAACGAATCGAGCTGGACAATGACCCTGGCAAGGAGGGTCCATATGGCGGATTCACACGGAGGTCGACACAGGCACGTGGAATCCAAGTCCGGAGTGCCGCAGCCGCGCCCGCAAGGTCTGCAATCGCATGAAGGGGACGAAGCTATTAGCCCCGTGCCCACCACGCAGAGGCAGTGAACGTGCACCCCTGCGGAGGTAGACGGCTAGGCCTTTTTGGTCAGCGCGTGAGGGAGCTCGGTGCTGTGTGGGAGCTGGGCCGAACAGAGGCCAGATGTGGCCCAAGAGCATGTTGATGTACCCTTTTCCATTTTATTTTCTATTTCCTTTTACATTTTCTTTATTTCCTTTTCATTTCCAAATTCAAATTCCCCTTTAAGTTCAAACTTCATGGTAATTTCTACTCAGCCCAAATGTTTAATTTGATCATACCAAATTGTGATGAAGTTATTTATTTTGTGTTATATAATATTTCTCTCCTTCTCTAACTTCTTGAATTTCCTAATTTATGATTAAATTCCCAATTTGAACATTGATGTCTTTCTATAGATTTTTATTACTAATATATGCACACATAATTACACTCCAACATGATACACTAGATATATATCTATTTTAATTATTTTATTTGTTTGGTAAATGTTTGAAGTATGAAACACACTCAAATTGTTTTCTCTCTTTTTAGACAAAATAGTATTTTGAATGTGTAATAAGAAGTAAAAGTTACTTCCAAATTAAATATTTATGTAAATAAAGGCTTATCGTGCATCATTTAATGATGTGCATAATTATTTAGTTGAATAGAAAACTTTTCTATTACCTTCTTTCTAAAATAATTCTTGGTTTTCATAAATCCAGTCCTCAAATTTCAACACTCTAGTATAATTTGAGATATCTGAATTTGCTATTTTATTTCTTCATATATTTATTTTATTATTTTTATATTTTTTTCACACAAATTTTGGGCCTTACAACTCCTACCCCCTTAATAGAAATCTCGCCCTCGAGATTTGTAAGAAAAGGGTGTATAACCATATTATCTCAAAACATATGCACAAACAAAAATCTCAGCATGATGCATACTTTATTAGCAACACATGGGGTCAATTAGACCCTGTCGGTACCCTGAAACTAGGGTATCCCTTGCTACTGGATAAAGACGTAGTACCCGCGCGGCTGTCTCTTAGTCGCGTGATAAAGGTGCTGTGTGTGGGACCAAGCCATGACTCGCCCCAGCCTCGGGCAACTACTCTGGGTCCACAACAGCGCCTGACCCCACCACATGGGCGGGTCTGGAGCTGCCACGTGTCCAGAGAAGGTGATATACTCCAAGGCATCAACAATAAGTCCGGACCCCATGGGATAACGCCGGATCCCTGGATATACAGTCCGGACCTCCAAGGTTGGTCCGGGACCTCCACGTGTGCAAGTCGGACCCCTAGAATGGGATCCGGACCCCACCCCGTATGGGGTCCGGGCCGCCCATAATGGGGTCCCAAGGTCCAAGGCACAACATACTCGGGCCTGGAACAGGACCCAGGCGGGGGTCCGGTGCCGACACGTGTCCAGACCTGGTCTGGTGGGTTCCGGACCTGCCCGCATACACTCCTACTCCCCGCTTAGGCAGAGACCCGTTGCAGCCATGTGCCATACTGCACGCGGCTTAAGCCAACGGGCGGAACCTAGCATGACACCTCTGGGCTACGCGCGCCTCCGCATTCATTACGGATAACACGTGCGCCTGTCCATTCCACTAACAGGTGGCGTGCATAGTCCACGATACGCGGGCCGTACTGTTATTCACCATTACTCGTACGTTTTGGCTATCAATGCTGCATGGACTGCAGTCATCAAGACTCCAGGTGATTGCTCAGACGTTACTAGCATTAGTTACTCACATAATGTGTTCTTTCCATTATGCTCCTGGGCCCACATGTCAGGGCTCAGCATCCTTGTATGTGCCTCCCTTAAACTATAAAAGGGAAGGCACACAACGTTACAGGGACAAGTTTTTCACACAAACATACACACAAGCTCACAGACTCTCAATACAACATACACACAGTGGAGGTAGGGTATTACGCTCCGGCGGCCTGAACCACTCTAATCCCTCATGTGCTCTCGTGTTCATCCCAAATCCACTCAACAGGCAAACCGCTTAAGCCCCCTCCTCATCTTAGGATTAGGGCAGGTGCATTCCACCACCCGGCTGGAGGATTTTCTCTCCGACATTTGGCGCGCCAGGTAGGGGGCTTTGGCTTTAGGTTTTTTTTCCCTGTTTCCTTGCTCGGCACGATGGTTCAGATCGTCGAGCACCACGGCTTGACTCCTGAGGATTTCCTGATGGAGGAAAAGGTTGAGTCTTCCATGCCACGGGGCTCCAACCGCCCTGCAGCTGGTGCTGCTGCTGTGCACGCTGCGCGGTAGCACACTCCCGCAGAGACATCCAGGGCTCCGTCAAGGGCTGCTCCTGGGGCACTGTCTGCAGCCAGGGAGTTGCTCCGCCACCCTTCGAGCTCCATGGCCTCGCCGGAGGCCATGAAGCAATGGTGTGACGATGCCGATCGTCTCCTCGGCATGGCGCATTCTGGCTCGGCCAGACCTAGGCCTCAGTCATTCCGGCGTTAACATGAGGCGTCGGCGTCAGTACGCTCACCCTCGGTGAAGGTTGTACCGACTGAGGACCTACGGGTGGAGCTCAACCACCGGCGTGCGGGCGAGGATGCCACAATTTCTTTGGAGAGGCTTGATGACCTGCGGGCAGAACTCAACCGCAGGCGTGCGGGCGAGGACACACGAGTCTCTCTAGAGAGGGCGCGTGAGCGTCGGCTAAACTTCGAGGGTCGCAACCTTGATCAGGACTTCGCTCCTCTTGCGCCACAAACTCCAAGGGGTGCCCGAACCCACACGGGTGTCCCATTGGTCGGCGTGAGCTGTGCCGCGCTAGCGGACCACCTCCGTGTGGTGACTTGGCCGGCCAAGTTTCGACCACACCTGCTAGAGAAGTACGACGGTATGTCAAACCCGTCGGAATTTTTGCAGGTTTACGTCACCGCCATTACGGTAGCTGGTGGAAACACTGCTGTGATGGCAAGCTACTTCCATGTAGCCTTGACCGGGCCGGCCCGGACCTGGCTCATGAATCTGACCCTGGGGTCCATCTACTCTTGGGAAGAGCTCTATGCATGGTTCACAGCAAACTTTGCCAGTGCTTATCAGCAGCATGGCGTGGAGGCTCATCTCCATGTTGTAAGGCAAGAACCTGGGGAGACTCTCCAGGCCTTCATCGCACGCTTCACTAAGGTACGAGGGACTATACCTCGTGTCTCCAATGCCTCTATTATCACGGCTTTTCGACAGGGGGTGTGTGACGAGAAGATGTTGGAGAAGCTGGCGACGCATGACGTGGAAACCGTCACCACACTCTTCGCTCTAGCCGATAAATGTGCCAGAGCTGCCGAGGGCCGTGCATGGCACTCGGCACCACAAACTGGAGTCAACCAGACGGGGTGGCTCGGGTGCCGTCACCTAGGGCGGCAACAACAACAAGAAGAAGAACCGCGACCACGAGAGGCCACAGTCTGCTGCTCCGGTCGTCGCGGCTACGACTGGGGGTCGGAACGAGCGCAACAAATGCCCACGGCCATAGGGAGGCAATAGTGGGTCATGCCCTGTGCACCCCAACAGTCGCCACAGTGCCTCGGAATGTTGCGAGATCATCAAGCTCGCGAAGCGCGTCAGTGAGCTGCGCGAGCAGGCTTCCAAGGATGGCTCGCCGCCTCGTTGCCAACCTAGCAAGGAGAAGGTCGACGAAGGCGACGCAGCAGCGGGAGAACAGGACCTCGAGTAACAGTCACCTAAGGGGGTCCTCAAGGATGTTTTCACTGGAGACTCCAACTCCTGTGACGACAATGAGCGCTGCAAGAAGCTGTACGTAATGTACGGCGGAAGCTGGGAGCTCACCTCCCGTAGGAACGTAAAGTCCCTGCGCCGAGAGGTCCTTTCGGCGGTCCCAGGGGTCCTGAAGGCTGCTCCACATTAGCGATGGAGGAGCACCACTATCCCCTTCGGGGCTTCCGACTGCCCCAAAAACATGGCAGGGGCCGGTATACTACCGCTCATCACCGCCCCTGTCATCGCCAACATGCGGCTGCACCATGTCCTGATTGACGGTGGGGCTAGCCTCAACGTCATCAGCCATGCTGCATTCAAGCAGCTACAGATCCCAGGATCTCGACTGGGACCCTCTCGTCCATTCTCCGGAGTGGGCCCACAACCGGTGTATCCCCTTGGGAGCATCGCACTACCGGTAACATTCGGGACCAAGGAAAACTTCCGCACAGAGAATGTCTAGTTCGACGTTGCGGAGGTTAACCTCCCCTTCAATGCCGTCATTGGCAGGCCGGCCCTGTACCGGTTCATGGCCATTGCCCATTATGGGTATTTGGTCCTCAAGATGCCATCTCGGGCTGGTGTCCTTACCGTGTGGGGTGACCGCGCTGCTGCGCTGGCAGCTGTCGAGAAGTACGCACCCTGGCGGTAGAAGTTGCTCGCCCGGATGACGGAGGGAGGGACCCCTCGACTTCTGGTACCAAGGCACCTACCAAGGTGCCAAAGGTGCAGCCATCTGGAGCATACGGTGGTCCGGTCAAGACCATCCAGGTCGGTGCGGATTCTTCCCAGACCACCCGCATCGCGGGCAATCTGGAGGAGAAATAGGAACTCGCGCTCGTCGCCTTCCTCCAGGAAAATGTCGATGTTTTTGCATGGGAACCATCGCAGATGCCTGGGATCCCCAGGGAGGTGATTGAGCACCATCTGAAGATCCACCCTGATGCTAAACCGGTGAGTCAGAAGCCTCGGAGATAGTCCGTTGAGCAGCAGGACTTCATCCATGAGGAGGTCCGAAAGCTGCTAAATGCTGGCTTCATCGAAGAGGTTCATCACCCAGTGTGGCTGGCCAACCCAGTCATCGTTCCAAAGGCGAACGGAAAGCTTCGGATGTGCATCGACTACACCAGCCTTAATAAGGCATGTCCCAAGGACTCGTATCCACTTCCACGCATAGATCAAATCGTGGATTCTACCTCCGGGTGTGACCTCTTGTCCTTTCTAGATGCTTACTCTAGATTCCATCAGATCCAGATGGCTTAGGAAGATAGTAAGCATACCACTTTTGTAACAGTGGATGGGCTTTACTACTATGTTGTAATGCCCTACGGTCTGAGAAACGCCTTGCCGACATTTGTACGGGCGATGAGTAAGACCTTCGGGGACCTGATCAGGGATAGGATAGAGATATACGTCGATGACATCATAGTCAAGACTAAGAGGGGGTCAACTCTAGTGGAAGACTTGACCCTGGTCTTTGATAAGCTGCAGGCAACATGCACGAAGCTGAACCCAGACAAGTGTGTCTTTGGTGTTTCTGCTGGGAAGTTGCTGGGATTCCTGGTTTTGCACCGGGGCATTGAAGCAAACCCAGAGAAGATCAGGGCAATTGAGGCAATGAGGCCTCCGGTGTAACACCCTTTGTGTTACTATTACTAAAACTTGAGCATAACATCATAAGCATTGGCATATCATATGTTTGTCACACCTAGAGTGCATTTACCAGGCAAAAATTTCAAACTAGTTGTATTGATATGACATTTTGTGAACAAAACCCTAGGGTAGAGTGCTTAACCCTAAATTGGGCTTAAAGGGATAACCAAAGTTTAATCAAGAGAAAACTCCAAAGCTTAGTTATAATAATCATAAAATATCACTATGAATGGACTAAAGTGGCATTAAAACCCTAAAAGTACCACAAACCCTAAATAGAACCCTAGAAAGCCTAAGGTTAAACCCTAGGGGGCTAAGTGCAAAATTAGTGCACTTTTGGACTAAAGTGCAAAAACTATGAAAGTAAGGTGTCTTAAGTCATATGGTTCACAAATAAGTAGATTTGCAAGTTAAACCTTGAGTTTTGGATTTTTTTTGCAAAAGAACCACACTTGAGCTCTATTGGTTAAGTCTAAAGTTAGTGAGATTGGCACCATTTTGAACCCCTGTATCTCCCAAATTATGAGGATTTTGTCCTATGTCACCACATCAATTTTGTAGAGCTATTATAGAAGAATAACTTTGATGCAGACAGTCTCTTTAGTTGTTATACAAAAATTAAAGAAATTGCTGCCCAAAGTTGCTCTGTCAGACTGGTGTCGAGTAACTGAAACTGCAACCAGAAATGGTCACAGTAGTATGGGACCAATTTGAGCGCGCCATATCTTTGAATTCGCTCGGTTTTGGCCCAAGTATCCTATAGTAAGTTTGTAGACTGATGTTTAGTGAACAAATTCTATTAAGGAAGGTTGCTCAGTCCTTAACAAGAATCAAGAGAACCAGTGGATTGAAGGGAGCCAGTTCAAAAGAACACTGAAGATCAAACTCTGAAAAATATCTGATGAACGCGATAAAGATCAGGGGCACTGTTGAATTGGATGTGCTCGCATGATCTAGTGATGGGAATCGATCACGGGGAGGATAGCGACGAACGTGGCACCATCTCGCAAGCCGAGTCGGGCGTGGCCGGAGTTATTCACCGGCGGCCGCCGTAACTCAGACAATTCCACCGTGGTGTCACCCGTACCTTGCTCCTCCCTCACTATGTCTCTTCCCTACGCGGTAACCATGCGCTAACGAAGTTATCCGTGGCTGTAGATAGCTAGCCAGACCGTCGTGGCTATAAATAGCCCCATGAACCACGGTGGGGTATGCACACCTCCACCCAGTGAGTTGATTGAAGTCCACAATTCGCACTGCCTCTGCCCCCTCCTCCCAAATTGAGTGTGCACGGTGAAACTATAATTCCTTACGGCCGTGTAGCCCCAATCTCACCTCCCAATTTCAACCAGGGCCATCGCGGCGCCATTTTTCCCCTTTCCCTGTCACCGGCAAGCCCAAGTTCTCCGCGCCCCGTGGCTGGGCCACTCAGGTATGGATATGCGCTTCTTGAGTGTTGTTTTAATAGCTCTGTATACCCGTGAAGCTCGTCGTAGAAGCCGTTGGACCAATTCAGGCAGGATTGAACGGGAACGCGAGCTCAGCGTCACGGTTTCTGCCGTGCACATGGGCAGACCGTTTTCTAAGTGTTCAAGCCAAAATTGACGATTGTTCCTGAGCCACCTTGGATCGGTAGTGCTTCCCCTATAGCTAGACTAGACAACCACCGCCGATCATGGCCAGTACGGGCCGCGTCGGTGATGGACGGCGAGCGCGCCGTGGTCAGGGGCCTATTTGGAGAAGAAACAAAGGTCAGGGGACCTCTGTGTATGGTGTTAGTGACTCTTAGAATATTCGGTAAAACATTTTGCAAATTAGTTTAGACCTCAGAGGCTTTTTCGCAAGTCGGCCGTGCGGGCGCGCGCGGGGGCGAATTCAGTCTCTTCTGGGCCGCCTCGGACCGAAATGAGCCCGATGCTATTCATACTTTTCTCTTTTCTTTTTCTGTTAAACTTTGGAAATCTATAAGAAATTATAGAAAAATGCTAAAAATACAAGACCAATTTTGCTAGGTTTCTAATTTCCTATAGTATTTAATAAAAATAGTTTCATGATTTTTAGTCTAAAAGGGAAATTATAGAGTATTTAAAATAGCCTAAAACTATGCTTCTAGATTTTTAGAAAATAAATAATAAATCCAAAATTCACTAAATTTTTAGGATAAACTTGAAATAATAATTAGAAGCCTTGTGTAAAGTTTGGTATGATTTGGACCATGTTTGATACTTAAAACCCAAAACCCTAGCCCCCTGCCCTGTGAACTTCACTATTGACTCCGGAAACCCTAAGTTCTCAGAGATCCGTGAAGGAAAATTGTATTCAAGACTTTAGATAATAAACTTTTATTATCTTTGCACTCTCATGAGCATTACATGGGCATTCATTATTATGTATGGTTATATTTAGAAAATGAAGACAAAGTAGAAGTCGAAGAAGAGAAGACTTCACCACCACCACCTGTGGAACATCAGGCAGGCAACTGTTTTTATTTTGATATCTGCGGAACAGAGCCTGATTCACCAGTAACACAAGGCAAGCCTCGGAGCATTTGCCACCTCCTTGTTCCTTTTAAAAACTTTCTCACTTACTTGATGCATTAGGTGATAAGAGTTGTGTGCTAAACTATTGCTGCATATCCTTCCTTGGATTATTTCCTAATCCCTGTTTTACAAAGGGTTTTCTTATGCTTAGCTTTACTTTAGAAAAACAAAATGTTTTGTTTCCTAAAAAATGATGTGCAAAGTGGGTGGGATGTTTTCAAAAATAAAACTTGATGGTGAATCCATCATGGCCATGATGGGTTCAACATCGGAAAAGATGTACCTCTGCCAGGTACCAAACTTTGGGAATTAAAATGATAAAGCTGAGACTGGGCGGGTGACTTGCACGAGAAGAGAGTCTCGGTGTAGTGTCTCCGTCTGAGTCGATTAAGGACCGTGCCGATGTAGGCTTGCTGACCGAGGACCCTTTAACTGGTCACATGCCTCATCATGGGTAAGCTTTGCCTCTGGCAGACTAATACCAGAATAAGATACCACGCAATGGGAGTGGAGAGATGGCGAGAGTAGCGTGTACCCTCCGTGGCAAGAGGCTGGACGGTGGTGTATCTGTGCTCTCGGTTGGCGTGAACCTGATCTGGTCTTAAGAACCCCGGTGGCGAGTTCACATATGCAAGGGTTAAGTGCTACTTATGTCGTGTGATCGGAGATCCTCAGCTAAGTATAATCGATTCGGATCACCGTACCTTCGCGGTTATGAAGACTTGGTCACTGCCCTATACGTAGAAATCCAGTAAAGCTGAAGGGTTGTTAAGAAATTGGCTAGTATAGGTCAAGTGATTGAATTAGGGTAGACAGATCCCTAGCTGCAGGTAATTTTACTTAACCTGTCAAATAAAACTGGATTTTTAAGGATCCACTCTTAGTAAGCATTTCTGCAAACAGAGTCATTGATTATTGATAAGCCTTACCTTGACTCCCTCTAGCCAGCATACCCTTGAGAGTCTTTTCTTTAGTCGGGTAAGACTTGCTGAGTAATTCTATACTCAGGGCTTTGTCCCATGTTGTTTTAGGTGAAGAAGCGGCAAACTTTTGTTGCTTCTGTTCAAGGGTGGTACCAAAGGAAGAGCATCAAGACTAAGGCTGCAGGAGGAAAGGATCCTCCGTAAAACTTTTTGTTAATACTTATCGGGAGGGGTTTTTGCCTCCCATGGTTTGTAATAATAATACTCAGAACTCATATTATGTTCTGGTCTGTAACTATATACCTCTGTCTTACTTTTCAATAAAGGTAAGTTAATGTAATTGCTTCCGCATTTTCATATCTCCGATGCTTATAAAGTCTGCGTGACGGGTGAAACGCTCTTGGGAAAGGTAAAGAAAGCAGATACCGAACTTGTCAAGTGATTTAGGGGCACCTACAGGGTTGTCTGAAGTCTGTTGGACAAGGACAACTGTAGGTGGGCCTAATGACTTGAGAGGTTCCATCACAGCCGGCCCGGATCAAGGACGTCTAGAAGCTTATGGGGTCCCTGGCCGCCCTTAGCCGCTTCATCTCACGGCTGGCTAAGAGGGCGCTACCCTTCTTCAAGCTCCTACGGAAGTTCGGTCCATTCTCTTGGACAAAGGAGGCAGAACGTGCCTTCCAAGAGTTGAAGCAGCACCTTGTGTCCCTACCAATATTGGTAGCTCCGGATCCAGGGGAGCCGCTGTACATGTACATTGCAGCGGCTGTAGAGGCAGTGAGCATGGTGCTGGTCGTCGAAAGTACGCCGCAACATTTCCAGGGGAGTCAGGAGGTTCCCCTAGGAGAATGTGGTGGTCCAACCACCACGGTCCTTGAGGACCCGGGGCCAACCGTAGGGGTCCGGACCATATAGAAGCCGGTCTACTACATCAGCGAGGTCCTCCATGAAGCAAAGGTCAGGTACCTCGAGACACACAAGCTTCTCTATGTTGTGCTTGTTGCGTCTAGGAAGCTGTGCCACTATTTCTAGGCACGCAGGGTCATGGTGGTGACCTCCTTCCCGTTAAGGGCCATCCTCCACAACTCTAACGCCACAAGCAACATCGCCAAGTGGGCTGCGGAGCTCGCTGAGTTCCAACTGGATTTCCAGCCACGCCACGCTGTCAAGAGCCAAGTCCTGGCTGACTTCATCGTGGAGTGGACCCCTCCCCCGAGTGCTCCTGGGGGTCTGGGTCCCGATTCGGACCTCACACCTGCGGAGCCCAAGGTCCCAGTCTTCACCGAGCCCCACTGGACACTCTTCTTTGACGGGTCCGCCCGCTAACATGGTGTCGGTGCTGGGGTGGTCCTCGTCGACCCAAGCGGAGATCAAGTCAAGTACATGGTGCACCTCGAGTTCAAGGCCACTAACAACATGGCAGAGTACGAGGCACTGATCTTCGGCTTGTCTGTGGCCCTATCCCTAGGGATCCGCCAGCTCCTCATGAAGGGGGCCTCCCAGCTGATCATCAAGCAGGTCCGCAGGGAATGTAGCTGCAACGAGCCTAGGCTCGCAGCTTACCTCCTCCATGTAAGGAAGCTAGGAAAGGACTTCGCGGCCCTAGAACTGCAACATGTTCCTCGGGCTGACAACTCAGCGGCAGATGAACTCTCCACGAGGGCATCAACTTGGGCACCCGTGCCCGAGGGCGTCTTTGAAAGACAACTATTGAGACCTACCGCCCAGCCTGCCGAGCCGGGCAAAGGGGGTGAGGCTAGCACCACAAAGCTAGCGGTCCCGGTGGTGTATCATCAGCAGAACCCACCAAGGTTTGTGTGTGCTACAGGGGGTCCTGCCAACCCCTTTGTGCCACAGCCAGTATCTCAGAGTGGTCCCGATGCATGGATCTCTGAGATCCGGGACTACCTGAAGGAAAATATCCATCCTGAAGATCATGTGTCCGCAGAGCGCATAGTGCGGTTGGCTAAACGATACGCGGTGGTAGAAGGGGATTTCTACCGTCGTGGCGCCAACGACATTCTCATGCGGTGCATTACCCAAGAGGAGGGTCGTGAGTTGCTCACGGAGATCCATGGAGGTGAGTGCGGAAGTCATTCGTCATCCCGCACGCTGGTCGGTAAGGCCTTTCGGCATGGCTTCTACTGGCCAACCACTCTCTAAGATGCAGCTGAGATGGTAAAGTCCTACAAGGCGTGTTAGTTCCATGCAAAGCAGATACACACACTAGCTCAGGCTCTACAGATGATTCCACCCTCCTGGTCATTCGCTGTATGGGGATGGATATCCTGGGACCATTCCCTAGGGCCGTCGGCGGGTACCGATTCTTCTTCGTCGCCATCGACAAGTTCACAAAGTGGCCAGAGGCCACCCCTATGGTCAATATCACCCAGGGTGCCGCTGTTGCTTTCCTCAGGTCGATTGTCTGTAGATTTGGGGTCCCAAGCCGTATCATTATGGACAACGGGACCCAGTTTACAAGTCGGCTCTTCCAGAAGTATTGTGAGGGCATCGGCACCCAGCTCTACTTTGCGTTTGTGGCTCATCCCAGGAGTAACGGCCAAGCAGAGTGGGCAAACGCGGAAATCCTCAGGGGACTCAAGACACGCACCTATGACTGCTTGAAAAAGCATGGTGCAAATTGGGTCAACGAACTTCCGTCCGTGCTATGGGGGAACCGGACCACACCCAGCCGAGCTACCGGGGAGACCCCGTTCTTCCTGGTCTACGGGGCCGAAGCCTGCCTTCCCTCGGAAATTATTATGGGCTCCCCACGGGTCCAGTCTTTCGATGAGTCTATGCTGGAACAACTATGGCATGAGGACGTGGACTTCATCGACAAGCGCAGATGGCGAGCGGCGATCCGAAATGCACGGTACAACCAAGTGCTCAAGCGCTACCACCAACGGTCCATGCATAGTAGGGAGCTCAGGGTCGGGGACCTAGTCCTAAGACGAGTACTGAACCGAGAAGGGCTCCACAAACTCTCCCCCAGCTGGGAGGGACCGTTCAAGGTGACGGAAATATGCCGACCCGGGTGTGTCCACCTTGCCACAACTGAAGGAGTGCCTCTTCCCAATCCCTGGAATATAGAGCATCTCCGTAAGTTTTACCCATAAAAGCAAAAATGGGGAATTCAGTTTTCTTCCTTTGTAACTACGTTGCGCATATATGTACGTCAACCCGGTGAGGTCCGCCCTCATAAACCCGGTCTGTTGGCCTACACTCATGTATATCAAGTTATAAGGAAAAGATTCACCCCCCAGATTCACTTTTGTGATGGTTTTATTCTGTTTCAGTTTACAACCATTATTTTTTATCTAACCCACCCATACAGTTTCCCACCCTTGCTGGTATGATGACATCCGAATTGAGTAGCTAGGCTTGCAGTTTAGGATCCCTCTACAAAGGAAGGGGGGTCCGGTAGCCTAGGAGCCAGTTCTAGAGAATGGACGCTCGTTCTCTGGGTGGTCTAGAGCTGTGTAGCCGCTTAGCTTGGTTCCGTACCCTAAGCCTGCATGCTCCACCACTCTGTGATGGGTATCCTAGTATTTGGAACTATAGTCCTGTGGGTCTGGCAACCTGGGGTCCGGTTCTAGAGAATGGATACTCGTCTCCTGGGGTGGTCCGGCGCTATGTAGCCGCTTAGCATGGTTCCGTACCCTAAGCCTGCACGCTCCACCACTCTACGATGGGTGTCCTAGTATTTGGAGCTGTGATCCAGGGGGTCCAGGCATACGACTTGGTTTTCCAGGCTAAATCCTGCAGGTCTTGTTGCATGAATCAAAGGATAAAAGATACCAGTTGGGGGGTCCTATGGGTGTGCTACTAAAACTTCCTAGCCAAAGCTGTGTACAGGTCCAGGTCCCAGTCGAGACTACCTCCTAGGGGCCGGGTCACCAATTCTTTCTTTGGTATGCTGGTATCCAGCCTCGACACGTCGAGCCTACCTCCTAGGGGGGCCAGGTACCAGGTAGAGGTTGATGACGCCACACATAGCAAGACCAAATAACATACAGATAAGTTTTGATGCTATTAAATTAACGGTTCTCAAAAGTATGTTATGTGTCCAAAGATTATTACATCCACCTTCAAGCAGAACCCTAGCCTTATCTCTGTAGGTACGAGCTACTCGGCATCGGCAGGGTCACGCTAGAAGCATGCGGCCACCGTCTCCACGGCATCTTGGACACTCTCCCGAGCAACGTCTTCTGTGGCGGCCACCGGACCATCGAGCACCGGTGCCAAGGACATGGCCAGGTCGTGGCTCCGGAAGCATGTCAGCACGTAATCCACCACCGCCCGGCAGAGCCTGCTGCCCTCTGCCTCTAGGTGGGCGCTGAGGATCTGGTCTAGGCGACGAAGGCGTTCGGCAGTGGAGTCCAGCATCGGGAGGGCGTCGGAGATCGACGCTGGCAGCTTCGACACTAGGATGGGACTCATCTCTAGTGGCACCAGCGCCGTGCTAGCCTCGCTGGCCCACTTAGCTATCCGCTGGGCCCCTACGTGGTGTTCTGCCTAGAGATCTTCTAGGGCCTTCTTGGTGGCCTCCGTCGCCTGGGGACCCCACGCCGCCTGCGCCGCTTCGAACCGGCGGATCCCCTCCTCAAACTTCCGCTCCTTCTCCTCCGCCTCGAGCTCGTGCTCGGCCAGCAACATGTCCTGCCTTTCAAGCATTTCCTCCTGGATGGCGAGGTCTGTCTCTCACCTGGCGAGATCCGCCGCCCGCCTGTCTAGGGATGTATCCTTCTCCTTGAGGTTCTCCTCGGCGAGGGCAATGTCGCTGGCCTTGTCCTCCAGCTCTTGCTGCCATTTTTTCATCCTTTATATGGCCTCCACTTGCTGGACCCGCTGGGCCTCCAGGGTCTTGTCCAGAGCACTCAACTTGCTCTGGTACTCTGTTGCTAGGGCCTCCCTCTGGCTTGCGGCCTCCTCCCTGCTAGCCACCTTCTTCTCCCACCGGGACGCCTCCAGCTCCCTGGCAAACACCTTCTGGAGGTCCCTTTTGTATTCCTTGCGGTCCCGCGCGAGTTCAGATCGCTCAAAGGCGAACTGGCAGGACGCCGCCTTGCTGCGCTCCTCCAGCTGGGCGCGCTAGTCGCTGAGGCGCTGGTGCTCAGATTCAAGCGCCTCGCATTCCCACAGGATGGCTGCCTTGGTTTCATTGAGGACTTGGTGGGCGCGAGACAGCACCTGGGGAAGGGGGACTGGCACCGCGTCTGGCTCGGCACCTGAACGGAGCCGCCGCCCAAAAATCACCTCCATCTCCTCCGGAGCAGGCGGAGGGACGAAGCTGGACGCGCCTCCTAGGTCACCCCAGGTGTCGGGAGCGGACGCAGGTCCCCAGCTGAGACCTCCTCCGCCACCATGGAGCCTCCTGACGCTGGTGCCGCTGCAGCCGGACCCCCAGTTGGAACGTGGGAGGCCAGTGGCGCTGTCCCGACGGCAGCTGGGTGCGCTCCGCCGACACCACTCTCAGCAGATTCCTGCTACTGAGAGCCAGACCTGCCGGTGGGCCTGGTATCTACCGGAGGAGGCGCGACCTTGGGAGCAGAGGGGGAGGAAGCCCTGAAAAACAAAGGATGGGTTAAGACCCGTTGGCATGATAACTAGACTCGTGGAAAAAAGGGGGCTACACTTACTTGGGGCCCTAGACTTTCCAGCGACCCTGGAAGCGGGACGACCGCCGCTCCTGCTGCTGTTGCTACGCTGGCGGTGGTTGTTGTTGCTGCTGCTTGTGCTCCCGGGGGTGATCACCCTTGGATGGTGGTGGTGGGACCGGAGGGCTGACACGCCTCTACACGCCGGGGGCCTGAGGGTTGGCCCCCTCAGTCCCGCCTGCGGTCCTCTGACGCTGCTGGGAGGGCTCTGAAACGAGCGACCCATCAGTGCGACGCAGCCTGCGCCGCCTCTCCTCCTCCGAACCCCTAGAGCTATCTGGGGCGGAGGCGCTGCTTGCAACCCCTTTGCCCTTGTCCAAGGGGCTAGGGGCCGCGACAGGACCAGCACAAGGGGCCAGACCGGCGGGCTGAGGACCCCTAGCCGGTACACCTAGGATCTGGATCCCGCAGAGGGGGTCCTTACTGCCGGTCTGACGAACCGCCATGCCTCTATCGTCGAGGGTTGACAACGTGGCCAGGACCACCGTTCGCAGCCCTGGATCATCACAGAGCGCCGGGATGTCCTGGGGGAGTATCAAGGATTTAGGGATAAAGGACTCACCAGTAATACCCTTCACCAGGAGTTCTAGCTCCTCCCAGGACAGATCAATACCCGACCCGCGGTGGACCCTGCCGATATCATTCGGGCTAGTGAACCAGTAGCACAGGCGCGACCTCCTCTACAGCGGCATGACCCGACGCTTCAGGAAGTTGCCGACCACATGCATGGAGGTCAGACCACCGGTTGCCAAGGTTTTGATCTTGGCCAGTATGGGCAGGAACTCTGGCGATAGCGATGGCTTGGTCCTCCAGTGCCTGCGGTCGAGGGATGGCCCGTTGCTCGGCAGGACGAGGCAGTCTGTAACACCCCTGGTGTTACTGTAACTAAAACTTGAGCATGACATCATAAACATTGGCATTGCATATGTTTGACACACCTAGAGTGCATTCACTAGGTAACAATTTCAAACAAGTGTATTGTTTTTGGTGTTTTGCAAATAGGACCCTGGATAGGAAACCTGACCCTAAATCAGGCTTAAAGGGGTAAAACTTAACCCCAGATGAGAAAACCTAAAGGCTTTAGGGAAAGAGTCATAAAATGTCCCCAAAAACAAAGTTGAGTCACATTTATACCCCTGGGATACCAAAAATCTCAATTACAACCCTGGAAAACCCTAAATCCCAACCCTAGGGACCTATGTGCAAAATTAGTCCACTTTTGGACTAAAGTGCAAAAACCAAGTTAAATAAGTATCTTAAGTCATTTGGGTCACATATATGTGAATTTACAAGCCAAACCCTAAGTTTTGGACTCATTTGCAAAAAGGACCCCAATTGTGATTCCTATGCTAAGTCTGAAATCAGGGTTATAGGCCCAACTTTAGAGCTGTGTAGCTTTCAAAATAGTGAGAATTCATATTAGGTCACCACATCAAAATTGTAGCCCAATCATAGGAGAACAATTTTTCTGAAGAGGGCAAGCCATGTTCTTGTGAGTAATTTGGAGATAATCATGCTCAAACTTTGGCTGTCAGGCTGCTTAAGTCTGAAAATCAGACTGACAGTGGACTCACATCGACTTCAAACTCAATTCTGAGCATGATCCAGTGAAAATCTACCTTGGGCTGCCATAGCAAAGCTGTAGCTAGTTTATAGCACTCCACTATTGCTGCAGAGAATTGGACTTGGTACCATAGAAAATCTGGAGAAAATAGGACCTAAAGTTGCTCTGTCAGGTTGTCTGATGGAGTACTCGCCATGGTACAGTGCTACCAGGGAGATTAGATCGCCAGCGCAGCTGTTATCACCACCGGTGACCTGCCGCCGCGATTTGTGCCATTGCCGTCGCAATTTGTGCTCGGCTGGGTTGGATAACGCTCAGGGTCACATAAGTATCCCCGTCGTGGATAAACTCCGGCCGATAAAGAATTCCGGCCGCCGTACCATGTTCACCGCGATGGAACCGATATGAACGCCGACGACAACCGTCCTTTGACCTTGTGCCGCGTGTCCTAACCGCACCACTGCATCGCCATGACTTCCTCTAGCCTCTCCGTTGATCGCCGGAATGACCGCCACGGTAGAAGCCACCTAGCGCTTGCGCCAGTACCTTCTTCTACCTCCGACCGCCGCGCGTCTCGCCCGATACACCGGCCACCGACGAAGCCGCCTATAAATTAAGCCCGTGACCAGCTCCGTAGGGTCATCAGCTAACCAGCCACCGCTAATCAGCCACGATCGTTCACCGGAGCTCGAGAATTTCTTGTTTCCCCCAAACTGGTCCGCCACCGCAAAAACTCACCACACCGCGGCCAACCCCTTTCTGGTCAGCTCATCCTCCTCTCTCTCGTTTGAGCTTTCTCGTAACTCCACGATGCTTGCCGACCCACGTAATTGCGCTAGGAGCTCTCTGGTCGCCGGGAACACGACGATCTTGCCGCCTTGTCCTCAGTCACCGTGGCCAGAGCTCAGTAGTTGGTTATTTGTGCAGTTAAGTTAGGGGAAACGTTCTCCAGGTAGTGAATTTGATTTAGGCCGAAGCTGAGCGCCGGTCATAGCCCCAATCGGCCGGTCCTGGACCTCGCTGGAGCCTCTCCGCGCGTGAACGCCGTCGTGGACTTTGGTCTGCGAAGAGATAGAAGGTGGAGGGCTTATCTGCAATCTGTCAGTGACACAAGAAACAGTAATAGGAACTCGTTTTCAGTTAGCCAAAACCCTGGGGACCCCTGTGCAATGTCGCCAGCGCGCGCGCGGGCGCGGGCGCCTTTCCCTCTGGATTGGGCCGCCTGGGCTGAAACCGGCCCAGTCCTATTGAATTTTTTTTCTTTTTCTTTTTCAGAAGAACTTGGGAAATTTGTTATAAATTGTAGAAAAATCCTAAAATTGTGAAACCAATTTTCCTAGGCTTATTATGTTCCCTAGAATTTAATAAAAATAGTTTCATGATTTTTAGTTTAAATTAGGAATTTTAAGGTATTTAAAATAGTTTAAGGTAGTAGTTCTGGATTTTTAAAAGATAAATGGTAATCCCAAAAATGCTCAAAATTTTTATATGAGTTCCTCATATTATTTAGAAGTCTTGGGTAGAATTTAGGTTGATTTGGACCTTGTTTGATCACCAAACGCCAAAACACCCCCCTGCCCTGTGAACTCCTTTACTGACTCCAGAAACCCTAAGTTCTCGGAGTTCCGTGAAGAAAAGTTGTATTCAAGACTTAGATAATAAGTTTATATTATCTTTGCACCCTCATGAGCATTACATGGCATTCATTCTTATACATATGTATGGTTATGATTAGAACACGAAGAAGAAGTGGAAGCCACTGAAGACCAAGTACCACCACCTTTGGAAACACAGGCTGAGAACTGTTTCTACTTCGATATTTGTGGATCTGAGCCTGACTCACCCATAAACAAAGGCAAGCCCCGGTGCATTTGCCACCCCCCTTGTGTTTTAAAATCTTTCTCACTTGCTTGATGCACTAGGTGATAGGTGTTGATTGCTAAAACAATTCCTGCATTACCTTCCTTGGAATTTGATTACCTTCCTTGAAATCCCTGTTTTACAAAAGATTTTTGATGCTTAGCCTTGTTTTAGAGAAACAAAATGTTTTGTTTTTACAAAAGATGATGTGGCAAAAGTGGGTGGGATGTTTTCGAAAATGAAAACTTGATGGTGAATCCATCACGGTTGTGATGGATTCAACATCGGAAAAGATGTACCTCTGCCAGGTACCAACCTTTGGGGTCAAATGATTAAGCTGAGACCGGGCGGGTGACTTGCACGAGAAAGAGAGTCTCGGTGTAGTGTCTCCGTCTGAGTCGATTAAGGGCCGTCTCGATGTAAGCCTGCTGACCGAGGACCCTTTAACTGGTCACATGCCTCGTCATGGGTAAGCTTTGCCTCGGGTGGACTAAGGCCAGAATAAGATAACACGAAATGGACGTGGAGCGGTGGCGAGAGTAGCGTGTACCCTCCGTGGCAAGAGGCTGGACGGTGGTGTATCTGTGCTCTCGGTTTGCGTGAACCTGATCTGGTCTTAAGAAACTCGGTGGCGGGTTGACATATGCAAGGGTTAAGTGCTACATATGTCGTGTGATCGGAGATCCTCAGCTGAGTATAATCGATTTGGATCGCCGTACCTCCGCGGTTATGGAGACTTGGCCACTGACTTACACGTAGCAATCCACTGAAGATGAAGGGTTGATAAGAAATTGGCTAGTGCAGGTCAAGTGATTGAACTAGGGTAGAAAGAACTCTAGCTGCAGGTAATTTTACTTAACCTGACAATAAAATTGGATTTTAAGGATCCACTTTAGTAAGCAATTTTGCAAACAGAGTCTTTGATTATTGAAAAGCCTTACCTTGACTCCCATATAACCGGCATACCCTTGAGAGTCTTTTCTTTAGTCGGGTAAGACTTGCTGAGTAATTCCATACTCAGGGTTTATTCCCCCGTTGTTTTTAGGTGAGGAGGCAACAAAATTTTGTTGTTTCTGTGCCAAGGTGGTGAAAAGTGAAGATAACCAAGAATGAAGCTGCCGGAGGACCGGATCCTCCTTAAAAACCTTTATGTAAAGAACTTAATGGGAGGAGTTTTTACCTCCCAGGTATTGTAATAATACTTTTCAGCACTCTCTGGTCTGTATAAATAACTTACTCTTACTTTTAAATAAATGTAAGTTTATGTAATCACTTCCGCATTTCCGCATCTCCGATGAACATACTGTCTGTCAGACGGGTGAAACGTTCCTGGAAAGGTAAGGATAAAGATACCTAACTTGTCAAGTGATTTAGGAACATCTACAGGGTTGTCTGATGTCTGTTGGACAAGGACAACTGTAGGTGGGCCTAATGACTTTGGAGGTTCCGTCACAGCTGGTATCGGAGCGTAGCCCTTCTTGGCAGATACTATGTAGCATCTTCAAAAGAATTTTCTAAGACTTATCTAGAAAATTTCTTCTCTTCTTACCTAAGCATCTCTGAAGAGTTTATTTCAAAGACCAGATAGGAAGAGTGCGATGTATAGAAGGTTGAATCAACTAAGGTTGATTCTGTAATTATTCATGCATCATGCTAAGAATTGTACTAATAAATTTCCCCCTTAGAAAATGCCGCCATGTACAAGGAAAATGGCGCGAAAACATACTGGACCTATCGGTGTACCTCGACACCAACTTGCCCCACGGGAACAAGATAGCAGTAGCGGGAGCAACGATCCAATTGGTGATCTCGAAGCTCGTGTGAATCAACTTCAAGCAGAGTTACAACGCAGGACTAATCTATGGGTTGCGGATGGTGACCGAATAAATGAATTAAGAAGTTACATCGACACCCTGCAAGATCAACTAGCTGACCGAGATTTGGCGCTTGATTGGGCGGTACAATCTCGCTCAGTAGCTTGGGCTAAGGAAGCGAAGGCTCAAGCACGAGTTGAAGAACTTAGCACTGCTATTGATAACTTGCAGGTATATTGCAATACTTTACATGAGGAAGTTCATGTACTGTATTCGCAATTACACCCAAATGTCCCTGCGGATCCTGTCAGGTCAGAAGCCGGACCCTCGCATACTGCGGGAGAAGCGCTTGGTGGGGAGTTAGACCTTTTTAGGCCCCCTCCTTCTTTGAGGCTGGTCGACGTATGGTCTCCCACACCTGACGATGAAGCTGCCAAGAGCAACCAGAAGCAGGAGTAGTAGTATAGCTTGTAGAAATAGAAGTAGTGGGTTGTATAATAGGTTGAACTATTGTATAATGGGTAATGTATCCTGTTGTATAACATCGAGTCTGTATCATTACTTTTTATAGTAATGTAAAATGGAAGGTTTCTCTGGCATATTATGTTTACTTCAAATATTCTTTGCCTCAGATGCCTACCAGGACTCGAGGACAGGATGCAGCAGGAACTTCTGGGGGAAGGGATGTTACCCCAAATCCACCTCTGGTTCCTCCCACATTGGCCGAGGCGATTGCCGCCTTGGTGAACGCAACTGCAGACAATACCCGCTTTCTTAGGGAAATGGCGGGCCAACAATTCCAGCAGCAGGGTGGAAGGGGTTATCAGCAAGGCCCCCGTGAAACCACATATCTGGATTTCTCTAAAACACGTCCACCACTATTTGTTAAGGCTGAGGACCCGTTGGAAGCTGATGAGTGGATACGGGTTATTGAGCAAAAATTTGGTCTTCTCCGCTGTTCGCAGCGCAACAACTGCGCGGCCCTGCCAGTACCTGGTGGGGAAATTTTGTGGCTATTCAGCCTGCCAACCATCAAGTCACATGGGAAGAATTTAAAGTGGCCTTCCGTGAGCACTACATACCCGAAGGTGTTCTGCATATGAAGCAAGAAGAGTTCATGAAGCTGAAACAAGGAGGAGATACTGTCAATCAATATCTCAACAAGTTCAATCACCTGTCGCAGTATGCCATCGATCAGGTGAATACTGATTTAAAGAAGAAGAACTGCTTTATGAGGGGTCTGAATGATCGATTGCAGAGAAAAATGGCCACCTGCATAGATCTCACGTATGGGAAGGCTGTCAGCACAGCCTTATCTGTTGAAGCAAAATATGCAGGTTCCGGGAAGAATAAGGGATTTGGTGGTGAGAAGTCTAATCAGGGCCAGGCAAAGAGGCAACGGTTTATGATCCGGCCTTCTAGCCAAAATCGTTCTTTCTCTCGACCGCCCTCATTCCCTTTCAAACAGCCAATCATTATTCGCCCCAACAATGCCCCCACTACCCCAAATCAGCCGGGTGCCCCGGGCACTCGATTCCCTGCTTTGCCCAGCTCCTCAACCGGGTGTTTTAATTGTGGCAAGTCTGGACATTTCATCAAAGATTGCCCATATCCCAAGCAGAATCAATCAAATGCTCAGCAAGGATCTGGGAAATCAGCTCAGCCCAGGGGAAATAATGTGGGGAAGAATGCAAAGAAGACGGGGCGGGTATACTATACTCAAGTGGCCACTACACAGGAAGGTGAACCGGTGATGATGGGTACGTTTCTCGTGGCCAGTCACCCTGCAATTATTCTTTTTGATTCTGGTGCTTCGCATACATTTATTAGCAAGACATTTGTGGAGCAACATCACATTTCATGCCATGAATCAAAAGAAGGATTTAAAATTCATTCACCTGGGGGACACATTTTTACTAGAGAAGTGGCCTATCATGTGCCAGTAACAATGGCCGGATGGAACTTTCCTGCTAACATGATTGTTCTGAAAGGCCAGGATATAGATGTAATTCTGGGTATGAATTGGTTAACCCAACACAAGGCAATTCTCAACACTGAACTAAGAACCGTCAGGTTGAGCTATAATCAAGAAGAGATTCTTTTATCTATCCCCGTAACCAATCCAGCCAAAGCTTCTAGTAGAGTATATGAAGCCATTGTACCGGAGATCAAGAATATTCCGGTAGTATGTGAGTTTCCAGATGTATTTCTAGAAGATTTGCCTGGACTGCCCCCAGAGAGAGATGTAGAATTTGTAATTGAACTAAAGCCCGGTACGGCTCCCATTTCCTGAAGATCATACCGTATGCCCCCTAATGAGTTGGCGGAATTGAAGATTCAATTACAAGATCTACTGAATAAGGGGTTCATCCGGCCAAGCTCGTCTCCATGGGGTTGTCCCGCCATTTTTGTTAAAAAGAAGGATCAAACCTTACGAATGTGCGTGGATTATCGACCCCTGAATGAGGTCACCATCAAGAACAAGTACCCTCTTCCAAGGATCGACATCTTATTTGATCAACTGACTGGAGCAAGGGTATTTTCCAAGATTGATCTCAGGTCGGGCTATCACCAAATCCGTATTCGGCCCGAGGATATACCGAAGACCGTGTTTACTACGCGGTATGGTTTATTTGAATATCTGGTAATGTCCTTCGGGCTAACAAATGCTCCTGCCCATTTCACTTATTTGATGAACTCGGTGTTCATGCCCAAGTTGGACAAGTTCGTGGTGGTCTTCATCGACGATATCTTGATATACTCTAAAAATGAAGAGGAGCATGCTCAACATCTACGGATTGTATTGACGCGCCTGAGGGAACATCAGTTGTATGCCAAGTTCAGCAAGTGCGCATTCTGGCTGGAGGAAATTCAATTTTTGGGTCACGTGTTATCTGCCAAGGGAATTGCGGTAGATCCTAGCAAAGTCAAGGATATTCTGGAGTGGAAACCCCCAACCACAGTTCACCAAGTCTGGAGTTTTCTTGGACTAGCTGGATATTATCGCAGATTCATACCAGATTTTTCTAAGCTTGTGAAGCCAATCACAAGTTTATTGAAGAATGACATTAAATTCAATTGGTCTTCTAAGTGTAATGAAGCTTTTGAACAATTGAAGACATTATTAACCACTGCTCCGGTATTGGCTCAACCGGACATCACCAAACCTTTTGACGTATACTGTGATGCATCAGGCAGTGGACTCGGCTGTGTATTAATGCAAGAAGGCCGAGTAATTGCATATGCTTCAAGGCAGTTGCGCCGACATGAGGAGCATTACCCAACTCATGATCTGGAGCTAGCTGCTGTGGTTCATGCCCTGAAAATTTGGCGTCACTATCTGCTGGGAAATATCTGTCATATTTATACAGATCATAAAAGCTTGAAGTATATCTTCACCCAGTCAGAATTAAATATGAGACAAAGACGATGGCTTGAGCTTATTAAGGACTATGAACTGGAAATTCATTATCACCCAGGCAAAGCCAATGTTGTGGCAGATGCATTGAGCCGTAAGGCTTCCTGCCACTGTCTTATGGTAAAGACCGCTGACAACACTTTATGTCAAGAGATGGAAAAGCTAAACCTGGGGATGGTCCAACAAGGGACTCTGAATCAGCTAAAGCTTGAGTCAATCATTTTGCAAAGGATAATTGATGCTCAAAAGGATAATTTGGGTATGAAGCACATACGGGAGAAAATAAGGGCTGGAACAGCCAAATGTTTCAAGGAAGACGATCGAGGTGTGATATGGTTCAATAACCGCATAGTAGTGCCAAAGAATGAAGAACTCCGCTAGCAAATCTTAGATGAAGCGCATCTTAGTCGCTATTCTATTCATCCGGGAAGCACTAAGATGTATCATGATCTAAAGCAGCACTACTGGTGGACAAAGACGAAAATTGAAATTGCACGCTATGTGGCTAAGTGTGACACTTGCAGACGTGTCAAAGCCATACACATGAAAACTGTTGGTCCATTACAATCTTTGCGGATCCCAACATGGAAATGGGAAGATATAAGTATGGACTTTATCGTGGGGTTGCCCAGGACTGCAAAGGGGCATGATTCTATCTGGGTTATAATTGATCGGTTTACAAAGATTGCTCACTTTCTGCCGGTCAAGACGGATTCCCCAGTTACTGTCTACGCCCAATTGTACATTGCTCGTATTCTTAGTCTGCATGGTGTTCCGAAGACCATTGTGTCGGATCGTGGACCCCAATTTGTAGCCAAGTTTTGGGAAGCACTTCACAAATCCTTGGGTACTAAGTTGCTCCATAGTTCGGCATATCATCCACAAACCAGTGGACAGACTGAGAGGATTAATCAAGTACTCGAAGTTATGTTGCAAGCATGTGTCCTGGATTTCTCACCAAAATGGGATGAATGTTTGCCTTTGGCGGAGTTTTCATACAATAATAGTTATCAAGAAAGTATCAAGATGGCACCTTTTGAAGCTTTATATGGGCGACGGTGTCGAACTCCGCTAAATTGGTCTGAACCTGGAGAAAGGTATTTCTTTAGGCCTGACATAGTGAAGGAGGCCGAGGAAAAGGTTCAGAAAGTTATTCATAATCTGAAGAAAGCCCAAGCTCGGCAGAAGAGCTATGCAGACAAACGGCGAATGCCCTTGTATTTTCTTGAAGGGGACTATGTTTACTTGAAGGTTTCACCAATGAAGGGAGTATCGCGTTTCGGGATAAAAGGAAAGCTTGCACCCAGGTACATTGGTCCATTTCCTATCCTTCAAAGATATGGGCCAGTGGCGTATCGACTTCAACTTCCCGAAACATTGTCTGCTGTACATAATGTGTTCCATGTATCGCAATTGAAGAAGTGTCTTCGGGTTCCCGATCGAACCATTGAAGTGACAGATGTTGTCCTGGAACCAGATTTAACATACTTGAAACATCCTATTCGAGTTCTGGATCAAAAGGACAGGGTTACCTGGAGAAAGGCTCTCAAGTTCTATAAGATACAATGGAACCAACATTCTGAGGAAGAGGCTACGTGGGAAACTCAAGACTTTTTAGATAAGAATTTCCCAGGCTTTCTAGCCTCATGTAATTTGTAAAGTATATTTAGTGTTGTAATAAAGAAGTGACCCCCACACCACCCCTGCCTTGTACCAGAAATAAGGAAATAAAGATGTGACACATTTCCTTTTCCATTACTCACCCTAGGACTTTAATCTCGGGACGAGATTCTTTTATGGGGGGAAGGATGTAACACCCCTGGTGTTACTGTAACTAAAACTTGAGCGTGACATCATAAACATTGGCATTGCATATGTTTGACACACCTAGAGTGCATTCACTAGGTAACAATTTCAAACAAGTGTATTGTTTTTGGTGTTTTGCAAATAGGACCCTGGATAGGAAACCTAGCCCTAAATCAGGCTCAAAGGGGTAAAACTTAACCCCAGATGAGAAAACCTAAAGGCTTTAGGGAAAGAGTCATAAAATGTCTCCAAAAACAAAGTTGAGTCACATTTATACCCCTGGGATACAAAAAATCTCAATTAGAACCTTGGAAAACCCTAAATCCCAGCCCTAGGGACCTATGTGCAAAATTAGTCCACTTTTGGACTAAAGTGCAAAAACCAAGTTAAATAAGTATCTTAAGTCATTTGGGTCACATATATGTGAATTTACAAGCCAAACCCTAAGTTTTGGACTCATTTGCAAAAAGGACCCCAATTGTGATTCCTATGCTAAGTCTGAAATCAGGGTTATAGGCCCAACTTTAGAGCTGTGTAGCTTTCAAAATAGTGAGAATTCATATTAGGTCACCACATAAAAATTGTAGCCCAATCATAGGAGAACAATTTTGCTGAAGAGGGCAAGCCATGTTCTTGTGAGTAATTTGGAGATAATCATGCTCAAACTTTGGCTGTCAGGCTGCTTAAGTCTGAAAATCAGACTGACAGTGGACTGACATCGACTTCAAACTCAATTCTGAGCATGATCCAGTGGAAACCTACCTTGGGCTGCCATAGCAAAGTTGTAGCTGGTTTATAGCACTCCACTATTGCTGCAGAGAATTGGACTTGGTACCATAGAAAATCTAGAGAAAATAGGACCTAAAGTTGCTCTGTCAGGTTGTCTGATGGAGTACTCGCCATGGTACAGTGCTACCAGGGAGATCAGATCGCCAGCGCAGCTGTTATCACCGTTGGTGACCTGCCGCCGCGATTTGTGCCATTGCCGTCGCAATTTGTGCTCGGCTAGGTTGGATAACGCTCAGGGTCACACAAGTATCCCCGCCGTGGATAAACTCCGGCCGATAAAGAATTCCGGCCGCCGTACCATGTTCACCGCGATGGAACTGATATGAACGCCGACGACAACCGTCGTTCGACCTTGTGCCACGTGGCCTAACCGCACCACCGCATCGCCATGACTTCCCCTAGCCTCTCCGTTGATCGCCGGAATGACCGCCACGGTAGAAGCCACCTAGCGCTTACGCCAGTACCTTCTTCTACCTTCGACCGCCGCGCGTCTCGCCCGATACACCGGCCACCGATGAAGCCGCCTATAAATTAAGCCCGTGACCAGCTCTGTAGGGTCATCAGCTAACCAGCCACCGCTAATCAGCCATGATCGTTCGCCGGAGCTCGAGAATTTCTTGTTTCCCCTAAACTGGTTTCCGCCACCGCAAAAACTCACCACACCGCGGCCAGCCCCTTTCCGGTCTGCTCATCCTCCTCTCTCTCTCTCGTTTGAGCTTTCTCGTAACTCCACGATGCTTGCCGACCCACGTAATTGCGCTAGGAGCTCTCTGGTCGCTGGGAACACGACGATCTTGCCGCCTTGTCCTCGGTCACCGTGGCCAGAGCTCAGTAGTTGGTTATTTGTGCAGTTAAGTTAGGGGAAACGTTCTCTAGGTAGTGAATTTGATTTAGGCCGAAGCTGAGCACCGGTCATAGCCCCAATCGGCCGATCCAGGACCTCGCCGGAGCCTCTCCGCGCGTCAACGCCATCGTGGACTTTGGTCTGCGAAGAGATAGAAGGTGGAGGGCTTATCTGCAATCTGTCAGTGACACAAGAAACAGTAATAGGAACTCGTTTTCAGTTAGCCAAAACCCCGGGGACCCCTGTGCAAAGTCGCCAGCGCGCGCGGGCGCGGGCGCCTTTCCCTCTGGATTGGGCCGCCTGGGCTGAAACCGGCCCAGTCCTGTTGAACCTTTTTCTTTTTCTTTTTCAAAAGAACTTGGGAAATTTGTTATAAATTGTAGAAAAATCCTAAAATTGTGAAACCAATTTTCCTAGGCTTATTATTTTCCCTAGAATTTAATAAAAATAGTTTCATGATTTTTAGTTTAAATTAGGAATTTTAAGGTATTTAAAATAGTTTAAGGTAGTAGTTCTGGATTTTTAAAAGATAAATGGTAATCCCAAAAATGCTCAAAATTTTTATATGAGTTCCTCATATTATTTAGAAGTCTTGGGTAGAATTTGGTTTGATTTGGACCTTGTTTGATCACCAAACGCCAAAACACCCCCCCTGCCCTGTGAACTCCTTTACTGACTCTGGAAACCCTAAGTTCTCAGAGTTCCGTGAAGGAAAGTTGTATTCAAGACTTAGATAATAAGTTTATATTATCTTTGCACCCTCATGAGCATTACATGGCATTCATTCTTATACATATGTATGGTTATGATTAGAACACGAAGAAGAAGTGGCAGCCACTGAAGAGCAAGTACCACCACCTTTGGAAACACAGGCTGAGAACTGTTTCTACTTCGATATTTGTGGATCTGAGCCTGACTCACCCATAAACAAAGGCAAGCCCCGGTGCATTTGCCACCCCCTTGTGTTTTAAAATCTTTCTCACTTGCTTGATGCACTAGGTGATAGGTGTTGATTGCTAAAACAATTCCTGCATTACCTTCCTTGGAATTTGATTACCTTCCTTGAAATCCCTGTTTTACAAAAGATTTTTGATGCTTAGCCTTGTTTAGAGAAATAAAATGTTTTGTTTTTACAAAAGATGATGTGGCAAAAGTGGGTGGGATGTTTTCGAAAATGAAAACTTGATGGTGAATCCATCACGGCCGTGATGGATTCAACATCGGAAAAGATGTACCTCTGCCAGGTACCAACCTTTAGGGTCAAATGATTAAGCTGAGACCGGGCGGGTGACTTGCACGAGAAAGAGAGTCTCGGTGTAGTGTCTCCGTCTGAGTCGATTAAGGGCCGTCTCGATATAAGCCTGCTAACCGAGGACCCTTTAACTAGTCACATGCCTCGTCATGGGTAAGCTTTGCCTCGGGTGGACTAAGGCCAGAATAAGATAACACGAAATGGACGTGGAGCGGTGGCCAGAGTAGTGTGTACCCTCCGTGGCAAGAGGCTGGACGGTGGTGTATCTGTGCTCTCGGTTTGCGTGAACCTGATCTGGTCTTAAGAAACTCGGTGGCGGGTTGACATATGCAAGGGTTAAGTGCTACATATGTCGTGTGATCGGAGATCCTCAGCTGAGTATAATCGATTCGGATCGCCGTACCTCCGCGGTTATGGAGACTTGGCCACTGACTTACACGTAGCAATCCACTGAAGATGAAGGGTTGAACTAGGGTAGAAAGAACTCTAGCTGCAGGTAATTTTACTTAACCTGACAATAAAATTGGATTTTAAGGATCCACTTTAGTAAGCAATTTTGCAAACAGAGTCTTTGATTATTGAAAAGCCTTACCTTGACTCTCATATAACCGGCATACCCTTGAGAGTCTTTTCTTTAGTCGGGTAAGACTTGCTGAGTAATTCCATACTCAGGGTTTATTCCCCCGTTGTTTTTAGGTGAGGAGGCAACAAACTTTTGTTGTTTCTGTGCCAAGGTGGTGAAAAGTGAAGATAACCAAGAATTGTAACACCCTAAATTTGGGGGTATAAAATTTCTTTCCTAATATTCACCAAATTCAGGTGTTACTCCCTCATTTCTTTGCTTTCCTTCTCTTTTTCCTAAATAATGGATAATTATTTTGTTATATGTTGGTTGTTACACTCATGCCGTTGCATAATGTTTCCAAGTGCAAATGTTTATTTGTATTCGATCTATTTTTTTTAAACCCAGTCTATTTAAATAAATATGACTTATCGTAATTATTCTTTTGAAATTGGATAATTTATTGTTTATGATTTAATACAGTTTTGGAAATATTTGAATATATATATATTCATATATGTATAAAAATAAAAGAAAGAAAAGAAAATAACAAAATGAGCTGAGCCAGCCGTGGCCTTTGGCCTAGCGACCAGGCTCCACATGAGCGGGCTCTCTCTTTCTCACTCTAACAGGTGGGCTCCCCCGCTGTTGATTTTTTTTCTTCCTTACGGTTCCTCCTTCCGCTCGTTCTTCTTCTAGTCCCAGATCACGCACGTCGTGTTCGGCAAAACCGCCTGCCCCGTCTCGGCACCCTACGCGTTCAGGTAATACCATCGCGATGGCTGTGAACTCCCTGCGTGCTACGCTCCGGCGAGCTGTCCTCCAAGTATGCCGCACCCAGCCCAGCCTGCTCGGCCTGCCGTGGCCCGGCAGCGCGTGCCCACGCACTGGCGTGCCCGCGCCGTGCCCCATGCAGCCGTCCGCGCGCAGGCGCGCCCGCCACGCCGATTCCCTCGACCGCCGTCGAGCCGCTGCACAGCCACGCCTTGCTCTCGCCGTCGGCTGCTTGCCCGCCCGGTGGAGAAGCTGTCACGCGCTCGGAGTCCCAACACCGTCGCCTGGTGCCCCGTCCGCGTGGCTTGTCCGCCCAGGTGAGTTCGCCGTCTCCCCCTTCTCATCCCTCTCCTCTTCGCTCGTAGCGTCCGGTGAGAGACTCGCCCGTCGCGGCCAGTTTGGCCAGCGCGACACGGCTGCACGTGTCCAGCGCGGCCGGCATGGCCCTGCGCGCGCGGTTCGCAGCCCGGCCCCTCTCTCGGTGTGGCCACGTCCTCGCCGCGGTCTGTCCTTGTGCGGCTGGCGCTCCATCGTGGCCAGCCCAGTCCTGCGTGTGCTTCGCGCGGTTCGCGCAGCACCCCGCACAGCCCCCGCGCCTTCGTGCGACGCGTTTCTGCGTCCTCGCAGCGCGCCGTTGGGGTTTCGACGACGTTCGTCTACCCATAGACGACGTCTGTCTATCCCCCCTTCTCTTGTGTGCTCATAGCCTCGCCGTTGTGTTGTCGCGCATCGTCTTCACGCGTTGCGCGCACCGTTTTGTGCGTCGCACGCTTCGCCGCACAACGTCAATCGGCTTCACCTAGTATCGCTTGTGTTAATTAGACCATTGTTCACGTAACAAAATAATTAGGATTAAATAATTAATTTATGGTTTAGTTGTCGGTTATTAAAATAGAAATTCAATCGAATCTAATTTATAATTCTACGAACGCGTGTGTAAATACCTATTATTGTGTTTATGCCGACTTTAAGGTTATATTTAACACTTGTTTAATATAAAAAAACGACACAGTTAGGTAGTATTCGTATGTCGCGACGTGTTTAGCCACGAATGGTTGGTCATCCAATATATATATATAACTTGCGTCGTAAATCCGTTACAACTCGTTTTAGTCATGTCAACTTCGTGACAATGTCGATTTCGTATTAATAATGTTATTTTATCACGTCACAAGTTTTAATTATTTAATTAGTGGTTTATTCGATACTTATGACCTTCTAATTAAAACTAGTTTATAGTTCATCTCGCGTTTTTATAAATAAATGTTAACTTGATTAATACCAACTTAAGCGTTTTTCATTTAATACTTGTTTATTATAAACTCGTTGTGGTTCAGCGAGTATTGCGTATCGCGTGCGTCGCTCGCACATGTCGCGCGCTGTTGTGCGTGTTGTTTCGCACACGCGCAACGTGTCGTCGGGGTCCTGACGACATCTGTCTACCCCTAGACGACGTTCGTCTACTCGTAGACTACGCTCGTCTACCCCCTGAACCCGTTCGTCTATCCCGCGTGTTAGTAGCATTACTTTTGTGACGACGCAAGTTTTAATTAATTAGTGAATGATTTGTTCATTCGATAACAATTTAAATAGAACTAATTTTATAATTTTATTAGCGCTTTATAAATACAAGTTAATGTGATTAATGCTTATTCAAATATTTTAATTAATAAGTGTTTAGTATAAACATGATGTCTGTTAGCGGCTTTCGGGTGTCGTGCGCGTCGTCGCACTGTCTATGCGCTGTTCGCACGTGTAGAGCTCGTCGTCTTCATGTTGTTCGTGCGTCTGGTTCGTGCTGTTTCGCACGGGTCGTCGCGTGTCGTTCGCGAGTGTCACGCGTGCTGTTCGCACACGTTGTCGCGCGCCGTTCACGTGTGTCGCACGCCTGTCGCGCGTATCTCGCGTGTCGATCACGTGTGTCGCACAGCGTCTGCGCGTGATAATAAATTGTTTACACTTATAAGCATTCACATTAATAACGTTAATTTATCAGGTCTCATATTTTAAATAATTTATTTAATGTTTGCTTGAGTAATGTTGATTAGATTAATATTCCAATTAGGTTATGAATAGTTTCCAACTTGTGCTGTGATAATAAACACTACATGGTTAATGTTAGCTTAAATTCTTTTTATTTATTTAATATTTATTTAGTGTAAACGCGTCGCCTATTTAGTTCTTTCACGCCGTCACGCGTGCTGTTCCGCACGTGGTGATGTGCTAGTTCACTCGTCGTTTGCGCTGGTCGCGCGCACTGTTTCGTGTGTCGTCAGCGTGCTATGTCGTGTGTGGCTGTGCGTCATTCGCGCATTATTTTTGCACGTCACGCATCTGGTCGTGTGTCGTTAATTTCGCCCCGTTTAGAATCTCTCGTGTTAATTAAATTACTTACTTAACTGACAGCTATTAGTGTAGCAGATTAATCGAAACTAAATAGTAGTTATAATTAATATGATCATGTCGATTAATACTTATTTAGTGTAAATACGATGACTTCTCGACCGTAGCCCTGACCATCGCGTTTCTTTTTCCTTGCGTGACCGTAGTAACGCGCTCTATTTCGTTTTGCATGTTTTATTATGTTTATATTTGTATGGTGTAATGTTCTTATGCATATATATGTTTGCTTGCTTGTGTTTGTTCGTCTTCGCTTCGCGTTGCGACTAGAATGCGATCCATCTCCAAGCTCCAAGGAATCGACAGTCAAGCTTCGACGACCAAGTGATCAAGCTCCTCGAGCTCTACGAGATTGAAGATTCTGAGCATCTATTTGGTGAAGGCAAGTGTCCTCTGACCCATTATGTCCTATTTACTTTATAATTCACTGCCCCGCATACTATGAACAACCTAAGGATTTACTAGCTTTCTATTTCCCTGGTCCTTGATTTACCTTTTGGGTTACTATGGTTAGCTACATGCTAGCGCTTTACTTTAATCAATGAACATGATGAGATACAATGATGATACTATGATTTTATTCTGGATATGATGATATACTTGTGGCCTTTAGGGGACTTGGACTGTTTCTCGAGTATCTCTCCATAAGGACCTGTTCGTTGAGAGACCACCCGGGATAACAGTGCAACCATGAGGGTGAAATGGGATGCCCTTAGCTAATTAATTAGAGGAACTAGAGGTGTAGTTGCTTCGCCGTCGTGCCGTCAATGGGGTCCAGGCACAATGCTTGCTCTGCCGAGGCTGAGTGCCGAGGTACTTTCGTTTTGCTTTTGTTAGTCACCCTCCCGCGGGGAGAGGTACTGTGTTTATCAAACTGGAGAAACCTAACGGGCGGCTATGACCTCTAGGGAATCTTTGTAAAGGCTACGTAGTGATACCCTGCCGGACCACCTAGGAAGTGATCAATGGGGAGTCATGATCCTCGGGCAAAACGAGAATCACGGCTCATGGGTAAAGTGTGCGACCTCTGCAGAGGGTAATGAAACTGATATATCAGCCGTGCTCACGGTTAAGAGCAGCCTTGGGATCCTCTTTGATTAGAGATACTCCGGATACACCTTAGATGAGGACTTTAATGATGATGGTTAATGATGGTGACTTTAATTATGAATTCTAGTATTTTCTCTCTGAGGAGGTACTTTTTGGGATTATAACTTGGGTTTTACGATAAAATCTGGCTTCTACTAACAATAAATACCTGACCAACTAAAAGCAACTGTTGGAGCCTAACCCCACATAAAAATCTAGTCCACTTCAGCCAAACGGGGCATTTGCTGAGTACGTTGATGTGTACTCATCCTTGCTTTACCACAAAACACCAGGTTGTCCACATTGCAACAACTGCTCAGGAGAAGATGAAGCCGTGGAAGGAGACTTCTAGGAGTTCCAAGACTACGACGAGTTCTAGGTGTGGGTTGGCGGCAACCCCCAGTCAGCTGCCTGTGAAGGCCCTATCTTTACTGCGTTTCGCTTAGCACTTTGATTTACCCGTTGAGTTGATGACTATGTGGATGTCTCTGACATCGTGATGTAATAAGTTAATACTCTTTTATGTCATTATTCGAGCACTATGCGATGATGTTCATTTATGTAATCGCTGTGTACGTGAATTCTGATCCTGGCACGTACATAGTTCGCATTCGGTTTGCCTTCTGAAACCGGGTGTGACATAAGTGGTATCAAAGTCGTGCTGACTGTAGGACCGCTAGCCTAGAGTAGCATTGGCCGTTTTGAGGACTTATTGATTATTACTTCACCTCATCCTTGATTCTGCTTCAAAATATTAGTCACCTCGACTAATTCTACGTTATGATTCTATATATCACCTTGCTAAATGTATTTTATTCTAGTATCATCAATGCTTTACTCATTCATTCTATTAGATCTGATCTCACCCTTGTGCTTGCGACATCTTTGTAGATGACCCCTGACCATAGCCTTTTGTATTTTGGGATTCTATCCTCTTCCAGCATTAAAGTGCTACCATTTGACCATCCCTATTCCCTTGGTATTGACATGATTGTACCCCTAGATTCTTCAATACTCTTGTTTCAAATACTTACCTCTGAAAACTCTGTTGTCTATTTAAACATTCCAGTTTATATGTCCATGACCTTCTTGTCTTATGAGATTCCTTCCTATTCCATTGTTAAGTCGTTATCTTTTGTCTTTGTTCTATTCCCTTGTCTTGGTATGCTCGTATCCTTGGAATCTTACATACCCTTATATTCTTATGTATGCTTATTTTCATACCCCAATGTTAGTTTAAGACATTCCAGTTGACATACCCTTGACCACCCATGTTTCTTAATGATCCATGAGCGGTCATTTTATTTTGCGCATCTTTGGTTATTTCGTTAATTCCTTGTAACTTCCTTCGGTAATGAATTTTTACTTCGACTCTTCTATCGGAACCTCACTTATCTTATCCTTGAGTGTTTTCTCCAATTCGTCACTCTGCGAGTCTTGCCTTAACTCTGTCCATGGATTATGCTTTTCATCATTATCACATTTATCCTTATCACCTCTATATCTTACCTTGATGTTTACCTTATACCGACCTTTAAGATATCCTCTTTTCCATCTCAATCTGAGCATAGTACTTTACATACTTTTCCCTTGGTTGCGTCCTCTCCTTTGTCACCTGAGTTTTTAACTCTATCCTTCGTTGTGTTTTTGTTTGTTATTTCCATTAGCCTTCTCATCGCTCTATCCTACCTTGTGATTATATTATGTCTGTTATCTAAAATCTACAATCTCCTATCCCTATATTTAGAGCGGTGTTTTACTTACCTCACCCTTGGCTATATCCTCTTCTTTACTGCGTGTAAGCTTGGACGCAACTCCATTCTTTGTTGTACTCATACCACTGGCTCTCCCATGCCTTCATCTTTTCTCTCATACCCTTGTATGTTATCGCCTTTGACCCTTGCGATATTGAGGTATTCTACCTAAATGCTTACCTTGAACTTATCCTTAAAAGCCTCCCCTTTCTTTCAACCTAGTTTGAGAGCTATGAGTTACTTATCTCTCCCATGATTTCTTTTCACTCCTTATCGCCTTACAAGTTTTGTCTTAATTCCATCCTTTGCTGTGTTTTTTATTTGCTATCACCATCACCTTTTCATCCATCGATCTTGCGTCGATACTCATCTTTATTCTGACTATTAAAAATCCCCTCTCTTCGACCTCGATTTGAGTGTGGCAATTTACCCACCTAGCCCTTGGGTGTATCCTTAGCTTTTCCACTTGCAGGTCCTGACTTGAATCCATCCTTTGGGTACTTGTATCCTTTGTTCCTATGCCGATTTACCTCCTCTCTTACATACTTGTCCGTTATCACCTTTAACCCTTGTAATATCTATACCCTTATCTTCATGCTTAAGTTGAACCTATCCTTTAAATACATCCTCTGTAGTGTGTTTGTTCGTTATCACCTTAACCCTTGTCATCTCTCGATCTTTACCTTAATGCTTATCATGTACCTGCATTTTAAAGCCGCCTCTCCCATTTTATTTCAAGAGTGATGTCTTACCCATCCCGCTCTTGTTCGTTCCCTTTTTCCTCTGTCGCGTTGCAGGTCTTGGCTTTTGCTCGATATCACCCTTACCTTCCTAACATCTAGATCCTTCCATGATGCTGAGCTTATGCCTACTTTTTGAATTATCATCTTTCCCATCTCGATTTGAGAATGGTGTTTACCTACCCTGCCCTTGGTTGCATTTTCTCCCTTGTCGATTATAATCTTTGCTTAAACTCCATCCTGTATTGTGCTCGTGTCCCTATCCTACATGTCTTGTTCTTCTCCTCGTCCTTCGACGATCTTAGAGATTAGTTATTCCCTTCTTAGGGAAGACCACCATCTAGTTAGCATTAACATGTAGCAACGAGATGTTTGTTGTGGTATGCTTATGTTGTTTGTCTTTGTGTTATGACTGATTTGCTTCTTTGTGATGAGTGTTGGTGTGTTGTTACCCCTGGGTCCGCAATGACATCAGTTTACTAGCTGAGTGTTATAGAGTCAGGTAATTGGGTGATCCCCCTTTTCTCTTTTAATCCATATAGGCTTGCCTTTTCTATCTATACCTTTTCCTCTTGCACCTGTCCGGTTGGCAACCTCCAGCCTCTCCTAGTCAATGAAGATCAGAGTCGACAACATCTTCACCAAGTGTGTATCAACGCTCCTATTAAGGGGTTTAGCCGCTAACCCCAATGAAGACAATGCGATCAACATCAACCAACAAGATCAAAGTGGCGCAGCGGAAGCGTGCGTGGGCCCATAACCCACAGGTACAAGGGATCCTCAAGAATTGCACCAATCGGTCTCAGCATCTGCAGGTCAAAGCAACCAGTCCACAAGTTAAAGTTGCCAGAGTCGAAGTTGAGTTAGAAGAAGCTATGAAAGACCGATGAACCTATCTCATTTTCTTGCTAGCCTCTTCTTGAATCTCGAGGACGAGATTCCTGTTAAGGGGGTTAGATTTGTAACACCCTAAATTTGGGGGTATAAAATTTCTTTCCTAATATTCACCAAATTCAGGTGTTACTCCCTCATTTCTTTGCTTTCCTTCTCTTTTTCCTAAATAATGGATAATTATTTTGTTATATGTTGGTTGTTACACTCATGCCGTTGCATAATGTTTCCAAGTACAAATGTTTATTTGTATTCGATCTATTTTTTTTTTGAAACCCAGTCTATTTAAATAAATATGACTTACCGTAATTATTCTTTTGAAATTGGATAATTTATTGTTTATGATTTAATACAGTTTTGGAAATATTTTAATATATATATATTCATATATGTATAAAAATAAAATAAAGAAAAGAAAAGAAAATAACAAAATGAGCTGAGCCAGCCGTGGCCTTTGGCCTAGCGACCAGGCTCCACATGAGCGGGCTCTCTCTTTCTCACTCTAACAGGTGGGCTCCCCCGCTATTGATTCTTTTTCTTCCTTACGGTTCCTCCTTCTGCTCGTTCTTCTTCTAGTCCCAGATCACGCACGTCGTGTTCGGCAAAACCGCCTGCCCCGCCTCGGCACCCTGCTAGTTTAGGCAATACCATCGCCATGGCTGTGAACTCCCTGCGTGCTACGCTCCGGCGAGCTGTCCTCCAAGTATGCCGCACCCAGCCCAGCCAGCTCGGCCTGCCGTGGCCCGGCAGCGCGTGCCCACGCACTGGCGTGCCCGCGCCGCGCCCCATGCAGCCGTCCGCGCGCAGGCGCGCCCGCCACGCCGATTCCCTCGACCGCCGTCGAGCCGCTGCAAAGCCACGCCTTGCTCTCGCCGTCGGCTGCTTGCCCGCCCGGTGGAGAAGCTGTCACGCGCTCGGAGTCCCAACGCCGTCGCCTGGTGCCCCATCCGCGTGGCTTGTCCGCCCAGGTGAGTTCGCTGTCTCCCCCTTCTCATCCCTCTCCTCTTCGCTCGTAGCGTCCGGTGAGAGACTCGCCCGTCGTGGCCAGTTTGGCCAGCGCGGCACGGCTGTACGTGTCCAGCGCGGCCGGCATGGCCCTGCGCGCACGGTTCGCAGCCCTGCCCCTCTCTCGGTGTGGCCCCGTCCTCGCCGCGGTCCGTCCTTGTGCGGCTGGCGCTCCATCGTGGCCAGCCCAGTCCTGCGTGTGCTTCGCGCGGTTCGCGCAGCACCCCGCACAGCCCCCGCGCCTTCGTGCGACGCGTTTCTGCGTCCTCGCAGCGCGCCGTTGGGGTTTCGATGACGTTCGTCTACCCATAGACGACGTCTGTCTATCCCCCCTTCTCTTGTGTGCTCATAGCCTCGCCGTTGTGTTGTCGCGCATCGTCTTCGCGCGTTGCGTGCACCGTTTTGTGCGTCGCACGCTTCGCCGCACAACGTCAATCGGCTTCACCTAGTATCGCTTGTGTTAATTAGACCATTGTTCACGTAACAAAATAATTAGGATTAAATAATTAATTTGTGGTTTAGTTGTCGGTTATTAAAATAGAAATTCAATCGAATCTAATTTATAATTCTACGAACGCGTGTGTAAATACCTATTATTGTGTTTATGACGACTTTAAGGTTATATTTAACACTTGTTTAATATAAAAAACGACACAGTTAGGTAGTATTCGTATGTCGCGACGTGTTTAGCCACGAATGGTTGGTCATCCAATATATATATAACTTTCGTCGTAAATCCGTTACAACTCGTTTTAGTCATGTCAACTTTGTGACAATGTCGATTTCGTATTAATAATGTTATTTTATCACGTCACAAGTTTTAATTATTTAATTAGTGGTTTATTCGATACTTATGACCTTCTAATTAAAACTAGTTTATAGTTCATCTCGCGCTTTTATAAATAAATGTTAACTTGATTAATACCAACTTAAGCGTTTTTCATTTAATACTTGTTTATTATAAACTCGTTGTGGTTCAGCGAGTATTGCGTATCGCGTGCGTCGCTCGCACATGTCGCGCGCTGTTGTGCGTGTTGTTTCGCACACGCGCAACGTGTCGTCAGGGTCCTGACGACATCTGTCTACCCCTAGACGACGTTCGTCTACTCGTAGACGACGCTCGTCTACCCCCCCGAACCCGTTCGTCTATCCCGCGTGTTAGTAGCATTTACTTTTGTGACGACGCAAGTTTTAATTAATTAGTGAATGATTTGTTCATTCGACAATTTAAATAGAACTAATTTTATAATTTTATTAGCGCTTTATAAATACAAGTTAATGTGATTAATGCCTATTCAAATATTTTAATTAATAAGTGTTTAATATAAACATGATGTCTGTTAGCGGCTTTCGGGTGTCGTGCGCGTCGTCGCACTGTCTATGCGCTGTTCGCACGTGTAGAGCTCGTCGTCTTCATGTTATTCGTGCGTCTGGTTCGTGCTGTTTCGCACGGGTCGTCGCGTGTCGTTCGCGAGTGTCACGCGTGCTGTTCGCACACGTTGTTGCGCGCTGTTCGCGTGTGTCGCGCGCCTGTCGCGCGTATCTCGCGTGTCGATCACGTGTGTCGCACAGCGTCTGCGCGTGATAATAAATTGTTTACACTTATAAGCATTCACATTAATAACGTTAATTTATCAGGTCTCATATTTTAAATAATTTATTTAATGTTTGCTTGAGTAATGTTGATTAGATTAATATTCTAATTAGGTTATGAATAGTTTCCAACTTGCGCTGTAATAATAAACACTAACATGGTTAATGTTAGCTTAAATTCTTTTTATTTATTTAATATTTATTTAGTATAAACGCGTCGCCTATTTAGTTCTTTCTCGCCGTCACGCGTGCTGTTTCGCACGTGGTGACGTGCTGGTTCACGCGTCGTTTGCGCTGGTCGCGCGCACTGTTTCGTGTGTCGTCAGCGTGCTATGTCGTGTGTGGTTGTGCGTCGTTCGCGCATTATTTTTGCACGTCGCGCATCTGGTCGTGTGTCGTTAATTTCGCCCCGTTTAGAATCTCTCGTGTTAATTAAATTACTTACTTAACTGACAGCTGTTAGTGTAACAGATTAATCGAAACTAAATAGTAGTTATAATTAATATGATCATGTCGATTAATACTTATTTAGTGTAAATACGATGACTTCACGACCGTAGCCCTGACCATCGCGTTTCTTTTTCCTTGCGTGACCGTAGTAACGCGCTCTATTTCGTTTTGCATGTTTTATTATGTTTATATTTGTATGGTGTAATGTTCTTATGCATATATGTGTTTGCTTGCTTGTGTTTGTTCGTCTTCGCTTCGCGCTACGACTAGAATGCGATCCATCTCCAAGCTCCAAGGAATCGACAGTCAAGCTTCGACGACCAAGTGATCAAGCTCCTCGAGCTCTACGAGATTGAAGATTCTAAGCATCTGTTTGGTGAAGGCAAGTGTCCTCTGACCCATTATGTCCTATTTACTTTATAATTCACTGCCCCGCATACTATGAACAACCTAAGGATTTACTAGCTTTCTATTTCCCTGGTCCTTGATTTACCTTTTGGGTTACTATGGTTAGCTACATGCTAGCGCTTTACTTTAATCAATGAACATGATGAGATACAATGATGATACTATGATTTTATTCTGGATATGATGATATACTTGTGGCATTTAGGGGACTTGGGCTGTTTCCCGAGTATCTCTCCGTAAGGACCTGTTCGTTGAGAGACCACCCGGGATAACAGTGCAACCATGAGGGTGAAATGGGATGCCCTTAGCTAATTAATTAGAGGAACTAGAGGTGTAGTTGCTTCGCCGTCGTGCCGTCAATGGGGTCCAGGCACAGTGCTTGCTCTGCCGAGGCTGAGTGCCGAGGTACTTTCGTTTTGCTTTTGTTAGTCACCCTTCTGCGGGGAGAGGTACTGTGTTTATCAAACTGGAGAAACCTAACGGGCGGCTATGACCTCTAGGGAATCTTTGTAAAGGCTACGTAGTGATACCCTGCCGGACCACCTAGGAAGTGATCAATGGGGAGTCATGATCCTCGGGCAAAACGGGAATCACGGCTCATGGGTAAAGTGTGCGACCTCTGCAGAGGGTAATGAAACTGATATATCAGCCGTGCTCACGGTTAAGAGCAGCCTTGGGATCCTCTTTGATTAGAGATACTCCGGATACACCTTAGATGAGGACTTTAATGATGATGGTTAATGATGGTGACTTTAATTATGAATTCTAGTATTTCCTCTCTAAGGAGGTACTTTTTGGGATTATAACTTGGGTTTTACGATAAAATCTGGCTTCTACTAACAATAAATACCTGACCAACTAAAAGCAACTGTTGGAGCCTAACCCCACGTAAAAAGCTAGTCCACTTCAGCCAAACGGGACATTTGCTGAGTACATTGATGTGTACTCATCCTTGCTTTACCACAAAACACCAGGTTGTCCACATTGCAACCACTGCTCAGGAGAAGATGAAGCCGTGGAAGGAGACTTCCAGGAGTTCCAAGACTACGACGAGTTCTAGGTGTGGGTTGGCGGCAACCCCCAGTCAGCTGCCTGTGAAGGCCCTATCTTTACTGTGTTTCGCTTAGCACTTTGATTTACCCGTTGAGTTGATGACTATGTGGATGTCTCTGACATCGTGATGTAATAAGTTAATACTCTTTTATATCATTATTCGAGCACTATGCGATGATGTTCATTTATGTAATCGCTGTGTACGTGAATTCTGATCCTGGCACGTACATAGTTTGCATTCGGTTTGCCTTCTGAAACCGGGTGTGACAAGAATGAAGCTGCCGGAGGACCGGGTCCTCCTTAAAAACCTTTATGTAAAGAACTTAATGGGAGGAGTTTTTACCTCCCAGGTATTGTAATAATACTTTTTAGCACTCTCTGGTCTGTATAAATAACTTACTCTTACTTTTAAATAAATGTAAGTTTATGTAATCACTTCCGCATTTCCGCATCTCCGATGAACATACTGTCTGTCAGACGGGTGAAACGTTCCTGGAAAGGTAAGGATAAAGATACCGAACTTGTCAAGTGATTCAGGAACATCTATAGGGTTGTCTGATGTCTGTTGGACAAGGACAACTGTAGGTGGGCCTAATGACTTGGGAGGTTCCGTCACACAGTCATTGGCCTCGGTGCTGGCGATCACCCAATCGCCGCGCCAGTTTTCCCACCTCATGCCGCCGAAGGTGGAGATGTAGGCTACGGCCGAATCCAGCCTCGTCTGAAAGTAGTAGACACCAAGATGGTCCCTAGCCTTCCCAGACTTGACCAGCACGAAGAAGTGGCAGAAGAGATAAGTACAGGGGGCCACCCCTACGAACATCTCGCAGAGGTGGACGAAGATGGCCGCTTGGAGGATGGAGTGGGGCGTGAGGTGCTAAAGCTGGAGCCTGAACTCCTCCAACAGCAGCAGGAAGAAAGGCGAGATCGGCATCGCCAACCCGCAGGAGATGTAGGAGATGAATAACACGAACTCCCCAACGGCAAGGTCGTCGAGGCAAGCCGCGCTGGCGCGAATCCTTCCGGCGAGCCCTGGCGCGCTCCACCCAAGCAGGCCGCGCACCAGGTTGAGCTCCCCCTCGGACTGGAAGCGGTCGGGGTGACCGAGCGAAGCCATGGCCTGCGCGGTGGCACGGGCGTGGAACTGAGGAGCACGAAGGCAAAAGGGCACAGCCGGCGGCGCGGGCGTGGAACGAAGAAGCACGAAGGCAAAGGGGCACAAGCGATTGGGAGAGAATGCGAAAGGGTAACTGCTGCACGTGGGGTGAATCCTTTTTGTAGGAAAACTCTCCCGCTCGTGCCCTGAAACGCTGCAAGGAATCCCGTCCGATGCTCACCTGGCACCGAGACAGCCCTGTCTCGAATATGGGGGCCAGGTCCACAAGTCATGCAGCTAGTGTGCCGGTCTTTGAGTGCGAAAAAAGAGAACCGCCACGCGGGGAGCGAACCGCTGCGCACGATCGTGCGCCGTCTCAGGGCCACCGCAGAAGGATATTTTTAACCAAGGCGGCGGCAACGAGGCGTCCTGCGCATGGCCCGACAAAACCACCAGGCGTGGGGGCCGCGGTCAGTCAGCCGCGGGGACAGATATGGCAGACAACATGACCTAAGGCGGATTGACGGTGGGTGCGTCAGCAGATATGCTAAAACGCCGTGTCGCACCAGCAGATGTGCTAAAACAGCGCCCCAATCACCGGTCATGCCATGTTGAGGCGAAGTACAAGCTTTGGCCCCACCTGCAGGCTCGCATCCTCCCCTGAGGCGGGCCCGGGGGCCACTGTTAGTACCCTAAAACTAGGGTATCCCTTGCTACTGGATAAAGACACAGTACCCGCGCGGCTGTCTCTTAGTCGTGTGATAAAGGTGCTATGTGTGGGACCAAGCCATGACCCGCCCCAGCCTCGGGTGACTACTCTGGGTCCACAACAGCGCCTGACCCCACCACATGGGCGGGTCCAGAGCTGCCACATGTCCAGAGAAGGTGATATACTCCAAGGCATAAACAATAAGTCCGGACACCCATGGGAGAACGCTGGACCCCTAGATATATAGTCCGGACCTCCAAGGTTGGTCCGGGACCTCCACGTGTGCAAGCCGGACCCCTGGAATGGGATCCGGACCCCCCGTCAGAACATACTCGGGCCTAGAACAGGACCCAGGCGGGGGTCCGGTGCCAACACGTGTCCAGACCTGGTCTGGTGGGTTTTGGACCTGCCCGCATACACTCCTGCTCCCCGCTCAGGCGGAGACCTATTGCAGCCACGTGCCATACTGCGCACAGCTTAAGCCAACGGGCGGAACCTAGCATGACGCCTCTGGGCTATGCGCGCCTCCGCATTCATTACGGATAACACGTGCGCCTGTCCATTCCACTGACAGGTGGCGTGCATAGTCCACGATACGTGGGTCGTGCTGTTATTCACCATTACTCGTACGTTTCGGCTATCAATGCTGCATGGACTGTGGTCATCAAGACTCCCGGTGATTGCTTAGGTGTTACTAGCATTAGTTACTCACATAATGTGTTCTTTCCATTATGCTCCTGGGCCCACATATCGGGGCTCAGCATCCTTGTATGTGTCTCCCTTAAACTATAAAAGGGAAGGCACACAATGTTATAGGGATAGGTTTTTCACACACACACAAGCTCACAGACTCTCAATACAACATACACACAGTGGAGGTAGGGTATTACGCTCCGGCGGCCTGAACCACTCTAATCCCTCGTGTGCTCTCGTGTTCATCCCAAATCCACTCAACAGGGAAAACGCTTAGGCCACCTCCTCATCTTAGGATTAGGGCGGGTGCATTCCGCCACCGGGCCGGAGGATTTTCTCTCCGACAGACCCTATTATTCCTCCTAACGTAGTATCATACCATTTACTACTAGAGTAACATTTAGATCTTACAAATAGTATAGTAGTAATATATATATATATATATATAGATATATATATATATATGTATGTATGTATGTATGTATGTATGTATGTATGTATGTATGTATGTATGTATGTATGTATGTATGTATGTATGTATGTATGTATGTATGTATGTATGTATGTATGTATGTATGTATGTATGTATGTATGTATGTAGCTTGGTGGAGCTGGTGGCGGTGGTGGAGGTTGTTGTCGTCGTTGTCTTTCCAACTATGCTTGCCTTATTTCTCGACGTATCTCCAGCCGGTCCTGACGTATTTCCTCATGTTCTTGTCTTATCTGATTTTGCAGTTCGGTAACCATGTTAGCCATTTGTTGTATTACCATCATTTGGATGGCAACCACTTGATCGATTCCAATCGGTGGAGGATATGAAGGATTCATTTCTGTTTGCTGTTGCCTGGTAGTCTTTCCTTCTTGGTATTTACCATCGAAGTTAGAAGCATAAGGTGGATAGTTTTGCAATGGAAAGTATTTGGTAAGCAGAATGAATAGACTAATAGTTGGTTACGTCCTAAAGATTCTTTAGTAGGGCTTAATCTTTAATTTATGTCCAAATTGGGGTAACTAGTCGTATATGGTGAATATCCAAAGGTAAGATAGAATCTTATCAAAATGAGATAGTCTACATGATGTAGGTTAAAAGTTTGTTTGATGTTAGGTGGGGATAGACAGATTATACAGTCCATTATGACTTATATGGTTAGGTCTTCTGCTTATGGTTGAGTTGGTCTACACCTGGCTATTAGGGTATAATCTCTTCTACCAGTCTCACTAATCTATTTAAGTAGACCACATTAGATTGGATCACATTAGATTTTATGCTCCTATCCAAGAATATCAATTAGTTAAGCATATCAAGCTGACTTTATCTTTATGAAATTCCAGTTTTTTAAGTGGAACTTCCAATTAGTATATCTATTTTTTATACACCTGAAATTTTCATGCCCTTAGCAAGTGTGGCATAGAAAACAAGGGTACACCATGTTTTAGCTATTTGTGGGTGTAGAGAAGATTTGAGGCAAAATAAAGTTAAGTAAGGGAGACTTTTATTCCGTGTGGTATGTCAAATTCTAGTTGGGTGGCTTTGTGTTAGGTCAGACTTGGTAAAATGATGTATATCATTGGAAACATGTAGGTGAGGCTGGTAGAATAGAATCTCTCTCTTTTTTATAGATGGGTTAGGAAATTTATCACGAATGTGTAGGTAGTTGGTGTATGGCCTAGTTGATCTAAGTCACTATCGGAGAGGAAATCTCCGGCCGGGTGGCGGAGTGCACCGGCCTAAATCCTAAGATGAGGAGGGGCCTAAGCGTTTTGCCTGTTATGTGAGATGGAGGGATGAACACAAGAACATGTGAGGGTTTAGAGTGGTTCGGGCCGCCAGAGCGTAACACCCTACTCCACTGTGTGTTGGATTGCTGTGGAAGCTTGAGAGTCTGAGTGAACTTGTGTTGTAACGTCGCATGCCTCCCCTTTTATAGCTGAAGGGGGGCATGCACAAAGGTACTGAGCCCCAACATGTGGGCCCAGGGACAAAATGTATATAGCACTTGGAGCTACTAATGTTCGCTGCTGGGGCAATCTTCTCGTGCCTTGACACCCGAAATCTGCGTATCCTCGGCGTGCCGGGGAAGCTTCTTGTATAAGGGACGATATTCATAGTGCGCCACATAGCACGGGCGCACTGTTTGGTAACAGACCTGATAGGCGCGCCGCCTACATGGTTACCCTGACACCATCTGCCAGCGGAGTGGACAGGACGCATTAAATACTGAGAGGGCACATTGTCTGTCAGCGTGGTGGCAGGCGGCGCGACCTCTCCGTATTAAAAGGAGAGACTGTGTGGCTTTAGGGGCCTTACGTCAGGCTCCGCCCGTTGGCTTATGTCACGAGCCACAAGCCACGCGGCAGCAGCGGGTCTCCGCCTGAGCGGGGAGCGTAGGGCAAGGCCTGGACATGTGTCAGCGCCGGACCCTTACTCATGCCAGGGTTCCCCTTGTCCTGGGTCCTTGTTGTGGTCCGGACTTTACTCGGAGGAACCTGGGGCCCATCAGAGGGACCTGGCGTACCTCCTTGGGAGTCCCGGACTGTAATCAAAGGTTCGGGTTGTGCGTACAGGGGTCTGGTGTTCCTCCGCGGGGGTCCAGACCCGATAATGCACCCTGGGGTGTATTATCTTTCCTTGCCACGTGGTACCCCTGAACCTGCCCATGTGGTGGGGTCGGGGTGCCGTTCTCCACGCGTCAGTGGCCCTGATTCGGGGTACCGACAGTGGCCCCCGGGCCCACCTGAGGGGAGGATGCGAGCCTGCAAGTGGGGCCAGAGTCTGATTGGCGGTTGGCCTGCTGCTCCTGCACGTCTGTCAATGCGATTACTGCTGGCCCGCCTATGGTCACGCCGACTACCACGCCTATTCCCATGGCTGACTAGCCCGTGGCCTTCATACTTAATGTCACTGTTGGGTCATGCGCGGGGTGCCTCGAGTCGCTGCAATGGTTCTAAAAACTTATCTTTTCAGTCTTCCGCGACAGCCTCGAGGAGGCGTGGCATTGGCGCGAGTGGCGATGCGATTTTTCCGCACCTAGTAACCGGCGCGCCGGTTACATGACATGTGGACCTGGGCCCCCATGTTGGACCATCGGTTGCAGCGAAGCTGAGTGGGCGCACAACCGTGGGGCGGTTGTACAATTCCCTCGCGGCGGTTCGCCTTCTCGACCGTTGGTTTCGGCGGAGATGAAGGGGCGCATAACCGTGGGGCGGTTGCACACTCCTTGTGCGGCAATTCGTCTTCCTGACCGCTGGTTGCTCTGAATATGAAGGGGCGCATAACCACGAGGCGATTGCGCGCTCCTTGTGTGGTGGTTTGCCTTCTTCGTGCTTTGGGTCAGCCTATATGACGCGTGGGGCCTGGCCCCCGTGTCATAGGGCGGGATCCCCGGTGCACATTGAGGGAGACTTTGCCCATGACGCTCTGGGGCGCGAGAGGGGAAATCTGCCTTTAAAAAGGGGTCAATCTCCCGGGCAGTAGCCATGCCTCGCTCCTCTTGCATCCATCGCGCCCTTCCGCCTTCTGGGCCTCTGGATGGGGCGCGCTGGTGTTCGCTGGAGGGATCCGCGTCAGGGCCATCCCCTTCGATGGTCTTACCGTCGGAGAGCCCGCGTTCTTCGTTTTCTGTGCAGTGGGGCTGTCGATCTTGTCTTCTTCTTGCTGCTGTTGGAGGAGCACGACCTCGTGGAGGTTGGCGCTCTTCAGCTATCGCTCGGCTTCAAGGATTTTCATCACGCAGCCCGGCTGTAGTCCCCCACCAGTGGTCATTCAGAAGGATGACCACCAGCCTCGTGGTGGGGAGAAGCGAGCCAGGCTGTGGCCTCCCTCCTGCCCTCAACTTCAAGGATGTTCATCATCCTCGCTGGGGTGGAAGGCGAGCCAAGCTGGGGTCCTGCCTTTCGCATGGGCCGGTGACCCGCTTCTTCCTCCAGTATTCGGGGGAGAAGGGCGTTCACCAGCCTTGCGGAGGAGGCGAACTTCGGCTACGTGGTGCCGGTCGGCTGTAGGCGCCGTCAGCTACCGCGTGCCTGGCTCTTGGCCTGGATGGCTTTGGTGCCGCCTCCGACGCTGCCTCCTGCCGTTTGGCCGGGGCGTGGTTGTCCGTCTACCGTATGGGCGATAGTCGTGCCGTGCATGGGTTCGACATCCACGACTTCTCCTGCACCGCTGGCCGTACTGGGGGGGTCGTACAAGACGTCGTACGCCACGGGGGTGGCGGCCGCGTTCTTAGATGGTCTTGTCCTCACTCCCGTGGTAGGATGGGAGCGAGGACCCCTTCACGTGTGCTGAGGCAGCCGTCGCCCACCGGTGCAGAGGTGGCCACTGTCGTCGGTGTTGAGGTGGTTGCTGCCGCTGGTGAGGCTACCCATTGCAGAGGTGGTTGCCTCCGCTGGCGAGACCATAAAAGCCACCTGTCGTCGAGTCTCCGACTCTTTGGCTTTAATGGCCTCGTTGCCGCCCCCTGTAGGAGGACGGGGGCGAGGACCTCCTCGCAATGGCGCACACCCTGAGGTGGTCGCCGCCGCTGGCAAGCCGCTCGGAGCGGAGGTGTTTGTCGCTGCTGGTGCAGAGGTGGTCGATGTCGCCGGTGAACCGTCGGTGCAGAGGTGGTCGCCGCCGCTGGCGAACCGTCGGTGCAGAGGTGGTCGCCGCCGTTGGTGAGGCTGCCCGAAGCCAGCTTCCAGCGCGACTCCTGCTGGTGCAGCATAGTTCATTCCTGTAGAAATGGAGCTAGGGCCCCGCTTGTAAGGGAATGTAATAACATATGTTAGCTTGAAAGCAGAATGTAATAACATATGTACGCAGGATTTTAGCCTAGGAAGCCAAGTTGTGTGTCCGGACCCCCTGTATGGTGGCTCCAAGTACTAGGACACCTGCCGCAGAGTGGTGGAGTGTGCAGGTTCACGGTACGGGACCAGGCTGAGTGGCTACATGGTTCCGGACCACCCCAGGAGACAAGTGTCCGTTCTCTAGAGCCAGACCCCCAGGTTGTCGGACCCATAGGACTATAGCTCCAAATACTAGGGCACCCATCACAGAGTTGTGGAGTGTGCAGGATTTCAGGTACGGAACCAGGCTAACCGGCCACACAGGCTCCAGACCACACCATGGAACGGGCACCCGTTATTTAGAACCGGCCCCCAGGCTTTTTCCTGTTTTTGTAAGGTACTCCTGAGTATTATTTATTAAGCAGTATTTAACACTTATCTATGTATCGCTCGTTCCTGCTGTGTGCGATGTTACGTTGTTGACACCCCCTGGTACCTGGCCCCCCGCCTGGGATGCAGGCTTGATGTGTCGAGGTTGGATACCAGTGTGTATGAAAGAGTTGTCAACGACTCTTGGGAGGTAGCCTCGCCGAGACCTAGATCTATACACAGCTTTAGCTAAGGAGCGTTAGTAATACACCTGTAGGACTTGTCATCTGGCACTAGCCATCCTTTGATACATGCTCGAAACTTGCAGGGTTTAGTCTGGGGGAGCCAAGTTGTGCGTCCAGACCCCCTGGATGGTGGTTCTAGGTACTAGGACACCCGTCACAGAGTGGTGGAGCATGCAGGCCCACGGTACGGAACCAGGCTGAGCGGCTACACGGCTCCGGACCACCCCAGGAGACAAGTGTCTCTTCTCTAGTTCCGGACCCCAGGTTGTCGGACCCACAGGACGTATAGCTCCAAATACTAGGGTACTCGTCACGGGAGCGGTGGAGTGCGCAGGCTTTCGGGTACGGAACCAGGCTAAGCGGCCACACAGGCTCCAGACCACCCCCTGGAACGGGCTCCCATTCTTTAGAACCGGCCCCCAGGTTGTCGGGCCCTCCTGCTTTCGCATAGAGGTCCTAAACTACAAGCCTGGCTGTTCAATTCGGATGTCATTATGCCTAATAGGATGGGAACTGATCGGGTGGGTTAAATAAAATACAATCCGGAACTGCAGGGTAAGACCTTGGAGCAGTAGGATAAAACTATCATAGGAGCGCATCCGAGGGGGGTAAATCCTCCCCGTATAACATGACATGCATGGGTGTAGGCCAACAGGCCGGGTTTATGAGGGTGGACCTCACTGGGCTGGCGTACATGTGTGCGTTACTTAGCTAAAGAGGGAGAAAAGTTCGACCCCTTGGACTTGCTCCTATGGATAGAACTTATAGAGATGCTACAGGGGTTAGGAAGGGGTACTCCTTCAGTTGTAGCAGGATGGTTACCCTTGGGTCGGCGTGTTTCCGTCACCTTGAAGGGTCCTTCCCAGCTGGGGGAGTGTTTGTGGAGCCCTTCTTGGTTTGGTACTTGCCGTAGGACTAGGTCCTGACCCTAGGTTCCCATCTGCGTTTGACGGAGGAGCCCTCGTCCTTGGCTGTGGCCATCCCTGCACGGTCCCATCTGAGGATTGGACCCGTGGGGAGTCCAGTAGGGTTCCCGGGGGAAGACAGACTTCGGCCCCGTAGACCGAGGGACACGGGGTCCCTCTGGTGGTCCATCTAGTCGTCGCCATCAGAGTGGGAATCTCTAGTGAAGACATCCTTTAGGTCCCCTTCGGGTGACTGATACCCGAGGTCTCGCTCAGCCTCGACCACCTCGCCGTCGTTGACCTTTTCCTTGCCAGGACGACGATGAGGTGGGGAGCCATCCTTGGAAGACTGCTCACGCCGCTCGCTAATGCGTTCGCTAACGCGTTTCGCGAGATCAATGATCTCGCGACACTCTGCGGCGCTGTGGCGACCGTTGGGGTGTACAGTGCATGAGCCACTGTTAACCCTCTGCGGCCGTGGGCGTTTGTTGCGATCGCCCTGGCTCTCGGTCGCAGTTGCGACGACCAGTGCGGTAGACTGCGGCCTCTCGTAGCCGCGACCCTTCTTTTTTTACCGTCCCAGGGGACGGCACCCAAGCCACCCGTTTGGGTAGTCCTAGTTTGTGGGGCCGAGTGCCATGCACGACCCTCGGCGGCTCTGGCGCACTTGTCAGCCAGAGTGAAGAGCGTGGGGACAGTCTCCACGTCATGTGTGGCCAGCTTCTCCAACATTTTCTTATCACGTACCCCCTGTCGGAAGGCCGTGATGATGGAGGCATCGAAAATACGAGGTATAGTACCTCGCACCTTGGTGAAGTGGGAGATAAACGTCCGAAGGGTCTCTTCGGGCTCCTGCCTCAATGCGTGTAGGTGGGCCTCCACGCCGTGTTGCTGGTAAGCGCTGGCAAAGTTTTCAACGAACCGCACGCAGAGCTCTTCCTAGGTGTAGATTGACCCTGGGGCGAGGTTCATGAGCCAAGTCCGGGCGGGCCCAGACAAGGCAACATGAAAATAAGTTGCCATCACAGCGGTGTTTCCACCTGCTATTGTGATGGCGGTGACCTATACCTGCAGGAATTCTAACGGATTTGATGTACTGTCGTATTTTTCCGGCAGGTGCGGCCTGAACTTGGGTGGCCATGATGCCGCGCGGAGATGATCCGCAAGAGCAGCACATCCCAGCCGGCTAGGGGGACACCCGCTTGGAACCGGGCACCCACTGGGGTTCGTGGTGTTTTCGCAGCGAAATCTTGGTCGAGGTTGTGGCCCTCGATGTTTTGTCAGCGCTCACGCGCCCTTTCCAAGGAGACCTGGGCATCCTCTCCTGCACGCTTGCGGTTGAGTTTTGCCCGGAGGTCGTCGGTCTGTGCACCCCTTATGGAGGGCGAGCGCACAGACGCCGTCGCCTCGCGTTGGCGCCGGGATGACCGAGGCCTGGACCTGGTCGAAGTAGAATGTGCCATGCCGAGTAGTCGGTTGACGTCGTCACGCCACTGCTTCATGGCCCCCGGTGAGGCTGTGGAGCTAGGGGGTGGCGTAGCAACTCCCTGGCTACAGACAATGCTGTAGGCGCTGCCCTTGATGGAGTTCGGGACGCTTGTGCAGGCGTGTGCTGCTGCACGGCGTGTACAGCAGCAGTCCCAGACTCAGGGCGGTCGGGTACTCGCGGCCAGAGGATGCAACTTCTTGCTCCATCGCGAAATCCTCCGAAGTTTCGGTGCGGTGCTCGATGATTCGCGCCATCATGCCGAATAAGAACACAGGCAAAAACCTAAAGCCTAGCCCCTACCTGGCGCGCCAAATGTCGAAGAGGAAATCTCCTGCCGGGTGGCGGAGTGCACCCGCCCTAAATCCTAAGATGAGTAGGGGCCTAAGCGTTTTGCCTGTTATGCGAGATGGAGGGATGAACACAAGAACACGCAAGGGTTTAGAGTGGTTCGGGCCGCCGGAGCGTAACACCCTACTCCACTGTGTGTTGGATTGCTGTGGAAGCTTGAGAGTCTGAGTGAACTTGTGTTGTAACGTCGCATGCCTCCCCTTTTATAGCTGAAGGGGGGCATGCACAAAGGTACTGAGCCCCGACATGTGGGCCCAGGGACAAAATGTATATAGCACTTGGAGCTACTAATGTTCGCTGCTGGGGCAATCTTCTCGTGCCCTGACACCCGAAATCTGCGTATCCTTGGCGTGCTGGGGAAGCTTCTTATATAAGGGACGATATTCATAGTGCGCCACATAGCACGGGCGCACTGTTTGGTAACAGACCTGACAGGCGCGCCGCCTGCATGGTTACCCTGACGCCGTCTGCCAGCGGAGTGGACAGGACGCATTAAATGCTGAGAGGGCACATCGTCTGTCAGCGTGGTGGCAGGCGGCGCGTCCTCTCCGTATTAAATGCAGAGACTGTGTGGCTTTAGGGGCCTTATGTCAGGCTCCGCCCGTTGGCTTATGTCACGGGCCACAAGCCACGCGGCAGCAGTGGGTCTTCGCCAGAGCGGGGAGCATAGGGCAAGGCCTGGACACGTGTCAGCGCCGGACCCTTACTCATGCCAGGGTTCCTCCCGTCCTGGGTCCTTGTTATGGTCTGGACCTTACTCAGAGGAACCTAGGGCCCATCGGAGGGACCCGGCATACCTCCTTGGGAGTCCTGAACTGTAATCGAAGGTTTGGGCTATGCGTACAGGGGTCCGGTGTTCCTCTGTGGGGGTCCGGACCCGATAATGCACCCTCGGGTGTATTATCTTTCCTTGCCACGTGGTACCCCTGAACCTGCCCATGTGGTGGGTCGGGGTGCCGTTCTCCGCGCGGCGTCTTTATACTGTAGTAGGGGGTACCCCTGATTTGGGGTACCGACAGTCACCAATTTGGGCTTAAGTGTATGGCCTTATCTTTTGTACCAGCATTAAGCAACTCACACTAGATTAGATCACAATAGATTAAATAGAATATAGATTAGGCTGGACATGACTAGATTATACTAGTTTAAGTTAGATAGATCTACTAGGGTAGGATAAAGATTATTAGGATATGTTAGAATCTTTTGAGATAGGATGGATCATATGATGTAGGTGAGTCAGAATCTCTGTTAGGTTAGAACAGAGGGGTTATGCAGCTATCGGGTGGTTTTGGTAGTTGCATAAGGTCAAGTCAGTATAGGGCACCAATCTAGGTTAAAACCAATTTTTATAGGAGTAAGGTCTAATCTATTTCACTAGTATTAACTAATCCTTTAAGTAACTCACTTTAGATTAGCTCAACTTGAGGTTAGCCTTCGTTAGGTTAGATTAATCTATCACATTAGGTCAAATCTAAGTTATATTTGTGTGCTTAGATTAGTGTGGCGGAACCACCTGAATTATTCCAGCTTAAGTGCTCAAGTCACGCCCGCAAGGGCAGCAACACACTTAAACCGGAATAACCCGTCAGTCCCTCGGATCTAGTCCGATAAAGCCACTTACCAGGATCGAATATCACTAGCTCACACGAAGGTGAGGCACAGAGAAATACAATAAAACATAATACCACAAATTTAATAAGTATCATTAGTGATTACATTATCGGAGTTTCAGAAATAATAACCATAAATTTTAATGCAGCGGAAATAACTAACGGAGAAAACCTAGTAACATGGCGAAGCCTCGCCACGCTACTCCTCCTGGTCCTCTCCTGCGGAAGCAATAACCCACTTGACTGTCTATCCCAGTGGCAGGGATGGAGGCCAAGTCACACCATTAACCAAATCAAGGGGGTACCTGCAAAAATTGTGCCCCAAGCAAGGCTGAGTATACTAATACTCAGCTAGACTTACCCAGTGTGAGGAGTCTACTCCTCTACCTCTAGACATGCAGCTGCTTGGTTGAGGGGTTTGGTTTGCCAAAAGCACTAGATGAGTCTAAAATCAAGTTTTAGCTTTTCAAGTTTAAGTATGATCCTTTAAAACTAGATGAGTACCTAGCTATCCATACATGGTATCAAACATTTTCTCAATCAACATCTTTTGCCAGTCACCTCATTTCCACTTATTACTCAATGCAGTACAATGGATCAAGCAGTCTCATTAGCTGCGAGAAGCAGACGATTCGAATCGAGTTTTTAAACCTTGCAAGGTAAACCTAAACACACGACGTGGCGAGGCACTCCATCCCCACACACATCAACCGTCCCCATCGATTCCCTGGCAACAGAAAGGGCTCACCGCCTTGGCGTACAATGCTTCACTGACCCCAACTGCCGTCGTGCAGTGACCGCACTTGTACCCACCATAACCGGAATAGGAGACCACATCTCAGATCACGTGAGGAGGGCAATCTGTGGGCAGGTTCACTCAGGTACTAGGCTTACCGATTTACCATATTTCTCGGCATGTGCTTAGTACGTTCAAACACTTGACACAGGTATCCGCACGTTAATCCTTATTCCAATTTCTCATCTCGTAGACAATGCATCCCCATGGATCTGTGTCCACAGACCATCATTGTTCTGTTATCAAAATGGATACAACCAAGTCCTGACCTCGCGCGAGTGCTAGAAAAATCACTCGACTTCTATCGAGATCCCTAATTAGCAAAGCAGCTACTCGACCTAGCATACTAGTATCCATCTCAAAGGAATCCTGAGTTCATGCAACTAGGGTTTCAGACAACTCCTACACTTAAATGCACAGTACAAGCCTACAAACATTAATTGTAGTAAAATAGCATATATAAACGGTTATGCATAAAACTGGGGCTTGCCTGAAATTTAACACTTAGATAGTGTTTGCTGGGGGGATACTCGCTTGGCGAGCATCTACTGGTTATGTCTATCCTTCCTTAGGTTGTCCACCATCTACATCTTGTGGTTGGCACCACATCACTTGCACGATCATCTCTCGGTCCTAAATAAGATGCAAGATGCATATGTATGAATATAATGAAAAGTTATCACAAGATATATAAAGACACAGTGGCGAACTAAATATTAAATTGTAAGACATCATAAACAACCACACGCTAGCAACTGTTATCTACACGTTATCGGCGTTCAACACTAACACCATTAAAAAGACGACAACATTTTATATATTTACGCAACATAAATACGACATCACAAGTACACGCATTTAACACGTTCACTTTAATCATCCATTAGTTACTTAATAATTAAGTTAGTTAAGTACCTAAGTTCGCTACGATGGATATGTAGACAGACTTAGTTGAAAAGGAACTAGACACTTAATTGTGCTTTACAATTATTTACTTGGCAAACACTTATTAGACCTTAACAAATTTAGTTCACTAATTTAGCGAGACGTGTACTAGTTAGCTATATACTTAGGCTCAATTATATTAGTTATATTATCATTACTGCGTGTTCAACCAAAATCAAAACGAGGAAACAGTCGACTCAAAAAATACACCACAAAGTAGGGCAATCCACCAAACATAGCAAAATTTGGACAGCAGCATAGCAGTTGCTTGTTTCAGTCATAACTCTTCAAATAATTTCCAAAAATAGCAAACTAGGACTTTCTGGAAAGCTTAAAAAGTGAACTACAACTTTGGTATTTTTATTACAACATGATTCAACACTTAGCCAGGTCAAAACGTGCTAATACAACAGCTCTATTCAGATTTGGACAGATTTAGACTTGCAACTTCAAAATTTCACAACTAAAGATTCAGACATCCAAACGAAGTGATCTTAGACTTTATGGAAAGATAAATAAATGTTCTACAAATTATTTATAAACATCTCAAGGTGGTTCAATATTTAACTAAGGATAAAAGACACTAGAAAGCTTTGCTGTCCAGAACTGGACAGATTCAGTCTTCCTACTTTAAACATCCATAACTTAATCTTCAGACCACCAAAAAGAGTGATCCAAGACTTTTTTGAAAGCTTGGCAAAAGCACTACATAACTTTTATAATCACCAAGAAGTGATTATATGTTTAGCTCAATCAAACAATATAGTTTTCGAAATCTGTTCTGTCAGTGGACAGAACACAACAACCAGTTTGTAAAATTCATAACTCCTAAACTGTTAGGCCTATGGTTGTGAAATTTTAACGCAAGCAAGATAAAAAACATATACAACTTTCTTATAACGACCATGAACAGATTGTAATATTAACTTATGGAAACAATGCAGTTTCTGAAATCTGTACAGAATTTGGACAGATTCAGTTACTGAATTTGTAAGAAGCATAACTCCTAAACGGTCAGACTTATGGCTGCCAAATTTTAACACCAGCAAGATAATAAAGTTATCTACCACTTTTCTATAGCACATATCTACAGAAAACACAATGTAATTCATCAAACATACAGCGCGGGGAAATCACTGCGTGCAGTCCAAAACAGCGACTAATCATTTTCAGCTTCTATTTACTTCAAGAATTAGTTGTGTTCTAGATACTTGAATTTTTCTAACACTTTACCAATTGTTAGAGTTAAGACAATCGAATGAGGACCATGAGTCGATTTACAATTTTATTTACTACAACATTTTTATAAACACTCATATTCACAAGTATTTTCGCACACCGACCAACTCATACGAATCGTAAACCACTAACCTCCAAATCGCAATCATCATGCATTTACTTCCAAAAATCATGAACGCATACATGTTTATCATATGAACCGAGTATTTCAATGATTAACCTAAAACAACTAACTCCATTATCCAACTTGTATCACAACCCTATTTGACCACCCGTTGTGCCTACTCGAAATCATGAGCACAATCACACACTATATGCAAAGCATAATTTAACGCACGCATAATACGCATCATCACGACTCGACTTATAAATATAGAGAAAGCGATGACTACTTGGCATGTCACCACCTTTCTATATAAGCCAAAACAATTTCTACTATCGACTAAGAGTTCTAAGTATTAAATACATTATTACTTTCCACGCGCAAATAATCCTCAACTTAACACCAGTGACAACGATGGATTTTTACTAAACTCATCATGTGCATAACCCCGTCTCGTATACAACCATATTGCGGCATGCACTCAAGACACTTAAGTATTTCAAGAAACATGCATGCTTTTGTTTACTTCTAATTTGTCTCTAATTCTTCTTATAATTATAGAACGTATGTCATTTAGCAACATATAAAACTATCTAATTTGGACCTAGAATTTTTATGAGGCATAGGTAATAACAAATTATGACCAATATATAAATTTCACATGCCCAGGTTTTATATTTTATTTAATACAAAAATAATAAATTATTAATGCAATAAAGCATGTGAGAACAAGTTAAATCTAAAACTAATTATTTTCTATAGATGCATGACCATATTGAGTTTTCTTAGGCTACTATAATACCATGCAAGGACAGTAGAACACCACTTTCCATTTTTGCATCTATACATTATTTTTAAATCATTTAAAACTACTTAAGGTGCATTAAACAAGTTAAATCACTAACTTAATCATACATGCACAACAATTCATGAAATTTTTACCGGTCACCAAGCATCACAACAAGAGTCTACTGTAAAAATGTGAATCAATTTGGAGCACTAGAGCTACATATCTAAAAATAACAAGCAAAACAATCATCTTTTTCCTATTTAACATGTTTAAATTAACACAACAAGAAAACAGTGAACAACCTACAAGTTTTATATTTTTCTTAGATGGAGTATGACAACATCTAACTAACAAAATAAGTTTCATCATTTTTGGATTTTTATAAATAAATCTATGGAGAGAAGCAAGTTCATTTATTTTGTAAACCAGTTTTTGAATACGAATTTCTACAGAAAAACTTTTCCACTAAACCATACCAACATATAGATCCAATAGTTAGAGCATTTTATAAGGAAGCCAACAAAACAGGTTTCACGATTTTAGGAGCTCTAAAACTCGAGATATGAATATTTGAAGAAAGAGTAAAAATCTGCAACTTTGTGTGTTCTTACCCATGGCCTTGGGCCCACTCGTCATAGACTCAGGGGGCTTCTTCAACCTCCAATATAGCTCGTACGTACAGGGAAAAGAAAGCTGCCTAGATGAAAATGGTTGGGTGCTGCGGCTGCGGCTTTGGGGGCTCCCTGGTGCTTGCCATGGGGTGGGAGAGCAAGGGAGCAGAGGTGGTCGACAACCTTGGATGGAAGCTCATGCGCCAGGAAGAAGCAAATTTGCATCGAGAATGGGGAGCAGAGAGACAGGTGGCCGGAGAGGAGCTCGCAGCCTGCTGCCGGAGGTGGAAGAAAGGGGGCGCCATGGGGAGAGAGCTCCCTGCTCCTGCGCTTAACCAGAGAAGGGGAGGAGAGGAGAAGTGGTGTGTGGGGGAAGAAGGGAGAGAGATGGGCTGCCATTTATGGAGGAGAAGCTACAGAGCACGGCGGCCACGTTTCTCCATTGCAGCAATTCGTCAAACACGTGGCGAGTGCTACAGTAGCGACATTGGGCGGCCATTTTTGGCGTCTTCTGCTTGGATTCGGACATGGGCCACTATAGCAAAGATATTTCCCACGCAATACTCTACATGTTTGATTAAGGGTTCTCAGATTTGCCAACTAGATTAAGAGATAATTAAGTCCAAAGTTGCTACTGTCAGAGGGTTAATTTCACCTAAGAATGGATGTCAAACCTTGTCAAAATGGGTCGGATGAATGCCATCTTTTGATATGATGTGCCTCCATTAGTTACTAACAACTTTTATATTTGGTGAAAATCAAGTTGTTTAACAAATTTTAGGGAACGCGAGACGTCGACCCGAACGACACTGATTTCAGACTTAGAAGAATTCGAATCCTGAAATCCGATTTTTATTCTGTCTTGATGGCACTGTTTAAGATACTTAGAGATTGAATCAAGGCTTAGTTTATCTATAAAATTTGTTGTATAACACAGGTTCTACAATTTTTATTAAAGGTCAAACCTCATATCTTGAATATAAATCAAAGTTTCACTTTGGTCAAGGTAGCACCATTATAAAGCTTCAAATTATATTTTTAAGGTAATCGGGGCATTTTCTCGACATTTTCCCAACATGAACCCTTAATAACTTTGGTTGTAGAGTTTATATAGAATTGTTTGAGCAAGATGACAAGGCTTGGTTGAATTGCATTTTTCTAAACGAGAAGTTTCAAGCAACTATAGGATTCATCTTTTTATGTGAGCATTTGTTTCAAACTTTGAGAAATCTTTAGAATACACTTGATAGATAGAGATGAATGATTGTATAGATATAACAAGTTGATTTGCGTAAGTTAATTAGAGGTTCATGCAAAGAGATTCTGCGGGAGAATGCGGATTCGGATTAAGTATTTGGACATGGACCGACTATCGAGAGTCCGGATAAATGAGTATGGATGGAAGTTGCGATACGAGATTGACTTTCGAATTTGCATTTGCTCCGAGAAATAAAAGTTTTAACAGGCTCCAAATTCGGCCTTTCTCGAGATCGAAGAAATTCAAAATTTGGTGAAACCTTCACAAGTAACTTGATAAAAGGAGATAGATGCGATCGATAAATAGAAATTTTTACTAAGCACCCGAGATTAGGATAAATCTCCCGACGTAACACGAAACATACACCTAGGGTGTCACAATTAGACTAGATAAGATCTCATTATTTTGGATTAGATCCTGGTTGCTACTTTAGGATGAGTTAAATAAAGTGGTTAGGATAAGACAAATCTTTCAAGATAAGATGAATCTATTAAGATAAGATAGAATCTTTTAAGTTAAGATAGATCTATTAAACTAGATATATTTTTAATAGGGAATATTCTTAGTTGGTCTAGTAATTTTAAATTTTTTTATGCCTTTATGTATATGCAGATGTAATTGTGGACATTACTCCACAACTCATCATACTCAATCAAAGATCCAAATTAGACAAATATCATAAGGACAAGCATTCAAGCATATAGATGCCTATAAAAATAGTTTTGTTTTTGTTCCTAAGAGTAGGTCTTCTATTCTTAAAGGTCACCTTAGGCACAAGATTTCGAAGTGTGAAATCCACTTTTATCTTTAGAAGTGAAAAGGTAAGAATAATCAGAGTAAAGCGGAAATAGATGAGAAAAGATTAAGAAAAGTTTAGAATGAATCAGAGTAGCAAAGGTAAGTAAGTATGGGTTGTCTAGTTCTATCTAGGTTTCGTCCTACAGTCAACATTCCTCTGATACCACTTCTATCACACCCGGGTTTTGGGGCACCTAGACCCGGGCGCGAACAATCACCAGGTGTGCTAGGACAAAGTCTCACACATATGATGAATCATGGTACAGAAATGAATGTCACATCTTTACTATATAATAGAAGTTCTATACAAAATAAATAAATGATTACATCATAAGGAGATAACGATCCAGTAACCCAAAGTTGACTGGGAGATGACTGCCTAGACCTCTCACGAACACATCGCAGCATCCTCCATACGCCTCATCCTGCGGTACCTGTTCTTGACCTATGGGGGTGTGAGACAGTAAGGGTGAGCTCACATACATTCATAGCTCAACAAGTTGTGGGGAATAATGTGCATGAACTCGCCAAAGGTGGGAGCTCATGAAGTATAAGGCTTACCAAAGAGGATGGTTGAAGCTGAGCATTGCTTTTAAAGTTGGTCAAAATTTTATTAGCAATTACTAAGTATAAGTATATACCAATCCCAAATAAGTAGTAGATCAAAATTGATAACAACATCCACGATGCAATGCATATGACAAATTGAATTTAGTTCCATAAATTAATCATGCAAGAGTCTTGAGCTGCTCATGACCGTGAGCTCGGCTAGAATACCAGTTTTACACTCTGCAGAGGTGGTACCCTTTACCCACAAGTCATGTCACCCGATTGCCAAGGGGTCTAGAAGTCCCATTCATCTCTACCGAGGAGACGAGGCAGGGTAACAATACGAGGCCTTTACAAAGTTCAACTAGCTTCCGAAAACCCGCTACAGTTTCTAGGAAGAGCAATGCAGAAATCCCTCGTCTGACCGCCATCGCAGCAAAATCAACCCAAGAACCTCCCTACACGCCTACTCCCCTACTGCCCTTGCCCCTTTTGGGTAAGGTAGTCTTCCACTAGCTTTCCTAATTAGTCAGCCAAGGGCGTCCCATTCCACTCTTGTGGTGGCACGTGTTTCTCAAGTTAAGCTCGATGTTCCAATTAATATAATGATCTTGTCATGAACAATAAGTAAAACAACAGTATAATTAGAACATAATCATAATGTAATATAATCCCAAAACCATATAGAGCAATAGAAAAGACTACCCAAAAGTTTAGGGGTAAACAAGGTGTAAAGATAACCAGACTAGGGTGACCTATTGGGTCCCATCAAAATTAAGCCTATGCATGCCAAAATGATTATAGAGAACATTATTAGGTAAATAAAAGTGATCAATGGCACAACTTGCCGGTGACTTGAGATTCCAGTTACCAACTTGCTCTTCAAGTGACTCGTAACCTCGCGCTAGTCATAGCAATACAAATAAACAGGGTATAGGCAAAATTAGCATTACACCAAACATAAGAACAAACTGCATAATAATAATCTACACGTCGCTACGAGATCATGGGTTCGTGAACCACTAAGATCGGAGTTATGGTTAAGGAGTTGTGAATTATGGAAGATCTATGTGATTTAAATGTTGAACTATATTATAAATTGATTAGTGTATATCATATGAGAGAATATTCTATGAATAATTAACTCAACTTTAATCTAAGTTATTACTTGATTAAGGATCATCTTGTAGTCAAATTATAACCATAAGATCAAATTACTATATTAATATTAGAAAAGCCAATCCAATAGACATAGATTAATCAAATTGTTACCTAATTATAAAAGTATGTGATATCGTATAATTAATGTCTCTACTATGTAGAAATTATTTTTGTGAAGCTAACGCAACTGGAACAGGTAAATTTGGAGTTAACATGAATTAGTTATGTATTTTCTAAGATTTTTAGGATTACTTTTGCATTAAAAACTATTTTTGTATTAACTATATCAATCAATGGACGGCGGGCATAAATCCTAGAAAACCTAGGGGCGGTTTTATCATTTTGTGGGGCACAAATGACATTAATTCATAAAGGCCGCGGACGACGGTTCATTTGTTATAAACCCGAGGGCTCTTCAGCAAAAATACGCACCCGAAGGGGTATGGCTACATCTGGACCGTTGAATCACCACCCGACGATCGGGATTAGAATCGCCATAACCCGAACCGGTACGCAACCATGTTCGTCCGATCAGTGATCGGCGAACAGGATTTAAATACTCGCGATCTAATCTCACCCATCCACCTCGCGATCCACGCCCAGAACACATCCGACCACGCTGCACCTACCTCGTAATCCTGACCGCACCGCCAAGATCTAATGGTACTACTTAACCTAAGCGAAGGGGTACTCGATCATCCGATCGTGGTTGTTAATCAAGAGATCAACGCACAGGGTTGTTTCTCCTCCGCCCAACACCGGCCAGCGGCAGCACCTAGGGCCACCACGGCGGTGACCATGGCTGGAGCACAACGCAAAATGCAACTAGCGACATGGTGGTTATCTCCTACGAATTCTAAGGCCTAACCGATACGACGGAGATGACGAATACCATAAAGGTGTCACATACCTGCGACTGGCAGTGGACGGCTCCGACCACGACCACGCGCCGTCCGCCGCCAACCCACGAAGTCCGGCGAGAAATCTACCGAGCTTTGGTCGCCAAACCCGCACGGAAGCGCGCCAACTACGCACGACACAACAATGCAAACACCCAAGGCCGGTTGATTGGCTCCAAGCGCCGGTGGTAGGGTTCTCCACGACGCAGCGTGGTTCGGCGGCAATGGAAGGTTCTCACTTTCCCTCTCAATCTCAGTCCCCTCGGCGGTAGTAATTGGTCTTCTAGATTTAGGCGCGAGGTCTGGTTTTATGCTCTAGCCAAGGACTTGAACGAAACGGCTGAATCCCATGCGCAACAATCGCGCGGACTCTGCAGGGTTGTTGCAAGGTGGAGGAGCGAGCTGACGAGGGGGTCCCACGCGCCAGCGACGGACGCGAGTGCATGGGAGCGTGGATGTAACAGGCTGGCACCGGGGCCCCAGGCGTCAGTGATTGTGGAGGGGTGCGGTCGGATGGGTTAAGGGGAAGTGGGCCACGCGGACCGAGAAGACGTTGGCCCAAGTAAGTTCATGTGAGTTTCTTTTTTTCTTTTCTTATTTTTATTCATGTTTTCTTTTCCATTTTAATATCCACATTCCAAATTCAAATTCAACTCATGTTTGGAACTCCCAAGTTTCCAAATATCAAACATAACCCTATACAAAGACATAACAACTCTTATTTCCAATACTATTATTCATTATTTTCCTTATTATTTATTTATGGGAGGAATAAATGGGTTCATAAACATTTCCTTTCTCATTTTCTATTTTATGTTCTTAATTAAAATTGGAGGTCAAGTTTATGTTTTCCATAAAATGCATTACCAAAAATTATCATCAAGAGATCAACCTTTCTTTATCTATTTATTGGTCATTTAACTAATTTAGTATTCTCAATTGATTATGAAGAGGAAATGCCCAACTATATTCCAAAGGTTTCAAAAATCCTAGAACCAATATATTTATTTATTTATTTTATTATTATTGTTTTTCCTTCCACTAATTTTGGGCTTTACAAGTCCTACCCCCTTAATAGAAATCTCGTCCTCGAGATTAGTTAGAAAAGGGATGTAGAGAGATTGGTATGTAAATTAGCTTTTAGTTTCCCATTAGTTCAAAATTAAGAGTCCACTTTTTTTATTAATCCTTAATGGGTGATCAGGAGAGTACAAATATATAGCCACATATTATGTGGGATAATGAATGGCTAGGTTGGGATAACCTGTATTATGGTAATGAAAGACTCCATCATGGGTAGTGGATCATGATTCAGCTGACGGTCCAGCTTGATCTTTGAGGACTTGAGTTGATGCTTATCCTTCTTTGGCATGGTTGGTCTTCTTTGGTCTTTATTCTTGGAGTCACCATCCGAGTTAAGTACATATGGCTAAGGACATAAAGTTAGGATAGCCAGGGTACACGGGGTAGGTAGGTTTAAACGGAGTTTTACATTTTTTGTTTTTAGTCAATAGTGGCTAACCCAGATGGACGAGACTCATGTAGGAAACTCGTGGAATATCGAGCATCTCAGGAAATTTTACCCATAGTAAAACCACAAACTCCAAATGGCGAGCTACACATTGTAAATTAGAGATCTCATTATCAATAAAGCTTCTGTGTTCGTCCACATACAAACAAACTCTCAAGTAGCGGTCGACTTAAGTCGAAAATGCCTCAAGCCGATGCAGGGCGTTCGTGCATACATAATTTAGGGTGATTACTATACCTGCTAACGGAGCAATCAGCTTAAGTCGAAAACGCCATAAGTCAGTGCAACATGCTCACGCATACATAACTTAGGATGATTACTATACCCTGCTAACAGAGCAACCGGCTTAAGTCAAAAATGCCTTAAGTCGGTGTGACATGCTCACACATGCATAACTTAGGGTGATTACTATACCGTGCTAATGGAGCAATCGGCTTAAGTCATAAACGCCTTAAGTCATTGCGTCATGCTCACACATAGATAACTTAGGGTGATTACTATACACTGCTAATGGAGCAATCGGCTTAAGTCAGAAACGCCTTAAGTCGGTGCGACATGCTCACGCATACATAACTTAGGGTGACTACTATGCCCCACCAACACAGCAATCGACTTAAGTCGGAAACGCCTTAAGTCGGCGCGACATGATCAATCAAGTAGCAAAAAGCTCAGGGTGCATGCTATACCCTACTCACACTCAACAAAAAGGGAGAGTAACTCAACGTTCAAAAATCCGCGAAAAATACCACCTCAATGAAAAGTTGTTTTCTGTTTGAGCAAATCAATGTCCACTTTCACTCTCTGGTTACTGTGCAGGAGCATCCTCGCGAAGAATCTCGTCCGCAGGGTCACCAGAAACAGATGGATTACTCGAAGTGCCCAATGCAGCGAGTACATCAGCTACAATGTCATCAGGCACCACAACGCCAGGCCTCTTCATCAAAATCCGGCCAGCCCAGACTGCCTTATCCATCGCCTTGTCACACCACGCCTTCATGATAGCATGGTCGTTCTCCAAGACCTTGATATCACAATGGGCGGTCTCCACATCACGACGAGCAACCTCTAGCTCCTGCGATACAAGTTTCTTCGAGAAATGAAGCTCTCTAATGATGGAATCTTTCAAACACAATAACCTGCTAAGTCTCGATACCTCGTCCTAGGAGATTTTTAACTCATCTCTCTGGCCCTCAAGCTCCGATATGGTAAAGTGGTGGCTCCTCTCCAAGATGGTGAGAGAACTGTTGGTGTCACGGTACAAGTTGTCCAAATTGTCCCGAGAATCAAGAAGTTTCTGCTTCTCCTCCTACGGATAAGAGAGTTTCAGATATCAAAGCGAAAACACAGAACAAGATACTTGAAATCCTCAACAAGTTACCCCATGGACTCTCTTCTTCGAGTCAAGCTTGGCATTCAGGGAAGAGTTCATAGCACGGGCACCATCAAGGAACGTGATTACTTGATCAAGATCTACTTGATTCTGTGCACGCCTTTCCTTAGCATCAGAACACCGTCGAATCAACGCTGAAAAACAAGCAAAAGTAATCTGTAACATAAGCAGAAAAGCAACGAGCACCAAAAGAGTTATCAATCCACTAACCGGCATTCGAAGCTTTTAGATCATCTATTTGCCTTTGAAGAAGAGGGTTGCACTATGATAGAGATAAAATCTGATCAGGAACAGGAATGCCACATGACCTCAGCTGAGCCGATACCGAGTCCAGGATACTCTGTAAATATAAAAGTGAACAAGGAGAACATCCACTGATAAGGGTAGAGCAAAGTAGGGATGCACGTACCTGAAGGTTGAAAAGGAACAAGTGAAATCCCAAAGTTGGAGGAATCGAGATACTATTAGACGGAAAAGCACTGACAAAAGAAGTATCAGGAGCAGGGTTAGACACCAAAGGGAGATTGTAGTCCATGTTAAGCGCGACGCTAGTGGGATCTTAGCTCTAGGAGCACCCATCGGATCCTCGGTGCCAGGACCACAGACATCTAAGGTGGTCGGGCCAGTCGGGCTAACGAGAAGACCGGAACACATCACCACAGTTTCTTCAGACCGAACCAGCGGCGACCCAACATGAACATCCATGGAGATAGCTGAGGGAGAACTGGTCATAGGACCCTCGGGGCTGGATCATCTTCAGCTACACCCTCGATGCTGGATCATCTTTAGCTACACCCTCAGGGGCTGGAGCATCCTCACGAACCGAGCACCCTCGGGGGCTGGCGATGCATGGCAAACTGGTGGGGTTGTTTCTCGCCCAGTAGGAAAACTAGCAGAGGGCGCGCCGTCCAGGACCTCTATACGGACGTCGGCGCCCCCAACTTCAGAAAGCTCTAGCAAAAGGTCCTCGAGAATAAACTCCTCCAGTATGTTGTCAATGGCAGACATTGTCATTCCCTAGAGGCTAACCAGCCCCGAGAGAGCTTTGTCTGGAACATCATTGCTAGCCTTGCAGCAACAATTTCTATGAACCAAGGAAGATACATCCTCTTCATCCTCCTTCTCCTCCGAAACATACCTACTGACTCTAGCGCCACCCCAACCTTCCACGTCATATTCAAGATCGGCATTCACTGCGTCATCACCAAGGTCTGGAGTAGTGGAGTTAGCCTCTAGCTCCAAGTCGGACGAGCACTGAAGTTTTCTTTTACTCCTCTTTGTTACGGTGGACATGGCCGAGGAGCTTACTCGATGTGTCCGCTTGCGACGAGTGCTACCAGGGCTACAAATTCTTTCCTCCCCATCGCATAAATGTTTGAGGACAGCATCTGCTGACTTAGCTCGAGCAGACCTAGATGACTCTCCAGCCAATGCATTTAAAACTGCGTTCGTCTCAGTATCATCGGCAACAGATTGAATTTGGAAGTGGGTCTGTCTCTCCTCCTCAGGAAAACCCTTGTGCGTGGTGATGAGGGCCTCCATTTCATCCGAAGAAGGTCACACTCTATGGCTTGGGCTCCTGTCTTGAACAGACGGATTGGACACAAACTCTGAAAAGGGCCTCTGCAATAACGAAATGACACATAAGAGCACCTCAGATGACAATACAGAAACTCGTACATGCTGGCACATACCATTGGGGGGAGATTATAGGCAGAGTAGGAAGGAGGAGCACCGACGTTTGAAATCTTACCCCTCAACATCAAATCAACTCGTCTCAAGACATTCTCCTTGGATATCTGCTTACTAGTAACTCGAGAAGGGTCGTTCACTCCTGTGTACAAATAAGCCGGGTAGACTCTATCCTTCAAAGGTTTGATGTTCTTAAAAACGAAGTCGACAACGACAGGTTCAGCAGTCAGGCCCCTGTTCTTCAGTATAGATATCTCGGCAAGCAAAATCATGGCCTCATCAAGCTCTAAGTCAGTTGGGATCTCTGTCCAACTGTGCGTTCAGACGTTGGGTTGTCTCCCAGAGCGAGCAGGTAGCAATTAGTGATGATTCTCCATGGTAAACCACTCGAAGCGTGATCCCTTTATACTGTCCTTCAGTGGAATGTCAAGGTATTCAGTTTTCCTAGCTCGGCGAAGCTCCAGACTAGCGCGTCCGACCAACTGATGCTGCCCCCAGCCATTCCAGGCCGACAATGGTAAAGGTACTTCCACAACCCGAAGTACGAAAAAATTCCCAGGAAGGCTTCGCAGAGGTGAACGAACACGACAATTTGAAGCATGGAGTTGGGATTCAGATGAGTAAGATTGAGAGAATAGAAGTCAAGGAGGCCACGGAAGGATGGAGAAACTGGCAAGGCCAACCCTCTGATGAGAAAAGGCAGGAAAATAACCGCCTCGTGAGTATCCTCTATCGGGACGGTAATTCCCCGCCAGATCCGCCAAGAGCATAACTCTTTGGACAGAAGAACACCAACCTTAACAAGGTGAAGAAGGCCAGTTTTAGAGATAATGAAAGCGTAATTACCGCAGAAAGGGTGTTGACTATTGGGATCAATTAGAGGGATATCTGGCATGGCAACACCCTGTTTCCTCTTCTTGGGTGCCATCACGATCCCGTAGGCAAAAGGCTAAGGAACAACGCAAGGAAGAGTGGGAGTTCGAGGGCTAGAGTGTGGCAGATGAGAAATAGAGTTAGGGTTTACACACCATGAAACTGTTGACAAAGATATAAACGAACACGTTACGTCGGGCGCATCGTGGCAGGCTGGTGGCTCGGACCAGTTTTTGGCAGAACAGAGCAAAATGGGTCGAACGGTGTTTCCGGTCGAGCATATTTGAGTGTTTTCAAAAACTAAAATCGTCAATTGGGTTCACCAGAATCAATTTGTCAGGCAAAAACAGAAATTATACAAAAACAAAGATGCAACGAACAGATTTCATTCAACCAGTGGAGGAACATTACAAAAGGAAATAGGACCGATTCATTATGAGCTAACCCTGATATCCTTGATCCTCTACGACTACAACAACTACTACTATGGCTACATCTACAATGTTGTCGCCGTCGTCGTCGTCGCCGCCCTTGCCATCACCGTCATCCTCGCCGCCGCTGCCGCCACCCTCGCCATCGCTGCCGCCGCCCTCCTCAGAGTTCGAGGAGTCCTCCTTCGAGTGATCCGACCCCTCGAGCCCTGCGCGCTCGATGGACTGGATGTAGGTCCGCTCCGCCACCGATAGCCCCATGGAGTCGTCCGAGTCATTGGACGACGCTGCGGGGGATGCTGTGGCCGGCGAGCCATCGTACTCCGAGGAGAATTCCTCCTCGGAGAACTCCGAGCCCCTAAAATCCTTAGATTGAGGACTCAGAGGGCACTTGTGCTTCCACTCAGACGAGTGACGCTTCCCCTTGCCTCCTTTTCCTCCGACCATTGTGCTCGGGGGTGAAGGGAAGAAGGAGGGGGAAGAAGATGAGTTAACAAGTGCAAGTGACGAAGGCAACCGGGGGCGAGTGGGCTATTTAAAGGAGCTGGGAGACGACCGTTCGCTTCCCGCCCGTTCGCCGAACAGTCACAAGACTTCAATAGCGACTCAAGTCTCCAAGAAATGGATCAGGAAGCTGGCATCGTTTCACATAACATGGCACCGGCAGGAATCAAAGTCAACCGCTCAAATACAGTGTTACCCCTCCCCGTCGCATCAGTATACTATTTTAGGACAAGACAATAGACACCTTTCACTGGTTAGACACCCATCGGGTGTACCATCCGAATTTTTTGAGATTTTCTGGAGCAGCATGACCTGCAGCATATACGCAATGAATACACAATGACAAATGGGGAGATTGGTCAAACTGAAGGAAGTCCAGACTCCATCGAGCATAAGTCCAATCAGCAAGAGCATTGAAGTCTTTGGCCGAGTGCCGTCCAGCCAGGCTTCCCCTGGTTTACGTTTAGCCGACCAGGGTCCAATTCGTCAGGGTGTCCGATCGAAGTAACCATAAACCAAGCGAGGTGTGGAAAGATGTCAGGGTGTCCGAACAACTTCAGAATCTTTTGAAAATAGGATGCAAAGACCTTTGAGTTGATTATTTCAAAATCAATTCAAAGCTCGGGGGCTACACCCATTGGGTGCACCTTTGGTGCACCCAAGGGAGACGTGAAATCTTAGAGAAGAAGGCTAAACTCAAAAGTGAGCAATGAAAACCTTTGAGTTGATTATTTCAAAATCAATTCAAAGCTCGGGGGCTACACCCATTGGGTGCACCTTCGGTGCACCCAACGGAGACGTGAAATCTTAGAGAAGAATGCTAAACTCAAAAGCGAGCAATGAAGACTGAAAGTGCATTCATCCCTTTTGTCAGTTTTGGTGATTTGGATAACAACACATTTAAAGGTCTAACAAGTTTTCTAAGTGTTGAACAGGAAATTTAGTATGATGAACATACTTGAATAGTGTATAATGATTAGTGAACAAAGATTCAACACAAGGTTAAATAATCAATGAGACAATGCAAATGGATATAATATGGTCTCTGTATTGGTTTGAATATATATATATATATGTGGACAAGACCTAAGAAATCACAACATACATAAGATCAGAATAGATCTTGAAGTGATTAAGAGGATTGGTCAAGCCAAAGTGAATAAGATATGATGAATTGTGAATTGGCTTGACCATATTACTATTAGTCCATATATGCTTCTATGAGAATCAAACTAGAGCTTGATTGATCTTAGCATTTATATCTAGATGACATTCAAGCAAGGTTCATAATATTGAAAAAATGGTTCTCTCAATGGATGCTCAATATGATGTGACTCAAGAATGGCTTGATAGGGTGAAGATAGCAAGGAAAGGGCTTCGAGGGACTAAGCGAAGGTGAAGGCCAAGCGACGGCTTGTGGACCGAGGTACCATGGCTAAGGTGAAGAAGAGAGTACTTGCACTAAGTCGATGAACTAATCATCTATGAAGAGTTATATTATGTTGATGCATCAGTAAGGTGACTTGAAGCCATGATTTGAACTCATATATGGTGAAATGGTTCAATTCACATGCCTTGATTTATGTTTGCTTTAAAAGGTGAGACAAAGATGTTATTGATTCTTATGAAGCAACACCATGGAGAAATCACGCAGGAGACACCAATGACTCAAGGAGTTAACTTAATTATATTTTATTTAACTTGAGTATAGGAATCGTCGTACTATCAAGGGGGATCCAAAAGGAAGGTTGGTGTTTACCAAAGCTCAAGCTTCTATGATTCAAAAGCTATTTTGAAAACAAAATCTTTTGGTCACTCTATGAGTTCAACTGGAGTGAGGTTTGAGAAATGAAGAGTGTTCCTATTGAAAAGCAGTTGAGCTTTTTTACCTGAGTTGAACTTCTTCAGCTGCAATTGAGCTTTTTTAGCTGAGTTGAACTTCTTCAGCTGCAGTTGAGCTTTTTTAGCTGAGTTGAACTTCTTCAGCTGAGTTGAAATTCTTCAGCTGAGTTGAACTTCTTCAGCTGCAGTTGAGCTTTCTCAGCTGAGTTGAACTTAACTTTAACAAGGATCCGGGCAAGTTCAACCAGGATCCAGGCAGGTTCAACCGGGTCCAGGACAAGTTCAACGGGGTCTAGGACAAGTTCAACCGGCGTCTAGACAGGTTCAACCGGGGTCTAGGGCAAGTTCAACCAGGGTCTAGACAGGTTCAACTGGGGTCCAGGGACAGTCTGGTGAATTATAGCCGCGATGCCCTCAACTTTTCCCGAGAGCGGCCAGTTCGCCAGGGCGCCAGCCTGGGCATCGGACAATCCGGTGCACCGCGGACTGGTGCAAGTTTGGTTGGACCTAGCCAAACTTCTCCAATCTGATTTCTCTCAATTTGACAAGGTTCCTATCACTTAGTAGGATAATGTTAGTACCAAAAACAATTTACTAAGGCTAGAATCATACCTTGCTTTTTCATTTGCATCTCTTTAACACTTAGCTTATATCAAACAAAACAATAGTGTTGGACATCTAATCACCAAAACATTTATAGAAATGGCCTAAGGGCACATTTTCCTTTCAGTACCATGGCTAAGGTGAAGAAGAGAGTACTTGCACTAAGTCGATGAACTAATCAGCTATGAAGAGTTATATTATGTTGATGCAACAGTAAGGTGACTTGAAGCCACGATTTGAACTCATATATGGTGAAATGATTCAATTCACATGGCTTGATTTATGTTTGCTTCAAAAGTTGAGACAAAGATGTTTGTGATCCTTATGAAGGAACACCATGGAGAAATCACACAGGAGACTCCAATGACTCAAGGAGTTTACTTAATTATATTTTATTTAACTTGATTATAGGAATCGTCGTACTATCAAGGGGATCCAAAAGGAAGGTTGGTGTTTGCCAAAGCTCAAGCGTCTAAGATTCAAAAGCTATTTTGAAAACAAAATCTTTTGGTCACTCTGTGAGTTCAACTGGAGTGAGGTTTGAGAAATAGAGTGTTCCTATTGAAAAGCAGTTGAGTTTTTTCAACTGAGTTGAACTTCTTCAGCTGCAGTTGAGCTTTTTTAGCTGAGTTGAACTTCTTCAGCTGCAGTTGAGCTTTGTCAGCTGAGTTGAACTTCTTTAGCTGAGTCGAGCTTTTTCAGCTGAGTTGAACTTCTTCAGCTGAGTTGAGCCTTTTCAGCTGCAGTTGAGCTTTCTCAGCTGAGTTGAACTTAACTTCAACTGGGGTCCGGGCAAGTTCAACCAGGGTCCAGGGCAAGTTCAATCGGGGTCCAGGTAGGTTCAACCGGGGTCCAGGACAAGTTCAACTGGGGTCCAGGCAGGTTCAACCGGGGTCCAGGACAAGTTCAACCGGGGTCTAGGACAAGTTCAACTGTGGTTTAGGGCAAGTTCAACCGGGGTCCAGATAGGTTCAACCGGGGTCCAAGGAAAGTTTAACTGGGGTCTAGACAGGTTCAATCGGTGCCGACGGAAAGTTCAACCGAAGTTTTTTCCCTGGACCTCATTGGTCAAAACTGGTTGAACTGCCCCCCGGTGTTAGGGTCACCTGACCGGTCTGACCTCCTGACTGGCAGACTGACTGTCAGTCTGACAACCATGCGGTTGAACTGGCCCTATGTTAGGACATGTTTACCAGTTTGACCTGCAGTCTGCCAGTATATACTCAATCCTACCTCTCTCCCCACACAAGAGCACGACTTGAACTCCATTTCTAACCTGAGAAACACCTCTCACTCTCTCTCACACACCTCTTGCCTCTCCCATTTCAAATCCTTGGAGAGAAATCTTTGAGTAAGATTGAGAGCTGTGGTTTTTATGCTTCATCTCCAAATCCTTCTTGTTCTTCTTGATTCAAGCTTTGGTACTACATCGAGTTCTTTGTGGATTCATTACTCTTGGAGCTTCTAGCTCCTAGACGACTAGGTGTCTCTTGTGAGTCACCAAATCTTGTGGAAGACCACAAGAAAGTTTGTATTACCCACTCGTTTGAGCAAAGATTAGTGTGTGGGCTTGACCTTTATGGTCGGTGAAGGGAGGATTAGGGTTGAAAGAGACCCGACTCTTTGTGGGCGCCTCAATGAGGAAGTAGGGCACCTTTTGTGGTGTGGCCGAACCTTGGGATAAATCTTGTGTCTCTTGTGTTCTTGTTTATTGTGTTTGTTCGTGTTCTTCGTTCTCTCACCATTTCGTGAAAGAATTGTTCATATCTTTTTGGTGTGTGGATTTTGAGAAGGGTTCTGTTTTAGATTATCAAAAGCTGTCTTATATCATAGACATAGGTGGTATTTATACTAGTAACAATCAGCCTTAGAGAGGTATAAACACGAAACAAAAGTATTTTCACGTGCTAATGTGAAGGAGCCTCTTCGGGAGATCTGCAGAGCTGAATTCCGTGTGGCTTTTTGACTTCTGCGCAGCCTTCCGTATTTTGATAATTACTTCTCCTAGGATTCTCCAAATGATGTGGGGCTGGTTGCATTGGAAAGCTGACTTGATAAGCTTTCTCACCATATATAGCATGCTTAATGAAACTTCATAGAATGATGCAATTTAATACGAAAACTTAGTCATCAAGCAGACTGTTGACCTTCTGACCAGTCAGCACTAAAGTAGGTCGGCTGTCTTTCTGGTAGATTTGATTAAGTCGACTTTACAAGCATTGGAAACTAGACTTCAAGAGCTTTACAAAAAGTACTTATGGGCCTTCATAGTTTTTGGGAATCAAAAGATATGACTGTTTCTTCTGGACGGTTCTGTTGCGCTGGACTAACTCGGACATAGCTCTTCTTGCTGATTCGCTCTTGATATGTTTTGTCCTTCCTCTTTGGTGAACCTCTTGTTGTAGTTTCTTAGCTCGGCTACATGTAATTGGTCCATCAAAGGCTTGGGTTGGTGGTGATGTTGGTTGTACTTGAGTTGATGTAGTATGACTTGGGGGTTGTAATGTGTTGCTTAATGGCGTGGTCGGATCAGGTGTACTGTTCTTTTGTATTAAATTTGTGGAATGTATGTTAGAAACTCGTATAGATAATGGTCAGTTGGCGGAGTCCGAAGGAGTTGCAGGTGAAGACCCTGAGCAGCAGTCGGTTGGTGAAGGCAAGTGTCCCTTGACCCATCTATGTCCATCCATCTTATAATTCACTCCCCGCATTTACACAATTTATACCTAAGGATTGACTAGCTTTTGGTTTATCTTGTCCTTGTTTACCTATTTTGGTTGGGTTATTTTGGTTTAGCTTCATGCTAGTGCTTCACATTAATCAATGAACATGATGATATTATCTATGATATGTTGTTTTCCCTTTTGATTATGATGATGATACTGTGACATTTAAGGGGACTCGAGTTGTTTCTCGAATGCCTCTCTGTAAGGACTGGTTCGCTGGATGACCACCCGGGAAAACAGTGCAACCATGAGGGTGGAATGGGACGCCCTTAGCTATATAATTAGAGGAACTGGGGTGTAGTTCGCTTCGCCGTCGTGCCGTCAATGGGGCTCGGTGTATGTGGCTCACTCTGCCAAGGGTGGTTTGCCCCTTAGGGAGAAGTGCGGTACATTTAGGGAACCTAATGGGCAGCTACAGCCTCAGGGAATCTTTGTAAAGGCTACGTAGTAAAATCCTGCCTATTCACCTTGGTGTGTTTAAGGGTTTTATCGGTACCCTGAAACTAGGGTACCCCTTACTGCTGTATAAACGCAGTACCCACGCGGCTATTTTTAGTCGCGTGGTAAAAGAGCTGTATGTGGGACCAGGCCATGACTCGCCCAAGCCTCGGGTGACTACTCTGGGCTAGCAACAGCACCTCACCCCACCACATGGGCGGGTCCAGTGCCGCCACGTGTCCAGAGAAAGTGACATACTCTGAGGCATCACCAGCGAGTCCGGACCCCCATGGGAAGGTGTCAGACCCCTGTATATATGGTCTGGGCCTCCAAGCTTGGCCCAGGACCTCCACGTGTGCGAACCGGACCCCTGGAATGAGATCCGGACCCCCCTGTATGGGGTCCAGGCCGCCCACAGTGGGGTGACTGGGGTCTCAGGGTTCTAGGACAGAGCGTACCCGGGCCTTAATCAGGACCCAGGCGGGGGTCCGGTGCCGACACGTGTCTAGACTTGATCTGGTGGGATCCGGACCTTATCACATACACTCCTGCTCCCCGCCCAGGCAAAGGCCCGATGCTGCCACGTGGTCTACTGCGCACGGCGTAAGCCAACGGGCGGAATCTGGCATGAAGCCTCTCGGCTACGCGCGTCTTTGCATTCATTACGGATAAGATGTGCGCCTATCCATTCCAGTGACAGACAGCGTCCCCAGTCCACGCTGCGTGGGTTGTGCCGTTACTCACACGTTACCATAGCAAAGACAATGACTCACCATTACTCGCGCGTTTCCAAGAAAAGGGTTACTTCCTATCAATGTTGCATGGACTGCAGTCATCATGACTCCCGCTGATTACTCATGTGTTACTAAGGCGGAGGGAATCTGAACGGCTCCGCCTATACGCCTCTACTCATGTGTGCTGTCAGCATTAATTATTCACATAATGTATTCCTTCCATTATGCTCCTGGGCCCGCATGTCAGGGCTTAGCACCCTTGTATGTACCTCCCTTAAACTATAAAAGGGAGGGGACACAGCGTTACAAGGGACACGGTCAATACAGCTTACGGATAGTGGATGTAGGGTATTATGCTCCAGCAACTTGAACCACTATAAACCCTCGAGTGTTCTTGTGTTCCTCCAAAATTCACCAATCAGGCAAACGCTTAGGCCCCCTCCTCATCTAAGGATTAGGGCGAGTGCATTCAGCCACCCGGCCGGAGGATTTTCCCACCGACATTTGGTGCGCCAGGTAGGGGGTCTGGCCTTTGGTTTTTCGCCTGTTTCTCTTGCTCAACATGATGGTTCAGATCGTCGAGCACCGCGACTTGTCTCTCGAGGACTTCCTGATGGAGGAAGGGGCAGCATCTTCCGCGTCATGAGGCTCTAACCGCCCTACGCCTGGTGCTGCTGCTATGCACGCTGCGCAACAGCACACGCCCGCGCAGACATCCAGGGCTCCGTCGAGGGCAGCTCCTGGTGGGGCATTGTCTGCAGCCAGGGAGTTGCTACGTAACCCTCCAAGTTCCGCGGCCTCGCCGGGGGCCATGAGGCAGTGGCGCGAAGATGTCGACCGTCTTCTCGGCATGGCCCATCCTAGTTCGGCCAGGTCCAGGCCTCGATCATTCTGGCGTCAATGTGTGGCGTCGGCATCTGTGCGCTCACCCTCAGTGAGGGGTGCACGGACTGACGACCTGCGGGCAGAGCTCAACCGTAGGCGTGCGGGCGAGGATGCTCGAATCTCTCTGGAGAGGGCGCGTGAGCGCCAGCAAAACTTTGAGGGTCGCAACCTCGACCAAGACCTCGCTCCAGTTGCGCCACAAACTCCAAGGGGCGCCCGAATCCAAGCATGTGTCCCATTGGTCGGTGTGGGCTGTGTCGCATTAGCGGATCATCTCCACACGGCGACTTGGCCACCCAAGTTCCGGCCACACCTGCCGGAGAAGTACGACGGTACGTCAAACCTGTCGGAATTCTTGCAAGTCTACGTCACCGCCATTACGGCAGCTAGTGGAAACACTACCGTAATGGCAAGCTACTTCCATGTAGCCTTGACCGGGCCGGCCCGGATCTAGCTCATGAACCTCACCCCAGGGTCCATCTACTCCTAGGAAGAGCTATGTGCACGGTTCACAGCAAACTTCGCCAGTGCTTATCAGTAGCATGGTGTGGAGGCACATCTCCATGCCGTAAGGCAAGAACCCGGTGAGACTCTCCGGGCTTTCATCTCCCGCTTTACCAAGGTACGAGGGACTATACCTCGCGTCTCCGATGCCTCCATTATCACTGCTTTCTGACAGGGGGTGCGTGATGAGAAGATGTTGGAGAAATTAGTGACGCATGACGTGGAAACCGTCACTACGCTCTTTGCTCTAGCCGACAAATGTGCCAGAGCTGCCAAGGGTCGTGCATGACACTCGACACCACAGACCGGAGTTACCCAAACGGGCGGCTCAGGTGCCGCCACCCAGGGCGGTGGCAAGAAGAAGAAGAAAAACCATGGTTACAATAAGCCGCAATCTGGTGCTCTGGACGCCGCAGCTGCGGCTGGGGGCTGGAACGAGCGCGACAAGTGCCCACGGCAACAGGGAGGTAACAGTGTGTCATGCCCTGTACATCCCAACAGTCGCCACAGCGCCTCGGAATGCCGAGAGATCCTCAAGCTCACGAAGCGCATCAGCGAGCGGCGTGATCAGGCCTCCAAGGATGGCTCGCCGCCTCGTCGCCGGCCTGGCAAGGAGAAGTTCGACGAAGGTGACATGGCCGCAGGAGAACGGGACCTCGGGTACCAGTCCCCAAGCAAGTCCTCAAGGACATCCTCACTGGAGACTCCGACTCCGGTGATGACAACGACTGCCGCAAGAAGCTGTATGTGATGTATGGCGGAAGCTGGGAGCTCACCTCCCGTAGGAACGTGAAGTCCCTGCACCGCGAGGTCCTTTCGGCGATCCTAGGGGTCCCAAAGGCTGCCCCACATCAGTGGTGGCGGAGCACCAATATCTCCTTCGGGGCATCCGACTGCCCCGAAAACATGGCAGGGGCTGGCATACTACCACTCATCACCGCCCCTGTCATCGCCAACATGAAGCTACATCATGTCCTGATTGATGGTGGGGCTGGGCTCAACGTCATCAGTCATGCTGCGTTCAAGCAGCTGCAGATCCCAGGATCTCGATTGGGACCCTCTCGCCCATTCTTCGGAGTGGGCCCTCAACCGGTGTATCCCCTTAGGAGCATCGCACTCCCGGTTACATTCGGGACTTAGGAGAACTTCCGCACTGAGAATGTCTAGTTCGACGTTGTGGAGGTTAACCTCCCTTTCAATGCCATCATTGGTAGGATGGCCCTATACCGGTTTATCACCATTGCCCATTACCGGTACTTGGTCCTCAAGATGCCGTCCCCTGCTGGGGTCCTCACCGTGTAGGGCGACCGTGCCTCTGCGCTTGCAGCTGTCGAGAAGTTGCACGCCCTGGCGGCAGAAACCGCTCGCCCGGAGGATGGGGGAGGGACCCCTCGACTTCCAGTACCAAGGTGCCTACCAAGGTGCCTAAGGTGCAACCATCTGGAGCAGACGGCGGTCCCGTTAAGACCATCCAAGTCGGCGTGGATTCCTCCCAGACCACCCGCATCGCGGGCAATCTGGAGGAGAAATAGGAAATCACGCTCGTCGCCTTCCTCCAGGCAAATACCGACGTATTCGCATGGGAACCGTCACAGATGCCTGGGATCCCCAGGGAGGTGATCGAGCACCATTTGAAGATCCACCCTGATGCCAAACCGATGAGTCAGAAGCCTCAGAGACAGTCCATTGAGCGGTAGGATTTCATTCGTGAGGAGGTCTGGAAGCTGCTGCGTGCTAGCTTCATCGAAGAGGTCCATCACCCTGTATGGCTGGCCAATCCAGTCATCGTTCCCAAGGCTAACGGGAAGCTTCAGATGTGCATCGACTACACCAACCTCAATAAGGCATGTCCCAAGGACCCATATCCACTTCCATGAATAGATCAAATCGTGGATTCTACCTCTGGGTGCGACCTCCTGCCCTTCCTTGATGCTTACTCTGGTTTCCATCAGATCCAGATGTCTAGGCAAGATAGGAAGCATACTGCTTTTGTAACTGTGGATGGGCTTTACTGTTATGTTGTAATGCCTTACGGTCTGAAGAACATGTCACACCCGGTTTTGGAAGGTAAACCGAATGCGAACCATGTACGTGCCAGGATCAGAACTCACGTACACAGCGATTACATAAATGAACATCATCGCACAGAGCTCGAATAATAACATAAAAGAGTATTAACGTATTACATCATAGAGTCATAGACATCCACATAGTCATTAACTTAACAGATAAATCGAAGTGCTAAGCGAAACGCAGTAAAGATGAGGCCTTCACAGGCAGCTGACTAGGGGTTGCCGCCAACCCACACCTAAAACTCGTCGTAGTCTTGGAACTCCTGGAAGTCTCCTTCCACGGCTTCCTCTTCTCCTGAGCAGTGATTGCAATGTGGACAACCTGGTATTTTGTGGTAAAGCAAGGATGAGTACACATCAACGTACTCAGCAAATGCCCCATTTGGCTGAAGTGGACTAGCTTTATGTGGGGTTAGGCTCAAGCAGTTGCTTTTAGTTGGTCAAGTATTCATTGTTAGTAGAAGCCAGATTTTATCACCAAGCTCAAGTTATAATCCCAAAAAGTACCTCCTCAGAGAGGAAATACTAGAATGCATAATTAAAGTCACCATCGTTAACCATCATCATTAAAGTCTTCATCTGAGGTGTATCCGGAGTATCTCTAATCAAAGAGGATCCCAAGGCTGCTCTTAACCGTGAGCACGGCTGATATATCAGTTTCACTACCCTCTGCAGAGGTCGCACACTTTACCCATGAGCCGTGATTCCCGTTCTGCCCGGGGAGAGCTAATCCCCATTGATCACTTCCTAGGTGGTCCGGCAGGGTATCACTACGTAGCTTTTACAAAGATTCCCTAGAGATCATAGCCGCCCGTTAGGTTTCTCCAGTTTGATAAACACAGTACTCCTCCCCGAAGGAGAGTGACTAACAAAAAGCAAAACGAAAGAACCTCGGCACTCAGCCTCGGCAGAGCAAGCACTGTGCCTGGACCCCTTTGACGGCACGACGGCGAAGCAACTACACCTCTAGTTCCTCTAATTAATTAGCTAAGGGCATCCCATTTCACCCTCATGGTTGCACTGTTATCCCGGGTGGTCTCTCAACGAACAGGTCCTTACGGAGAGGTACTCAGGAAACAGCCTGAGCCCCCTAGAGTATCACAAGATCATCAATATCATCAGGATAACAGTATCGTATCATAAATAGTCACATCATGTTCATTGATTAGGTTGAGGCAATAGCAAAATGCTAACCATAATAACCCAACAGGTCATCAAGGATAAGGTAAAGTATAAAGCTAGTCAATCCTTAGGTTTTAATTAAGTAATGCGGGAAAGTGAATTATAAGTGAGTAGGACATAATGGGTCAGAGGACACTTGCCTTCACCAAATTGCTGCTCAGGGACCTCTTCTGCAACCTCCTCGGGAAACACAGACTGCCCGTTGTCTACGTAAAGTAATCATTCATTCTATGCACTTGGGAAGTAACAAACAAAAGCAATAAACCAAACATATGCAGCAGAGAGATCACAAGTTCACAGTAGAAAAGGATTGGCAATCTGGTGTTCCCTAGGTCTAGGGTAGATGACTATACAAAATGATTCATTATCCACTAATCAGATCTAAGTCAGTGGTGGGGTTAAATCATTACATGGTGTTAAGTCCATAAATTTGGGTGCTCCAACTTTTATTAAAGTCTTCTATCCTTTATTTATCTCAAATAGGGGTTCCAATAACATTAGTTTTACCCTAATGATCAACTATTAATTGGGACATAAAAACAGCAGGGAAACATTGTTTAAATAGATAGATAAAAATATTATGAACATTTTGCAATTTGAAGCACCTGATTTGGAGTTCATATGACAAAGTTATGAATTTTACAAGATTAGGGATTAAAAAATATGCCTTAAATACTTATTTTGGATTAAATAAAAGGTCCGAGGACCTAACTGCGAAGATCCAAGGACGGCGGGTTGATTTTCAGAAAGCCGGGGGTCTCTTTAAGAAAATGCGCGGGCGAAGGGGTATCGGGCTTTTATAGCCGTTGGATCTCGGATCAACGCCCGAGATTAGATCCGCGGGCGGGCGCGCGAGCGCGCGGCGGCCTGAGCGGCTGACAGGCGGGGCCGAGCGGGCAGCGCGGGGCGGACGGCTGACAGGCGGGGCCGGGCGGGCAGCGCGGGTGCGGACGGCTGACAGGCGGGGCCCAAATGGCAGGAAGGCGGGGTGCGGGGGGGGGGAAGGGCCCTGGGCCATTGGATCTCAGGCGGACGGCTAAGATTGGGCTCGGCCTATTTGAATCAGGGCCGTTCGATCTGGGATGGACGGCGGGGATTGGGTGGCCGGCTTCTGTCTTCTCCTTCGGCCAGCAGAGGCGGCGGCGCCCGTCCTCGCGGCGGAGAACTCGCCGGAGACGAGGGGCGCAGGGGCTCTGCGGGTCCCTGGGACGACCTGGGCGGCCGGGGAGGTTGGGTAGGGCGCGGGGAACCTTCCGGTGAGGACTGGGTCGGGGCAGGGGCACCGGAGGGGGGCGGCCCACGGCGAAGCGGCTCGGCGGTGGCGCTAAGGGACTCCGGCGAGCAATTAAACGCGGCGGGGGGCAATAAAAAGGACGGGAGAGGGCGAGAGAGTTTCCTGACCTCAAGGCGAACTCCGGAGACCCCTCGATGGCGACGGAGACGCGGCGGCAGCCCGAGTCGACGGTGGCGGACCTCGGCGGCTGCGCAGAGAACGGCGGTGAGCGCGGGCAGAGGGATTCGGGGAGGGAGAGGGGAAATTGGGGCGCGTCCCGGGTTGCAGACGCCGGAGCGAAGCTCACCGTGGCAGAGGGCACGGCGGGGCTCCAACGGCGACGGAGAAACGAGCTCAGGCGGCGATGGTTTAATGGCGGCGGCGCTTTGGCGTGCGCGCAGCATGGGCGAGGTGGAAGGGGGGCCTGCAGGTGCGCAAATGAGGGAGGGGATGAGGGCGAGCGAGGTTCTGGGCTCAAGTGGCCGAGGGCGGGGTGGTGGCGAGCTCCACGCGCGACGTGGGCGCGGAGTCCGCGGCACGTGTGGCTCGGGGCGGCGGTTACGCGGAGACGGAAGAGCTGACAGCTCGGGCCCGCGAGCAGAGAGAGCGGGGAAAGCGGGCGCGGGGAAGGCGGTCGCGCTGACGAGCGGGCCCGCTAGGGCAGAGAGGGGAGAGGGGGAAGGAGAGCGTGCGCGCGGGGATGGGCCAGATGGGCCGAAAGGCCGAGGGGGCGGGGGAAGCGGGCTTCTTTCCTTTTTCTTTTATTCTGGCATTTGTTTTCCCTTTTTCTTTTTATTTACTCTATTTGATTCAAATCCAAATAAGCCACAAATTCAAATTAGCATTTCTAAGAATTATGCACCAAACAAAAGTAGAATTTAGGGTTTGACATGATGCAACATTTCATACCCCTTGGAGTTTTAGTCTAATAAACTTTAATTACACAAAGTAAATAGCCCCTTTTCTTCTATATAAAAAAGAGAAAGAGGGGATTGGGAAGGGTGTGAAAAGAGAAGTAACACCTGAATTTGTGAATATGAGCAAAGAAATTTTATACCCCCAAATTCAGGGTGTTACAGAACACCTTGCCAACATTTGTACGGGTGATGAGTAAGACCTTTGGTGACCTAATTAGGGACAGGATAGAGGTATACGTTGATGACATCATGGTCAAGACTAAGAGAGGGTCGACCCTAGTGGAAGACTTAACCCTGGTCTTTGACAAGCTGCGGGTAACACGCACGAGGCTGAACCCGGAAAAGTGTGTCTTTGGTGTCTCTATAGGGAAGTTGCTGGGATTCCTGGTTTCGTACCGGGGCATTGAAGCAAACCAGAGAAGATCAAAGCAATTGAGACAATGAGGCCTCTGACCCGAATCAAGGACGTCCAGAAGCTTACGGGGTCACTGGCCGCCCTTAGCCGTTTCATCTCAAGACTGGACGAGAGGGTGCTACCCTTCTTCAAGCTATTATGGAAGTCTGGCCCATTCTCTTGGACCAAGGAGGCAGAACGAGCCTTTCAAGAGTTGAAGCAGCACCTTGTGTCCCTACCAATACTAGTAGCTCTAGAGCCAGGGGAGTCGTTGTACTTATACATTGCAGCGGCTACAGAGGTGGTGAGCATGGTGCTGGTTGTCGAAAGGATAGCACAACATCCCCAGGGGAGTCAAAAAGTTCCCCTAGGAGAAGGTGGTGGTCCGACCACCACGGTGCTGATGGAAGGTCAAGAATTTGAGGGCTTGAGACCAACCACAGGGGTCCGAACCATCCAAAAGCTAGTCTACTACGTCAGCGAAGTCCTCCATGAGGCAAAGGCCAGGTACCTTGAGACGCACAAGCTTATCTACGCTATACTTGTTGTGTCCAGGAAGTTGCGCCACTATTTTCAGGCACACAGGGTCGTGGTGGTGACCTCCTTCCCGTTAAGGGCCATTCTCCACAACTCTAACGCCACAAGCAACATCGCCAAGTGGGCCGCAGAGCTTGCTGAGTTCCAACTGGACTTCCAGCCTCGCCACGCTGTCAAGAGCCAGGTTCTGGCTGACTTCAACGTCGAATGGACCCCTTCCCTGAGCGCTCCTAGGGGTTTGGATCCCGATTTGGACCCCACACCTGTGAAGCCCTGGGCTCCAGTCTTCACCGAGCCCCATTGGATGCTCTTCTTCGACGGATCCGCCCGCCAGCAGGGTGGTGGTGCTGGAGTGGTCCTCGTTGACCCAAGCGGAAATCAAGTGAAGTACATGGTGCACCTTGAGTTCAAGGCCACCAACAACATGGCAGAGTATGAAGCACTGATTTTTAGCTTGTCTGCGGCCCTATCCCTAGGGATCCGCCAGCTCCTCGTGAAGGGGGACTCCCAGCTGATTATCAAGCAGGTCCGCGGGGAATGTAGCTGCAACGAGCCTAGGCTCGCAGCTTACCTCCTCCATGTAAGGAAGCTGGAAAAGGATTTCATTGCCCTGGAACTGCAACATGTTCCTTGGGCTAACAACTCAGCAGCAGATGAACTCTCCACGAGGGCATCAACTTGGGCACCTGTGCCCGAGGGCGTCTTCAAAAGACGGCTGCTGAGACCTACCACCCAGCCTACCGAGCGGGGCGAAGGGGGCGAGACTAGCACCTCGAAGATAACGGTCTCGGTGGCGTTCCATCTGCAGAACCCACCAAGGATTATGTGTGCTATAGAGGGTCCTGCCAACCTCTTAGCGCCACAGCCAGTAACTCAGAGTGGTCCCGATGCATGGATCTCTGAGATCCAGGACTACCTGAAAGAAAATGTCCTTCCTAAAGATCATGTGTCCGCAGAGCGCATAGTGCGGTTGGCTAAACGATACACGGTGGTAGAAGGGGATCTATACCGCCATGGCGCCAACGGCATTCTCATGCGGTGCATCACCCAGGAGGAGGGCCGTGAGCTGCTCGTGGAGATCCATAGAGGTGAGTGCAGAAGTCATTCGTCATCCCGCACACTGGTTGGTAAGGCCTTCCGGCACGGCTTCTATTGGCCAACCGCTCTCTAGGATGCAGCTGAGTTGGTAAAGTCCTGCAAAGCATGTCAGTTCCATGCAAAGCAGATACACACACCGGCTCAGGCTCTACAAATGATTCCACCCTCCTGGCCATTCACCGTATGGAGGGTGGATATCCTGGGACCATTCCCCAGGGCTGTCGGTGGGTATTGTTTCCTCTTCGTCGCTATCGACAAATTCACAAAGTGGCTAGAGGCCACCCCTGTGGTCAGTATCACCCAGGGTGCTGCTATTGCCTTCCTCAAGTCAATTACCTATAGATTTGGGGTCCCAAGCCGTATCATTACGGACAACGGGACCTAGTTCAAAAGTCAGCTCTTCCAAGAGTATTGCGAGGGCATTGGTGTAACACCCCAGGTGTTTATATTCCGCTCGACAACGAGTACGGATTTAAACACGTAATCAGTGAATAAAACGGATGTTAAATTTTAAACATCTTCGCTTATCGCGATTTTAATATCGCATCTGTTCCGTTTGTCGCGAGTGCGACATCATTTTTACTTCTATTTATCCTGGCTCATCCTAAATTTTCGTGATGTTCGGAACGTCGTGTTCCGAAAATCGGTGTGTCCGGTGATTATTTAAAATTCATCGCTCGCGCGAACACGAATTCGGAAGCCCGAACTCACTCGGATGATTTTATCCCGAGCCAATTAAATAGAACTCGATGACTAAGCTTCCAATGTAAAATAATTTAATCTCCTTTTTGTCATCCGTGACATCGCGTCTACAGATTTTTAATTAAATTGTTTTCTAACCGAGTGTTCGGTTAACGCACAGACTTCGTCCAAAATCCACTGAATCAGATGCAGATTAAAATAACAAAGCTAAAATATGTTTAATTCGGTCCGTTGCTTTTCGCCTTGATTTTAAAAGGTGAATTAACGGTACGAATTCATCCTACTCCCGAGTATTCGCTAAATCAAAACCGTGACTGCGCGACCGGGAATTATAATTGAGTTTTGATTCTCTGGTAAATTACCGTGGCCATGGAATCATGTGTTCTGATCGCAGCTCTAATTTATCAGGTTACGAATTAAATCAAACCATGTCGCCAGTATTGTCGACCCTGTAGTTATCGCTAAAAATCTGGATTTAAGAATATCTACGATTTTCTATAAGAAAAAGAAGAAATAAAAAAAAGATGGGGATAGAAATTCAATTTACCTTGTTATCTAGCAGTCTTATCTCGGCATTGTTCTGGGATTTTTTTGAGCACGTCATCAACCTTATCTCCTACTCAACGTTATCTCCTACGTGTTCTCATCCCAAGTTGTTTTCTATGATCTAAAAGCCATCGTCTCCTTTCCCTCTTTCTAGACACGGGAGCAGAAGCTCGTCCTGGAGTTTGCCGATGTCCGGCTCCTTCTACCAGCCCAACACGTTGGCTCTCTATACTGCTCCTTCAACATGCACTCACTCCCTCACGCTGGAAGTTGCTCAGCTGCTCGCCCTGATTCCTGCACCTAGCTCACGTGCGTCGACGGGGCAGCTGTAGTGCCAGTCTCCAAGCCTGAACGTCGCCAAATCTTGTGCTGTCCTTAACCGTGCCGTCAACCAGCCCGCCGCCGACCACGCCGTGGTCTGACTCGGTCACGCGCTCGGCTGCTTGGTGGCCAACCGGCGCTGCCCCTAGTGCCCTTCCAGGCTGCTGGACACGCGCGCAGCTCCCTCGAGGTTCCTCTCCATGGCTGTGCTGGTGCTAGTCGCCTCACTCGCCGATGACTCCACAGCTGGACGCACGAGCTTGCTCCTACGTCAACCTCGTTGTCGTCTCAGACATCGCATCGTCGTGGGTATCAGCAGAACGCCGGAGCTGTATCTGTGTCCTTGCCTCGCCGGTCCGCCCTTCGCTATCGTCGGGTGTTCGGTAAAAATCTTGAAGCAGGAAGGTTCACGTGAAATTTCTAATCACTTAGATACTGGTGAGTTACATAGCTACTCCTGCTTTTTAGTGGATAAATAGAACGGTTAAATATATTAGTTGCGATAATTTTCTCGTCGTGGTTAGGATGCATTGCGACTGTATTAGACATTAGCTGATGTGTCACATATACGATGCATATTTGAATTGGTGACGTAAAGGTTAGGTCTGGTATTTTATTAATTGGCTACCATCATATTTTTTGGGGTTATGCCAGTTTTATTCGATGCTCGGCTCTAATAGTCATTATTTTCTATATTCGGTGACCGATTAAACATCGTAGGGAGATGAGAGTGTAAATTAGACAAGGAATGCTTAGGTAGATGTGTAGGTCTGGTACGCTAGAATCAATTATAGGTCTACGACATGAAGTATAACGATGATGTGTGGTATAGGTTTAGTGTTTCCAATGACTAGCCGATGTGTTCATCTCGAGTAACCGATTCTATTGGTTTGAGGTAAGGCTCGAACCGGAATCCACTATCGATGTCGTAGTTTCGAGTGAGTTTAGTATTAGTGCTGTATTTAACGTGTAATCGATGAAAAGCCCGGATTAGTATTCGTTAATCGATGTAGTGGATCTGAGCTAAATTTATTATTGGCGCACATTTTTGTAGTCAGATTGTTAGATAGATTGAATAAATATGAGTGATGTGAAATAAAATTAAGATAGTTCTTTGTGAGTGTTGTGGTATAATTTACAAGGCGAGGGATAAGTTTAGCATTTAATTAATTAACCGTTAAGTTGTGTTTAGGCTAATTGTGTTAAATATGTATAGTTTGTTGTTTCATGATGTTTGCGTTAGATTCGGTTAATCTAGATAAGCGTAATCATTGCGCTCAGTCGTATGTCGATAACTAGTGTTTCCGTATGAAATGGTATAATGCCTCGCTGCTAGGTGTTTAATTCACTATCGCGTAATACTATTTAGGTTTGTAATATTTTCGTCGATATGCATTCATGTGCATAATGCATTTCATTCAGGTACGTTAAATAATCGCGTGATGCGGAAGACGAGCCAAGTCGACCCCAAGCGCGGGCTAATCCGCAAGATGAATCTGATGAATCAACCTGAAGATGGTTAAATCAAGCAAGTGCTCGGTCGAAGAATACTCGTCAAGCGGACGTCACCTAACAACACTAACCTAGTGTTACTCAAGCAAGCCCCGGTGCATTTGCCACCTCCTTGTGTTTTAAAAATCTTTTTCACTTGCTTGATGCATTAGGTGATAGGAGTTGATTGCTAAAACAATTCCTGCATTACCTTCCTTGAACTTGATTACCTTCCTTGATCACCTGTTTTACAAAAGATTTTTTATGCTTAGCATTGCTTTAGAAAAACAAAATGTTTTGTTTTTACAAGAGTTGATGTGGCAAAAGTGGGTGGGATGTTTTCGAAAATAAAACTTGATGGTGGATCCATCAGGGCCTTGATGGATTCAACATCGGAAAAGATGTACCTCTGCCAGGTACCAAACTTTGGGTTTGAAATGATTAAGCTGAGACCGGGCGGGTGACTTGCACGAGAAAGGAGTCTCGGTGTAGTGTCTCCGTCTGAGTCGATTAAGGACCGTCTCGATGTAGGCCTGCTGACCGAGGACCCTTTAACTGGTCACATGCCTCGTCATGGGTAAGCCTTGCCTCGGGCAGACTAAGGCCAGAATAAGATAACACGAAATGGGCGTGGAGCGGTGGCGAGAGTAGCGTGTACCCTCTGTGGCAAGAGGCTGGACGGTGGTGTATCTGTGCTCTCGGTTTGCGTGAACCTGATCTGGTCTTAAGAACCCCGGTGGCGGGTTGACATATGCAAGGGTTAAGTGCTACATATGTCGTGTGATTGGAGATCCTCAGCTGAGTATAATCGATTCGGATCGCCGTACCTCCGCGGTTATGGAGACTTGGCCACTGACTTACACGTAGCAATCCAGTGAAGATGAAGGGTTGATAAGAAATTGGCTAGTGCAGGTCAAGTGCTTGAACTAGGGTAGACAGAACTCTAGATGCAGGTAATTTTACCTAACCTGACAATAAAATTGGGTTTTAAGGATCCACTCCTAGTAAGCTTTTCTGCAAAACAGAGTCGTTGATTCTTGATAAGCCATACCTTGACCCCCTTAAGCCAGCATACCCTTGAGAGTCTTTTCTTTAGTCGGGTAAGTCTTGCTGAGTAATTCCATACTCAGGGTTTTATTCCGTGTTGTTTTTCAGGTTCTAACCTTGTGCTGCTGTGATGGTGTTAAGTGCCGGTGGGCTCGGCCTTCTTATAAGTCTAAGTAACTCCCTTATACTTCTTATTGAGGATGGTCACTTAAGCTAGCATATATTTCAAACTTATACTTTTGTAACCACTCCGATAAAATAATATAAAATTTTTGTAACTTGTAAAATTTGGTAATAGTATTTCCGCTGCAAAAATATTGGTGTGTGTGATTTGTATTACTTAATCCCGCGATTCTGGTTGAAAGTGGTTTATCCGATGTCCTTGGGGCAATCGGACAGATCCTGTTGAGTTATCTGGTGCACATGCATGGCCGTCTGAGGTCTTTGGGACAAGGACGGGTGCATGTGGGCCCAATAACTTGGAGGTTCTGCCACAATTGGCACCCAGCTCTACTTTGCGTCTGTGGCTCATCCCATGAGCAACGGCCAAGCTGAGAGGGCAAATGCAAAAATCCTCAGGGGACTCAACACACGCACCTATGACTGCTTAAAAAAGCATGGTGCAAATTGGGTCAACAAGCTTCCGAGCGTACTATGGGGGAACCGGACCACACCCAGCCGAGCTACCAGGGAGACCCCGTTCTTCCTGGTCTACAGGGCTGAAACCTGTCTTCCCCCAGAAATTATTATGGGCTCGCCACGGGTCCAGTCTTTCGATGAATCTATGTAGGAACAACTATGACGTGAGGACGTGGACTTCATCGACGAACGTAGATGGCGAGCGGCGATCCGAAATGCACTGTACAACCAAGCGCTCATGCGCTACCACCAGCGGTTTGTGCATAGTAGGGAGCTCAGGGTCGAGGACCTAGTCCTAAGGCGAGTACTAAACTGAGAAGGGCTCCGCAAACTCTCCCCCAGTTGGGAAGGACCCTTCAAGGTGACGGAAATATGTCAACCCAGGTGTGTCCGCCTTGCCACAACAGAAGGAGTACCTCTTCCCAGTCCCTGGAATATAGAGCATCTCCGTAAGTTCTATCCATAAAAGCAAAACTGGGGGTTGAGTTTTCTTCCTTTGTAACTAGGTTGCGCATATGTGTACGTCAATCCGGTGAGGCCCGCCCTCGTAAACCCGGTCTGTTGGTCTACACCGATGTATATCAAGTTATAAAGAAAAGATTTACCCCCCAGATGTGCTTTTGTGATGGTTTTATTCTACTTCAATTTACAAGCATTATTTTTTATCTAACCCACCCATACAGTCTCCCACCCTTGCTGGTATGATGACATCCGAATTGAGTAGCTAGGCTTGCAGTTCAGGACCCCTCTACTGTTGCAGGGGGTACGACAACCTGGGGTCCAGTTATAGAGAATGGGCGCTCGTCCCCTGGAGTGGTCTGAAGCTGTGTAGCTGCTTAGCATGGTTCCGTACCCTAAGCCTACATGCTCCACCACTCTGCAACGGGTGCCCTAGTATTTGGAACTGTGATCCTGTGGGTCCGGGCATACGGCTTGGCTTTCCAGGCTAAATCCTGCAGGTCCTGTTGCATGAATCAAAGGATGAAAGATACCAGATGGTGGGTCCTATGGGTGTGCTCCTAAAACTTCAAAGCCGAAGCTGTGTGCAGGTCCAGGTACCAGTCCAGAGGTAGGTAGTCTCAAACTATAGAGACTACCGCCTAGGGGCCATCAATTTTTTCTTTGGTATACTGGTATCCAGCCTCGACACGTCGAGCCTACCTCCTAGGGGGGCAAGTACCAGGTGGAAGTTGATGACGCTACACATAGCAAGGGCAAATAACATACTGATAAGTTCCAATGCTGCTTGATTAACGGTTCTTAAAGTATGTTTCATGGCCAAATGTTATTACAGCCGCCCCCCAGCGGAACCCTCGCCTTGTCTCTATAGGTTCAGCTATTTGGCGTCAGCAGGATCACGCTGAAAGCATGCGGCCACCATCTCCACTGCATCTTGTACACTCTCCCGGGTGGCATCTTCTGTGGCGGCTACCGGACCATTGATCACCGGCGCTAAGGATATGGCGGGGTCGTGACTCCGGAAGCACGTCAGGACGTAGTCTACCATCGCCCAGTAGAGCTTGCTGCCCTCTGCCTCTAGGCGGGCGCCAAGGATCTGATCCAGGCACTAGAGGCGATCGGCGGCAGAATCCAGCACCGGGAGGGCATCGAAGATCAACACTGGCGGCTCGGACACTGGGATGGGGCTCATCCCTAGTGGCACCAGTGTCGTGCTTGCCTCGTCGGCCCACTCGGCAATGCGCTGGACCCCGGCGCGGTGTTCTGCTTGGAGATCTTCAAGGGCCTTTCTGGTGGCCTCCATCGCCTGGGGACCCGGCGCTGCCTGCTCCGCATTGAACTAGCGGATCTGCTCCTCCAGCTTCCTCTCCTTTTCCTATGCTTCGAGCTCGTGCTCAGCCAGCAAGTCGCCTCGTCGGGTGAGCATTTCTTCCCTGAAGGTGAGATCTGTCTCTCGCCTGGCGAGATCCGTCTCCCGCCTGTCCAAGGACAGCTCCTTCTCCTTAAGGTTTTCCTCGGCGAGGGCGACGTCACTGGCCTTGCTGCCATTTCTGTAGCCTTTCCATGGTCTTTACCTACTGGGCCCGCTGGGCTTCCAGAGTCTTGTCCAGAGCACTCAGTTTGACCTGGTACTCCATCATCAGGGCCTCCCTCTAGGTCATGGTTTCCTCCCTCCTGGCCACTTTCTTCTCCCTCCGAGTCGCCTCCAGCTCCCTAGCACACACCCTCTGGAGGTCTTTCTTGTACTCCTTGCGGTCCCGCTCGAGTTGGGACCGCTCAGAGGTGAACTGTCGGGACGCCATCTTGGTGTGCTCCTCCAGTTGGGTGCGCCAGTCACTAAGGCGCTGGTGCTCAGCTTCAAGTGCCTCCCACTCCCACAAGATTGCTGCCTCAGTTTCACTAAGAACCTGGTGGGCGCGGGACAGCATGCGGGGGAGGGGGACTGGCGCCGCTTCTCGCTCGACACCTGACCAGAGTCGCCGCCCAAATATCACCTCCATCTCCTCCGGAGCAGGCAGGGGGACGGAGCTGGACGCACCCCCTATGTAACCCCAATGTTGGGAATGGGCGCAGATCCCCCAGCTAGGGCCTTCTCCGCCGCTGTGACGCTGCCTGACGCTGGCGCCACTGCCGCCGGATCCCCAGCTGGGGCATGGGAGGCCGGTGGCACTGTCCTAGCAGCAGCTAGGAGCGGACCACTGGCACCACCCTCAACGGATCCCGGCTGCTGAGAGCCAGACCCGTCGGTGGGCTTGGTATCTGGTGGAGGAGGTGTGGCCTTGGGAGCAGCGGAGGAAGAAGTCCTGGCAAACAGATAATGGGTTAAGACTTTTCAGCATGATGATTAGGCATGTGGAAAAAGGGATTACACTTACTTGGGGCCTTAGACTTTCCAGTGACCCTGGAAGTGAGGCGATCGCCGCTCCTGCTGTTGTTGCCGCACTGGCTGTGGCTGCTGCTGCTGCTGAGGTCACTGCTGCTGCCCTCCTGCTGCTGTTGCTGCTACTGGTGCTCCTAGGGGTGATCACCCCCGAATGGTGGTGGTGGTGGCGGGATTGGGGAACTGACGCGCCTCTACGCGTCGTGGGCCTGGGAGCTGGCCTCCTCGGTCCCATCTGCAGCCTTCTAGCGCTTCTGGGCGGGCTCCGAAACGAGTGACCCATCAGTGCGACGCAGCCTGCGTCGCCTCTCCTCCTTCGACCCCCGGAGCTACCTGGGGCGGAGGCACTGCTTGTAGCCCCTTTGCCCTTGTCCAAGGGGCTGGGGGCCATGGCGGGTTTGGCACTGGGAGCCACACCGACGAGCTGGGGACCCCCAGCCGGTGCACCAGAAATCTGGATCCCGCGGAGGGGGTCCCGGCCGCCGGTCTGGCGAACCGCCACACCGCTGTCATCGAGGGTCAGCAACGTGTCCAAGATCACCGTCCTCAGGCCTGGGTCATCACAGAGCGTCATGATGTCCTGGGGGAGTATTAGGGATTTAGGGACAAAAGTGTCCCTCGTAATCCTCTCACTAAGAGTTCCAGCTTGTCCTAGGACAGATCGGTACCCGGCCAGCGTTGGATCCTACAGATGTCGTTCGGGCTGGCGAACCAGCAGGACAGGCGTGGCCTCTTCTGCAACGGCGCGATCCGGCGCTTCAGGAGATCGCCGACCACGTGCATTGATGTCAGGCCGCCCGTGGCCAAGACCTTGATCCTGTCTAATACGGGCAGGAACTCTGGCGAGAAGGATGGCTTGGTCCTCCATTTGTTGCGGTCGAGTGCTGGCCCATTGCTCGGTAGGATGAGGCGGTTTTTGGCCTCGGTGCTGGCGATCACCCAGTCGCTGCGCCAGTTTTCCCACCTTGCACCACCAAAGGTGGGGATGTAGACTATGGCCAGATCTGGCCTTGTCTGAAAGTAGTAGGCATCGATGTGGTCCCTAGTCTTCCCGGACCTGACCAGCACGAAGAAATAGCGGAAGAGGGAAGTGCAGGGGCCACACCTACGAACATCTCACAGAGGTGGACGAAGATTGCTGCCTGGAGGATGAAGTGGGGCGTGAGGTGTTGAAGTTGAAGCCCGAACTCCTCTAGTAGTAGGAGGAAGAAGGGAGAAATCGGTAGCGCCAACCCACAAGAAATGTATGAGGTGAACAGCACAAACTCCCCGGCGGCGAGATTGCCAAGGGGGACAACGCCGGCACGGATTCTTCTGAAGAGCCCTGGCGCGCTCCACCCAAGCAGGCCACGCACCAGATTGATCTCTTCCTCAGCCTGAAAGCGATCAGGATGACCGAGCAAAACCATGGCGTGTGCGGCAGCGTGAGCGTGGAACAGAGGAGCACGAAGGCAAAGGGGCGCAACCGATTGGGAAAGAACGCAAAAAGGTATCTGCTGCACGCGGGGTGAATCCTTTTTAGGGAAACTCTCTCGCGCGCCCCTGAATCGCCGCAGGAAATCCCGTTTGATGGGCACCTAGGACCCAAGCACCCCAGTCTGTGACACGGGGGCTTGGGTCAACAAGTCATACGGTTTGTGTGCTGGATTTCGGGTGCGCAAAGAGAGGGGTGTGAACCGCCGCACGTGATAGCGCACCCCTTGGGGCCGCTGCAGAAGACAAAAGGTAATTTTTAAACCAATGCAGCGGCAACGAGGCGCTCCACGCGTGGCCCGACGAAACCGCTAGGCGTGGGGGGCCATAGGTCAGTCAGCCGCGGGACAGATATGGCAGTTGACGTGCCGAAGGCTGATTGATAGTGGGTGTGTCAGCAGACGTGCTAAATAAGCGCGCCAATCACCGATCAGGCCATGTTGAGGCAAAATACAAGCTTTGGCCCCACCTACAGGCTCGCATCCTCCCCTGAGGTGGGCCCGGGGGCCACTGTCGGTACCCTGAAACTAGGGTACCCCTTACTGATGTATAAACGCAGTACCCACGTGGCTATTTTTAGTCGCGTGGTAAAAGAGCTGTATGTGGAACCAGGCCATGACTCGCCCAAGCCTCGGGCGACTACTCTGGGCCAGCAACAGCACCTCACCCCACCACATGGGCAGGTCTGGTGCCGCCACGTGTCTAGAGTAAGTGGCATACTCTGAGGCATCAGCAGCGAGTCCAGACCCCCATGGGAAGGTGACGGACCCCTGTATATACGGTCCGGGCCTCCAAGCTTGGCCCAAGACCTCCACGTGTGCGAATCGGAGCCCTAGAATGGGATCTAGACCCCACTGTATGGGGTCTAGGCTGCCCACAATGGGGTCCCAAGGTTCCAAGACATAGCATACCCGGGCCTTAAACAGGACCCAGGCGGGTGTCCGGTACCGACACGTGTCCAGACTTGATCTGGTGGGATCCGGACCTTATCACATACACTCCTGCTCCCCGCCTAGGCGGAGGCCCGATGCTACCACGTGGTCTAATGTGCGCGGCGTAAGCCAACAGGCGGAACCTGGCATGAAGCCTCTGGGCTACGCGTGTCTTTGCATTCATTACGGATAAGACGTGCGCCTGTCCATTCCAGTGACAGACAGCGTGCCCAGTCCATGCTGCGTGGGATGTGCCGTTACTCACACGTTACCATAGCAAAGACAATGACTCACCATTACTCGCTCGTTTCCAAGAAAAGGGTTACTGCCTATCAATGTTGCATGGACTGCAGTCATCATGACTCTCGCTGATTACTCATGCATTACTAAGGTGGAGGGAATCTGAACGGCTCCGCCTATACGCCTCTACTCATGTGTGCTATCAGCATTAATTATTCACATAATGTATTCCTTCCATTATGCTTCTGGGCCCGCATGTCGGGGCTCAGCACCCTTGTATGTACCTCCCTTAAACTATAAAAAGGAGGGGACACAGTGTTACAAGGGACACGGTCAATACAGCTTAAGGACAGTGGATGTAGGGTATTATGCTCCAGCGGCCTAAACCACTATAAACCATCGAGTGTTCTTGTGTTCCTCCAAAATTCACCAATCAGGCGAATGCTTAGGCCCCCTCCTCATCTAAGGATTAGGGCGGGTGCATTCAGCCACCCGACCGGAGGATTTCCCACCGACAGGTTTGATCGGCCTAAGGCAAGAGGGAATCACGGTTTGTGGGTAAAGTGCGCAACCTCTGTAGAGTGTTATGAAACCGATATATCTGCCTTGCTCGCGGTTATGAGCGACCAAGGGAGCTCCATTGATTAGAGATACTTTGATCAGAGATGTTTGGTTTACAGGTGGTGATGAGGATGATGGTTTTGGTTATGACTATGGTAATGGTAAGTGGTATTCTTTTTGTTTGGAAAGGGTACATTAGGTTAATAACTTGGGTTAATGCTAAAACCTGGCTTTCTACTAGTAATAATAACCTGACCAACTAAAAGCAACCGCTTGACTAAGCTCCACATAAAGCTAGTTCACTACAGCCAAACGGGACATATTGCTGAGTATGTTGATGTGTACTCAACCTTGCTTTACACACCAAACCCCCCCTAGGTTGTCCGCGTTGCAACCACTGCTCGGGTGAAGATGAAGCCGTGGAGGAGGATTTCTAGGAGTTCCAAGAGTACGACGAGTTCTAGGCATGGGTTAGTGGCAAACCACCAGTCGGCTACCTGTGTAGGCCATGTGTATCTACGTTTCTTTTCCGCACTTCGATAATTGTTAAAGACTATGTGGATGTTTCGGACATCATGATGTAATCGACTATTTCCTTCTTTTATACTATTATTTGAGCACTGTGTGATGATGTCTAGTTATGTAACTGCTGTGTACGTGAACTGCTGATCCTGGCACATACATGATTCGCATTCGGTTTGCCTTCTAAAACTGGGTGTGACATAGGTGGTATCAAAGCCAGGCTGACTGTAGGACCGCTAACTTAGAGTAGATTGGTCGTTCTAAGGATTATAGACCCCTATTCTCACCTTGACTTTGGTACCCCTTCAAAAGTTGGTCATATCGACCAAACCTATGTTCTACTATATATATATTATACCTTGCTGAAAATCTTGTTTTATTCTAATCCCTTATTTTTTATGGTTTACTTACTGGTTATATTAGTTCTGTTCTCACTCTTATGCTTACGGTGTCTTTTATAGATGGCTCGTCTTAGACACACTGCACGGAAGTCCGTCATTCCTTTCTTGCCTTCTCGTCTTGCTGAGCGTCCGCTTCGCCGTCTAGTGACTAGTCAGTTTAGCCACTTGGAGAGGCTGCACCACCGCCTGCACGAGGAGCAGGAGCGTCGACGACAGGAGCTGGAGCAGCAGGGCTCTTCTTTCTTGCTTCAATAGGAGATAGAGTCTGTGACGAGCTGCTCCCCTGTGCTCCCACTAGAGATGCCCCTTGCACCACCACTGAGCGCCCCAGCCATTGGAGTAGCTGCTGGATGAGACCTAGACGACGGAGGTGGCGACAGCAGCTCGAGCCACAGCACCGACCTTTCAACCAACCAGGAGCCGGAAGGATGGGTTGCTCGACCCATCACTTGCGACGCCGCTCGTGGGTGTCACTTCCACGACGCGCTCGACACCCTGCTGCGCTAGGCACTCGATCGGCGCACTTGGTCTATCAAGTATCGTTGTGTTGTCTTCCAGCACAGTCGCAGGGTTTACCCGGACCGTTGGGAGGCGACCTGCTTGATGCGCCGTCTGGAGAACAGTCTCCAGGGTGCGAAGGTCTGCTCATAGCACTATTCTATCTCTGAGCAGGACTCAGCTGAGGCGGTCATGCAAGATGTCGCATGGCATGCGCTTCCGCACTATTGCTCAGTGCTCGGTGGGGTGGCCGATGATCTTAACCTGAGGTATTACCCCCGCCGTCCATCTGGCAGCACAGGAGGCGTGGTTGTCTCACCGGTCGGTGAGGATAATCCTAGGTTGAGCAGCACAGTCAACCTAGACGTCGTGCTAACACACGGAGCTGGACCATGCATTAGACGAGCTGAGTAGGGCTCGTGCTGAGATCGCCCAGTTGCGGGCGGAGCGCACGGAGCATCGTCACCTGGAGGATGGCTCCCCCGCTCCAATCGAGACTTAGCACGATTACCGCTCACCTCAGCGTGGACACCATGCTTATGGTAACCCTGACTGCAGGACCAAGATAAATTTAGAACCATGGGTCGTCAGCGTCAGACCTTGTAATTACTGCAAAAATATATATATAGAAGTTATAGTCTTAGCATTAGTCTTACTCTTAGTTAGTCTTAGTTAGACAGGGTAGTTTGCTTATCCTGTGTTTTTTATGTTTGTCATGATGAACTATGATGGATTTGGATCTTTGTAATGACTGTCACCAGAGTGTGGATATCCCCTTGCACTTTGGTTTACCTATTAAATATTAATAAAATTAGTTATCTAGTTGGGAAGCCCTTTTGTTCTACTTTCCTCTTTATTTGAGAAGTTGTGTTTGCCTGTGTTGGAAGTCAGTGAAGATGTTCATCTATTCAGTACTGTGGAAGGATTCTATACTCTTTTCTTATGCTGCAAGTTGCAAGATCAGTTCTGATGTGTGATTGCATTCTGCAGATTTTAGACAACTGGCGTAGAGGAGGAAGGCGTGCTCAGCAGGAGCAGGCAGCCCCGCAAGATGAGGCACCCCATCAGCAGCTGCCACCCCCGCCCCTGATGACGATAGAGCAGATGTTCCTAATGCAGACTCAGGCAGTTCAAGCCATCGGTCAGACTCTGGCCGCCATTCAGCAGCAGCAGCATCAGCCCCCACCTCAACCTCAGATACCTCAGATGCCCAGAGACAAGCGTGCTAAATTCATGAGAGGTCATCCCCCAGTGTTCGCTCACTCTTCTGACCCCATGGATGCTGAAGATTGGCTACGCACTGTGGAGCGGGAGTTGCACACCGCTCAATGTGACGACAGGGAGAAAGTTCAGTATGGTCCCCGTTTGTTGAGAGGAGCAGCTCAGTCTTGGTGGGAGTCCTATCTCGCCACCCATGCCAACTCCGACACTATCACCTAGGAAGAATTCAGAGACAATTTCCACCAGTACCATGTTCCCGCAGGTCTGATGACAGTGAAGAAGGAGGAGTTCCTGGCGCTCAAGCAAGGACCTATGTCTGTCAGTGAGTACCGAGACAAGTTTCTGCAGCTATCCTGCTATGCTCCTGAGGATGTCAACACAGACGCCAAGAGGCAGTATTGTTTCTTGAGAGGCTTAGTTGACCCTCTGTAGTATCAGCTGATGAATCATACCTTCCTCACATTTCAGCACCTGATCGACAGAGCGATCATGACAGAGAAGAGGTGCAAGGAGACGGAGGATCGCAAGCGTAAGATTGGTGGACCCCAGCCTGGAAGCAGCAATCGCCCCCATTTCTCAGGCAACTTGCCTCAACAGTTCAAGCAGAATCATCGTCTGCCTCAGCAGCACTTTCAAAGGCAGTACCCCCAGCACTAGCAGCAGAATCGCCAGAACAACTAGTCAGGAGGAGGTCAGTTTCAGAGGCAGAATCAGCAGGCACCTCGTCTTCCCGCCCCAGTAACCAACCAGAACAGTCAAGCTTCCCCAGTCCAAGGCGGAAGTAGAGCATGTTTCCATTGTGGAGAGCAAGGCCATTGGGTGATGCAATGTCCGAAGAAGGCAGCCCAGCAGCAGTCAGGCCCTAGTGCCCCAGCAAAGCAGAATGTGCCCCAACCTGGAGCAGGCAACCGCTCTCAGCCACGCTACAACCCTGAGAGACTAAACCATTTAGAAGCTGAAGCAGTTCAGGAAACACCCGGCATGATAGTAGGTATGTTTCCAGTCGACTCCCATATTGCAGAAGTGTTATTTGATACTAGAGTAATGCATTCATTTATTACTGCATCATGGGTAGAAGCACATAATCTTCCAATAACTACCATGTCAACACCCATTCAAATTGACTCAGCCGATGGTAAAATTCAAGCCGATAGCATTTTCTTGAATGTAAGTGTGGAAATAAGGGGGATAGCGTTTCTCGCTAATCTCATAGTAATGGGTACTCAGGGAATAGATGTCATTCTAGCGATGAATTGGCTAGATAAGTACCAAGCAATTATCAGTTGTGACAAAAGGACAATTAAGTTGGTGTCTCCACTAGGAGAAGAGGTGGTAGCTGAGTTAGTCTCACCTGAGCCAAGGAAAGGGAGTTGTTATCAGATGCCTATTGATAGCAAGGAGGCAGATCCACTCGAGATTATCAAGGTTGTGTCAGAATTTCCAGATGTGTTCTCGGAAGACTTACCAGGTATGCCACCTGAGCGGAAAGTTGAGTTTGCCATAGAGCTTCTTCCTGGCACCGCCCCTATTTCTAAAAGAGCTTACAGAGTATCCTGACTAGAGTTAGTTGAACTTAAGAAGCAGATTGATGAGCTATCAGAAAAGGGTTATATAAGGCCAAGCACCTTGCCTTGGGTCGCCCCTGTCCTGTTCGTGGAGAAGAAAGATGGCACCAGAAGGATGTGTATCGATTATCGAGCTCTGAATGAGGTCACAATCAAGAACAAGTACCCCTTGCCCAGAATAGAAGATTTGTTTGACCAGTTGAGAGGAGCCAGCGTGTTCTCAAAGATAGATCTGACGTCAGGTTATCACCAGCTCAGGATCCGACCCTCAGACATTCCGAAGACGGCATTCATTACCAAGTATGGGTTGTATGAGTTCACGGTTATGTCTTTTGGCCTAACGAATGCACCAGCCTTTTTCATGAATCTGATGAACAGTGTATTCATGGATTACCTCGATAAGTTTATGGTGCTATTTATTGATGATATTCTTATATATTCTCAAAGTGAGGAAGAACATGTGGCTCATTTGAAGATGGTATTGCAGAGATTGCGAGAGCACCAGTTGTATGCGAAGTTGAGCAAGTGCGAGTTCTAGATCAATGAAATCCTGTTCTTAGGTCACATAATAAACAAAGAAGGATTAGCTGTGGATCCAAAGAAGGTAGCAGATATTCTGAACTGGAAAGCGCAAACAGATGCTCGAGGAATCAAGAGCTTCATTGGAATGGCCGGATATTATCGATGATTCATTGAAGGGTTTTCGAAGATTGCGAAACCGATGACAGTGTTGCTAGGCAATAAAGTTGAGTTCAAGTGGACCCAGAAATGTCAAGAAGCCTTTGAAACGCTGAAAGAGAAGCTGACTACAGCGCCTGTCTTAGTCTTGTCTGATGTGCACAAGCCCTTCTTATTGTATTATGACGCTTGTTACACTGGTTTGGGATGCGTGTTGATGCAGGAGGGAAGAGTTGTGGCTTACTCGTCCCGACAGCTGAAGGTTCATGAGAAGAATTATCCAATCCATGACCTAGAGTTGGCAGCAGTGGTTCATGCACTAAAGACATGGAGGCACTATCTGTATGGGCAGAAATACGATGTTTACACAGACCACAAGAGTCTGAAGTACATATTCACTCAGTCGGAGCTGAATTTGAGGCAAAGAAGATGGTTAGAGTTGATCAAAGACTATGAATTGGAGATTCATTACCATCCAGGCAAAGCGAACGTGGTAGTAGATGCTCTGAGCAGGAAAAGTCAAGTCAATATGATGGTCGCTCATCCGATGCCTTATGAGTTGGCCAAAGAGTTTGACAGGTTGAGCCTCGGATTTCTGAATAATGTGTGAGGAGTAACAGTTGAGTTAGAACCCACCTTAGAGAGGGAGATCAAAGAAGCACAGAAGAATGATGAGAAGATCAGTGAAATCCAACAACTGATTCTGGAAGGAAGAGGCAAAGATTTTCGGGAAGATGCAGAAGGTGTGGTATGGTTCAAGGACCGTTTGTGTGTTCCCAATGTCCAGTCCATTCGGGAGTTGATCCTCAAATAAGCTCATGAGTTAGATTATTCTATACACTCTAGAAGTGAGAAGATGTATCAGGATCTGAAGAAGAAATTCTGGTGGTACGGAATGAAAAGGGAGATCGCAGAGCATGTGGCTATATGTGACAGTTGTCAAAGGATCAAGGCAGAGCATCAGAGGCCAGCTAGATTGTTGCAGTCATTAAGAATTCCTCAGTGGAAATGGGATGAAATCAGGATGGACTTCATAGTCAGATTGCCTCGCACTCGAGCCGCTACGATTCCATTTGGGTAGTGGTGGACCGCCTAACCAAGTCAACCCACTTCATAACAGTCAAGACCAACTACAGCAGTGCAGTATTTGCAGAATTGTACATGTCTCGGATCATTTGTCTTCACGGTGTGCCAAAGAAGATAGTGTCAGACAGAGGAACGCAGTTCACCTCTCATTTCTAGCAGCAATTGCATGAAGCCTTGGGTACACATCTGAATTTCAGTTCAGCTTACCATCCGCAGACAGACAGCCAGACTGAAAGAACTAATCAAATACTCGAAGATATGTTGAGAGCTTGTGTGTTGCAAGATCAGCTTGAAGATGTCACCATTTCAGGCGCTTTATGGAAGGAGTTGTAGAACTCCGTTGCAATGGGATCAGCCTAGAGAAAAGCAAGTGGTTGGGCCAGACATTTTGCTCAAAGCTGAAGAGAACATCAAGATGGTTCGGGAGAACCTAAAGATAGCGCAGTCAAGGCAGCAAAGTTATGCAGATACAAGAAGGAGAGAGCTGAGTTTCAAAGTCGGAGATTTTGTCTACCAGAAAGTATCACCTATCAGAAGAGTCAAAAGATTCAAAGTCAAAGGCAAGCTAGCACCCCGCTATGTCAGTTCGTATCAGATTCTTGCAAAGCGTGGAGAAGTGGCCTATCAGCTCGGTCTGCTAGAGAGTTTGTCAGCGGTGCATGATGTCTTTCATGTGTCTTAGTTGAAGAAGTGTCTGCGTGTGCCAGAAGAGCAGTTGCCAGTGGAAGGTCTAGAGGTCCAGGAGGACTTGACCTACATAGAGAAGCCAGTGCAGATTCTCGAGACTACAGATAGAGTCACCCGGAGGAAAACTATCCGAATGTGCAAAGTCAGATGGGATCACCACTCTGAGGAAGAAGCAACCTAGGAGCGTGAAGATGATCTGATGGCCAAGTATCCTGAACTCTTTGCTAGCCAACCTTGAATCTCGAGGGCAAGATTCTTTTAAGGGGGATAGGTTTGTAACGCCCTGAATTTAGGGGTAGAATTTTTTTCTTCTTTTTACTCACCAAATTCAGGCGTTACTCTCTTTTCTCTTCCCGTTTCGCTCCTTCTTCCCAATTTCAAAGCGGTGTAGCGACTAGTGTCCGTATTACATGTAAACAAAACCTAAGTTGTCATGAGTTGTTGGGGACTTGTTCTCAAATGCTATGAGTTAAGAACAAGGCAACACAAAAGATGTTAAACGTTAGAGTCCTTCGTCCTTCGAAGCATTATTTCCCATGGGATATAATGATTTTCGGGCGAAGGTTATGAAGGACATACCTTCATCAGCACAAGATATAATAATGAAGAAGGAATCATATGAAGTATAAGAGATAACATAAACAATTATTGTTGGTGACTTGTCCTCAAATGCTTCGGATTGAGAACAAGGCAACATAAAAAGTGTTAAATGATAAGGTCCTTCGTCCTTTGAAACATCATTTCCCTTCGGGATATAATGTGCTCCGGACGAAGGTCACAAATAATATATCTTCGTAAGCGCAATAAATTATGACGAAGGACTTACACGCAACATAAAAAGTAATATAAACATTTAAATTTTATCACAATGTCATTTCTATTTTATTATCATATAACAATAGAAATGACCTCAAATTACAAGTGTACCTTCGGATTGCAGGAAGACAAAAGTACAAGGATGACGCGAAAGCAAATGCCGAGTCAGCGTGAACAGTACGGGAGTACTGTTCATCTATTTATAGACGTGGGACGCAGCCCATGTAAAATTACATTCATGCCCATTACATTTGCTAATGACTTATGGGAATCTGTCAAGGCCTAAGTAGTCTTTTCATCTTTAAGTCGGTTCCCCTTTCTGCTATCGCGCCGAAGCTTTCCTGCGCACAGCTTCGGCTGTGCACCATCCTTCGTACAGCTTGGTAATCAGCCCGTCCTCCATCTCAATCCCCCTTCGTCTGGCTTAGGCTTCGTCCTGACCGTACTCCATGTTCATAATTCTGAGTCCGAAGATACCTGTTCATATAATCCACTTGGAAAACATTGTCAAATCATGTTTTTGAGGACCTTCGGAGGACGAAGGCCCCCAACAGTAGCCCCTCGCAATATTAATTTGTTAATGATAAAAACACCTTCCCTTTGCTAGAATAGCAAAAGTCACTGACACGCGGGACCACACAGTTTCCGTCATATCGAGTGTATAAATAGGAGCCCGCCATAATTTGTTTGGTACGCTCTCTTGCCATCTGCTCCCGCTTACTAAATTTTTAGCTCTTGCACACTAGGATTTGCTGATCTTTTGGTTTTGAAGCTTCGGCTTTCAAAACAGTTTTTTAGTGTTTCCGAAGATGTCTGAAGATAAGAAGGTCACTGCTGAGATGAAGCTGAGTCTCGATGAAGAGAAGAACTTGGGGTTCCTTATAGCGATGGCGGAGACCAATACAGAAAAAATCACCAAGGAGATTCTGGAAGGTTTGTCTGAAGATACTGGTGACAGCGACAGTTATGATGCAGAAAGCTGTGGGGGAGAGTCCGAAGATCGACCATGGCAGCCAAGTCACACGGTTTTCGGGAAAACCACTATTAAGCAGAGTCATATTAACAATATGAGGGGGAGATATTTTCGAGATATATCTATTGTGAGGGCTGATGCTGGAGAAAAAACTTCTCCCACTCCCGAAGAAGATGAAGTCGTAATCTTCCGAAGCTTTCTCAAGGCTGGGCTTCGATTCCCCCTAAGCAGCTTTGTTGTCGAAGTCCTGAATACATTTCAAATCTACCTTCATCAAATTACTCCCGAAGCTATCATTAGAATGGGGATCTTTGTCTGGGCTGTGAGAAGCCAAGGTTTAGAACCAAATGCTAAAAGCTTTTGCAACATTCATGAGTTGTTATATGAGACGAAGCCCTGGGGGAAAGAACAATATCACAACAACTTTGGTTGCTACAGCTTCGGTGCCCGCACCGGGTCAAGCTGCCCCGTGCCAATCTTTCGGAAGAGGTGGCCCGGTGCCTGGATGACAGAATGGTTTTATGTAAAGAATGACTTGACAGCGCAGGAAGATATTAAAAGTATCATTATGCGTCCTATTTGGCAACGCTTCGGTCTCCGAAAACCGAAGATTGAAATGGATGAAGCAGCCGAAGAATGCCAAAGAGCCTTCGGCGTAATCTGCTCTTTTATTGGGACAAGGGACTTGGTCCAAGAGCATATTGCCTTCAGGGTGTGGCCACTTGCAGGAAAGTGGGAAATGCCGAAGGAAGCCATCAAAGAGTCTGACGAAGGTGGACTGGTCAGACTAAAATATACATTCAGATACGGGGATAAGTTTGCTGAGCCTGATGACGACTGGTTAAAAAGCATTGAAACCTTAAGTGACGACCTGCTTGGGGTGTATACGAAGGCCGAGAACACTACATTATCGGCAGCCTTCGGAGGCCGAAAGAAGAAAAGGCTCAACCGGGTATTTGATGCAATCGGGTTTGTCTACCCTGACTACCATTATCCGGTGCCGGGCCGCAAAAGAAAAAATACTTCTCCTGCAACAGAAATTGCCACAAGCGCTTCTAGTGAGCCAGCGCCGCAAAGAAAAAAGATGAAGGTGCTCACCCACCGGGCACGTTTTATTGAGCCGGCCATAGTGCCTGAATTTACCGGTGAAGTTTCCTTGGCCACTGAAACTATAGAGCCAGCTCCAGGGCCGAAAATCGAGGAAAAAACTGAAGCACCTTCAGCAGAGAAGGCAGAAAAACCGAGAATTGAAGAACCAAAAATATTGGAAATCTTAAGTCCTTCAGCAAGTGTCGAGACAATAAAAAATCAAAAGGGTCCATCGGTGACTCCGAAAAGAAAAAGAATGGTGAACGTGCTAGATGTTTTGGAGACAATTAAGTCTTCAAGCATAACCCCAAAGAAGACTGCTGAACTTGCTGAAGTGTCTACTGAAGCTTTAGTTGCTGAAGCTTCGAAGCAACAACCTGAAGCTGAAGCTGGGCCTTCAGAGCCCACCAAGGAACAATCTTTGGAAACCGAAAAAATAAAAATATCAGAACCAATTTTGGTTGAAGAAATTGACACTGCCGCCCCCGAAGCTCCTTCCAACATATGCGATTACATCGTGCGACATGCTTCGGGGAAGAAATTATCTGAAGAAGAGACTTATGAAGCCAATCACTATGCCAGAGAGTTAAAATATCCGAAGGGGGCAGTAGTGTTCAATGGGACAAATGAAGATGACTTCCTATACTGCCTCCCTGATAACAAAGAATTATCTGTCTGCCGGGAGATGGCTAGAAGTATGGGTTTTCCAAAGCTCGAAGCTGGATTATGTGCTATGACGAAGGAGGATCTCGCGGACAGTCTTGCGTACAATAGCCTAAAGGTATGGGAATTGGGCGCTTGGAAATTTTATAATTCGTAACTCATTCTTTTATTCTTATACCAACTTTTTTACATATAGGGTTTAATTCTAAGCAACGCATTGAGGGCACAAAAGAATGCCGAAGATGAGAGCTATGAAATTGCGTTCAACAACCTACGGTCAGAAGTTATTAAACTGAGAAACGAAGCTCTGGAAAAGGATAAGATTCTGCTTACATTGGTAGACAAGGTAAAAAAGGACGAAGCTGCCTCAAAGGTCCAGGCCGAAGCCCAAAAACGTGAGATTAAAGATCTTCAGAAACAGCTAGCTAGAGCTAAAGAGGAACGTGTGCTTGAAGAAACAAAACGAGAGCTTAGTGATCAACTGGCCAATCATTTAGAGATAAGTGTTAAGGAGCTTCGTGCATCCCAGAGAAAATGCTACGTTAAGTCTATAGAATGCGTCAAAAAGATAAAATCCAGCTTCGCCGGCGTTGGTGCATTCTCTAGTGAAGAGAATTTCTCAAGAGGCAATCCCGAAGGTCCACTGGAATGGATCAGTCACGAAGCAGAGGCCTTCGAGGAAATCCTGAGTAGCCGCGGTGACATCTGCGCTTTTTCGGGCGCTAGAGGAGTTGCTACTGTTTTGGGGAGGAAAGGTTGCGATCATATTAAGCTTCTTGCGCAATCCGAAGCCACTTTATCCGCTGAAGATATTAAAGACCCCTCGCCCGAAGCTAGCCAGGTTGGTGGAAAATTTTTCACCGACGTCTGGGACAATGGTGGCCGAGAAATGGCCCAGGAAATTATTCGAAGAAGCGAGCAAGGTATCCATGATGCTAGGGAAGTAGCCAAGGCCGCTGAAAAAAGCGCAGAGCCCAAAAGCCAAATAGGTACCAACTAGTGGTTTTTAGGTCTGTTTGATTTTCGATCTTGCTTATGGTTTGTAATAGTAACATAGACATATATTCTCTTCCCTCAGAACCTACCGGATCGTCTGCTGACCCTCACACGAAAGGGGATGACGAAATTAAACAAATGGCCGAAGCTATCATAGATAAAGTTGTTGAACAACTTCTAAATGAGGCTGCCGAAGTAGTACTAAGAGAAGACTAGATGTTATTAGAAAAAACATTTGAAGTGTGATCTATGTAATATTTTGTACATTTGAATGTAATATACAAGTCTCTTTTCATTATTCAATTCTTTACGATGCATGAAATTCTACATACATACCATTTTTTAGCCTTCGGCGAAAAAACACCTTCCCTTCTTTTCATGCTTCGTGAAGAAGACATTCTCCTTTAATACTATTCTGATGAATCACGTCCACGCTTCGTGAAAATATTCTCCGAAGCTGTACAATTTCGATATTACTCTGATGAAGCACGTCCATGCTTCGTGAAAACATTCTCCGAAGCTGTATTCCGAAGATCAACATTGTATTCCCTCGTAACTTTGCACAATTTTCACTTTCTCAAAGCGTCCTTTCGAAGGTTGATACTGTATCCCCTTCTTTTGCCATATGCAACATGATGTATGATGCTTATGCTATGCAAAATGATGTGATGATGCTATGTTATGTAGATGACATTTGTTCCGAAGATACACACATATCCCCGTAAAACACAAAATATCTTTGTATCAGCGCTGACTTTTCGCTGTAAGCTCTGCATTCCCTTAGGAACGTCTTTGGAGCTTCTTCGCCTTTTACTTAGGCGGTATCAGCGTTGACTTTTCGCTGTAAGCTCTGCATTCCCCTAGGAACGTCTTTGGAGCTTCTTCGCCTTTTACTTAGGCGGTATCAGCGTTGACTTTTCGCTGTATGCTCTGCATTCCCTTAGGAACGACTTTGGAGCAGAAAACTTACACTGCGCTCCCTTTGGAACGGCTTTTTGTGACTTCAGCAACTTACTCTGCGTTCCTTAGAACGACTTTTTGTTGCTTCGAAGGATTTTTTATAATTCGAAGGTCCTCCTTGTTATCGCAAATTTTTAGGCTTCAGCAACTTAAGCCTGTGGAGAAAAAAGGTTTTCCTCATGACCAACCACGAAACTATTACATGAAAACTGAAATGTTCTTTATTACACAGAAAATAGAACTAAATGGAAAAGACTGCTATCAAGGTAGGATATTTGTCAATAAATGTGCTTCGACTCTGGCACAGTGCTATTGACTGTGCGAGCTTCAGATTGTTCTCTGAGATCCCTTTGGTGTGGAACATATTGGCTCCCTTCCGGCTGTTGGCCTTGTTGCAGCGGTGGTGGAGGCGGGGGCTGTTGCCATGAAGCTTGAGGTTGACTCGGCGAAGCTACAGAAACTGCAGGGTGGTTGCCCACGTATTCTGGGATGTAAGGCTGATGGTACGAAGCAGTATGCATGACCTGCTTCGGCTGAACTTGTTGCGCTGCAGCTTCGGCTATCTCCTTTTGCTTTTGGATGGTAACATGGCACATCCTGGAGGTATGGCCCTTGTTTTCACCACAGAATAAGCAAAATACTCTCCTTGGTTGATCTCCAAATCTTCCGCCGAAGCCCCTGGCGCCTCTGCCTCTTGGAGCTGGTGGCCGGAAGAAAGTTTGCTGTTGCCCCGAAGCCTGTGAGGAGCACTGCGGCCTGTTCTGCTGACTCCCCTTATCATCATTTTGAGTAGAGTTGTGGATGGACCTGACATGCCTCGGATAGAATCTTCCTCCGAAGCCCCTGGTCATTTCAGAAAATCTGAAAGCCTCCTCCCTTCTTTGGCGAAAATCATTGTCGGCACGAATGTACTCGTCCATCTTCTGGAGCAGCTTCTCCAAAGTCTGAGGAGGCTTCCTAGCAAAGTATTGAGCTGAAGGTCCAGGACGAAGCCCCTTGATCATGGCTTCGATGACAATTTCATTGAGCACCGTTGGTGCCTGCGCCCTCAAACGCAAGAACCTTCTGACATACGCCTGAAGGTATTCTTCATGATCCTGAGTGCACTGGAACAAGGCTTGAGCAGTGACCGGCTTCGTATGAAACCCTTGAAAGCTGGTTAACAACATGTCCTTCAGCTTTTGCCATGAAGTGATCGTTCCTGGTCGAAGGGAGGAATACCAGGTCTGAGCAACATTCCTGACAGCCATAACAAAAGACTTTGCCATGACTGCAGCATTGCCACCATACGAAGATACTGTTGCTTCGTAGCTCATCAAAAACTGCTTCGGGTCTGAATGGCCATCGAACATGAAAAGCTGAGGCGGCTTGTAGGACGGAGGCCAAGGTGTAGCCTGCAGCTCAGCGGACAGAGGAGAAGCATCATCGAAAACAAAATTTCCATGATGGAAATTGTCATACCAGTCATCTTCGTTGAAGAAGCCCTCCTGATGAAGGTCTTTTTGTTGAGGCCTTCTGTTCTGCTCATCGTGAGTAAGATGGCGAACTTCTTCAGAAGCTTCGTCTATCTGCCTTTGCAGCTCAGCTAGCCTGGCCATCTTTTCCTTCTTCCTCTGCACCTGTTGATGAAGCATCTCCATATCCCTGATCTCTTGGTCTAGCTCATCCTCCTGAAGCGTCGGGCTGACGGCCTTCCTCTTCTGGCTTCGGGCCTCCCGAAGAGAGACAGTATCCTGGTTGGGGTCCAGCGGTTGTAGAGCTGCAGCCCCAGTCGCTGAAGCTTTCTTCGGCGCCATAGCGAGGGTCTATGGCTTCCGAAGGTGTTCAAAAAACTCAAAGTGGAAGTGAGTTCACCGGAGGTGGGCGCCAATGTTGGTGACTTGTCCTCAAATGCTTCGGATTGAGAACAAGGCAACATAAAAAGTGTTAAATGATAAGGTCCTTCGTCCTTTGAAACATCATTTCCCTTCGGGATATAATGTGCTCCGGACGAAGGTCACAAATAATATATCTTCGTAAGCGCAATAAATTATGACGAAGGACTTACACGCAACATAAAAAGTAATATAAACATTTAAATTTTATCACAATGTCATTTCTATTTTATTATCATATAACAATAGAAATGACCTCAAATTACAAGTGTACCTTCGGATTGCAGGAAGACAAAAGTACAAGGATGATGCGAAAGCAAATGCCGAGTCAGCGTGAACAGTACGGGAGTACTGTTCATCTATTTATAGACGTGGGACGCAGCCCATGTAAAATTACATTCATGCCCATTACATTTGCTAATGACTTATGGGAATCTGTCAAGGCCTAAGTAGTCTTTTCATCTTTAAGTCGGTTCCCCTTTCTGCTATCGCGCCGAAGCTTTCCTGCGCACAGCTTCGGCTGTGCACCATCCTTCGTACAGCTTGGTAATCAGCCCGTCCTCCATCTCAATCCCCCTTCGTCTGGCTTAGGCTTCGTCCTGACCGTACTCCATGTTCATAATTCTGAGTCCGAAGATACCTGTTCATATAATCCACTTGGAAAACATTGTCAAATCATGTTTTTGAGGACCTTCGGAGGACGAAGGCCCCCAACAATTATATATTATAATTAACTCATTTCTATTTTATTATTATGGAAAAATAGAAATAATATCAAATTGCAGATGTATCTTCGGCTTGAAAGAAGGTAAAAGTACAAGCGTGACGCAAAAGCAAATGCCAAGTCAGCGTGAACAGTACGGGAGCACTATTCATCTATTTATAGGCACGGGACGCAGCCCATGTAAAATTACACCCATGCCCTTTACATTTGCTAATGGCTCTATTGTAACCCATCGAGGTCTGAATAGCCTTTTCCTTTTTAAGTCGGTTTCCTTTTCTGCTATCATGCCGAAGCTCTCCTGCACATAGCTTCGCCTCTGCACCAACCTTCGTATTCTTTGTGCTTCTTCACACTGTGGTTCTGATCTGAGCCCGAAGGTACTTGTTCATGTATTATACTCCAGAAACATTGTTAAATCATGTTTTTGAGGACCTTCGGAAGCCGAAGGCCCCCAACAGTAGCCTCTCGCAATATTAATTTGTTAGAATAATAAATTCAGATTGCGATATGGACGAAGGCCCTAAGCCGAAGGTCCGAAAAAAACACCTTCCCTTTGCTAGAATAGCAACAGTCAATGACAAGCGGGGCCCTCCACCCTGCAACGCACTAGGCGTATAAATAAGAGCACACCGCGAGCTCATTTGGTACGCTTTTTGCCATCTGCTCTGTTTGCTCAATTTTTAGCTCTTGCCTACCAACGCTTGCTTGGTTTTTTAGATTTTCTAAGCTTCGGCTTTAAGAGCACATTTTCACCATTTCCGAAGAGAAGATGTCTCAAGATAAGAAAGTTGTTGCTGAAACGAAGCTAAGCGAGGAGGAGAAGCTTCTTAAAAAAACCGCTGGATTCATCAAATCAATTGCAAAGACCAACATAGAAAAGATTACAAAAGAAATTCTAGAAGGCTTATCTGAAGATACCGATGACAGCGATAGTTATGATGTGGAAAGTGGGGGCGAAGACTCCGAACATCGGTCGTGGCGACCAAGTCACACAGTCTTCGGAAAATCGACTATCAGGCAAAGTCATCTTGATAACATGAGAGGAAGGTATTTTCGAGTCATATCCATCGTGAGGGCTGACAACGGAGACATGACTGTTCCTATTCCTGAAGAGAATGAAGTCGTAATCTACCGAAGCTTCTTCAAGGCTGGGCTTCGGCTCCCCTTAAGCAGTTTCGTGGTTGAAGTTTTAAAGATATACCAGATTTTTCTTCACCAGATTACTCCCGAAGCCATCATAAGAATGGGAATCTTCGTATGGGCTGTGAGGAGTTAAGGTTTGGAACCAAGTGCAAAAAGTTTCTGCAGTATGCACGAACTTTTATATGAGACGAAGCCCTGGGGTAAGGAGCAGTATCACAACAATTTCGGTTGCTACAGCTTCGTTGCTCGTTCAGGCTCAAGCTGCCAGTGCCAACCTTTCAGAAGAGGTGGCCTGGAGACTAGATGAAAGAATGGTTCTATGTGAAAAATGATTTAAGGGCGAGAGAAGATATTAAAGAGATCATCATGCGCCCCATCTGGTCCCACTTCGACCTTCGGAAACCGAAGGTAGAAATTGATGAAGCAGCTGAAGAATGCCGAAGGGCCTTTGGCATAGTTTGTTCTTTCATCGGGACAAGGGACTTAGTCTAAGAGCACGTGGCCTACAGGATATGGCCATTGGTAGTCAACTGGGAGATGACAAAAGAAACCATCAGCAACCCCAATGAAGGTGGTTTGGTTCGACTGAAATATACCTTCAGGTTTGAAGACCAATTTATCGAACCAGACGATGACTGGTTGAAGTGCATCGAAGCTACAAGTGATGAACTGCTTGGGCCGTACTCCAAAGCGGAGGATAATGCATTATCTGCGGCCTTCGGAAGCCGGAAAAAGAAAAGGCTAAATAGAGTTTTTGATGCTATTGGGTTCATGTACCCTGATTACCGCTACCTGCCATGGGGGCAGAAGAGAAAGAGTGCAACTTCTGGGAAAGATGCTGCTTCAGCTGCTCCAAGCGAGCCCGCGCCGAAGAGGAAAAAGGTGAAGGTTCTTACTCACCGGCCGCGATATATTGAACCGGCCGTAGTGCCCGAATTTGGCGGTGAGACCTCTTTGGCTACTGAAGCCAAAGAACCTGCGCCTACGTAGAAGATTGAAGAGCCGGCTGCAATGCCGAAGACATCCTCAGCCAAATTAGCTGAGCCAAAGGCCGATGATATAGGGGTCGAAGGAACAAAGATATTAGAAATTACAAGCCCTTCGGCAGAAGTGACAGTGCCGAAGGCACAAAAAGGTCTTACAGCGACCCCTAAGAGGAAAAGAATGGTCAATGTACTAGATGCGCTGGAGACAATAAAGACAAGCTCTACTCCAAGGAAAACTGTCGAAGCTCCAAAGACGCAGTCTAAGACAAGAGTAACCGAAGCCGAAGCTGCAAAGAGCCAGATCGAGACCGAAGCTGGGCCTTCAGAGCCCGCCAAGGAGAAATCCTTGGAAATCGAAGAAAAAGAAACGGAAAAAGAATCTATAGAACAATTTTTGCCTGAAAAAACTGCCACTCCTACTCCTGAAGCATCTTCCGAAGTACTTGATTATTTTGTACGACATGCTTCAGGAAAAAGGTTATCTGAAGAAGAAAAGTGAGAAGCTCAATACTATGCCCAGAAACTGAAATATCCAAAGGGGGCATTGATATTCAACGGCAGCGGAGAAGAAGATTTCTTGTATTGTCTCCCAGACAGCAAGGAGATTTCTGTCTGCCGGGAGATGAGCAGAAGCTTCGGATTCCCGACTCTAGAAGTCGGGCTTTCGGTGCTATCAAAAGATGAATTGGCCGATAGTTTAGCATATAATAGTTTAAAAGTACGAGAATGAGCTTTTTGTAATTTAAAACAAAAGGTTTTTTATTTGCTTATACTTAGTACCGCACTCCTTTCGCAGGGCCTCATTCTTAGCAACGCCCTCAGGGCGCAAAAAAGTGTCGAAGATGAAGGATGCACTATAGCTTTGAACAACCTTCGTTCCGAAGTAATTGAACTAAGGAACGAAGGTCTTGAAAAAGATAAGATATTAAATTCATTGGTGAACAAAATAAAAGAAGACGAAGCTACTTCCAAAGCCCAAGCTGAAGCCCAGAAATACGAAATTGAGGATCTTCGGAAACAGCTGGCTGAAGCAAAATTAAAATGTGCTATTGCCGAAGCTGACCGAGACGCCAGCGATTACTGGAAAAAACTATTGGGAAAAGCAGTTGTAGAACTTCGCTCTTCGAAAGAAAGATGTTATGAAAAATCCATAGAATGTGTGGAAAAAATAAAAACTAGCTTCGCCAATGTTGGCGCATATTCAAGTGAAGACAACTTCGTATGGGGCGATCCCGAGGGGCCAATTGAATGGATCAGCAGCGAGGCCGAAGCCTTTGAGGAGATTTTAAATGACCGTGGGGACGTCTGCGCCTTCTCAGGTGCAAGGGGAATTGCGGCTATCTTGGAGAAATCAGGTTGCGATCATGTGAAAACTCTGGCCCAAGCCGAAGCTACTTTATCTATTGATAATGCAAAGGACCCCTCGGCCGAAGCAAGCTTAGTTGGTGGAAAATTCTTTACTGACATATGGGAAAATGGCGGCCAAGGGATGGCTCACGAAATAATAAAGAAGAGCGAAAAAGATACTCACGATGCTAGGGAAGCAACGAAGGCAACTGAAAAAGCTACAGAACTCGAAAGACGGATAGGTATTGCTTAATAGCTTTTAACTTTATTTTTTATTTTTGTGACTTCAAACTTATTTACGTTTTCTACTGCAGCCGAACTATCTCCTCCCCTAGAGCCCTCCGAGTCGTTGGCCGACCCAGAAGCAAAGGCATCAGCAGAAATTGTTAGGATGGCTGAAGCTATTGTAGACGAAGCCGTTACGCAACTGCTGACCGAAACTGCAGATGAAGTTTTGAAGGAAGAATAATAGATATTGTAAAAACATTGCTAGAATATTAATGTAACATTTGCTGGACTATGCTTGTAATATTTGGTGCTCATGAGTTTTTAATGTAATATATAAATGGCTTTGTAATTCATTTCTTTGCGATGCATGAAACTTTTATTGTACATACCGTTTTTGAGCCTTCGGCGAAAAACACCTTCCCTTCTTTTCATGCTTCGTAAAGAAGAGTTTTTATGCTTCGTGAGAAATCCTTCAATCGTCGCAGAAACATTAATGCTTCGTCAGTAATAGACTTTCTTCCTTGATATCAGAGTGCTTTTTTAAAAAATGCTCCAAGCGTCGCCATAATACTGATACTTCGTCAATAAAAGACTTTCTCCTCCACTTCAGAGCTGATAAAACCGTATCTCTTTAGAACTTATTTTGTGCCTTAGCACAATTTCACTTTTTCGAAGCATTCTCCGAAGGTCAACATTATGTCCCCTTCTTGTGCCATTGATGCAATATGATGTATGATGTTATATTATGCAAAATGATGTGATGATGTTATGCTATGCGAAAATGATACTTTGTGCCGAAGACACACACTCACATCCCCATATTGGAATACACAATCTCTTTGTCATTTATTTTTTGGCTTCACCGCTTATTTTTCGGTGTATCAGCGCTGACTTTTCGCTGTAAGTTCTGCATTCCCTTAGGAACATCTTTTGAACTTCTTCGCCTTCTATTTCGGCGGTATTCGCGTTGACTTTTCACGCTTCGTCTTATATTTCGGCGGTATTTGGCTCTGCATTCCCTTTGGAACGACTTTTGAGCAGAAAACTTACACTATGCTCCCTTAGGAACGACTTTTTGTAGCTTCGGAAAACTTACGCTGCGTTCAGTAGAATGACTTTTTGTAGCTTCGAAGATACTTGTGACTTAGGAACGGCTTTTTGTGCCTCGGCGACTTTTTGGACTCCGTAAGTCTGGGGAGAAGATATATTTTCACTATGGCAAAAACGAAGCTATTACAAGGAATTGAAAACGACAAGAAAACTAAGTTTTCAACAACTGTTCCTTAGTAAGAAAGAGAATGACAATGAATGTAAAAACTGATTCAGGGGTAGGATATCTCTTAGTAGATATGCTTCGACTCTGGCACAGTACTGTTGACTGTGCGAGCTTCGGACTCCTCCCTGAAGTCTCTCTGCTGATGGGTCTGCTGACTCCCTTCTGGCTGTTGGCCGCGTGAATATGCAGGTTGTAGTGGTGGTGGATGTGGAGGCTGTGGCCAGGATGCCTGTGGCTGACTAGCCGAAGCAACAGACGCTTCAGGATGGTTACCCACATACTCTGGTATGTAGGGTGAGTGATATGAAGCAGTATGCATGACCTGCTTCGGCTGATTCTGTTGAGCTACAGCTTCTGCTATTTCCTTCTGTTTCTGAATGGTGACATGGCACATCCTTGTGGTATGGCCCTTGTCCTCACCACAGAATAAGCAATAAATTTTTCTAGGCTGATCCCCAAATCTTCCTCCGAAGCCCCTGGCGCCTCTGCCCCTTGGAGCTGGCGGCCGAAGATGGCTTTGTTGGTGCCCCGAAGCTTGCGAGGAATATTGTGGCCTCTGTTGCTGACTTCCTCTGTCGTCATTCTGGGTAGAGTGGATTGATCTGACATGCCTTGGGTGGATTATCCCTTCGAAGCCCCTGGTCATCTCAGAGAACCTGTAGGCCTCCTCCCTTCTTTGACGAAAGTCATTATCAGCACGGATGTATTCATCCATCTTTTGAAGCAGCTTCTCCAAAGTCTGTGGAGGCTTTCTAGCAAAATACTGGGCAGTAGGTCCTGGACGAAGCCCCTTGATCATGGCCTCAATGACAATTTCATTGGGCACTGTAGGCGCTTGTGCTCTCAGACGCAAGAACCTTCGGACGTATGCCTGGAGATACTCCTCGTGATCTTGTGTGCATTGAAACAGAGCCTGAGCTATGACTGGCTTCGTCTGAAACCCTTGGAAACTGGTGATTAACATGTCCTTCAGCTTCTGCCATGATGTGATTGTTCCTGGCCGAAGAGAGAAGTACCAGGTTTGCGCAACATTCTTGACTGTCATGACGAAAGATTTTGCCATGACTGCGGTATTGCCTCCATTGAAGATATGGTTGCTTCGTAGCTCATCAGAAACTGCTTCGGATCTGAGTGCCCGTCATACATGGGGAGCTAGGGTGGCTTGTAAGATGGGGGCCAAGGTGTAGCCTGCAGTTCTGCTGACAGAGGAGAAGCATCATCAAAAGCAAAATTTCCATGATGGAAATCCTTGTACCATTCATCCTCATTGAAGAAGCCTTCTTGATGAAGCTCCCTATGTTGAGGCCTTCGCTCTTGCTCATCTTGAGCAAGATGGCGTACTTCTTAAGTAGCTTCGTCAATCTGCCTCTGAAGGTCGGCTAGTCGAGCCATCTTCTCCTTCTTCCTTTGTACTTGTTGATGAAGCATCTCCATATTCCTGATTTCTTGGTCCAACTCGTCCTCCTGGGGTGTTGGACTAGTGGCCTTCCTCTTCTGGCTTCGGGCCTCTCGAAGAGAAAGGGTCTCCTGGTTCGGGTCCAGCGGCAGCCCCTGTCGCTGAAGCTTTCTTCGGTGGCATGACGAAGGTCAATGCTTGCCGAAGGTGGTCGAAAAGAGTTCACCGGAGGTGGGCGCCAATGTTGGGGACTTGTTCTCAAATGCTATGAGTTAAGAACAATGCAACACAAAAGATGTTAAACGTTAGAGTCCTTCGTCCTTCGAAACATTATTTCCCTTGGGATATAATGATTTTCGGGCGAAGGTTATGAAGGACATACCTTCATCAGCACAAGATATAATAATGAAGAAGGAATCATATGAAGTATAAGAGATAACATAAACAATTATATATTATAATTAACTCATTTCTATTTTATTATTATGGAAAAATAGAAATAATATCAAATTGCATATGTACCTTCGGCTTGAAAGAAGGTAAAAGTACAAGCGTGACGCAAAAGCAAATGCCAAGTCAGCGTGAATAGTATGGGAGCACTGTTCATCTATTTATAGGCACGGGACGCAGCCCATGTAAAATTACACCCATGCCCTTTACATTTGCTAATGGATCTATTATAACCCATCGAGGTATGAATAGCCTTTTCCTTTTTAAGTCGGTTTCCTTTTCTGCTATCATGCCGAAGCTCTCCTGCACATAGCTTCGACTCTGCGCCAACCTTCGTATTCTTTGTGCTTCTTCACACTGTGGTTCTGATCCGAGTCTGAAGGTACCTGTTCATGTATTATACTCCAGAAACATTGTTAAATCATGTTTTTGAGGACCTTCGGAAGCCGAAGGCCCCCAACATGAGTGTTGCATCATGCCGAATCATATTTCTTTGTCTGATGTCGTGCTCAGTCGCGTGTTTGCCTAGTCCCGTTTCGGTTTTCATCTCGCGAATTGGTTTCCGATCTGCGGTTGTGCGTGCCGTGGGATTTTGACCCGTGGTGCGGCCTAGCCCAGCCCGACCCAACCCAGCCCCGCCCAGCCCGCTCCGGCCTACGCGCCACCGGCGCCCTGCCCCTTCCCCGTGTGCCCCCTCCCTTCTCTCCATTTCTCTCATTTGATTTTCCCACTCAGCAACCTTCTCTCCTCCACCTCTCACTCTCTCTCCACGTGGTGCCCTAGGTTTTGGAGACAGTGATTGCCGGATTTGGACCCCGAGGTGAGCTCCCCTCTCCCTCTCTCTCTTCCCCTTCCCCTCCCCTTCTTCTCCCCTACGCGCGACCCCGCCCGTCCCCCTCGCACGCGCGCCCCTACGCGCGGCTCCCTGGCGCGGCGCGCAGCCCCTCCCCGGCCCCGTGGCATGGCGGCGCGCCCCTCCCCCGTCCCCTGGCACAGCGTGGCCCCCTCCCCAGCCCCCTCACGTGGTGACGTGGCCTCACCCAGCCCCCTCATGCGGCGCGTGGCCCCCTCCCCTTGCGTGGCGGCACGGCCCCATCTTGGCCCCCTCCCCTCGCGCGGCGCACGGCCTCGCCTGACCCCCTCACGCGGCGGCGTGGCCCCGCCTGGCCCCTCGCGTGACGGCGCGGCCCCGTCTCGGCCTTCGGCCCCTCGGGCGCGGCTCCCAGGCTCCCCTACGCGTGGCCCCATGGCCCCGGCGCGCGGCCTCAACCCTCGGCACGTGACCCCTGCCCCCGGGCAGCGTGGTCCCCGGCGCGTCCCAAGGCATGGCCCCTGTCCGGCGCGTGGCCCCTCGCGACTTGCCTAGCGCGTTCTCGCGCGTGCAGCCCTAGCGCGCGCGGCGATCGAATTTTAGTTTAATTAGTTTTTAAGTTTAGTTTAATGAACATGCTGCGTCGCGCGCTTCGTCGCGCGGCGAATTAGTTTGATTTCAGATTCCATTAACGTGTTGCGTCGTGCGCTTCGTCGCGCGATGATTCGTATTAATTTCAGATTATGTAATGTGTGGTGTTGCGCGCTCCGTCGTGCGATGTTTCGTTCTAAATTTAGCTTAGATGACGTATGTCGTCGTGCGTTTCATCGCGCGATGCTTGGCGTTATTTTTAAAATTAATGCGAATGTCTCGTTGCACGCTCCATCGTGCGATGAGTTGTTCATTTCTTAATTCAATGTAAGTGTTGTGTCGTGCGTTTCGCCGCGCGACAATCCTTTTAATTTACCTTTATCTATTCATAATAATTAAACATGGAACATGACTTTACCCTATGCTAAACACGATGGCTAAATTAATACCGTTCTGTTTAGATGAATATTTTAATTTATAATCGTGTGACGTGATCGCTCGTTGGTCGTAGCCTCGACCGTTACTTTCCCTTTCTTGCTTAGTCGTAGGTGTGAGCCCTGCGTCGAACGTTTGTTTATTTATTATATTCTATTGTTTGGTGTACTGTTCTTTTGTATTAAATTTGTGAAATGTATGTTTGAAACTCGTATAGATAACGGTCAGTTGGTGGAGTCTGAAGGAGTTGCAGGTGAAGACCCTGAGCAGCAGTCGGTTGGTGAAGGCAAGTGTCCCTTGACCCATCTATGTCCTATCCATCTTATAATTCACTCCCTGCATTTACACAATTTATACCTAAGGATTGACTAGCTTTTGGTTTATCTTGTCCTTGTTTACCTATTTTGGTTGGGTTATTTTGGTTTAGCTTCATGCTAGTGCTTCACATTAATCAATGAACATGATGAGATTATCTATGATACGCTGTTTTCCCTTTTGATTATGATGATGATACTATGACATTTAAGGGGACTCGAGCTATTTCTCGAGTGCCTCTCCGTAAGGACTAGTTCGTTGGATGACCGCCCGGGAAAACAGTGCAACCATGAGGGTGGAATGGGACGCCCTTAGCTGAATAATTAGAGGAACTGGGTGTAGTTTGCTTCGCCGTCGTGCTGTCAATGGGGCTCGGTGTATGCGGCTCGCTCTGCCAAGGGTGGTTTGCCCCTTGGGGAGGAGTGCAGTACATTTAGGAAACCTAACGGGCGGCTATAGCCTTAGGGAATCTTTGTAAAGGCTACGTATTAAAACCCTGCCTATTCACCTTAGTAGTGTTTAAGGGTTTGATCGGCCCGAGGCAAGAGGGAATCACGGTTTGTGGGTAAAGTGCTCAACCTCTGCAGAGTGTTATGAAACTGATATATCAGTCATGCTCGCGATTATGAGCGACCAAGGGAGCTCCATTGATTAGAGATACTTTGATCAGAGATGTTTGGTTTACAGGTGGTGATGAGGATGATGGTTTTGGTTATGACTATGGTAATGGTAAGTGGTATTCTTTCCGTTTGGAAAGGGTACATTGGGTTAATAACTTGGGTTAATGCTAAAACCTGGCTTTCTACTAGTAATAATAACCTGACCAACTAAAAGCAACCGCTTGACTAAGCTCCACATAAAGCTAGTCCACTATAGCCAAACGGGACATATTGCTGAGTATGTTGATATGTACTCACCCTTGCTTTACACACCAACCCCCCCCCCAGGTTGTCCATGTTGCAACCACTGCTCAGGTGAAGATGAAGCCATGGAGGAGGACTTCCAGGAGTTCCAAGAGTACGACGAGTTCTAGGCATAGGTTAGCGGCAAACCCCCAGTCGGCTGCCTATGTAGCCCGTGTGTATCTATGTTTCTTTTCCGCACTTTGATAATTGTTAAAGACTATGTGGATGTCTCGGACATCATGATGTAATCGACTATTTCCTTCTTTTATACTATTATTTGAGCACTGTGTGATGATGTCCAGTTATGTAACTGCTGTGTATGTGAACTGCTGATCCTGGCACGTACATGGTTCGCTTCGGTTTGTCTTCTAAAACCGGGTGTGACAGGTGTCAGGCCTATGTTGTTCAATATGATGTAGTTGATAGCCAGTGTAGCCTTTTACACTTGATAATGAATTATGGTGCACTTTGAGTGCACATGTATGGCTATAAGATCGATGCACATACCATGTAGTGATCTCGAGTACCTTGCAACCCAAGACATGGCAGCTACACACCAGTTAGGTCTATAATATCACACATCACATATTTAATGGTTTGTACATGAGACTTGTCCATTAAGCCAATAATATGGAATTGGCATTAGGCTTTTAGATGTGGAATTCCTCTTTTAGGGTCGTATTGTCTTCGGTGAGTCCAGTCACATGCTTCTGTCTTATGACATGATTACACCTAGCCATGTTGAATACCTTATTCCCATGAGGCTTTTGCCTTTGGGCCCTAAGGGATTTTAGGTAGACCACCTTTTGTGATGAGAAACAGACAACTTTTAGGAACCAGAGGCTAGTACAGGTCCCCATGCATCTAAGTGTTGCTAGTGCTTAGGGGACGAACTTCCCAAGTACTCATAACCTTCATAATGCCTTGAGGCATGAAGGGGCTGAGGACTTGGACTTATGAGCGTCTCGGGGCATGAGGGACCCAAGGACTTACTCTCATGAACGCTCTAGGACACGAAGGGCCTTGGGAGCCTTGATCGTTGATTAGTACCCTAGGACACAAGGCACCTCAGAGACATACATTACTCCACCTTGAGTTGTCATTTCTTTAGGGTGCCTCGTTACAAAGTTAATCATTGTTAAACCCTTTCTATAGCCAAGACTAGGAGAGGATTATCAAATAATGGTCCTAGAAGCGATGGTCCTAGCATGATAGATAATGTGGTAGCTTCTCATACCAAGATCCTTAAATATGTCTTGGTGGTAGCTGGAGATAAAGCCTCAGACGACGACAATACTACATTGAATACTATGTCCTGCTGTAGTGCTGGATGTGAACCCATCATCAAGTCACTATCATAAACCACAAAGAGACACAAAAGCTATTTAGTGCGCAAAAAATGTTTCCATACAAGTAACATTAAAAAAAGTAATACAAGCATGTCATGCATAAAAACAACGAAAAGGCGAGATCGACATGGAATGATGTGCATAGAAATATTTCAATTTTCGAACATAGATCCAAAAACATGCAGTCACACTTTACGACATAATACTACTTCATAACAACTAGTCTAACACTTGTGCTAACGCACGATCCTGAGGAGGGACCGATGACGAAAGTGCGATGGAGGGACCGACAACGGTGACGCGAGTGAAGAGTAGGGGACGGTGGGGTCATAGGAGGAGGCATAGAGAGGGTGGAGGCGCGAGTAAGGTATAAGGGGGGAAGCTGATCCAAATAACATTGATCAATGAATTTGAGTGGGTAAAAGATGATATGGTTATCTAGCGATCTGAACCATTGATTTTAAAGGTGTGTTATGTGTTGTTGCAATTCGTTTGATGGATCTAGGAAAAGTTATGAGTGTGGAGATGGTTTGGTTGGATAATTTTTGCAAAGTTTAAAATGGTAGATGACCATTTTGGCCAAGATAAGCATGCAAAGCTCAAATAAGCAGCATTAGGTCTGAACTTTTTTTGGTCCAAAATTAATGAAGCAGGAAACTTGGAGGAATTAATACCTGTTATTTTTGGGGTCCAAAATCAATAAAGCAGGAATTGTTGAGAAATTAGGCTGTCCGCAGCCGTGTTCACCAGGCCGCCCCCTCCCCTCGATCTGGCGGCTACAGGAGGACCCCACGGCTGCAACAACGCCCCCCACGCGGCAGATGTGAACAGGAACACGCTGGCTGCACCCCCTTGCAACTGTTTATTTGTACGGTTGTTTTTTAATAGGTGAAGAAGAAATGGTAATAAATGATGAATATGGTTGGATAATGATATTTTATAGTTGTAGTGGGGTATAGAGGAGAATATAGGAGGAACCGCTGCGAAAGATGAAAAAGTATAAGATAAAATGTTAATTATGTGATACAAAAAAAAGTGATATAGGAAAATAAATTTAGGGAAACTGCTGCGGACAGTGTTAAGTATCTCTGCCACTCTGATGTGCCCATCAGACTTCTCCTTTTCCTTTCCTTCTCCTATACTATACGCCTGGGTCATCTGGAGCTCCGAAATTTTGGACTACTGACGCAGTGACGCTGACGGGTCGTCTGACTCTGACGCAACGGCAGGGAACCGCGTATCGTTTCCGCCTCGGCAAAATTTAAACTTTTCTCTTTGGCTCCGCTCCGCCCCCCTAATTCGCGCGGTTCGCCCGCCACCAGCACGACGACGATAGTGCGGTGCGGACAGATGAAGAGGGCAGTGGAAACGGCCTGCCTGCATGCATGTACTGTGTTCGTGATTGGAGCACTGTGTGACTTACCAAGAAGTCAAGTTCCGAAGACAGGTCTTCCAACAGGGACCGTGAGATCTCATGCAAATTTTGTGTGGTCAAAACAGGGATAATTTGTAGGAATGAAAGAAGGACCCCTCTAGATTTCAAATGCCCGACAGTTTGCTTGAGACTCGAGGGTACAAGAACTGGCTCAATTGCCCAATTGGCTTGTGTGTGTGGTATATCATGTCAAGGTACTTGGTACATACTCAATCTGACTCATCAGTCAATGTAAAAGAATGGATTATACAGCGCATAGCCAAACAACGAACACTACTACTTTACAAAAGATGGGGAAGACGGAAAAAAAATAAACAGGAGGATGAAACTTTGAAGGCATGTGGACCAAGAATCAGTGGGGAATGCCTGAATCAACAAGAAGGGCACAGCGACTATGGGCTATGGCAGGTTCGCGCTGGCCAGATCCCCCATGGCTGATGTTCCTTCTCTGGACGCGAAGTCCTGTAGCATTCGAACAACAAAATTCAGTTGAAGGTTCATAGGCACATGAATCTAGCCCACCTAGCATGAGCATATGTGATAGCATGGTTGAGTACCTGAAGGCGGTTTAACAAGTGCATCAAGAACAAATGCACGAACACCTGGTGTGGCGAAAGCAGATTTATAGTCAGAAAGAAGTCTAAAAAAAAGAGAAGTGCAAACATAGAGGAAGCTGAAGTTATGTGGTCCGTGCCAAATAGAACAGCAGGCTGACTCGTGCAACGGGATGTCGCCACAAAAATCTTGTTGCGCGCACAGCTCCTGTGTCTAAAAGCTTCGCAGCCTTTTGTAACTGGAACAAAGATGTGTAAAAAAATGATGTTCATCTTGACGATTCGTTTCCGTTATTTTTAAAAGGCTGCAAATCTTCAGACTAGCACTGGTCATATCTACCTGCTGATTTGCTGTTGCCATGTGTCGATGATGTAGAGGAAGAGGCCTACAATATGCATACTTAATTGTCTAAGAATGTACTTGAGTTTGCAAATAGATGGATACATTTAAGACTGGACAACATCAATTATCATGAAATCCAAGAATGATGGGAAACACAATTTTTCAGGCATCAAACAGTCAACTTACTCTAATGCCTTGATATCAGCATCTTCTTCCCACGACGATGCTGATCTGCGAGTAGCTTTACTCCTTTCTGCCTCGATCTATCAAATCGAGGACATTGGTAACAAAAGGGCAGCAATATAAGGACATCTGCAGTAAACTTGTTAGGACAAACAGCGACAAGATGAAGAGAAATTAACAACCTGCACTTCATGAAATTGTTTCAATGATTTCTCCAGTTGGAACTCTAACGCAGCCTTTTCGCTGGCCATGGATTCCAATTGTGTTTGCTTGTGGTACTGGAAGAAGGATCCATACAGAATCAAATTAGCTCTCAATGCCAGAGTGCCAAGGACACAGAAGAAACGGACAGGTTCATTGCATACCAGTAAGTCAGTTAGCTCACGGTATCTCTTCTCAAGTTCAACATGCTCCTGATAAAAAAGAAGAAACATTCACAAAAATAAGTGCTCCGCAGGAATTTTAATATCCTAAATCTATAAGACTTGGTTATGGTCAAGAAAAGTAACATAAACAACATAGTAACAAATATTTCACCTGTCTAGAATAATGCTCTGCATCTCTTCTCATTCCAGCCATTTCAACTCTCATTTTCTGCAACTCTGCCTGCACCAATGAAAACAAGGGTGCAGTAACATGCAATGCGTAATTACAAAACAATACCCTTAACAAAGCTGATCATGAAAATAAACTTTGATAGTCTCAGCTACAAATTGAAAAACAAGCCAAGCACATCCAGCAGTACAGCACAATTTTGAAGAAAATGCTGAATCTTTGGTTGAGTGATGAAATTAATGTCACCTCCAAGGATGATATCTTTGCCTCTGCCTCTCGTTGGCTTTGGCGTGCACGCTCAACTTCTTCCTGCCATGCCTGCATCTGTTCCCACAACAAATAAGTGAATAACCTTATGTCAGTATGACAACCCTGATCAGTAATACACCTTGTGCAACAAGCACATTCCACATCAAAGGCATTAAGTACAACTCAAAGTTGAGTCCTCAAAGACAAAAGGATCTTCTAATTTTCACCTGAAGAACTTGATTAGCTTCTTCGGAAGGTTTTTTCTGTACGCGGCGATTACGAGCTTCCATCTCCTGTAGTTCTTGTTGCAATGAAGCACATTCAACCTAAGATAACCAGAACATCCACAGTAACCAGGATAAACAAACCTGCTCATAGCCTAATGTGCAAAACACAAGGTGCAAAGGAATGTACCTCAAGAACAGCCAACTTGTGCTCCAATTCCAGCACTCTTGATGAGCTTTGATCAGCAGCTCTCTGGACGACATCAAAACAATTAAGATCAGCATTAGAGTATCATGAATTATATGAAGAAAGTATATGTTACATATTACTTCCTCCGGTCACGACTAAGTGGTGTCCTGAGGTTTTATGGAGTTAATTGTTTCAAACTTTGATTACAAATTTATTTTATGAATTAAGTTTGGATATTGGAAAACGACAGGAGTACATATGCATTGAAGAGTAGTTTCATAGCCATATACTGTTGGTATGTGTTGTAAATATATTATAACAAAAAATTGTGGGCCAAAGTTGTTTTAGAGAATGTGTTCATGTCCAAAATGTCAGTTATTTGTACATGGGAGCTTAATAGCAAATAAACATTGCTTAGCATGATAACATCAATGTGTTAGTTTCTGGTTTGCATCCAAATAATTAATTGCATGACTTTCACAATTCACATCCTTGCAATTATGCAATATAGATCATGATGATAATTATACCTTGTAAAATTACCTGGATTCTAGCTAAAGCGCTCGATGCCTCAACAGCCCGATGTTCTAGTTCTACTTCTCTCTCGACAGCTGCCTGTATTGTAACAGCAAGTGACTATAAAATAATAGAATAAAATTTACGGAGAATATAAAGTGCTGAAGAGACTGAACTTTGACAAATTACCATTTTTGTGGCATTATGAGCAATGCGCTCTTCTTCAGCCCTACGCTCTGTGGTAGCAAGTTCCTCCCGTAAAGCCTAATTAAATCAATGGTGTTTGGAGGTTATGTACCTGATCTGCATCATGGAAACTGACAGAAACCATCTTTGCCTTACTAACCTGTATAACTCTGGTTTCAGTAAGTTCACAGTTCTTCTTGAGACCATCTATATCTTCCTGGTTCAATAGAAAACTTCATTAATATTAGAATATTAATCCTTTTTAGGATCAATATCTACATAAGTGGAAGTCATTAAAGTTTTTTTTCTTGAATCACTGTCAGGAGAGCTGAGTATCATTGCATTATTTAAGAAGTGTACTTAGATCATCTCCATGAGTTTTAAAAACCTACTCTCAATCTTGATTTTTTGCCAAGACTGAAAAAAATCGCTCTCCAACAACTCCCTATCTCGACTCCCAATCTTTCTGCAGTTGGGAAAATCGACCTGATAGCGCAGAAATATACACACATGTATCAATCAGCCAATCTATAAGTGGAAGGACGTAGGGAAGAATAAGGAGGAAGAAAAAGGTCACAAATACAAATGTACAAGACAGAAAGAAAGTATAAAAGTGGCTGAGGTGATTTGGAAACAGTACGGGATCTCTGTTGCAATGGCTTATATCTTTTCTAGGAGCGAGATTTTGGAAACCTTTGGAGAAACCCAACAAATATGGCCCCAACTTTTTTTAGCCACTTGGAAATCCCAATGATTTACCAGTTGTTTTTAGGAACTGTTGGAAATGCTCTTAGAGCATCTCCAAGAAGGGCTCTAAACATGGTCTTATTTTAAAATATAGGACTCAGAACCATAAAACACCCTCCAACAATGGCCCAATTTCATAAAATTTCATCAAATGATTATAGGGCTCGGTCTCTCTTAATCTTGGAGCCAGATCCTCGTTTTCTCTTAATCTTGAACTATTTATTTCCTAATAACATTATTTTTTCCCCAAAATAGCCTTATTTAAGGCCTAATTGTTGGAGTAAAAATTTCTTTCGAGGCCCTAAACACTTTAAATGCGGTCCTGGTTCAATTTTTAAGACTCTATTTTAGATCTCCTTGAACAGAAGTCCTAAACAGGGTTGTATTTTGAAATATAGGAACAATCTTAGTGAAACACAGAGACATACCACACCAAACACCAGTGCATCACATGTGCAACTCTGACACCACCGATTACTAGGGAGAACATTTTATCAATCACTACATGATTTTAGTGTCGATGTGTTAGACCAATGTGTGTGTCACTGCTGTAATGGACTTAGACCCATCCTATATACTATTCTATCGATTAATAGAGCAGCCCCACCTTACTAGGGTAGTGATTTCTATTCCAACATGGTATCAAGCCTCCTCTCACCTCTCTTCTCCCTCCCCTAGCCGTCATGCTTCTCCCCTCCCACCGGCGCCCCTATCCCCTCCAGCCAGCCCCTCCAGCCGGCCATGGTTGCCCCGTCCGGCCATCCCCTCCCCCTGTCCCAGCGCTGGGCAGCCGTTGCCACCGTGGGCACAGCCGCCAACGCCAGGCCCACCCGCACTCTCACCGTCCATCGGGTTCCACCAACTGGACATCAAGAATGCCTTCCTTAACGGCACTATGACCGAGACGGTGCACTGCAACCAGCCCATCGGGTTCGTCAACTCCGCTAACCGGGCCTGGTGTGCAAGCTTAACTACTCCTTGTATGGTCTCATGCAAGCGTTGCAGGGCCTGGTACAGTCGATTCACCTCCCACTTAGTCTCCATTGGCTTTAGCAAGGCCAAGTCAGACATGTCTCTGTTCATCCTTCGGTGCGGCGACAACACCGTCTACCTCCTACTCTACGTTACAACATCATGCTCACAACGTTCAATCCCATCCTCCTCTAGCGAAAGATCGCCTCCTTGCAACGCGAGTTCGCGATGAAGGACTTGAGCCCTCTCCACCACTTACTTGGGGTCACCGTGGAGCGCCGCCCCCAGGGCCTCTTCACCAGTGCCAGTACACCATTGACATTCTAAAGTGAGCTGGCGTTTCTCACTGCAAACATTGCCCCATGCCTATTGACACTCAGGCAAAGGTCTACGACGCCTTAGTCAGCGACGTGACAGCCTAGTAGAGCCTTGCCAAGGCGCTACAATACCTCACCTTCACCCAAAGCCCTATAGTATGCTTCTTGAAGAAATAACAAAGAGAGAATAATATAGATGAATGAAACCTCTAAAGAAGCAAGCTTTTCTTCTGAAGTTGCTGCTCTTTTCTTCCAAGAGTCCAATGATTTAACAAGAGATTCAATCTCTGCATTTTTTGCAGTCAAAGCATCAACCATATTCAATTCAGCTCTTGAACCTTCTACTCTGGACATTGATAACTCTTGCTGTAGTTGCTTTATATGAGCTTCATGCAATGTAGATTTCTCTCTCTGGCATGTCGTATAACATTAATGTACATTAGAAAAAAAAAGAACTGCTTACAGTTGGGTGGAGATAAACAGAAAATATAAGTGTGTGAACTAACTAGACCTCTTGAACAAGAAGTTCCTCCAGCTGTGCATTTTCAGACTTATACTCTTGGAGGCGGGATGAAAGTCCAGCACAAACCTATTCGTAAGTTGAAAACAAATGGGCAAAAGAACATGTTGGTAAGTTGAAAACAAACGAACAAAAAAAAACAGAGCTAACCAACATAGATCGAGTGTGAGTTGTGAGGCAATTGAGCTTATGCTTATCCTTACACGAGCTAACCTAGCTTCTTTTGACTGGCCAGTCTTGACAGCACTTTTTAACAATCCCTGAGCCTATAAAAGATCAACAAAACAATGGGAAATGAACAAGACAGCATATTCAAATATCAATCAGAACAATTTGGTCACTGAGTTTCCAATTTTCTGCAACATCTTCCTTAATGAAATGAGGTGCAGCTCTCCTACATGTTCGAGAGAAAAAAAAAAGGTCTCTGGCTTACCTCCTCAAGTTGGTCTTGTTCTTTCACAGAAATTGTATCAGATTTTTGTTTGCGTCGATCTTCTATGCTTTCTGATGAATCTGAAACACTCGCTTTCTTTGTTTCCTGCAGTTTGCCAGTAACCTCTGTATTTGGCAATTCAGACGCATTTGTGTCCTGGATAACAGCCACAGTAGAGTCTCTCTCCTCCAAATTAATCACTGAACCAATCTCGGCAGTCTGGTTACTGCTGCTCGACTCACTTTTTGCATCCAGAACTGAAAAATAGCTTCCAACAGCAATCTCTGAATTGGCATGTGTAACACCATCCAGAGTGGCATTGTCAGAGTTTTTCTGCATCAGTTGAACTTCAACCATGGTATTAACAATCCCAGACCCATCAGTCTTAAGGCCATCAGTAGCTTTCTCTCCTTTCTCCAATGTACCCTCATTACCCACTTCCTTAACATCGATCGGAGTGACTTCTGGTTCACTAGCACTGGTATCAACACTTGATGAATCTGCAGGCGGCGAAGGCCTGATCTTCTCAATCTTCATCCGCTCTCGCGGCCGTTGCCTACTCCTCTTTTCCTTCTGAGCAGATATCTTGTTGCCACCATCGGCATTAGTGAGCTTCAATGGACCCTGCAAAAGAAATTAATGTCAAAGCTTGAACGATGACTCATGTGTGGTATGTAAAGAAACAAGTATGCTCAAGAAGGCTGTTAAGTAGTGACCTTCTCCCTCGGCTTTCCCTTCTTTGCTTGCACTTCTTGGTTGTTTGGTCCTTCACAAACAAGCATCAACAATCAGAGATTAAACTACCTGCCAAATGGCTAAATGGGCACGTGTAAACCAAGGAGGCACGCTACCTGAAGGCTGAGAGGTAGACTGCTCATCCGACAGTTCTGTTGCCACGATCTTGGCCCTCCGGTCGACGACTTCGAGCAAGTCTATTACCAAAAAAATGATCACCATGCTCAGATTCCTTATAGCAAACTCCTCACGGTGCAATGAAGCAGACGGAAACAGTGCTGGGTTTCAGTTAGGTGCAATTAGGCGGGCAGAATATGATCAAACAGAGCACACCTACCACAGATGGAGGCAATACTAGTCTCAAGGAGTAATCAGCGCGGGGAAAGTACGAGAGCTGTGGGATTGAGAGAAGAACGGCAGATCTTCGCCGACGCAGAGGGATGGATCTGTGTGGGCGGCGAGTAGTGCGAGGGAGGTTGGGCCGTCGGGGGTTCGTACCTTCGGCGACCTTGAGCCAGGAGGCCATGGCGGGATCGCCGCTGGTGGCGCAGTGTGACGGCGAGCGAGCTTGATAAATTGGCTGGTGTAGTGATGTGAGATCTCCGGCCACGGCAGCGGGTGAAGCCGTAAAACCAAAATCGACCCAAACCCACCAGGCCACCACCTAACGATTTGAGGGAAAAAAAGGAAAAATTAACTAGTTGTCATCCTTAGCGGCAACTCTTCAAAAGCCATTTTACATATTTGACATCAGACTATATATAGCAGTTTTTTCTAATTTTTTTTCTCTATATCAACTTTTCACGTCACATCGCCAATATTTCATCTCACACGATGGTCTTCCATATATTCTCTTCTTATACCCTGCTATAACTATAAAATATTATTATCTAACTTTATTTATTATCTATTATCATTTTTATTTTATTTATTAAAAACCTAAAGTACATATGAACAGTGACAGAGGCTCCAGGCTTTCTGTTCAATTCCACCGGAGTGAGTGAGGGCATGACAGGGGCTCCGCCGCGGCCGTGGAGGCGCTCCATGCATGCAAGGGGAGGGGTGTCCGCGCGAAAGATGATGTATTTTTGCCATTTTGTACAAGGTGGTGGCTGTGAAGTGATGCTATGCCGCTCGATACCAGCGTGGATCAGCAAGGGAAATCCCTGTTTTGCCCTCGCTCGCTTTCCTTTGCCTTCTTTGCCGCCGTCGTTGACCCGATCCACTGTAGCTCTTAGTTCTTCTCCTCTGTCTCTCTCCTCTCCCCTCTCCTATCGCACTCTCCTGTTCCGGCCACCAGCGTGCCCAGCATGGTGCAACGCTCGGGTAGAGGAGGGGTAGCTTGAACTGGCGACCGGATTGGTTTGGAGACCGGTTTGTTCCTGATTTGGTGCCCCAAGTGCAAGATGGCCCGAGTGATTGAACTGAGGGTGAAGAGGGAGAATGAGAACCTAGGCCAAGTGTTTATCAAGTGCCCTAGGAGTGTTGAAGGAATAAGTTGACGCTTTGATTGCCATTACTTTGTGTTTGTCGAAATCTGATTTTGGATTATTTGATTTGCTTTTGTATGTGTAGATGCCAGGAAGGAAGGTGCCCATACTACAGATGGCAGAGGGAGTATTTTGAGAAATTGGTGAAGGAGAGGTTGAATGCCTTGTTATTTGATGATTGGGAGGAAGATGATGGAGGGGTGGATTCCAAGAAGGTTTCTGAAGTAGGAAATAGTGAAGACATTGCAACTTCTGTTTGTAATGGTTGTAGTACCTAGTAGTAGTGGTGATGTACATGTTTTAATGATCTGTCTGTAATGATGTATATAAACAATTGAAGAAGTTGGAATGGAATGTTGAACTTTGTCAATACAGTTCACAGATCATTGAAAACAGAAAACAATCACACCATAGCATTGTTGAAACCATCAGCATTCATTACATCCCAACATGACCTTGTTCATAGCATTCAAAAGAGACATCATTACAACATTCAAAAGAGACATCATTACATTCATGGCTCAGCTTAAACTGTTCTTAGCCCTCAGATTACAAAAGAGACATGCAACCACTTTTTCAGGGCTCAGCTTAGACTATTCTTAGCCCTTAGATTACAAAAGAGACATGTCGTAGCACTCGAAGGGACATGCTCCTCGGCTTCAAGCATTGAACTTGATCTTCTTTCTTGTTGCAAGCTATTTCCTCCTATGTGTCATCTTCTTAGGGGGAGCATCGACCATTGAACTGGGACCGTCTTCTTGCACTGACATGTTCACTTCAACTCGTGGTGGTTCCAATGTTAGTACCCTTCTTGTGGATACCTATAATTCTGCTTCCTTGGCTGCTTGCTCAGCCTCTAGTGCCCTCCTTAGCCTTTTCTCTTGCAGCTTGTGCCCTTGTTCTTGGAGATGGTTCAGCTAGTGGTTCAGCTTGTGCACCTGTTGCAGCTTGTAGGTGAGATAGTGCACCTGTTGCAGCTTTTGGGTCAGCTGCTGCACTTGAGCAGCTTCTGATTCAGCTCCCTTAGCTTTCTTCCTCCCTCCAGTTGTCTTGGTCTTTCTGGTTCTCTTCCTACAAAGGATGAATAGTTAGTAGGAATTTCTAACATAAGTACAAAGGATGAAACATTCATAACTTACCTCTTTTTCGTTCCAGTTAGAGGCATTTCCAACTTCCCTTCCTATGGTCATTTTCACCACAGTTGGCGCACTTAACTTGTCTTCTAGCCTTACCTGTCCTCTCTAGAGGATATAAGAATCTGTTTTTCTTCTGCCTTCCCACACCTCTCCTCTTGAATATTGGTGGCTGCAATTTGAAATCTTTATCCACCTAAGGCCATTGTGACATGTCAGTAATGTTAGGCCATCCCTTGTCATATGCTGCCCTTAGCCTTGAAACAAAGAAAGCCATGTCCACGTAGGGTTCTAGCTGAGGTTGTCTGCAAGTAGTGATTACAACCAAAGCATGTGGGCATGGCTTCCTTGTCACCTGCCACTACCTACATGTGCATTCCTTTTTCTCTAAGTATACAACATGCGTCCTCACTTCTTGATCCCTATACATCACTGTCACCTCAGTCTGGTCAGGTAGACCCTTTGTCACTTTCAAATGGTTCAGTCCTTTGGAGGCAGCATTCAACTGTTGCACAACAGCTGGCAAGATCACCCCATCTAGTGCCCTTGCTATGCTCCTCCTCTTCTCAAATAACACACCCCCTTCTCTCTAATGGCATCAACCATGCAATGCAATGGTAGATCCTTCAGCTGTTTAATCCATGCATTCCAACACTCAGCTAGATTATTGTTGATGTACTCACACTTCACCTATGTATTGAACTTGGACCTTGCCCAGAAGAGACTGTAGTGTTCATCTAACCAAGTTTGTACACTAGGGCTGGCTGCAATCACTTTGTGTCCATGAAATACTTGTACATCCTATCTGAGTATGCTCTATCTGCTGGCCACATGTTAGCTCCATATACATCTCCAGTAAACCCTTTCTTCATATTCTCTATCAAGTGCCTGGAACATTCTCTTTGTTCAGCCCAAGGAAATACCTGCTGGACTGCTGCTCCTAGACCCTTACAGGCATCTGTGCATACTGCCAAATGTGGCACAAATCCTATGGCCTTTCCAAGCTGGTCCATAAACCAAACCCAATCGTCCCTAGTCTCAGAGTCAAGAACCCAAAGGCCAATGGAAACATCCAATTGTGTCCATCTAAGCCTAAGGCAGCTGGCATGTGACCATTCCAAAGGCCATTCAGAGCTGTGGACTCTACACTAATGTAAGGCCTACAACCATTTAAAAATCCTTCAATGCTACCTTGGAATGCACAGAAAAACCTGCTGAAATGTAACTTATTATCTACTATGACTGTATCAATCTCTACTATACTCCCGGGTGACCTCAGCTCTACCTCTGCTTTGAACCTATACAACCAATCAAAAGAATCATTCCAACTACCAAACAATTTGTTTGCTGCCCTTTGTCTCCCATACCATACTGTCTAGTAGTTGATTTTCAAACCATACTTTTCCTCCAAAGCTGACTGAAGTTCAATGGCTCCCATGTTTGGCTTCTTCTTCAACAATGGTATAGCTCTTTCTGCAACCCAGGCTTGGGAGGCCATTGTGCCTTGTACTCTACTTCTAGATGCACAACTATGTTTGCCTCTGTTTATCTGCACCTGGAAAAAGATTTAAAAAAACTATATTAGTGCAAAATAACTTTGTATGAACAAAATTAAAGGGATAATTATCAAAATGTGTACCCTGACACTATTATCAGCCGTTGTTCTAGCTCTAATAATCCAGGGGCATCCTGTTGATTTGCAGTATCCCCTGAACCTACTCTTGTCAGATTTTTCAGTCCCAAGTTCAAACTCATTTACAATTGCATGTTGCCTAACTGTCATCCTAAAGTCAGACATGCATGGATAAATGGTGCCAATAATCATTATAGGATTATCCCTATCCCAATCAATCAAAGGCTCTTCAACTGCGTTATCATCTACATCCACAGCTGCTTCCCTGAAATCTCCCTGAAGTTCAGTAGGGATCACTGGAATAGGTATTTCCTAAGTTGACCTTTGTTCTACCATCTCATCAGCTGCACTAAACCCCATGGCCTCAAACGCCCTGTCCTCATCAATCAGCACAGTTGCTTCTCCATCTGCCCCCTCGTCGGGTAAAATTGTTAATGTACTCCAATCCACAACAGCACCTGGCAGCTCACTAAAATCAGGTTCCTGTGTGGATGTGTTGCTATCATCTGAACCACCAACACCTACACCAGTTTCAAAGACTTTTTGAGTTCTACCACCAGTACTAGTCACACCAGATGTGCTCGCTTTTGACCTAGCCGAGCTATGCATTTTAGTGTAATCATCCTTTTCAACCACTTCTACTACAATATTTAGCAAAATTGTGTGCTAGCCTGTCCTTGACCATCTCCTCAAACTGATCATTACTTGTTAATTTCCATTCTACATCATTTTCTACTGCCCATACTGCTAAAGTTTGAGTGCTGCCCCATATTATTTTGCTGGCCATAGCATCGACAAACCACAAAACATGTCTTTGCTCATCCATTTGAACCATACCAAATTCCAGATTAGCATTGTACTTAGAGCAACAAACAACTAGCTTAAAAGCATTGCATGGTTCGATCCTGGTAACAGGGACAATACATACCAAATGGAATAATAGGAGTTAGAACAAACCAACTCCAGTTCAATCTACCAACAGAGAGACTAATACAACTGAAAAACTAAACTTACCAAGGCGGTCGATCGTCCTTATCCCCCATTCTTGTTGATTCAAGGGAGGATTCAAAGTACGAAAATCAACAGTTCCTAACATATACCAAATCCGAATCAGTATCTCAGCGGGGGGAAGAGAAAAGGGGGTATCCGAGGGAATCAAACTCAGCATTGCAAGGGGAAAGGGGAGATTACCTTGGATTCGAGGGAATCATCTGCATTCGATCGACCGAGGATCGCCGCCGTTAGGTTTAGGGTTCCCGCGAGAGAGAGAGAGGGAAAGCGAGCGGGGGAAAGGAAAGCGAGCGGGGGCGGGGGAAAGGAAAGCGAGCGAGGGTAACACAGGGATTTCCGTAGCCAATCTACGCTGGCAAAGATACGACATCTCTCGCAACGTGATGGCATATCTAAACTACTCTATTAAGTCTGTAGCGTCAGCGTCCACACATGCCATGCCCCCGCGGCCCCGCCTCGCGTTGCTCGTCCCCTTGCCCTGCCACGAGTCGTCTCCGCCCATATCGTATCCTCGAAATCTCGCCCCCGAGACGCGACCGCGCCACGGCCGCCGCTCCTTCCGCCCCGCCTGCCCACCTCGACGACCCCTCCCCCCGCGGGTGCTGCCAGAAATGGTGGGTGGAGGACCTTTCCGTGGTCAAGGTCGACCACTCCCAGGTGCTCCGCGCCACCCCGCCCTTCTTTGTCATCCTCCTCGCCACCATCTACCTCCGTCACCTTCTCCGCCCCCTGTCGCTGCTCCGCCTCCGCCTGGCCTCTCCTTGGTCAGTCCTCCTGAAGCCCACATATTTTAGGTGTCCGCGGTCTCCGCATATTTCATGCCAGGCCTCCCCGCTGCGCTCGATGGGTCCGCAGTCTCCGTCCACTTCCGCCGGATGTCCGTGTCCGCCTCCACCCGCCCCGTCGCGGCCGCCCTCGGCGCCGCCGCGTTCGAGGAGGTGCTCACGCTGCGGTCCCCGGTCTACTTCTCTCGCGGTGCCAAGGTCGTCGTCAAGTACGAGCCCCGCGCCTTTGCTGTCTCCGTCGCCGCCTCCACTCTCGACCTCGGTAAGCACGAGGTCGACCTCACCCGCCTTCTCCCGCTCTCGTTCGAGGATCTCGAGGACGGCGGCGACTCCGGCTTCGGGAAGTGGAGCACCAGCTTCCGGCTGTCCGGCCCCGCCCGCGGCGCGCGGCTTAACGTAACCTTCTCTTGCTCGCTCCTCACGGGCGACGGCACCAGCGAGCAGCACAGGGGCGGGGAAGTGGCGGGGCTGCGGCGCGGCTCGATGGCGCGGGTAGTGTCAGTGCAAGCGCTGACGCCTTTGCCCGCGTGGAGCAGGGATGTGAGGGTTCTCCACGAGGTGCTGCCCAGCTTGAGGTATACCAGGTCGGTGCCTTCTTCTGTTGCTGACAGGGGTCCTGATGCGAGGAAGGAGGAGGTGGCAGCACCGGACTGCACGGAAGTGGGGTCTCCGGAGGCAAAGCACTGCACATCGGTAGAGGTTAAGAAGGGGATGTCGCTGAAGATCAGACTATTGGAGTGAAAACTGGGGTGGTCGTCAGTGACGTTGCTGTTCAAAGGGAGAATGTGGAAGATAAACAGGATGGAATAGTCAAAGCTGCTTCACTGCCTACTGCTGCTCTTGAAGCAGAGGGTCAGTTTGGAGCAGATGCGGAACTAGAGGACGAATGTATTTTGAACGAGCTCTCAGTTGCTGAGCCAGAGGAATTTGAATCACCAGTTGTAGAAGATAAGCATTCTCGGCGATTGAGCTGCACAGGGGTGACTGATAGTTACAAGTCTGCCAGTAGGAAGGGCAGATCACGCAGCATGGATGCTTCAACAGATTCTATTGGTAATGAGTTCCTGGATATGCTTGGAATAGAGCATAGCCCAGTTGGGCAACCCTCAGATAGCGATTCTGAGTCGCCAAGAGAACGACTTTGGAAGCAGTTTGAAAAGGAAGCCCTAGCATCTGGTAATGCTATTCTTGGCTTGGACTTTGACGATGGAATTGAAGGGCCTATTTGTGATAATGTTGTGGAGGATTTAATCTCTCTGCAATGATAGATGAGGCTGAGCTCGAGCTTCAGAATGGAAGCCAACCCATTGATACCAAATTTGGAGCTAAGTCGCTGGAAGACGAAGAAACTGAGGCCTTAATGCGTCAATTTGGTCTAAATGAGAAGTCCTTCCAATCTCCACCTAAAATGAGAACTGGTGGGCTTGGACTTTGTTTATGTGCAAAATTACCTACATATTTTCTTTGCAAAAATAGTTAGGTGGTGGTGCTTACTTTTTTTGTTTGCAATTGAGGAGTATCCTCAGGTTTTGTTAATTCTGGTTATTGCTCTAACATTTTGCATGATAAGCAGCTAGGTTCCGGTGTTGGTCTGGTGGGCATTTGTCTTAATCATGTCGGTTCCTCTAAGGTATATAAGTATCTATTATGTCACTCCATTTGAACCACATATTGTCTATGGCTGAAGAAGTGAATCATGTATGGTTTCCTAACTTTGTGAAGTAGGGGTGCGTATGCACTTTTTAAACTGCTTAATTTTGACTGTATGGAGCTAATTTGACTGTATGGAGCTAACAGCTAATAGTGACACTAAAGTATGAATTGTTCAGTTGGAGGAGGATGAACCGAAGCTAAAAAAGACTTATCCTGGACACATCTAATGCTCGTGGAACGTCTAAAGAGAGAAAAGTCCAATACTAAGTCATTCATCAAATAAGATCGTAAATATGTGCGTTCGTGACAACGCACGGGTACAGTACTAGTTTATTTATTATATGTAAAGACAACGGTAAAAGTGGCTTTTGGAGAGTTGCCACGCGTAGTTAAATTTTCCAGGTGTATAACCAAGCCCAGGGCTGGATCGCGGATTCAACTGGGCTCCTTAATTAAACAACAAAAATGCTAATTTGGCTCGGCTGCTTACCAACTGGTTAGGTTTAGACCATCTCCAATACCTCATATCATATCTTCTATTTCAAATTTTATTCTACAAACAATATCATCTACAGTTCCATATCCCCCTATTTTAGGGTGTGTTGGTTGCGGGACAGCCAGGACAGGAACGTCCCCTGCCTTCCTCTCTCGTCCCTCCAATTTTAAGGGATAACTGGGGACAACACTAGGATAGGTCTGTCCCAACCCCTGACCCTGAACCAAACAACCTTACTTAAAGGATCGTCCCGTCCTGTCATTGCAACCAAACACACTCTTACACGATCCACGGGAGACAAGCATCTTCAAGAGACTAGCTAAATGACTCATCAAACTAAATATTAGTTACTTAACGACAAAATAACTCTCCAACAAACTAGCCATCCAACTCGATTAATTATCTGTCTCTTCAAATTGGCCCCCTCTCTAGCCAAATTTAACTAGCTACTCTGATTAGCCAAACTAAATAGAGAGTCTGTTGGAGTGACACTCTAGATATAGAGTCATTATAGAGAGGTAAATAGAGTGTCAAATAAAAAGTAAAATGGAGAGTCCATTGGAGATGATTTACAAGCTAGAGACACAATATATATGTACTCCCTCCATCCATAAAACAAGGCGTGTATGTTTTAGAAAAGTCAATGTTTACCAATAACTCAACAAAAACATATTTTTTAGTGTATACATGTTATATATTTGAATTTGTATTCAAAAGTACTTTAATATGATGCTTAATTTCTATTTGTTGATGTCATATTTTAAAAAGAATCAATGGTCAAGGTTCCACTCTAAAGACTTTTTTAAAAAAAATACCTTATTTTATAGGATAGAGGGAGTATTAGTTATATTTTTTTCAACCTATATATTACCGGCCAATATATATAACTAGAAGTTATTAAATAATAAAAATAAATCTCACTCCTTTTTCCTTTAAAGCACAAGTTTCGTGTGCCTTACGTAAGCCTTCAAGCACGTAGATCTGTTTTTCTCTCCCACGTATCGTCTAACAACCTTATAAGATAAAGCATTGTGACATTGATAGTCGATCCAAGTGCTCAATATTACCTGTTTCTAAAAAACGCATATGTTGATAGTCGATCCAAGTGTAACACTTATCCGATTGTTTAATTCCGTTTTTCGATTGGATCAGGTTTGTTGGTGAGTAGTCCCAATGCACGAATTGTTGCCTACATTTTTTAGACGACTCGATGGCACATCTCAACTGCACAAGTCTACGCTCTGACTATCTCGACCTTGACTCATCCGCCCTCGGCCGCCATGATTCGCCTTTGTCCACGCTTGTGCCACGTTTGCCCATGTAAGAGACCTCCCATTACGATGAATAATTTAATTGCTTTGATATTGGGGCAAAATATTATTGTTTTAATATGTTGTTAGTATATTATTGTTTTAATATTATGTTGTTAGAGTAACGAAAATTATGTGTCACTCATTTCAGATCAACACTTCTCACGTGAGTTACGCATGTGAGATTTGTCGGTTTGGAATTGTCCCTTATTTGGACAGCCTCAAAGTGATCGATATAGCATGGTATTTATAACGAGCTATGTGGTTCAATGAAATTTTGATGCCATAACCTATGTTATTCTTCTGCACCATATTCAGGCGTGCAAGTGGAGAACAATGGGGTTATACCCCGAAATTTGTTTGAACCTTGTAGCGTCTCCACAAATATCATGTTATATCAATCACTCTTCGAGGGTTTAGAACATATCCTTATCTATAATATATGTAAGCCGCTCAGAATTGTATAACTTTCTTTATTCTATAGTCGAAAATATGTCAGGGAATCGTCGATGGATGTATGATGGTTGGAGTAAAAGTCAGTCTCACTCAGCTAAATGGAGAGCTAAGGCTGGCGATTTCATCAATTATGCATTTTCTCTGCCGACTATCGCCAAGATCTGGTGTCCATTCAGCAAGTGTTAGAACACAAAGTTATTCCACAAATGGACAATTACTAAACATATATGTCATAATGGTTTCATGGCAGACTATGAAATGTTTGTGTTTCACGGCGAGAAATACACCAGAGTTGTAGCATAAGAGAAAGATGGTAATAGTGCAAGCATCGATAAGATTAATGAGATGCTTGAAGATATGCAACCGGAGGTTGACATAAACATTGAGGATGAGCCAACGTTGGAGGTTAAGGAGTTCCTCAGGCTCCTCAAAGCTTTGAAAGAGTCGTTGCATGAACACACGAAAGTGACATTACATGCTTTTCTGTCTCGGCTCATGGCTATGCAAGGGCGGATTTGGGCCCCGGGCCACCTGGGCCATGGCCCGGGTCGTGGCCCAAATATCCACTTATACTTAGGTTTTTCATCCCAAAAAAATCCTGACCCATTTATCCTTCCTCTCCACTTGAATCCAACAGAGCACGACGCTGGGAGGCTTTGTCAACAGCATGGACGAAATGCGGCGGCGACTTGTCCATGGCCATGGGAGCTATGGTGGGGGAACCTCGAGGAAGGTCGTGGCCGGCCATCGACGTCCGGCGGCTTCGAGGTGGAATCAGCCGAGTTGCCACCTCGGTTGCCAGAGGCAGACGAGAGAGCCATCCCTAAACCCCCAAGTTTCCATCCTTGGTTATCAAGAACAAGTGCCAGCCCATTTTCTTGTCGGGGAGCATGAGGCAGTAAGATATTGGGACCCACAATTGGGGCACCCAACTGGAGACCATAGTGAATCTAGTTATTGTCCCACTGCATATTATTCTCGATTGGATGATCTTGTGTCGTAGGCCATTTAATCAAGTTTGCAGGAGCAACATTCTCTTCAGCTGATAGAAAGTTCATATAAAAAAGTTGAAAGGTAACTCATGGTCCTCATCGGTAGGAAGCGCAACAAGCAAGTTTTGAAGAAGGAACTCAAAGCAGGCTCACACGTGCTGATGTTTGTGAAGCTATTAGAAGTGAGGAAGGACCAAATCATCCTTTAATTAGGTAATTTTAACTTTTTATCAAGTTTTGTCATATTTTAAGGTGCTGAATTGAGATAAATATTACTTTAGTCTGTGTTGTATTGAGATAAATATTACTTTAGTCTATGTTTGTCGTACGCACGATATCTTAAAGAGCTTTTTAAAAGTGGCCCCGGATGTCAATTTTATAGAGCTCTGCCACTGTGGCTATGGAGCCAATTTTTTTCTCCAACAATTGTTACAATGAGCTTATAAAATTATTTGTGAATGTCCTTTTGATGCCTCATAAGTTATCCAAATACATAACGAAAGACTTGAACGAGAGAAGAATGAGCCGAGCGAGGAAGACGAGAGTCCAGGGAACCAAAAGCAATATGGACAAGACATGGAGAGTGACATGATTAAATAAAAGTCATCCTACAAAACCCTACCGTGTGGGGCCAAAAAGAACCGCCATACCAAGAAGCATGCCTGGCCCACTAGTGTGCCATACCACATGTCACGCCACTACCTCCCAAAGAAAGACTTGGGTAAGTATTTTTTGATGCAAGGAGGAACGTCGGGATAAAAGTTGTACATTAGGAAAGGGTCTCCCTGGATTACATCGTTCTTTACATAAAAGGGACACCGCATCTCCCGCAAACTACAATTTTGGACATGGGGGCTGGGCGCGAAACCAGCATCCAAAAGAAAGAAGTGGAGACCAACAACTAAGAAAGGAGGGAAGCATCATTCTACCGTCCTAACACCTGACACAGCTGCAAGGGCGGTTGCCTATGCCGGGAAACCAAAAGTTAAACACCAGAGATGGGCCTTAGGGAGCCCATCGGATCAGGTCCTCCAAAGACACGGCACTAGCCACCTCGCAGGCGGTCTCGTCATACCCATGTATTAGGTTCTCGAAGACCATGGATGGAGCGCCTTAAGGAAGCATTGTTAAAGCACGAAGATCAACTCTAGTGTGAAGCTGGGCAACGGCCAAGGCAACGACAACCCCACGATGAATGCTGAGGTCCATGATGTTCTGAACGTGGCTCGGAATGTCAAGTAGGTGTTGTAGGCGAGTTGCTCCGCGTGCACGGATGCTCCGGGTCACTAAGTCAACTTCTTGGCGCCACTCCACCAACTCGGCCTCCTGCCCTGCTAAAAAACAAAAAGAAACAAGAGCCTTAACATCCCTGAGAGACAGGGAGGAATGAGAAGCAGGGCTAATGGTGTACTCACCTCACGGGCCTCCATGATGTTTAATCATGCTTGGCGACTGCAAAAAATGGTGACACCTAAGAGAGGGTGAATTAGGACTTCTAAAAACTATCTCTAAACTAGACCACAAATAAATCTCTAGAACAAAAACCTATGCATATAAGCAATCTAGAATGTGCAAACTAGGTTTTGTCTAAGTATTTCTATCTCTACCTCAAAACCTAAGTTCCAATCCTAAATATTCTAACTAGAAAGGAGAGATTGAAACTTAAGTACTTAATGTAAATGCGGATGGTAAAGAGCAAGGTTAGAGATGCAAACTCCCGTGGATGATGCTGAGATTTTTATCGAGGTATCCAGAACCACGCAAAGGTCCCGACTAATCCTCGTTGGTGCCCCTACGCAAAGGGTAGCTGTAACACTCAAATCACATTTTGATGAATTAAAGAATTCTCCAAAAGAGTTTGAGATAAAATGACTACCAATACTGATATCATCCGTGATAAAGTGCATTTCTCGAAATTAAATAAATAATGATAAGAAAGAATTTGGTAATCAAAACAGGAGAAACTTTCAATTTATTCCTCCCTCTATAAACTATTAAAGGAAGGCACTCTTTAAAAATGTTGGGACTAAAATAATTAAAAGTAGAGGTTAAATATTCACTCCTCCTAAAGGAATTAGGTAATAAGCATTTATTCTTGTATGTACTTCAAACTTGAATATACATGTTCAGAAATATTCTCTAAAGAATCTAAATTAAATAAAAGGCTATATAGATATTATTTTTCTAAGTAAATAATAAACATCATTTTATGTGATTAAAATAGATGGTCCTAATTAAATTGAATAAATGATATGAAGGACCCTTTAATTATTGGTGTGAATCATTTACCTATTTTCATCTATTTAAATAAGTAGGGTACAAATAGATAAAGTTATACTTGCATCCCATACTGGAGTTTTGCTTGTGCATAAATTGGAAATTTAGAATTTAAACTTGGTTTGATATGATTTTGAAATAAGAAAGGAAAACGAAAAAGGGAAAAAATATAAAAGAACCGAGGTTGGGCCGTTTTCATGCCTGGGCGGACCAACTTCCCCAACAGGGGCGGCTCAGCCATCCCTCATGCCACGTCCCACTGAATGGCCGGGCCCACACATCAGCTTGTCCTCCTCTCTGGTGAACCATTCCGCGTTGCCCGCTAGGCCGTTCCAAGGAAGTCCGGGATGCTGCCGTGATTCTCGCCCGGTAACCTCGCCAGTCGTTGCTCGCGCTGGATAGATATGCTCCGCGCCCTCCTTCTCCTCTTCCGCCACTCACACCGCGTAGGCCTCACCAACTGGTTGTCACTGCCGAGGTGCCAGAACGACGTGGGACCCACAGCTCCACCGACCGCCACTGCCCCTAAGCCTGCTACGCCGTGCAAGCGGCAAGGCCGCAGCCTCACTGCCAGCTTGCCTCGCCAAATTGCCAAGATCACGACACCCCACCTGTGGCCGGCGGCGGTCCCGCCAAGGTGCCCTGATAGACGCCACTAGAGCCACGGAGTTCGTGCGCTGGCTGGTTGTCTGCGGAAGACAGTCCACCACCTCCCTGCTCCAACCTCGCACCTAGGACCAGCAACGCCGCAGTACTTCATGAACCAGTCTCCTCCGTCTCCTCGAGCCCCGATAAAAGTTCATCTCGCATAAATTTGTTTTTCTCGGCTATGTTTTGGAGTACTCAAAGATGGATTTTAGGTCACCGAGTTGGCATGTGTGTCCTTGCTGATGTGCGCCGCCGTGAGGAGCTCAGGTGCTGTCGTCGTGGTTTTTGTCGCAGGGGAGGATGTTGCCAGCCCTTGCGTCGCCGCGGTTAGACGTTTGCCGCTATGACTAGCTGGAGGAGGAAGACACTCTCTGGGCCGTCCATCTCGGGTTGGGTGGATATAATAAGATCCAGGGTCGGGGCAACCTTGGCCGTTGATTTCAGAACAAGTGATCCATATTGGATGATGCGTACCGCTTCGGCCTGGGTGCGTGTGGTGCATCCGATCGGAAATCAAAGGTCGCGGCTAGATCTCGCCTTAATTAAATCTAGGCGGTCGATCTCGGATTGGGCGACCGAGGGCACATACCATTTTGGCTTAGGTTAGTTTAATCCGAACCGTTCAGTTGTAATCGGACAACCAGCGGGCAGCGATACCCTTTCAGTTGCAACTTTTACAAAAGAAACCCCCTGGTTTCTAGTATTCAACCCTAAAAGTCGCTTAGAGGGTGTGAATAGATGAAACCTGAAATTTATAAACTTAAACACACACTAAGGCTAGGGGTTAGCGTTAGAATTAAATTCAAGTCTGAAAGATTGTTTCTCTTGCTAAGAGTTGCTCAAAGAATGCGGATGACGTATGGGAGCAAACTCAAATCAATAATGGCAAGGAAACATTAGAGAGAGGAAAGAGTGCAAAACAAATCAAGTGAGAATCAAAGCGAGTAGACACGGTGATTTGCTTTACCGAGGTTCGGTTCCAAAGAACCTAGTCCCCATTGAGGAGGCCATAATGGCCGGGTCTATTTCAACCCTTTCCCTCTCTCAAACGGTCACTTAGACCGAGTGAGCCTTTTCCTTAATCTCATGGGTCACTAAGACCCCACAAGAACCACCACACACTTAGGTGTCTCTTGCTTCGCTTACAAGTCTCTTGAGAATAAGAAGGAAAAAAGAAAAAGGCCAATCCAAGCAACAAGAGCAACAAAATAACACAAAACACCCTCTCTCAAGTCCCTAATGGAATTGAGTTGATTTTGAGGCTTGGAGAGGATTTGATCTATTTGATGTGTCCTAGAGTGAATTCTTTTGCTCTTGCAATGAATGGAATGTTTAGAAAACTTGGATGCCAATGAATGAGGTGGTTGGGAGTATTTATAGCCCCCAACCACTTCCTAGCCGTTGGCTAAGGCTGTTGGCGATGGGCGCACCGGACAGTCCGGTGGCGCACCGGACACCCACTGTTCATTGTCCGGTGCATGCCACGTCAGCACATTCGTTAGGGTTTGGAGCAATTGACCGTTGGAACGCCTTGTCTTCTTGCTGCACCGGACAGTCCGGTGCCCTCTGACTTCTGCCGCAGCACTGTTCATCACCGTTCATCTGACGAAACGACCGTTGGCACGCAGGGAGCCGTTGCTCCGCTGGCTCACCGGACAGTCCGGTGCACACCGGAAAGTCCGGTGAATTATAGTGGAGCGCGCCCACAGAATTCCCGAGAGTGGCTTGTTCATGTCTGTACGGGCCTGGTGCACCGGACACTGTCTGGTGCGCCAAAAATCAGCACACTCTAAGTCTTGCTCCAATTTTGGATTGAGTCCCTAACTGAATTTCTTTCTAGGTTTGTGTTGAACCTTATGCACCTGTGATAAATGATATCTAGACAAACTAGTTAGTCCATGTGGTTTGTGATGGACGTCAACCACCAAAATCAATTATAGGAAACGGTTAATGCCCATTTCCCTTTCAATCTCCCCCTTTTTGATGATTGGTGCCAACACAAACCAAAGCAAATGTAAAGTGCAGAAATGTAACTAGTTTGCATTTATGATGAATGTGCATAAGTTGCTTGGAGTTAAACCAATTGAAAGTATCACTTAGTGTATATGGATTGCTTTTCTTCTTTTTAACATTTTGGACCATATTTGCACCACTTATTTGTTTTTGCAAACCTTTTGGAAAAATCCTTTCAAAATCTTTTGCAAATAGTCAAAGGTATAGAAATGTGATTGCAAGAAGCATTTTCAAGATTTGAAATTACTCCCGCTGTTTCAAATGCTTTTCCTTTGACTAAATAAAAACTCCCCCTGAATGAATTCTCCCCTTAGCTTTCAAGAGGGTTTTGAGGTAGATACCAATTGAAAATTTGACTTTTTAAAAATAGACTCTTAAAGTGACAATTGAAAATTCATTTTGTGGCTAACTCAAATACCAATTGAAATAAATACTTCTTTTTGGAAATACTTGATACTATGAAAAATACACTTAAAATTTTAAAATGGTGCTGCAGTCCTTTTGCTTTGGTCTTAATACTTTCTCCCCCTTCGGCATTAATCACCAAAAACGAAGAACTTGAGAGCCCTTTGCATTTTCTCCTCCTTTGGGGGCTAATACTGTAACACCCCGGGTGTTTATCGTCTGCTCGACCACGAGTGCGGACTTTAACACGTAATATCAGTGGATAAAATGAATGCTAAAATTTAATCATCTTTGTCTATCGCGATTTTAATATCGCATCTGTTCTGCCTGTCGCGAGTTCGACTTTGTTTTTATTAATCCGGGCTCTTCCTAAATTTTCGTGATGTTCGGAACTTTGTCATTCCGAAAATTGTTGCGTCCGGTGATTATTTAAAACTCATCGCTCACGCGAATACGAATTCGAAAGCTCGACCCACTGGGATGATTTTATCCCGGGCAAATTAATTTGAACTCGACGACTAAAATGTTCGGGGCAAAATAATCCGAATCGCGCATCGTCCGAGAAAAATCATGCGCGAGATTATGATCCCATTCGTTCTTCAGCACGCTGTTGTGGCGACAAAATCGTGTCTGAGAATTTATAATTGAGATTCGATTCTCCATGTAAATTATCTGTTGACGTGGAATCGGGTGTCGACTGCGGCTGAAATTATTTGATTTCAAATCAAATTGAACACAGTCTGAAATACTGTTGTTCACACCGTTCGAATTTGTTCCGACGAAGTCTCGCCCCGATCCAAAACTTTGGATATAACTAACGGATGCAAATTTATCTAATCCTGAAGTACTCACTAAATAAAATCATGTCCAGTTTATTTCTATCGATCTCATTTGATTCGACCCATTTCTCGCTAAAATCTGGAGTTAGAAATATCTGCGAATTTCTAAAAACAAAAAAAGGGAAAGAAAAATAAAAAGGGAAAATATCCCTGGGAGCCTATCTCCACGCTAATGACCAGGGGGGATTTTATTTCCTCGACGTTATCCCCTGCGCCGCTTTGGCCTGCAATAAAGATCCTGCCGCCCAACCTTTCTCCTCCACGGCGCGCTGCTTCTTCTCCGCTCTACCTCTCTCGTCTTCCTCCCTGCTGCGAGCTCGCCGGCGCGTCCCTGCCTCCCTGTTCTTTTCTCCTCCTCAAGCTCGCCTTCCAGTTCACTCGACCTCCTTCCCCTGGAGCTCCCACACGCCGATGTCCCTGCTCTAGCTCCCACGCGCGTCCGAGCTTGCCCATGGCCGCGGGCTACAGCTCGTCCCATCTCCCTGCCAAGGTCTCGCCGCAGCCGCCCAGTTGCTTCTCTCCCTCCCTCTGCTCGCTTCAGCTCAGTGCCCGTCTCCTATGGCACATCCCTGGTCGGATTCCCGGCGTCCTCTTCCCCAGCGCCCTGCTCGCTCCCTGGTGCCACGCCGCTCCTCTCTCCTTCCCCCATCTCTCTCTAGCCGTGCGCCCTCCCTGCTCCCTGGAGCTTCCTTGCCGCGCCCAAGGTCCCTCCATGGCGCGTCGTGCTCCTCTGCTCTCTGTCTGCGCGCGCTGTGCTCGGCGTCCTCCCCTGCCGAAGCTTGCCCCTCCATGGCGCCAGATTTTTCTGTGGTCTTTGCTCCAGCTCCTGCGAGCCCGGCCGAGTTCTGCCGTGTGCCTGGATTTTCTTCCTTCCGTTCCTAGCTCCCTGGCCGACGCCGCAGTCTCCTGGTCATCCATGGCCGCGTTCCTCTCCCCCTCGGCTCGTCGGCGCTGCTCGGTCTCTGCTCGACGCCCAACGCCGCGCCCTTGCTCCTGCTTGTCCTTGCGCGCCACGGTATTTCTTCCCTATCTTCCATGGCGCGTCTTTCTCCCTGCGCGCGTTGAACTTCTGCTTGGCGTCCAGCTTCTCTGTTTCTCGACGCGCGCGACCAGGTCGCCGAGTCTGACTCCGCCGTGAGCTTGTCCCTGGCGCTCGGCTTTCCGTCCAGCCGCTGCTCCCTGCTTGCCGTGCTCGCTCCTGCACGTGCATTCTCCTGCGTCGGAGCTCTCTGCTCGCCGGTTGCAGCTCCCTATGCACGCCGTTGTGAGCTTGTCAGCCACCGTTGCCTTGTCACAGAACCCCAAACACCGTTAACCATGGTCGCTACCGCGCGCTTGTCCCTGATGCCCATCGTGCGCTATTTGGGTCTCGTCGATTGGCCGCTCTTACCCGCCATTAATTCCGCTTCGCAGCTCGCCTGTTGTTGTGGTGCTGATATCCCACAACACTCGTGTCGGTGCATCGTTGCCTGGCCGAGAGTTGTCGCTACTAGTTCGCTTTCATCCAAATTGCCACCGCGGATGCTTAGGTCTCTGGTCGTGCGTCTTTCTATCTCGCGCGCGTGATTTTGAAGCTCTGTACGTTCGTCGTCCTCTAGTCCCAGCCCGACCCATCTGTGCACTCGCTCCTCATCCATTGGGTTTCGACGTGTTCGCATTTGCCGTCGAGTCGTCGAACCCATCATCCCGTGCTCAACCCCCACCTCACCAGCTTGCTCCCGACTTCAATTGAAGTTCATCGTCATTCGTGCATCCTCAAGAAATCTCAAGAATCAGGTGAAGATGAAGCTAGCGGGGTGATATTCACCAGGTGCTCGACAAAAGCTCGAACACATCGTCGATCGTCATCCTCGTCTACGCCAAGATCCGAGAAGATTAGGAGCAGAAGAAAATAAATCAGTATGCGGCCGGAGAATACTCGATGCAGATAAAGATGAAGCGTGATTCGACGCAGCACTCACCCAATGTTCGGTGAAATGCTGAGCTAAAAGGCATCGTCGATTTCGTTATTTCAAGTCGGATGTCATAAGGGTAAGTTGATTCGTATTCCAGTCAACTAGGTTTATAAATAGATTAAATATAATTGTTGGTCATAATAAATGTTATTAATTTAGCATGCGAATATTGTGATGATCGATTTAGATAAATTGGTAAATCAAGTAATTAAGATACACAGTTTAAAGAGTTAATAAAAAGCTAGGAATAAAAATAGATTTTTTAGGTTGTTATGTCAATTTGGTTAATGGATGAAGTCGATGCCCTGCTTAATTAGTCAGCTTATTCTAGGGTTGGTGTTTAATTCGCTGTTGTATAAGTATTATTTAGGTTTGCGATATTCCTCTTATATGCATACATATGCATAATGCATTTCATTCAGGTACGTTAATTAATCGCGTAATGCGGAAGACGAGCCAAGTCGACCCCAAGCGCGGGCTACTCCGCATGGTGATGCTGAGGAACGAACCTACCTGATCAAGTGCCAAGACAATGAATGGTCGTCAAGTGGACATCGCCTAACAAACACTAACCTAGTGTTATTCAGGCAAGCCTCGGTGCATTCGCCACCTCCTTGTTGTTTTAAAATCTTTATCACATTGTTTGCTGCATTAGGTGATCGGAGTTGTGTGCTAAACCGTTGATGCATTTCCTTCCTTGGAAAAATTGAATACCCTTTCTTGATACCCTTTTACAAAAAGGATTTTTAATGCTTAGCCTTGCTCTAGAAAAACAAAAATGTTTTGTTTTAAAACAAAAGTGATGCTTTAGTGGGTGGGAATGTTTTCAAAAATAAAACTGGATGGTGGATCTGTCAAAGGCCTTGATGGGTTCAACATCGGAAAAGATGTATCTCTGCCAGGTACCAAACTTTGGGTTGAAAATAATAAAGCTGAAACCGGGCGGTTAACTTGCACGAGAAAGGAGTCTCGGTGTAGTGTCTCCGTCTGAGTCGATTAAGGACCTTGTCGATGTAGGCTTGCTGATCGAGGACCTTTTAACTGGTCACATGCCTCGTCATGGGTAAGCTTTGCCTCGGGCAGACTAATACCAGAATAAGATAACACGCAATGGGAGTGGAGAGGTGGAGAGAGTAGCGTGTACCCTCCGTGACAAGAGGCTGGACGGTGGTGTATCTGTGCTCTCGGTTGGCGTGAACCTGATCTGGTCTTAAGAACCCCGGTGTCGAGTTGATATATGCAAGGGTTAAGTGCTACATATGTCGTGTGATCAGAGATCCTCAGCTGAGTATAATCGATTCGGATCGCCGTAACTTCGTGGACATGAAGACTTGGTCACTGCCCTACACGTAGCAATCCAGTGAACTAAAGAGATGATGAAAAGACGGCTAGTATAGGCCAAGTGCTTGAACTAGGGTAGAAAGAACTCTAGATGCAGGTAACTTTACTTAACCTGACAAGTAAAAATTGATTTTAAGGATCCACTTATAGTAAGCTTTTCTGCAAAACAGAGTCCTTGATTCTTGATAAGCCATACCTTGAATCCCTCTAACCAGCATACCCTTGAGAGTCTTTTCTTAGTCGGGTAAGTTTTGCTGAGTAATTCCATACTCAGGGTTTTATTCCCTGTTGTTTTTCAAGTTATAGTTTGGTGCTGCTGATGATGGTGTTAAGTGCCGGTGGGCTCGGCCTTCTTATAAGTCTAAGTAACTCCCTTATACTTCTTATTGAGGATGGTCACTTGAGCTAGCATATATTTCAAACTTACACTTTTGTAATCATTCCGATAAAATAATGTAACATTTTTGTAACTTGTAAAATTTGGTAATAAGATTTTCGCTGAAAAATATTGGTGTGTGTGATTTGTGTGACTTAATCCTGCGGTCCTGGTTGTAAGTGGTTTATCCGATGTCCTTGGGGCAATTGGACGGATCCTGTTAAGTTATCTAGTGCACATGCATAGCCGTCTCAGGTCTTTGAGACAAGGACAGGTGCATGTGGGCCCAATAACTTGGGAGGTTCTGCCACAGGCTAGTATTGGAGCAGTATTAAGTATATACGGTCACATACGTATTTTCCAAAACAAAAGTTTTGGTTTTGAAAAACCTATTTTCAACTAAACATAATGTTTGGTTTTGAAAAACAGTTTTGAAAAACTATAATGCTAGCGACATCCTCTGTTAAGCCCTAAATTAAGGACTATCAGGTGGCTTATCTAGAAACCACTAACCCACAACCGGGTGGGTATTGCATACATGTGTATTGTTATTTTTGAGGCCATTCAGTTTTGAATGGATCGACGCTCAAGGTAAGGTGAGATGTGAGAGCATGACCGAACAACCGTCGGTCTAGGGAAGTGCTTAATTGTGGCGCTTGATTATATGCATGTTACACATGTGTATATATGAAAGCTGCGATGTGGAGTATTTACTTTTCTAGGAATTTAGTACCCCATGGATGTGTATGGGTATGCAAACATGGGAATACTGAGAAGTGTAATGTACTTGTAACGATGCACCTACGCTCAGGTAAGAAGGTGAGTTACCATAATGAGTTGCCCTATGGTTAAAGTGTGGCAATGGCGCCTATGCGTGGCTCGACGCTTAATGATGAGCCGGCCTCCATATAGAAATATATGGAGTATAAACTTTGATAAACTGTCATGTGTGAACTGCATCATGGGAAATTGGGCTGTGATGGAATTTTCTGCAGGTACACTAACCTCGAAAACGTATGTGTAGCTGACTACTAGCAAAATACCGAGAGAGAACGTATGCCACCGATATAGAACGTTATTGCCACAATGTGTTGGCAAAATCAGTGAGGACGAATAGGACGAGCATGCATCCTGATTGTTGCATCGTGTTTGTCACCTATACATCCAAAATGCTTCTCTCATCCTTATTCGAGTAAACAATGATTGTAGATAATGTGGTGTAATGTTGTATTATGAACTTCGATGAAATAGCTATCCTCCGTTCTTTAGGTAACCTGTTAGGGTATTATATGTGTTTGCGCTGGTACTTGATGTGGTGATAGAAGGTTGGTAGTTTGTTTGCCTAAACTGAAAACTAGGCCATGTTCTTATTTAGTGAACTATGACCCAAATTTGAATTCTCCATTATCACATTGTCGACCCATCAACCTAACCCAGGAAAGACACGTCCGATCATTTTCTTGAATTTGATGCCTTTGGTTTTCTCATATCTATCGAAGGCATAGCAACTCAATCTTATGATTGTTTTCATCCGCATCTAATTGGATACTAATCCTTGACCTTGTAATCTCTACGATGGGCATAGAAATATGCCTGGAGCTGAGTTAACAGTCTCCCATCGTACTCCCTTCATTAACAAATTTAGGTTATGGCCATGCCCTGTTCATTTCATCGGGCCATGATCTATTTGGCTCTCTACTTGTAACCATCCTTACAGGTGGAGTATCTCTTTGTACATTATCACCCTTGCCCAATTCATTCCTGTCGCGTGAGATTTCTTATTGGTTATGTCTGATAATGGTGTTATGACTAAAACCAGTGGTGCCGTGACGAAACCGAGGGCCTTCTGTGTGCGCGCACATGGTTGCGCTACTCGGCACACGCTAGTATCACAGTTAGTAGTCATAATCCATTATGATATTATATCAATATGTTATCTTCCGTAGACCTCCTCCTTGAAACAATTTCTATGTTGTTTGTGAAGTGATCAAGCAACATCTGTCATCTCCGTTGGATCAAAAGGGGCATACCACTTTCATGTGTGGTCTCTATCCTGTTGATCTTGGTAGTGACTACTTATACAAGTTCCCTTTACATCCTTTGTGTAAAGGTGAAGCTTTGGAGCTTTTTAGTGTTGAGAGACAACTGATTAGCTCTCAAAATGGAGATTGATCTTCCCTGCTGTTAAAATGCAAGTGTGACGGAACCTCTCAAGTCATTAGTGAGAGCACCTAGAGGGGGGGTGAATAGGTGATCCTGTAAAAAACGAATACTTGTAGCCACAAAATTTGGTTAAGTGTTAGCTCAATAGAATCAAGTGGCTACGGACCAAGCTCTTGTGAAACACAATGGACACGAAGAACACAAGCACAAGAGACACGGTGATTTATCCCGTGGTTCGGCCAAGCAGCACTTGCCTACTCCACGTTGTGGCGTCCCAATGGACGAGGGTTGCACTCAACCCCTTTCAAGTGATCCAATGATCAACTTGAATACCACGGTGTTTTTCTTTCTTTTACTTTCTCCCGTTTGCGAGGAATCTCCATAATTTGGAGCCTCTCGCCCTTACAAATGATGATCACAAAGAAGCATGGAAGTAAGGGAGGGGAGAGCAACACACACAAGACTCAAAGCACAAACACAAACACGCACACAAGCCACAACTTGAGCTCACAACACAATGCGGGGAGTTCTCTACTCAACTAGAGCTCAAGTCACTTATCACAAAGAATCGAATGCGCGAGAATGGAGTCTTGGTGCTTAGAGATGATCAAAGAATGCTTGGGTGACTCCTCCATGTGCCTAGGGGTCCCTTTTATAGCCCCAAGGCAGCTAGGAGCCGTTGGAAGCAATCTGGGAAGGCAATTCTTGCCTTCTGTTGGGTGGCGCACCGGACAGTCCGGTGCACCACCGAACAGGCACTGTTCATGGTCCGATGCAGATTGCCTTCCTAAAATAGCACAGCCGACCGTTCCAGAATTGGAGCCGTTGGCGCACCAGACACTGTCCGGTGCACACCGGACAGTCCGGTGCACACCGGACAGTCCGGTGCCCCCTGCCGACCGTTGGCGCGGCCACGCGTCGCGCGCGGATTGCGCGGCCGACCGTTGACGCAGTCGACCGTTGGCTCACCGGACAGTCCGGTGCCTCACTGGACCGTCCGGTGAATTATAGTCATACACCGTTGAACGATTCCCGAGAGCGATGACTTCACCGCAGACGGCTCACCGGACAGTCCGGTGCACCACCAGACAGTCCGGTGAATTATAGCCGTACACCGCCGTCAGTTCCCGAGAGTGGCCTGTTCACCGGAGGCTGGCCTGGCGCACCGGACACTGTTCGGTGCACCACCGGACAGTCGGTGTGCCAGACTGCGCTGAGTCTTGGCTGCTTCGAGCCAAGTTCTTTTCTTCTTCTCTTTTCTCTGATTCCAGCACTTAGACAAATATATTAGTACACAAAAACCAATGTACTAAGTCTAGAATCATACCTTCTTGTTGATTTGCACTTCATCAATCATTTGGCACAAGATTACTCACTCAATACGTGTTGGGCACTTAATCACCAAAACTAAACTAGAAATGGCCCAAGGGCACATTTCCCTTTCAATCTCCCCCTTTTTGGTGATTTATGCCAACACATCAAAAAGCAACTAAAAGAAGTGCAACATCAAAGCAATTGAGAACAAGAATTGTTTTTGATTCAAATTTGGCATATTTGGATCATTCTTTGCCACCACTTGGTTTGTTTTTGAAATCAAACTCAATTTCCTATCTCTAAGTCAAACACACTTGTTTAGGCATAAAGAGAGGTATTTCATGAGAAAAATTGATCAACAGCCAAAAACTCCCCCTTTTTCCCGTAATCCTACATTCTCCCCACAAGAGGCCAAATTTTGCACATAAGAGTATTTTGACAAAACACAAGTTCTAACTCTACTATTTTCAAAATTCTCAAGTGGTAGCTGATCCATTTGCTTTGGCCTTAATTTCTCCCCCTTTGGCATTAAGCACCAAAACGGGATCATTATTGGCCCTAAAACCCCATTGCCTCACCAAAACCTTCAATTAAGAGTAAAAAGGCAATAAGAGCATTGAGATGAACTTGGAGTAAATTACCCTCTCATCGGAGTGCAGTGGAAGTCTTGCATGGTCCAAGTTCACCTTTTCCCTTTCAATCCACCTTTGAGACTAAATTAAGTAAACTCAAGCACACGGTTAGTCTCAAAGGGTCAAGTTATAGCATTTCTCCCCCTAAATATGTGCATCACTCACACATGGACTTGTGAGGTCCGGGTATCCTTTGCACAACTTGAGCACCACAAATAAGCAATAATATGCATAAAAGAACATGATCAAAGGCATAAAACACATGTATGCTCTAGATCAATCCAGGTTACGCGAATCTAAGACATTTAGCTCACTACGCAGCCTGCAAAATGTCTTCTCATCTAAAGGCTTGGTAAAGATATCGGCTAGCTGGTTCTCGGTGCTAACATAAAACACTTCGATATCTCCCTTTTGCTAGTGGTCTCTCAAAAAGTGATGTCGGATGTCTATGTGCTTTGTGCGGCTGTGTTCAATAGGATTGTCCGCCATGCGGATTGCACTCTCATTGTCACATAGGAGTGGGACTTTGCTCAGATTGTAGCCGAAGTCCCGGAGGGTTTGCCTCATCCAAAGTAGTTGCGCGCAACACTGTCCTGCGGCAACATACTCGGCCTCAGCGGTGGATAGGGTAACAGAAGTTTGTTTCTTAGAACTCCAAGATACCAGGGACCTTCCTAGAAATTGGCACATCCCGGATGTACTCTTCCTATCAACCTTACATCCAGCATAGTCGGAGTCTGAGTATCCAATCAAATCAAAGGTAGACCCCTTTGGATACCAGATCCCGAAGCAAGGCGTAGCAACTAAATATCTAAGAATTCGCTTAACGGCCACAAGGTGACACTCCCTTGGGTCGGATTGAAATCTAGCACACATGCATACGCTAAGCATAATATCCGGTCTACTAGCACATAAATAAAGTAAAGACCCTATCATAGACCGGTATGCCTTTTGATCAACGGACTTACCTTCTTTGTTGAGGTCGACATGTCCGTCGGTTCCCATTGGAGTCTTTGCGGGCTTGGCGTCCTTCATCCCAAACCGCTTGAGCAAGTCTTGCGTATACTTCATTTGAGAGATGAAGGTGCCGTCCTTGAGTTGCTTCACTTGGAATCCAAGGAAGTAGTTCAACTCGCCCATCATCGACATCTCGAATTTCTGAGTCATCACCCTGCTAAACTCTTCACAAGACTTTTGGTTAGTAGAACCAAATATTATGTCATCGACATAAATTTGGCATACAAATAGGTCACCATCACAAGTCTTAGTGAAAAGAGTTGGATCGACTTTCCCAACCTTGAAAGCATTAGCAATCAGAAAATCTCTAAGGCATTCATACCATGCTCTTGGGGCTTGCTTAAGTCCATAGAGCGCCTTAGAGAGCTTACACACGTGGTCAGGGTACCGTTCATCCTCAAAGCCAGGGGGTTGCTCCACGTACACCTCCTACTTGATTGGCCCGTTGAGGAAAGCGCTCTTCACGTCCATTTGGAACAACCTGAAAGAATGGTGAGCGACATAGGCTAACAAAATGCAAATTGACTCTAGCCTAGCCACAGGAGCAAAAGTCTCCTCAAAGTCCAAACCTGCGATTTGGGCATAACCTTTTGCCACAAGTCGAGCCTTGTTCCTTGTCACCACCCCGTGCTCGTCCTGTTTGTTGCGGAACACCCACTTGGTTCCCACAACGTTTTGCTTGGGACGTGGCACCAGTGTCCAAACTTCATTTCGCTTGAAGTTGTTGAGCTCTTCCTACATCGCCAACACCCAGTCCGGATCTAGCAAGGCCTCTTCTACCCAGAAAGGCTCAATAGAAGAGACAAAAGAGTAATGCTCACAAAAATTAGCTAATCTAGAGCGAGTGGTTACTCCCTTGCTTATATCACCCAATATCTGGTCGACGGGATTATTCCTTTGAATCGTCGCTCGAACTTGAGTTGGAGGGGCCCGTGGTGCTTCTTCCTTCTTATCTTGGACATCTTGTGCTCCTCCTTTATCACATGCCTCTTCTTGATGTACCTGTTCATCATCTTGAGTTGGGGGATGCACCATGGTTGAGGAAGAAGGTTGATCTTGCTCTTGGTGTTCCTATGGTCGCACATCTCCAATTGCCATGGTGCGAATTGCGTCCGTTGGAACATCATCTTCATCTACATCATCAAGATCAACTTGCTCTCTTGGAGAGCCATTAGTTTCATCAAATACAACGTCACTAGAGACTTCAACCAAACCCGAAGATTTGTTGAAGACTCTATACGCCTTTGTATTTGAGTCATAACCTAACAAAAACCCTTCTACAGCTTTGGGAGCAAATTTGGAATTCCTACCTTTCTTCACAAGAATGTAGCATTTACTCCCAAAAACACGAAAATATGAGACGTTGGGTTTGTTACCGGTTAGAAGTTCATACGACGTCTTCTTGAGGAGTCGATGAAGGTAGACCCGGTTTATGGCGTGGCAAGCTGTGTTCATAGCTTCCGACCAAAACCGCTCGGGCGTCTTGAATTCTCCAAGCATCGTCCTCGCCATGTCTATAAGTGTCCTGTTCTTCCTCTCTACCACACCGTTTTGCTGTGGTGTGTAGGGAGCGGAGAACTCGTGCTTGACTCCTTCCTCCTCAAGAAACTCCTCCACTTGAAGGTTCTTGAATTCGGACCCGTTGTCGCTTCTAATCTTTTTCACTTTGAGTTCAAACTCGTTTTGAGCTCGCCTTAGAAAGCGCTTGAGGGTCCCTTGGGTTTCTGATTTATCCTGCAAAAAGAATACCCAAGTGAAGCGGGAAAAATCATCATCAACAACAAGACCATACTTGTAACACCCGGTTTTAAAAGAACAAAGCCGGGTGCATCTCATACATGCGCCAAAGAAGACAACATATATAATAACAGAGTGTATAGAGATAAATGTCATAAACCATCAGAGTATTTATTACATAGCGGAAGACTTATTACAAAATAAAGATAAATGTAAAACGAACTAGGGATCGTCGGCGCCAATGTCGACTGAGAAACGCCACCTAGATCAGATCGAACTCCTCAGTGTTAGGCGGCTCCTCTTCGACCACCTGCTCTGCTCCTGTGGGGGGGGTGTGGGACAGCAAGAGTGAGCTCACATACGTTCATAGCTCAACAAGTCGTGGGGAATAATGTGGCATGAACTCACCAAAGGTGGGAGTTCATGTAGTGTAAGGCTGATCAATGAAATAAAGGCTGAAGCTGAGCATTGCTTTTATAAGTTGGTCAAAATTTTATTAGCAGTTACTAAGTGTAAGTGAATACCAAACCATAGTAATAATAAATAAAAGTAATAATAAAATAATCCCAAATGCAATGAAATGACAGGTTAAGTTTAAGTTCCATAATTTAATCATGTGAGTGTCCGAGCCGCTCATGACCGTGAGCACGGCTAGTATACCAGTTTTACACTCTGCAGAGGTTGCGCATCTTTACCCACAAGTCGTGTTACCCATTTGCCACGGAGTTGATCAGACTCCATACACCTCTACCAAGGAAGCGAGGCAGGGTACCACTACGAGGCCTTTACAAAGTTCCACTAGCTTCAGACTACCCGCTACAGTTTATAGGAAGCTCCAGTGCAGGGTTCTTGTCTGACCGCCATCGCAGCAAAATCAACCCAAGGACCTCCCTACACTGACCACTCCCCTACTGCCCTTGCCCCTTTCGGGTAAGGTAGCCCTCCACTAGCTTTCCTAATTAATCAGCCAAGGGCGTCCCATTAAACCCTTGTGGTAGCACTGTTTTCCCGGGTGGTTCTCCATGTTCCCATTAACATAATGACCTTATCATGAACATAAAATAATGACAGATAATAACAAGTATAAAAATGAGTGATGATTATCTCTATACCCAATCCACATAAAGCAATAGCATGAACTACCCAAAACTTTAGTAGTAAAACCAGTGGTGAAACAAGGTATAAAGATAGTCAAATCTAGGGTATCCTATTGGGTCCCATCAAAATTTAACCTATGCAGATCATTATGAATAATAAGAACATGAATGGGTAAAAGAAGTGATCAAGGGCACAACTTGCCTTCAATGAGCTCCTGCTCAGCTACTTCAACTTGTTGAAGCTCAGGTTCCACAGTGGGTTGCTCGTCTACTCGCATCAATACAATACATACATGGCATAGCATAAATTAACATCACATCAAACATGCAAATAGAATATACAGTAATAAACTAGACATTAAAATAAGATCACAGGAACTGGAATCATTAATTTTGGAGTTATATAATTCAAGCTATGAATTTCCTAAAGTTTAATGTGATTAAAATAGGATTAGATGAGAAATTAATTTTCTAACTGAGTTCATGTCAAAACAGTGGTACTATTTAATAGAGAATACTATTACAAAATTATAGGAACTGGAATGGTCCAAATTGGAGTTCATATGAATTTTATATGAATTTTACAAGTTCCTACCATTATTTTTGTATTAAAAATGAATTTAGAATGGATTTTCTCTGATTTTATTGATTCTTGGACTAGGCGTCAAAATCTGTAAAGCGCAGGGGCTATGGCGTAAAAGAACCTAAGACTCAGAAAACAATCAGAGTGGACGGCGGGTTAATTCGTGTAAAGTGCGGGGTTTCTTTGGCAAAAGTGCAAGCCGAAAGGGTATGATCTAATATGGGCCGCACGATTGAACTTGGACGCTCGAGATTAGGTCTGGATCGCGGCGAACCGGTACGCTGCGCGATCCGCTGGATCCAGATCCGACGCCCCTGGTTTAATGAAGCCCAGAGCGATGACCGCCATCCGATCCCGATCGGACGGTCCCAGTTCAATACGACAAAACGCTATGCGCCAATTGATCTCAGCCGCCCATCACATATCCTACGACTGCAAACACCTGGCGTCCTCATCTAATCGTGATCACGGATCTAGAAATCCACGGTCCAGATTTTGTCTTCTCCCGCGGTCTCAGACGGTGGCACCGCGCGATCTACGCGGCGGCGCATCACCGGAGTAGCACCCGATGGCCATCCTGGTGCTCCCACCCCAATCCAAGACGTGCTAAACGTAGTTCTTGATTATACGAACAACAAGGGAGAGTTGATCCTCACCATTAGGAGCCATCTGCCGAAATCAGAAGCTGCCTCCCCCCTACGGCGGCGCCATTACTGGCGACCACCAAATCTACGCGACAACGGCCCAAACTTCGAATCGAGAGGTGCAACGCGTAGCTAGGGACCTAGTGAGCTTGGCAAGATCTTCTTACCGAGGGATCGCGCGCACAGTTGAGCTAGCCACGAGTCCAGGCGATTTGGCGGCGCACCGCCCTCTCCGGCGAGCAATTAAGGGGCGCTCGGTCGATGATTCCTCCCGCAAACGCCACGGACGGCCTCGCACTAGCTCGGTGTAGACCCCCGACCCCTCCAACAGCTTCAAACGGCGGTGAATGGACGGGAGGGCACGGCGGCGCCGCACGTTCCGTCACTCGGTGATATGGTGGCTCTGGAAATTAAGGCGATTGCGAACCTAGGGAAGCTATGGAACGGGGGAAGGCAAGGGCGGCTGGTGCTTTATCTCCTGGCACGGTCAATCGGTTCGTGCGCGCAAAACTAGCGCCAGCGTCGCGTCTGCCGTTCACGCGCTCCGCCATGCTCGGGACTTTCCGTTGCGAGGGGGGGAAGACGACCTGACAAGCAAGGGCCCGCGTGCCAGTGAAACAGCGTAGGAGGGCACGAGGCGGAGCAAATGACAAGTGGGCCCGTGTTGTCGGCACCAGGTGAAGCGCGAGCGCGCGATGAGTGGTTTCGTGGGCCGCGCGGAGGCAATTCCAGGCTGGGCCGAAATTGGTGCAGCGAGCCCAAGTATGGTTTTAATCTTTTTTTCCATTTTATTTTCTATTTTCTTTTCTCCATTTCAAATTCAAACTCCCTTCAAATTTAAATTTCCATTCTTGTGGAAAATTTATCCTCAATTTTATATTATGTCATGTACAGTATCCATTTGGAGATGTATTCATATATACATTGTTTTTATCTTCTCCCCCTTTTTTTAACTTCTATACTTTCTTTTATATTCAAAATTTTCCCCTTGGTAGCTTAATATATTTCTTATCACATTACTTTTATATTACCACAACATGCACACAAAATAAAGGACCAGCATGATGCACATTTTTATGGTAAGTCTTTTATTAATTATTTATTTATTTTTTTAATATGGTGTTCACATATGATGATGTGATAAGATCAACTCACAAAAAGAGAGAAATTGTTTTCTCTATTGGTATTTTATCTAGCAATTACAAAGTGGATGTTACAAATCCTACCCCCCTTAAAAATAATCTCGTCCTCGAGATTTAGGAAGGACTAGGGAAAAGATGGGGGAAATCTATACGAAGCTCCTCTTCTCTTTCCCAAGTGGCTTCATCTTCACCATGGTGACTCCATTGTACTTTGCACATCTTTATCACCTTGTTTCTTGTAACTCGAGTCAAAGTGTCCAGAATCTTGATGGGATACTCAGCATAAGTCAGATCATCTTGCACACTAAGGTCTTCCATTGGTAGTTGCTCCTCAGGTACCCTGAGGCACTTCTTTAGCTGAGATACATGAAATACATCATGTACATTTGACAGATGATCGGGTAACTCCAGTTGATATGCAACTTCACCCACTCGCTTTAAGATCAAGAAAGGTCCAATGAAGCGAGGGGACAACTTCCCTTTAACTTTAAATCTCCTCATACCACGAAGTGGTGACACCTTCAAATAGACATGATCACCCTCCTTAAACTCCAGTAATCTTCTCCTATTATCAGCATAACTCTTTTGCCTTGATTGTGCAATTCTCAAATTTTCTCTTATCATTCGAACTTGCTCTTCTGCCTCTTGAATCAATTCAGGCCCGAAGAACTGTCTTTCTCCAGTCTGATCCCAATATAGAGGGGTCCTGCACTTTCTGCCATATAGAGCCTCAAACGGTGACATCTTCAAACTGGCCTGGTAGCTATTATTATAAGAAAACTCAGCATATGGTAAGCTCTTCTCCCAGCTGCCACCATGTTTAAGAGCACAAGCTCTTAACATATCCTCCAGTACTTGATTAGTCCTCTCTGTCTGTCCATCAGTCTGGGGATGGTAGGCTGAGCTAAAATTCAACTTTGTATCCAAGCTCTCATGTAACTTCTTCCAAAATCGAGAAGTAAACTGCGATCCTCGATCAGACACGATCTTCTTAGGCACTCCATGTAGACAAACTATCCGAGACATATACAATTCTGCTAGCTTGGCTCCCGTGTAATTAGTCCTCACTGGTATGAAATGAGCCACCTTTGTCAATCTGTCCACAATTACCCAAATAGAGTCATATCCTGCTGGAGTGCGGGGTAGTCCAACAATAAAATCCATACCAATTTCTTCCCATTTCCACTCAGGTATCTTCAATGGGTGCAATAATCCAGCGGGTCTTTGATGTTCAGCCTTAACTCTTTGACATAGATCACACTTAGCCACATGAGCAGCCACATCTCTTTTCAGTCCATACCACCAATACTTTCGCTTCAAGTCTTGATACATCTTAGTGCTCCCAGGGTGGATAGAATAAACTGAATCATGTGCCTCCTTCAATATGGTTTCCCGAAGACTATCAATATCGGGAACACAGATCCGATTCTTGAACCATATCGTGCCTTGCTCATCCTCTGTGAACTCCGGGCCTCTACCCTCTGTTATCAGATCCTTGATCTCCTGGATTTTGGCATCACCAACCTGACCTTTACGAATTTCTTGCTCCAAGGTAGGTTCCAATTCAATAGTCACTCCTTCCGTATGTGTAACAATTCCCAGGTTGAGCCTCTCAAAGTCTTTTGCTAATTCATCAGGTAGCTGGACAACGAAAGCGGAGTGAACATGCTCCTTCCGACTCAAGGCATCTGCAACCAAATTCGCCTTGCCTGGGTGATAATGAATCTCCAAATCATAATCCTTAATAAGCTCCAACCAACGGCGTTGCCTAAGGTTGAGATCCTTCTGAGTAAATATATACTTCAAACTCTTGTGATCCGTGTACACTTGACACTTAGTTCCCATAATGTAGTCTCTCCAAATCTTAAGTGCATGCACAACGGCAGCTAGTTCCAAGTCATGAGTGGGGTAGTTCAGTTCATGCTTCCTCAACTGACGAGATGCATAGGCAATCACATGTCCATCTTGCATAAGCACACATCCAAGTCCTTGGCCACATGCATCACAGTAAATGTCAAATCCCTTCTGCAGATCTGGCATAATCAATACTGGAGGTGACATCAATCTCTCCTTCAACTGATCAAAGCTTTCTTGGCATTTCTCATCCCACTTGAATTCTCTTCCTTTCTCCAAAAGCGAGGTCATAGGCTTGGCAATCTTAGAGAACCCTTCAATAAATCTCCGATAATATCCTGCGAGTCCCAAGAAACTCCGAATCTCCGTAACTGTAGTGGGCACTCTCCACTCCATTATCTCCTTCACTTTAGCAGGATCCACTGCTATTCCTCCATTAGAAATAATATGACCAAGGAATGGCACCTTGTCAATCCAAAACTCGCACTTGCTGAACTTAGCGTAGAGTTGATTATCTCGTAGCTTCTGTAGCACCAACCTTAGATGTTGTTCATGATCACTTTCATTCTTAGAATAGATAAGAATATCGTCGATGAATACCACGACGAATCTGTCCAAATACTCCATAAACACTTTGTTCATCAAATTCATGAAATAAGTCGGTGCATTGGTTAATCCAAATGACATAACAGTAAACTCATATAATCCATATCGAGTCGAGAAAGCCGTCTTGGGAATATCCGATGGTCTAATCCTCATCTGATGGTAACCGGATCGGAGATCAATCTTCGAGAATACTCTAGCACCTCGCATCTGATCAAATAAATCCTCAATACGGGGCAACGGATACTTGTTCTTCACCGTAACATCATTAAGAGATCTATAATCCACACACATCCGTTGCGATCCATCCTTCTTCTGCACAAATAACACCGGTGCTCCCCAAGGTGAGGAACTTGGACGAATGTAACCAGCCTCTTGTAACTCCGTTAACTGCTTCTTCAGTTCCTTCAACTCCTCTACGGACATTCTATATGGCCGTTTAGAAATAGGGGCGGTTCCAGGTAAGAGATCAATAACAAACTCAACTTCTCTATCAGGTGGCATCCCTGGTAACTCCTCTGGAAAGACATCCGGAAAATCTCTAACCACCCGGATGTTGTCACCAACAAACTCCTCAGGCATAAAGAACATTGCACGCATGGATGAGGAGGTTACTGCAATATTAACTTGAAATCTTTCTCCTTTAGTGGTAGTGAGTTCTATGGTACCTCTACCACATGCTATAACGGCCTTTGCCTTTCTTAGCCATGACATACCAAGGATCAGATCTATACTGCTTGACTCTAATATTATAGCAGTAGCTCCAAATTCTCTACCCATAATGGTTAATGTCAATCTACGTGTCATTTGATTCGCCTCAACAGGCCCTTTAGGTGTAATTACTATCAGGGGTTTTCTCATATTTAGCAGTGGTATTTCATTTGTGTTGGCATATCTAGCAGACATGAATGAATGTGTAGCACCAGAATCAAATAATATGGTTGCAGGAATTGCATTAACATAAAACATACCAATTACGAGGTCACCACCATCAGGAGTATCATCAACACTGACTTGATTCACCCTGGCTATAGAATATCCCTTGCCAGGGGTCTGTTGCTTGTTCTGAGCTGGAGTAGTAGCAATCCTCTGTGGGCAGACATTTGCATAATGACCAATCTTACCACACTTGAAACATTGAGTGCCCGGACTCTGTCCTGCAAACTTCGTCGGGGTGCCCGTGGGAGTAGCCTGTCGAGGAGGTGGAGTCCTCAGTGGTGATTGCTGAACTGGGCGCGGTCCTCCTGGTCGAGTCGGTGTACCCTGCGGTGAACTGTAGCGAGGACGAACACTGCTGCTACCCTGTCCTTGCGAGATAGCCTTTCTCTTCAAATCACCCAGTTGAACACGCTTGTGTTCAATAGCAAGAGCCTTATCCAGTAGCCTCTGAAAGGATGGAAAGGTGTGTGCAACCAGTGCATACTGCAAGGGTCCATTAAGTCCTTCAATGAAATGCTCCTGCTTCCTTTCATCCTCAGCAACTTCCTCCGGAGCATACCTTGACAGCTGAATAAATTTGTCTCTGTACTCGCTGACTGACATATTGCCTTGCTTCAATGCTAGAAACTCCTTCTTCTTGATCTTTATCATCCCAGCTGGAATATGGTAGTTCCTGAACTGTGTACTGAACTCTGCCCAAGTAATAGTATCTGCAGCATCATGGGCAGCAGTATAAGAATCCCACCAGTCAGCAGCAGGACCAGTCAGACGTCCAGAAGCATATAAGACCTTCTCCCGATCAGTGCATTGTGCAATATTCAGCATCTTCTCAATTGACTTCAACCAATCGTCTGCATCAAGTGGATCTGGCGAGCTGGCGAAGGTTGGTGGCTTGTGACTCATAAACGCCCAGTGCTTATCACGAGGTGGAACTGGTGGTGGTGGTGGAGGCAATGGCACTTGCTGCTGTTGTTGCTGTTGTTGGAGTTGCTGTTGTAGCTGCTGTTGTTGCGCCCTCCTTTCTTGGCGTATCTCATCTCTCTCCTGGCGCAGCTCCTGGCGTATATCTTCTCTTTCCTGACGCATCTCTTGGCGTTCTTGCTGCATCTGGGCACGCATATCAGCCATAGTGTCTGCCATTTGCTGCATCACCGCCATCTGAGCAGCAACCAGTGGGTCAACTCCGCCTGGTGGAGGATTAGGAGGATTCATCTCTGCTGGCTGTGGCTGAGGTTGTCTATATATCCTTCGAGTGTGTCGATTAGGAGGCAAATCAATTCCACCACCCCTCCTGGTATTGACCATCTGAGTTAGATACATATGGTAAGAAAAAGCAGTAGACAAGGCAGTAATTACAATCATGTTACTTTGGGGGATTTATTAGCTAAGCAGATTAATATTTCACCTACTATAGCTAATTCAATACCTTATGTTGGTACATGCTAAGATGTCCATCTATACTAATTCAATCAATCAAAGAAGCAAATCAGACATTTAGCATCAGCACAATCAACCAACATTTTTTTAAGAAAATAGTTTTAATTTTGTCTTAGGCTTCCTATCTCTTAAAAGTGTCATAAGGGTAGGGATTCCAAAGTTTGAAATCCATCTTGTCTTAGAATAGAGAAGATAAGAATGATCAGAGTAGAACAGTAGAAGATGAGACGAGATTAAGATAAGTATAGAGAGAATCAGAGTAAGGTAAGTGTAGAATGAATCAGAATAAGATAAGTAGGTAAGGGTTTTGTCCATTTCTATCTAGGTCTCGTCCTACAGTCAACATTTCCTCTGATACCACTTCTGTAACACCCGGTTTTAAAAGAACAAAGCCGGGTGCATCTCATACATGCGCCAAAGAAGACAACATATATAATAACAGAGTGTATAGAGATAAATGTCATAAACCATCAGAGTATTTATTACATAGCGGAAGACTTATTACAAAATAAAGATAAATGTAAAACGAACTAGGGATCGTCGGCGCCAATGTCGACTGAGAAACGCCACCTAGATCAGATCGAACTCCTCAGTGTTAGGCGGCTCCTCTTCGACCACCTGCTCTGCTCCTGTGGGGGGGTGTGGGACAGCAAGAGTGAGCTCACATACGTTCATAGCTCAACAAGTCGTGGGGAATAATGTGGCATGAACTCACCAAAGGTGGGAGTTCATGTAGTGTAAGGCTGATCAATGAAATAAAGGCTGAAGCTGAGCATTGCTTTTATAAGTTGGTCAAAATTTTATTAGCAGTTACTAAGTGTAAGTGAATACCAAACCATAGTAATAATAAATAAAAGTAATAATAAAATAATCCCAAATGCAATGAAATGACAGGTTAAGTTTAAGTTCCATAATTTAATCATGTGAGTGTCCGAGCCGCTCATGACCGTGAGCACGGCTAGTATACCAGTTTTACACTCTGCAGAGGTTGCGCATCTTTACCCACAAGTCGTGTTACCCATTTGCCACGGAGTTGATCAGACTCCATACACCTCTACCAAGGAAGCGAGGCAGGGTACCACTACGAGGCCTTTACAAAGTTCCACTAGCTTCAGACTACCCGCTACAGTTTATAGGAAGCTCCAGTGCAGGGTTCTTGTCTGACCGCCATCGCAGCAAAATCAACCCAAGGACCTCCCTACACTGACCACTCCCCTACTGCCCTTGCCCCTTTCGGGTAAGGTAGCCCTCCACTAGCTTTCCTAATTAATCAGCCAAGGGCGTCCCATTAAACCCTTGTGGTAGCACTGTTTTCCCGGGTGGTTCTCCATGTTCCCATTAACATAATGACCTTATCATGAACATAAAATAATGACAGATAATAACAAGTATAAAAATGAGTGATGATTATCTCTATACCCAATCCACATAAAGCAATAGCATGAACTACCCAAAACTTTAGTAGTAAAACCAGTGGTGAAACAAGGTATAAAGATAGTCAAATCTAGGGTATCCTATTGGGTCCCATCAAAATTTAACCTATGCAGATCATTATGAATAATAAGAACATGAATGGGTAAAAGAAGTGATCAAGGGCACAACTTGCCTTCAATGAGCTCCTGCTCAGCTACTTCAACTTGTTGAAGCTCAGGTTCCACAGTGGGTTGCTCGTCTACTCGCATCAATACAATACATACATGGCATAGCATAAATTAACATCACATCAAACATGCAAATAGAATATACAGTAATAAACTAGACATTAAAATAAGATCACAGGAACTGGAATCATTAATTTTGGAGTTATATAATTCAAGCTATGAATTTCCTAAAGTTTAATGTGATTAAAATAGGATTAGATGAGAAATTAATTTTCTAACTGAGTTCATGTCAAAACAGTGGTACTATTTAATAGAGAATACTATTACAAAATTATAGGAACTGGAATGGTCCAAATTGGAGTTCATATGAATTTTATATGAATTTTACAAGTTCCTACCATTATTTTTGTATTAAAAATGAATTTAGAATGGATTTTCTCTGATTTTATTGATTCCTGGACTAGGCGTCAAAATCTGTAAAGCGCAGGGGCTATGGCGTAAAAGAACCTAAGACTCAGAAAACAATCAGAGTGGACGGCGGGTTAATTCGTGTAAAGTGCGGGGTTTCTTTGGCAAAAGTGCAAGCCGAAAGGGTATGATCTAATATGGGCCGCACGATTGAACTTGGACGCTCGAGATTAGGTCTGGATCGCGGCGAACCGGTACGCTGCGCGATCCGCTGGATCCAGATCCGACGCCCCTGGTTTAATGAAGCCCAGAGCGATGACCGCCATCCGATCCCGATCGGACGGTCCCAGTTCAATACGACAAAACGCTATGCGCCAATTGATCTCAGCCGCCCATCACATATCCTACGACTGCAAACACCTGGCGTCCTCATCTAATCGTGATCACGGATCTAGAAATCCACGGTCTAGATTTTGTCTTCTCCCGCGGTCTCAGACGGTGGCACCGCGCGATCTACGCGGCGGCGCATCACCGGAGTAGCACCCGATGGCCATCCTGGTGCTCCCACCCCAATCCAAGACGTGCTAAACGTAGTTCTTGATTATACGAACAACAAGGGAGAGTTGATCCTCACCATTAGGAGCCATCTGCCGAAATCAGAAGCTGCCTCCCCCCTACGGCGGCGCCATTACTGGCGACCACCAAATCTACGCGACAACGGCCCAAACTTCGAATCGAGAGGTGCAACGCGTAGCTAGGGACCTAGTGAGCTTGGCAAGATCTTCTTATCGAGGGATCGCGCGCACAGTTGAGCTAGCCACGAGTCCAGGCGATTTGGCGGCGCACCGCCCTCTCCGGCGAGCAATTAAGGGGCGCTCGGTCGATGATTCCTCCCGCAAACGCCACGGACGGCCTCGCACTAGCTCGGTGTAGACCCCCGACCCCTCCAACAGCTTCAAACGGCGGTGAATGGACGGGAGGGCACGGCGGCGCCGCACGTTCCGTCACTCGGTGATATGGTGGCTCTGGAAATTAAGGCGATTGCGAACCTAGGGAAGCTATGGAACGGGGGAAGGCAAGGGCGGCTGGTGCTTTATCTCCTGGCATGGTCAATCGGTTCGTGCGCGCAAAACTAGCGCCAGCGTCGCGTCTGCCGTTCACGCGCTCCGCCATGCTCGGGACTTTCCGTTGCGAGGGGGGGGAAGACGACCTGACAAGCAAGGGCCCGCGTGCCAGTGAAACAGCGTAGGAGGGCACGAGGCGGAGCAAATGACAAGTGGGCCCGTGTTGTCGGCACCAGGTGAAGCGCGAGCGCGCGATGAGTGGTTTCGTGGGCCGCGCGGAGGCAATTCCAGGCTGGGCCGAAATTGGTGCAGCGAGCCCAAGTATGGTTTTAATCTTTTTTTCCATTTTATTTTCTATTTTCTTTTCTCCATTTCAAATTCAAACTCCCTTCAAATTTAAATTTCCATTCTTGTGGAAAATTTATCCTCAATTTTATATTATGTCATGTACAGTATCCATTTGGAGATGTATTCATATATACATTGTTTTTATCTTCTCCCCTTTTTTTTAACTTCTATACTTTCTTTTATATTCAAAATTTTCCCCTTGGTAGCTTAATATATTTCTTATCACATTACTTTTATATTACCACAACATGCACACAAAATAAAGGACCAGCATGATGCACATTTTTATGGTAAGTCTTTTATTAATTATTTATTTATTTTTTTAATATGGTGTTCACATATGATGATGTGATAAGATCAACTCACAAAAAGAGAGAAATTGTTTTCTCTATTGGTATTTTATCTAGCAATTACAAAGTGGATGTTACAATACTTGCCCCTATGCTGAGGTAGGCGACGGGTCCGAAGGGGTCCATGTGAAGTAGCTCCAAAGGTCTTGATGTGGTCATCACATTCTTGCTGTGATGAGCACTTCCCACCTGTTTGCCTGCTTGACAAGCTGCACAAGGTCTATCTTTTTCAAAAAACACATTTGTTAGACCTAACACATGTTCTCCCTTTAGAAGTTTGTGAAGGTTCTTCATCCCAACATGTGCTAGACGGCGATGCCACAGCCAGCCCATGCTAGTCTTAGCAATTAAGCATGCATCTAGATCGGCCTCCTCCTTCGAAAAATCCACTAAATAGAGTTTGCCATCTAGTACACCCTTAAAAGCTAGTGAACCATCACTCCTTCTAAAGACAGACACATCTACATTTGTAAAAAGACAATTATAACCCATGTGGCACAATTGACTAACAGACAACAGATTATAGACTAGCGACTCTACTAGAAATACATTAAAGATAGAGTGCTCATTAGTGATAGCTATCTTGCCTAAGCCTTTGACCTTGCCTTGATTCCCATCTCCAAATATGATTGTATCTTGGGAATCCTTGTTCTTGACGTAGGAGGTGAACATCTTCTTCTCCCCCTTTGACCTTGCCTTGATTCCCATCTCCAAATATGATTGTATCTTGGGAATCCTTGTTCTTGACGTAGGAGGTGAACATCTTCTTCTCCCCCGTCATGTGGTTTGTGCATCCGCTGTCGATAATCTAGCTTGAGCCCCCGGATGCATAAACCTGCAAGGCAAATTAGGCTTGGGTTTTAGGTACCCAACTCTTGTTGGGTCCTACAAGGTTAGTTATAATAGTCTTTGGGACCCAAATGCAAGTCTTGTCTCCTTTGCATTTGGCCCCCAACTTCCTAGCAATCACTTTCTTATTCTTACGACAAATTGCAAAATAAGTATTGAAAGCATGGTAAATTGTAGAAGGTTCATTACAAACTTTCCTAGGCACATGAGCAACATTTTTCCTAGGCATATTTCTACCATGCACAAAAGAAGAACTTGATGCAATCATGGCATGTGAATCATAAGCATAATTCCTATGAGCATTTCTAGAAAACCTTCTATCACTATAGATGAAAGCATAATTCTGTTGAGTACTATTAGCCATAGGGGCCTTCCCTTTCTCCTTGGCGGAAATGGAAGCCCTTTGACTTGTTAAGTTCTTGGCTTCCCTTCGAAAGCCAAGCCCATCCTTAATAGAGGGGTGTCTACCAACAGTGTAGGCATCCCTTGCAAATTTTAGTTTATCAAAGTCATTTTTGCTAGTCTTAAGTTGGGCATTAAGACTAGCCACTTCACCATTTAATTTTATAATGGAGGTAAGGTGCTCAACACATGCATCAACATCAAAATCCTTACATCTATTACATATAAAAACATGCTCTACACAAGAACTAGATGTATTAACAACTTCTAGCTTAGCATTTAAATCATCATTAATACTTCTTAAGCTAGACACAGTTTCATGACAAGTAGATAATTCGGAGGAAAGCATCTCATTCCTTTTTACTTCTAAAGCAAGAGATTTTTGCACACTAATGAATTTGTCATGCTCTTCATATAAAATATCTTCTTGCTTCTCTAACAATCTATTCTTCTCATTTAAGGCATCAATCAATTCATTGATCTTATCAATTTTAGTTCTATCTAAACCTTTGAATAAACTTGTGTAGTCTACTTCATCATCACTAGATTCATCATCACTTGAAGAAGCATATGTAGGGGTATCTCGAGCGTTTACCTTTTTCTCCTTTGCCATGAGGCAGGTGTGGCACTCGTTGGGGAAGAGAGACGACTTGTTGAAGGCCGAGGCGGCGAGCCCTTCGTCGTCGGAGTCAGACGAAGAGCAGTTCGAATCCCACTCCTTGCCAAGGTGCGCCTCGCCCTTCGCCTTCTTGTAGGACTTCTTTTTCTCCCTCTTCCCGCTCTTTTCTTGTCCCTGGTCACTATCATTATCGGGACAGTTAGCAGTAAAGTGACCAGTCTTACCACACTTGAAGCAGGAGCGCTTTCCCTTTGTCTTGCTTCTGTTGGGATGCTCCTTGTGTCCTTTTAGCGCCGTCTTGAAGCGCTTGATGATGAGGGCCATTTCATCCTCGTTTAGCCCGGCCGCCTCAACTTGCGCCACCTTGCTAGGTAGCGCCTCCCTGCTGCTTGTTGCTTTGAGAGCAACGGTTTGAGGCTCATAGATAGGCATTGGGCCATTCAATGCCTCATCAACATATCTTGCCTCCTTGATCATCATACGTCCGCTTACAAACTTTCCGAGTATTTCCTTGGGCGTCATCTTTGTGTACCTAGGATTCTCACGGATTGAATTCACAAGATGAGGATCAAGAACAGTGAAGGACCTGAGCATAAGCCAGACGATGTCGTGATCGGTCCATCTCGTGCTTCCATAGCTCTTGATTTTGTTGACCAGGGTCTTGAGCCGGTTGTACGTTTGCGTTGGCTCCTCTCCCCTGATCATTGCGAACCTCCCCAGTTCGCCTTCCACCAACTCCATCTTAGTGATCATGGTGGCGTCGTTCCCCTCATGAGAGATCTTGAGGGTGTCCCAGATTTGCTTGGCGTTGTCCAAGCCGCTCACTTTATTGTACTCGTCCCTGCACAAGGATGCTAGCAAAATAGTGGTAGCTTGTGCATTTTTATGGATTTGCTCATTAATGAAAATGGGGTTGTCAATACTATCAAAAAGCATTCCGTTTTCAACAATCTCCCAAATACTTGGATGGAGAGAGAATAGGTGACTATGCATTTTGTGACTCCAAAATGGGTAGTCTTCTCCATCAAAGTGCGGAGGTTTCCCAAGTGGAATTGAAAGTAAATGAGCATTAGAATTGAACGGAATACGAGAATAATCAAAAGAAAAATTCGAATTAACCGTTTTCTTTTTCTCTTCGTATTCGTCGTCTCTTGGGGAAGAAGAAGACTCGTCGCTGTCGTAGTAGACGATCTTCTTGATTCGCCTCTTCTTCTTCCCGTCCTTCTTCTTATGACTCGAGCCAGAGTCCGAGGGCTTATCATCTCTTGGCTCGTTGACGATGGACTCCTTTGTCTTGTTGTTGACCACCATCCCCTTTCCCTTAGGATCCATCTCTTCAGGCGATTAGTCCCTTGCATGAAGAGAACGGCTCTAATACCAATTGAGAGCACCTAGAGGGGGGGTGAATAGGTGATCCTGTAAAAAATGAATACTTGTAGCCACAAAATTTGGTTAAGTGTTAGCTCAATAGAATCAAGTGGCTACGGACCAAGCTCTTGTGAAACACAATGGACACAAAGAACACAAGCACAAGAGACACGGTGATTTATCCCGTGGTTCAGCCAAGCAGCACTTGCCTACTCCACGTTGTGGCGTCCCAATGGATGAGGGTTGCACTCAACCCCTTTCAAGTGATCCAATGGTCAACTTGAATACCATGGTGTTTTTCTTTCTTTTACTTTCTCCCGTTCATGAGGAATCTCCACAATTTGGAGCCTCTCGCCCTTACAAATGATGATCACAAAGAAGCACGGAAGTAAGGGAGGGAAGAGCAACACACACAAGACTCAAAGCACGAACACAAACATGCACACAAGCCACAACTTGAGCTCACAACACAATGTGGGGAGTTCTCTACTCAACTAGAGCTCAAGTCACTTATCACAAAGAATCGAATGCACGAGAATGGAGTATTGGTGCTTAGAGATGATGAGAGAATGCTTGGGTGACTCCTCCATGCGCCTAGGGGTCCCTTTTATAGCCCCAAGGCAGCTAGGAGCCGTTGGAAGCAATCTGGGAAGGCAATTCTTGCCTTCTGTCGGGTGGCGCACCGGACAGTTCGGTGCACCACTGGACAGGCACTGTTCATGGTCCGGTGCAGATTGCCTTCCTAAAATAGCACAGCCGACCGTTGCAGAATTGGAGCCGTTGGCACACCGGACACTGTCCGGTGCACACCGGACAGTCCGATGCCCCCTGCCGACCGTTGGCGCGGCCACGCGTCGCACGCGGATTGCACGGCCGACCGTTGGCGCAGTCGACCGTTGGCTCACCGGACAGTCCGGTGCCCCACCGGACCGTCCGGTGAATTATAGCCGTACGCCGTTGAACGATTCCCGAGAGCGACGACTTCGCCGCAGACGGCTCACCGGACAGTCCGGTGCACCACCGGACAGTCCGGTGAATTATAGCCGTACACCGCCGTCAGTTCCCGAGAGTGGCCTGTTCACCGGAGGCTGGCCTGGCGCACCGGACACTGTCCGGTGCACCACCGGACTGTCCGGTGTGCCAGACTGCGCTGAGTCTTGGCTGCGAGCCAAGTTCTTTTCTTCTTCTCTTTTCTCTTATTCCAGCACTTAGACAAATATATTAGTACACAAAAACCAATGTACTAAGTCTAGAATCATACCTTCTTGTTGATTTGCACTTCATCAATCATTTGGCACAAGATTACTCACTCAATACGTGTTGGGCACTTAATCACCAAAACTATACTAGAAATGGCCCAAGGGCACATTTCCCTTTCAATTAGGCCCACCTATAGTTGTCCTTGTCCCACGACCTCAGACAACCCTGTAGGTGCCCCTAAATCACTTGACAAGTTCGGTATCTGCTTTCTTTACCTTTCCCAAGAGCGTTTCACCCGTCACGCAGACATTATAACACATCGGAGATAAGAAAATGCGGAAGCAAGTACAATAACTTACCTTATATTAAAAGTAAGAAAGAGTTATAATATTACAGACCAAAAGCAAATATAAGAGTGCTGAGTATTATTATTACAAAACACGGGAGGCAAAATCCCCTCCCGACTTAAGCAGTAAAAAGTTTTTAACGGAGGATCCTTTCCTCCCGAAGCTTTACTCCTGATTCTCTTCTTTTGGTACCACCTTTGAACAGAAGCAACAAAAGTTGGCTGCTTCTTCACCTAAAACAACAGGGAATAAAACCTTGAGTACAGAATTACTCAGCATGACTTACCCGATTAAAGAAAAGACTCTCAAGGGTATGCTGGCTAGAGGGAGTCAAGGTGAGGCTTATCAATAATCAATGACTCTATTTGCAGAAATGCTTATTAATAATGGATCCTTAAAATCCCATTTTAATTGTCAGGTTAAGTAAGATTACCTGCATCTAGAGTTCTTTCTACCTTAGTTCAATCACTTGACCTGCACTAGCCAATTTCTCAATAACCTTTCATCTTCACTGGATTGCTACGTATAGGGCAGTGACCAAGTCTTCATATCCGCGAAGTTACGGCGATCCGAATCGATTATACTCAGCTGAGGATCTCCGATCACACAACATATGTAGCACTTAACCCTTGCATATGTCAACTCTCCACCGGGGTTCTTAAGACCAGATCAGGTTCACGCCAACCGAGAGCACAGATACACCACCGTCCAGCCTCTTGCCACGGAGGGTACACGCTACTCTCGCCATCTCTCCACTCCCATTGTGTGTTATCTTATTCTGGTATTAGTCTGCCCGAGGCAAAGCTTACCCATGACGAGGCATGTGACCAGTTAAAGGGTCCTCGGTCAGCAAGCCTACATCGACACAGTCCTTAATCGACACAGACGGAGACACTACATCGAGACTCTCTTCTCGTGCAAGTCACCCGCCGGTCTCAGTTTTATCATTTCAAACCCAAAGTTTGGTACCTGGAAGAGGTACATCTTTTCCGATGTTGAACCCATCATGGCCATGATGGACTCATCATCAAGTTTTGTTTTTGAAAACATCCCACACACTTTGCCACATCATTTTTTTGAGAAAAACAAAACATTTTGTTTTCTAAAGCAAAGCTAAGCATAAGAAAAACCTTTTGTAAAACAGGGATTTAGGGGAAGTAATCAATTCAAGGAAGGAAATGCAGGAATTGGTTTAGCACACAACTCCTATCACCTAGTGCATCAAGCAAGTGAGAAAGATTTTAAAAGAACAAGGAGGTGGCAAATGCACGGGGGCTTGCCTTGTTTTACTGGTGAATTAGGCTCTATTTCGCAGATATCAAAATAAAAACAGTTGCCTGCCTGATGTTCCTCAGGTGGTGGGGGTGAAGTCTTCGCTTCTTCGACTTCTACTTCTTCTTCGTTTTCTAAATATGACCATACATAATAATGAATGCCCATGTAATGCTCATGAGAGTGCAAAGATAAATAAAGTTTATTATCTAAAGTCTTGAATACAACTTTCCTTTCATGGATCTCCGAGAACTTAGGGTTTCCGGAGTCAATAGTGAAGTTCATAGGGCAGGGGGCTAGGGTTTTGGGTTCTAAGTATCAAACATGGTCCAATTCATATCAAACTTTACCCAAGACTTCTACATATTATTTAGAGTTTATCCTAAAAATTTAGTGAATTTTGGATTTATTATGTATTCCCTAAAAATCCAGAAACAAGGTTTTTGGCTATTTTAAATACTCTATAATTTCCTATTTGGACTAAAAATCAAGAAACTATTTTTATTAAATACTATAGGAAATTAGAGACCTAGCAAAATTGGTTTGATAATTTTATCATTTTTCTACAATTTTCTAGAATCGTTTTAGCTCTGGCAGAAAAGGAAAAAGAAAAACTATGAATAGTATTGGACCTAAACCGGCCCAAGTCAGCCCACGACATAAGGAAAACGCCCGCGCGCGTGCCCGTGTAGACTTTGCACCGAAGACCCTATCCTTTTGAATAACCTAAAGTGGGTCGCAACACTATTCATCCAAGTCACTGACGCTTTACAGAAACCTCCCTGCACTTCTAATTCTTCACTGCGCCAGGTCCCCGACGACGAACGATGCTGGGCCACGCTCCGGTGAACTCTCACCGGCCGATTCACTCAATGACCGATACCCTATTTTGGCCGAGACCAAATTCAAGATCTAAGGATCGTTTCCCCTAAACTAATTTCACTAATGGTGCACTGAAATGCCCTGACCACGATGACCGTATGGACAACGGATGAACATGGGCGTTCTTGGTGACCCAGGACGGTCTAGTTCAAACAGAGGGGTCGAGGAGCTTGAGGAGGACTTAAGGATGCTAGAACAAATGACCAGAGTGCTTGAACGAACCTGGAGCAAGCTGGCCACGGCGAGGGCAAACCGAGCGGTGTTCTTGAGTGGGTTGGGGGAAATGCGAAATTGGAGCTCTCTAGTGGAGGATCTGAGGTGCGGGTGGGTGCGCTAGCTGCTTGAATACATAACGAAGTCGATGATGCACTTAATTTATAGGCTCCGGGGGCGGTGGCTCTCAATTTGATCACGGCGTGCTGGCGGCCGGAGATAGGGAAGAATACGGGTGGCTGTGACCGTGGCGTTCACCGGTGCAACAAAGCAAGGATAACACTCCTAAGGGAGCCACGATTACTACCGCACAGTAATAAGCTACGACATGGCGCAACCGGGGTCACCGGAGCTTCCACGGCGACGCTGGCGGTCCGGCCACGTCGCGACGGCTGCAGGCACGGTGATAAACTCCAATTCGCGATCAAATCCATTCCCCTGGGAGATCTTTTACCTTCCCGTGGATATCCTCTGCGTGCCAAGCACGAATCACGGCGACCAACGCAAATCCGGATGCGTGGATCACCGGCGGCAAGGAACTGAGCTGGCGGCCTGATCCAATCACTGTACCATCGTGAAGTGTATTCAGTCGGTCTGACAGAGTAGATTCAAGGCAGCTTTTCTCCAATTTTTATGTGACAATCTCATAATTCATCTGTATCAAAGCTATAGATCTATAATCCATGTTCACTTTTGCTATAGCAACAACCATCAATCGAGCAACAGATCTTGCTCAAAATGGCTCACAAACCTAGTTCTAGGCCACTGTTAGTCTGATTTCAGACTTAAGACAGCCTGACAGGTCAACATGGAGTCAAATTTTCTCCAAATTTCTTATGTAACCCAAGCATAATCTCTGTAGCAAAGTTGCTCTCCTTACATAGATCTACCAATTTGATGTACTGACCTAGGGCAAAATCCTTATGGTTTGGAAGTTACAAGACCCCAAAGTTGAGCCAATTACACTGAATTTCAGACTTAGTTCCATAGGGCTTAAGTGGTACTTTTTGCGAATAGGTCCAATTCACAACTTTTGACTTAGGAATCCTCAAATATGTGAAATTTATGACTTTAGGTATCTTAATACCTTGGTTTTTGCACTTTAGTCCAAAAGTGCACTAATTTTGCACTTAGCCCCCTAGGGTTTAAGTCTAGGGCTTTCCAGGGTTCTTTTTGGAGTTTTTGGGGTTTCTAGGGTTTAAATACCATGTATGTCTATTCATGGTGACATTATATGGTTATTTCAATTGAGTTTTGAAGTTTTCTCCTATTTAAGCCTTGTTTGCTCTATTAAGCCCAATCTAGGGTTGGGTACCCTACTCTAGGGTTTCATCCACAAAATACAACTTGTTGGAAATTTTTGCCTAGTGAATGCATTCTAGGTGTGACAAACACATGATATGTCAATGCTTATGATGTTATGCTCAAGTTTTAGTAATAGTAACACCAGGGGTGTTACAACAGGAGTTTGTTCATTCGCTTTCTTATTTAATTCATGCATTCCCAAACCAAGTCTGTTCATCTCGCATGAAGAAATGGATGAACAACCTGACCAAATGGATTTCTACCCAAATGCATGACCTATTGCTTGCAAATGTGAGCTCTCGACCATTGGCTTACTGATGGTACTGAGAGGACTTGCTCAATATCAAAAGTAGTTCAACAAGTTGGTTTTGACTAATTTGTAACTGCCCCATGAACGAAGGTTGAGTTTAGAGATTGTTTTATCGAGTTCCCAAAACTCACTTTGGGTCAGCCTATTTTAAGAAAGTACTCACAAGAGTTAAGTCGACCAATAACCACCTAATTATCGCTCTAGTCATGCCTTGACCGTCTCACGCGTGCTTTTCCAGCGTGTGTGATCATATCGAGCCATGCCTAGTGCTTGATAAAATGGATTGGTTGCAAAGTCAACATCAACGGATCTCTTCGTTGATATTTCCCGAGTCTTTATCATTTTTCGTGGACTTAGATTCTCTAGCTAACACAAGCTAAATGTGATGTTGCTCGACATTCACACTCGTCTCGTGTGCTATGAACTTACCGTGACCACTTGTTGGTAAACCTCTTTCTATGTGTTTTACTCAAGAGGTTGCATCTGATTCTATTTGGGTAAAATCGTGTAATTGCCACTCGCCCAACAGACTCAGATAGTATAGTGTCATCAGAAAAAGCAAACTGCACACATATAACCTTATGTGTTCCTCTGGCAGACGTTGTCTCTATTGGTGGACATTCTAAATTAGCCTAAGGTGATATATGACATGTCCACTAGAGAAACGACATCCTGAAACACTCATCTTTGCTTAGAGCTGTCTTATGACGATTATCGCTGATATGGATGTGGGTTACATGCTTCTCTACTCTTAGAAGTCTTTCATTCTGAATCTCAGACGAGATTCTTTTAAGGGGGGGAGAGCTGCAACACACCAGGTGTTTATCGTCTGCTCGACCACGAGTGCGGACTTTAACACGTAATATCAGTAGATAAAACGAATGCTAAAATTTAATCATCTTCGTCTATCGCGATTTTAATATCGCATCTGTTCTGCCTGTCGCGAGTTCGACTTTGTTTTTATTAATCCAGTCTCTTCCTAAATTTTCGTGATGTTCGGAACATCGTCGTTCAAAAAATCGTTGCGTCCGGTGATTATTTAAAACTCATCGCTCGCACGAATACAAATTCGGAAGCTCGACCCACTGGGATGATTTTATCCCGGGCAAATTAATTTGAACTCGACGACTAAAATGTTCGGGGCAAAATAATCCAAATTGCGCATCATCCGAGAAAAATCATGCGCGAGATTATGATCCCATTCGTTCTTCAGCACGCTGTTGTGGCAACAAAATTGCGTCTGAGAATATATAATTGAGATCGATTCTCCACATAAATTATCTGTTGACGTGGAATCAGGTGTCGACTGCGGATGAAATTATTTGATTTCAAATCAAATTGAACACAGTCTGAAATATTGTTGTTCACACCGTTCGGATTTGTTCCGACGACGTCTCGCCCCGATCCAAAACTTTGGATATAACTAACAGATGCAAATTCATCTAATCTCGAAGTACTCACTAAATAAAATCATGTCTAGTTTGTTTCTATCGATCTCATTTGATTCGACCCATTTCTCGCTAAAATCTGGAGTTAGAAATATCTGTGAATTTCTAAAAACAAAAAAAAAGAGAAAAGAAAAATAAAAAGGAAAAATATCCATGGGAGCCTATCTCCACGCCAATAACTAGGGGGGATTTTATTTCCTCGACGTTATCCCCTGCGCCGCTTTGGCCTGCAATAAAGATCCTGCCACCCAGCCTTTCTCCTCCACGGCGCGCTGCTTCTTCTCCGCTCTCCCTCTCTCATCTTCCTCCCTGCTGCGAGCTCGTCGGCGCGTCCCTGCCTCCCTGTTCTTTTCTCCTCCTCAAGCTCGCCTTCCAGTTCACTCGACCTCCTTCCCCTGGAGCTCCCACACGCCATTGTCCCTGCTCCAGCTCCCACGCGCGTCCGAGCTCGCCCATGGCCGCGGGCTACAGCTCGTCCCATCTCCCTGCCAAGGTCTCGCTGCAGCTGCCCAGCTGCTTCTCTCTCTCCCTGGTCGGATTCCCGGTGTCCCCTTCCCCAGCGCCCTGCTCGCTCCCTGGTGCCGCACTGATCCTCTCTCCTTCCCCCATCTCTCTCCAGCCGTGCGCCCTCCCTGCTCCCTGGAGCTTCCTTGCCGCGCCCAAGGTCCCTCCATGGCGCGTCGTGCTCCTCTGCTCTCTGTCTGCGCGCGCTGTGCTCGGCGTCCTCCCCTGCCGAAGCTTGCCCCTCCATGGCGCCAGATTTTTCTGTGGTCTTTGCTCCAGCTCCTGCGCGCCCGACCGAGTTCCGCTGTGTGCCCGGATTTTCTTCCTTCCGTTCCCAGCTCCCTGGTCGACGCCGCGGTCTCCTGGCCGTCCATGGCCGCGTTCCTCTCCCCCACGGCTCGTCGGCGTTGCTCGGTCTCTGCTCGACGCCCAACGCCGCGCCCTTGCTCCTGCTTGTCCCTGCGCGCTGCGGTATTTCTTCCCTATCTTCCATGGCGCGTCTTTCTCCCTGCGCGCGTCGAACTTCTGCTCGGCGTCCAGCTTCTCTGTTTCTCGACGCGCGCGACTAGCCGAGTCTGACTCCGCCATGATCTCGTCCCTGGCGCTTGGCTTTCTGTCCAGCCACTGCTCCCTGCTCGCCGTGCTCGCTCCTGCACGCGCGTTCTCCTGCGTCAGAGCTCTCTGCTCGCCGGTTGTAGCTCCCTGTGCATGCCATTGTGAGCTTGTCAGCCACCGTTGCCTTGTCACAAAACCCTCAACGCTGTCAACCATGGTCGCTACCGCGCGCGCTTGTCCCTAATGCCCATCGTGTGGTATTTGGGTCTCGCCGATTGGTCGCTCTTACCTGCCGTTATTTCCGCTTTGCAGCTCGCCTGCTGTTGTTGTGCTGATATCCCACAACACTCGTGCCGGTGCATCGTTGCCTGGCCGGGAGTTGTCGCTACTAGTTCGCTTTCATCCAAATTGCCACCGCGGATGCTTAGGTCTCTGGTCGTTCGTCTTTCTATCTCGCGCGCGTGATTTTGAAGCTCTACGCGTTCATTGTCCTCTGGTACCAGCCCGACCCATCCGTGCACTCACTCCTCATCCATTAGGGTTTCGGCGTGTTCGCATTTGCCGTCGAGTCGTCGAACCCATCATCCCCTGCTCAACCCCCACCTCACCAGCTCGCTCCCGACTTCAATTGAAGTTCGTCGTCGTTCGTGCATCCCCAAGAAATCCCAAGAATCAGGTGAAGACGAAGCTAGCCGGGTGATATTCACTAGGTGCTCGACAAAAGCTCGAACACATCGTCGATCGTCATCCTCGTCTACGCCAAGATCCGAGAAGATTAGGCGCAGAAGAAAATAAATCAGTATACGGTCGGAGAATACTCGATGCGGATAAAGATGAAGCGCGATTCGACGCAGCACTCACCCAATGTTCGGTGAAATGCTGAGCTAAAAGGCGTCGTCGATTTCGTGATTTCAAGTCGGATGTCATAAGAGTAAGTTGATTCGTATTCCAGTCAACTAGGTCTATAAATAGATTAAATAGAATTGTTGGTCACAATAAATGTTATTAATTTAGCATGCGTATATTGTGATGATCGATTTAGATAAATCGGTAATTCAAGTAATTAAGATACATAGTTTAAAGAGTTAATAAAAAGCTAGGAATAAAAATAGATTTTCTAGGTTGTTATGTCAATTTGGTTAATGGATGAAGTCGATGCCCTGCTTAATTAGTCAGCTTATTCTAGGGTTGGTGTTTAATTCGCTGTCGTATAAGTATTATTTAGGTTTGCGATATTCCTCCTTATATGCATACATATGCATAATGCATTTCATTCAGATATGTTAATTAATCGCGTAATGCGAAAGAAGAGCCAAGTCGACCCTAAGTGCGGGCTACTCCGCATGGTGATGCTGAGGTACGAACCTGCCTAATCAAGTGCCAAGACAATGAATGGTCGTCAAGTGGACATCGCCTAACAAACACTAACCTAGTGTTATTCAGGCAAGCCCCGGTGCATTCACCACCTCCTTGTTGTTTTAAAATCTTTATCACCTTGTTTGCTGCATTAGGTGATCGGAGTTGTGTGCTAAACCGTTGATGCATTTCCTTCCTTGGAAAAATTGAATACCCTTCCTTGATACCCTTTTACAAAAAGGATTTTTGATGCTTAGCCTTGCTCTAGAAAAACAAAAATGTTTTGTTTTAAAACAAAAGTGATGCTTCAGTGGGTGGGAATGTTTTCAAAAATAAAACTGGATGCTGGATCTATCAAAGGCCTTGATGGGTTCAACATCAGAAAAGATGTACCTCTGCCAGGTACCAAACTTTGGGTTGAAAATAATAAAGCTGAGACCGGGCGGTTGACTTGCACGAGAAAGGAATCTCGGTGTAGTGCCTCCGTCTGAGTCGATTAAGGACCTTGTAGATGTAGGCTTGCTGATCGAGGACCTTTTAACTAGTCGCATGCCTCGTCATGGGTAAGCTTTGCCTCGGGTAGACTAATACCAGAATAAGATAACACGCAATGGGAGTGGAGAGATTGCGAGAGTAGCGTGTACCCTCCGTGGCAAGAGGCTAGACGGTGGTGTTTCTGTGCTCTCGGTTGGCGTGACCCTGATCTAGTCTTAAGAACCCCGGTGGCGAGTTGATATATGCAAGGGTTAAGTGCTACATATGTCTTGTGATCGGAGATCCTCAGCTGAGTATAATCGATTCGGATCGCCGTAACTTCGCGGAAATGAAGACTTGGTCACTACCCTACACGTAGCAATCCAGTGAACTAAAGGGATGATGAAAAGACGGCAGTATAGGCCAAGTGCTTGAACTAGGGTAGAAATAACTCTAGATGCAGGTAACTTTACTTAACCTGACAAGTAAAAATGGATTTTAAGTATCCACTCATAGTAAGCTTTTTTGCAAAACAGAGTCCTTGATTCTTGATAAGCCATACCTTGAATCCCTCTAGCCAGCATACCCTTGAGAGTCTTTTCTTAGTCGGGTAAGTCTTGCTGAGTAATTCCATACTCAGGGTTTTATTCCCTGTTGTTTTTCAAGTTATAGTTTTGTGCTGCTGATGATGGTGTTAAGTGCCGGTGGGCTCGGCCTTCTTAGAGGGACTTTGCTCAACTTGTAGCCATAGTCCCTAAGGGTTTGCCTCATCCGAAGTAATTGCGCACAACAATGGCCTGCGGTAATGTACTCGGCTTCGGTGGTGGAGAGAGCTACTGAATTTTGTTTCTTTGAAGCCCAAGACACCAGGGATCTTCCCAGAAACTGACAAGTCCTTGATGTGCTCTTCCTATCAATTTTACACCCTGCATAATCGACATTAGAATATCCTATTAAATCAAAGGTAGATCTCTTGGGGTACCAAAGCCCAAACTGAGGAGTGTAGACTAAATATCTCATGATTCTCTTCACGGTTCTAAGGTGAACTTCCTTAGGATTTGCCTGGAACTTGGCACACATGCATATGGAAAGCATAATGTACGGTCGAGATGCACATAAGTAGAGTAAAGATCCTATCATCGACCGATATACCTTTTGATCTACGGATTTACCTCCCGTGTCGAGGTCGAGATGCCCATTAGTTCCCATGGGTGTCTTGATGGGTTTGCCACTCTTTATTCCAAACTTCTTAAGTATGTCTTGAATGTACTTAGTTTGGCTGATGAAGGTGCCCTCTTGGAGTTGCTTGATTTGAAATCCAAGGAAATACTTCAACTCCCCCATCATAGACATCTCGAATTTTTGTATCATAATCCTACTGAACTCTTCACAAGAGGACTTGTTAGTAGACCCAAATATAATATCATCAACATAAATTTGGCATATAAACAAGTCTTTTGCAATTGTTTTAGTGAAGAGAATAGGATCGGCTTTTCTGACTTTGAAGCCGTTAGTGATAAGAAAATCTCGTAGGCATTCATACCATGCTTTTAGGGCTTGCTTGAGCCCATAAAGCGCCTTTGAGAGTTTATACACATGGTTAGGATACTCACTATCTTCAAAGTTGGGAGGTTGCTCAATATAGACCTCTTCCTTGATAGGGCCATTTGATAAAGCTTAAAGCCATGTAAGTAGCATAGGCAAGTAATATGCGAATTGATTCAAGCCTAGCTACGGGTGCATAAGTTTCATCAAAGTCTAAACCTTCGACTTGTGAATACCATTTGGCCACAAGTCGAGCTTTGTTTCTTGTCACCACACCATGCTCATCTTGCTTGTTGCGAAATACCCACTTGGTACCTACAACATTTTGATTAGGACATGGAACTAAGTGCCATACCTCATTACTCGTGAAGTTGTTGAGTTCCTCTTGCATTGCCACCACTGAATCCGGATCTCTTAGTGCATCCTCTATCCTGTATAGCTCAATAGAAGACACAAAAGAGTAATGTTCACAAAAATATGCAATTCGAGATCTAGTGGTTACCCCCTTATGAATGTCATCAAGTATGGAGTTGACAGGGTGATCTCTTTGAATTGCTTGGTGGACTCTTGGGTGTGGCGGTCTTTGATCCCTAATTTCTTGATCATCTTCCTTATCTTGATCATCTTCATCTCCCCCTTGATCATTGTCCTCCTCTTGAGGTGGCTCATCCTCTTGTTCTTCATCTTCATCATCTTGAGCCTGATCCTCATCTTGGGTGGGTGGAGATGCTTGTATGGAAGATGATGGTTGATCTTGTGTTTGTGTAGGCTCTTCGGATTCCTTAGGACACACATACCTAATGGACATGTTCCTTGGTGCGACGCACGGAGCCTCTTCATCATCTAGTTCATCAAGATCAACTTTCTCCATTTGGGAGCCATTAGTCTCATCAAACACAATGTCACAAGAAACTTCAACTAATCCAGTGGACTTGTTGAATACTCTATATGCCCTTGTGTTTGAGTCATAACCAAGTAAAAAGCCTTCTACTGCTTTAGGAGCAAATTTAGAACTTCTATCTCTTTTAATAAGAATAAAGCATTTGCTCCCAAAAACTCTAAAATATGAAACATTGGGCATTTTAACAATGAGGAATTCATACGATGTCTTTGTTGGAACTTGCTCTCTGTTGCAAGGGGATCCAACAGGGGCGAGTAGTGACGTTAACAGGGTTCTCGCGCAAGATGGCAAAATATCTGTTGATCTCGCCTCTCAAGGGCACTGTGCGGGGGTATTTATAGGTATCTGAGTGCCCAGCGTCCTGTGTTAAGGACGCATGTGCCCTCAGACACCTAGGTTATCCCCAGAATATTCCCAAAAAGCGGGGTTACAGACTGTAATTACAGGGACGCCTTTACAAATTAGGCCCGTAACACGCAGTGGCCACGCAGGGCCCGTTACAATGGGCCGGATCACACGTGGGCCTCCATGCTGGACGAGGCCGCACGGTGGGATGACCTCGTCACGGGTCTTCGTCCGATGTCGTATGGGACGAAGGGTGTCCCTGCCCGTTGTCTTGTCTCTGTTGGACCAACGACTACGGCGAAGGTCCCGAGCGAAGGGTGGCGTCTTCGCCTTCGCCCCAACATTTGCACTCTAAGGGACCAGTTCGACTAAGTCATCTGGTGCCGAAGACGTCGCTAGATGGTGGAGACGCTGCCGTCACTCGAAGTGGTTCCGCGGGGGTTTTTGACATGACCGTTGATTGACACCGTACTATTGGACTGCAGGGTTTCCCGAAGCGCCGCCCTGTGTATGAAAGGGGGCGGGGGGCGGCGCGTTTTGAACTTTATCCTTTCGCGCTCCGTGAAAACCCTAGCCACCTTTTCCACCGTCTTGCTGCTCGTCTGCCCTCCTTGCTCTTGTTCGCCGGAGATCTGGCTCGAGTGAAGCAGACCGCCCGCCGCCGCCGACGGTACGTAGCGATGCCGACCTCTTCTTCTTCTGCTGCCGCTACGCCGCCGGCCGACGCGTCGTCTGAGGAAACCCTGAGTACTGTGGCGGCGGAGGAGTTGCGCGATGTCGTCGGTCCGCGTGCAAGATATGCAGCGGCTTGGATACTTTGGCGGCGGAGTCGCTCGTGTCCCGGGGACGGAGGAAGTCCCCGAGCCGGAAGGCAAGTTGCCTTGTGTTCGAGGCGTTCTTTGCCGCTGGTCTCCGCCTGCCTGCGCACCGATTTGTTGGAGAAGTCCTGCGCAGATTTAACGTTCAGATCCATCAGCTAACTCCGAATGCCGTGGTGGCTCTGTCGAAGTATGTCTGGGCGACGACTTCGTATGGCGGACAGTCATCAGTCAAAGTCTTCGCGAAGTACTATTGCCTGCACTGGCAGAAGAGGATGATTGGAAATGAAGTTGCCCAGTTTGGGTCCTGTACATTTACGCTGAAGACCGGCAAGACCACGATGGAGGTAATTGAGTTGGTTCCTTGCGCCCGCAACAAGTGGGGCAATTGGCATGAGTTTTGGTTCTATGTCGCGGAGGGTACAGTCGAAGACCATCCGGGGCTCCCCGTGTCCGAGATGTGCTCGCATTTTTACTCAGCATACCCGCCTTTTGAAGTGGCGGAGGAGGATGCGGACGAAGGGGCCCTTCGGTGCGCCGCCGGCCTGAGCAGCGGGCGCGATTTGGTTGAGGAGTTTGTGGCGTACGGGGTATGGCCTTTGGCGCATGGCTGGGCGCTGGGCAAAGTGTGCCCTCACCAGATGCCTTCCCATGGTGGGAAGCTGGTGCGAAGTCCTGCCTTCGCGCTGGATCTGCATAGCCACGATCCGGCCGCCTTTGTGCGTGAGGCGGAGGATGGGGCGGTGCGGATCGATGGTCGGTACGTGCCGAGGACAGAGGGCCAGCGTAGCTGGGACATTCGCGGGTCAAATGACCGCTTGAACAGGGTTTTTGAGTTGAATCGTCTGCCGTATGGCGGTTATCCCGGCCAAGACGATGTGGATCGTCGCGGGAAGAAACCGGTGGTAGAGTCTGGAGACGACCCCGCGCCGGCGGCCGCCCCGTCCTCTAAGAAGAGGAAACTAGGTACTGTTGTGGGAGGACTTGGGGTTTCCGATGGCTTTGCTATAGAATTGATGAGGACATGCGTGGCCCCGGGGGGAAGGATGTCTTCGCCCGAGCTCCGGGAGTCTTCGGCGTGGATGCTGAGGGTTACCGGGGGTTGGTGGCCTAAGAATGTTCCTATCCCCCACGCGGCCGGCGAAGACTTTTTTACATCTCGCATGGTTCGTGATTGGAAAGTGTTTCCTTATGGGTGGAATATTGCTGCTATTGTGTCGGCAGTGATGGACAAGGATCGCCAGGGAGCTGCACAGAAGCGCCAGGCGGTCGTCAGGCTTCATGAAGCCAGGCCGAAGAGGCAGCGGGGGGCTGCGAAGGCTACTACCCACGGCGGAGGCCAGCCGCCGCTGGCGACGAAGTCGGCCGTCCCTGCATCCAGCAGGGCGCCGGAGGCTACGAAGGCAGGCTGCCGCCGGTGGTTCCAAGTCTGTGAAGGCCGCCCCTGTGCCCAGCGGGGTGCCGGAGGCTGCGAAGGCGGCCCGAGAGTTGCCGTCGCCGGGCAAGCGCATCGCCGACTTCGCCACTGACATTAGTGTGGAAGATTACCTTGTTGGTAAGTCGCTGGCTCGAGTTTTTTTTGTTAATAAGGTTATATGTTGCAGGGTCGGACGAAGGCCAACTTGTTGTTGCTCCGCCTGCCGGGGCGAAGGGCGGTGCTTTTCGTGCCGGTGGCGAGATTCCGGTGCTCGCTGCAGTCAGGGACGAGGCGGGTGCTGTGTCCCGCCGGCTGAAGGAGCTGAAGGAGGCACTAAGTCAGGTACGTGGAGCTGGACTTCAGTTTTTTACCGGCTTTGCTGGGGCTGTGGTCTTATGTGTGTCTTGTAGGCGGCTGACTTCGCTGACCGCACGGCATCGGGGGCCCTGACGGCAGTTGTGTCTGCCGATGTCGAGAGACTTCGGACGCAACATGCTGACGTCCGTCCGGGAGAAGTCGGCCGCTGACAGTAAATGCCGCAAGCTGGCAGATAAGGTGGCCGCGCTGGAGGGTGAGAGGACTGACCTCCGGTGCCAACTGGCGGAGGAAAGGAAGGAGGCTAATGAGGCCCTCGCCAAGGCGCAGTCTGCGCAGGCGGAAGCCAATTTGGCACGGGCGGAGGGCAGTCTTGCCAGGCAGCGCGCCGAGGAGTTGGAGGGGCGGCTCAACGCTCTGCAGGCCCGAGTGGAGAGGGCTGAGGCTTCGACGCGCTCGGAGGCTGAGCGGACACGCAAACAGCTTTTGGATTCATACAATGAGCTGGGCGCGCGGACCGCTGACTTCGAAGTGCCGGACTGAGAGCCCGGACTTCGCTGCTTCGAGTGGATACAGGAGGAGCTGCTGGTGCTCCCCACTATTGTGGAGGGGTTTATGTCCTATGCCTCCCTGGTCACCTGCGAGGGGGCGATGAACGCGCTATCTCGCGAAGGGTGCCGGCACTATGAGGTCTTCGACCAAGCTGATGAGGATTTCGAGCGCGATATTTACAAGGTCGAGGACCCTGTGGTGAAGGAATCCGCGGGAGCCCTCTACGACCGGATGTCGGGCCCCCACGGTCGGGAGGTGGTCAGGGAGCGGGCTGAGACGGCGAGGGGTCAGGTAATGTTTGACTTTTGTTTGGTGTTTGTTGAATGTGGGTTAAATGTGGGTTTGCTGAATCTGTGTGCTGTGTCTCAGGCGGCGCGTGGCGAGAGGGTGGATGACTTCGGGGCTTTGAAGAGCGCGCTGCCTGACCCGGAGCCGAACCCGGCGGCGGCTGTGCCCGAGGCCGCCCTGGAGTCCGCCCCCGGAAACCGCCGAAGGCGTTCCTGATGCCCCCGCAGCCGCTGCGGCCGGCGGAGGCCCGCCCCCGGAGACCGCCAAAGGCATTCCTGATGCCCCTGCAGCCACTGCGGCCGGCGGAGGCCCGTCGCCAACTTCTGCGCCGAGGGCTGAGGATCCTGTGACGGTGGCTGTGAAGGCGACAGCGGAGGCTCCTGCGATGGCTGGGTCTTCGCAGGTGGCCTAGTGGGTGTGGGTACTTAGGAAATTTTGGATATTGTTGCTGAACCTTGGTTGCTGCGCAGGTTCAGGATTTTGGGCCTGCGCACGCAACCGCTCCTGCTAATTTTTTGGCGGCTTCGACCGTGGATGATAGGAATAAATCGGATGAGTCTGCATCTAAATTTTCCGAGTTTGGCGGCTCTGGGAGCTCTGTTGAGTGGACCGAAGAGTCGTCGGATGAGGACTTGGACTATTTTGCAGCCTTGGATGTGGCAGCGGCGGAGGATTCGCCGCATGCTGCGGATGCTGAAGTTGTGCCTGGTTCGAGTGCTGGGCGTAGGCGGCGAAGGGCGGTCGCGAAGCATAGAGTGAGTGAGGTGGACGGTGGTCGGCTTCGTGTGAGTAGGGCTGGCAGGCAGGAACTGTTGTCCTTGCCGGCCGCTGTGAGTGCAGGTGAGGGGGAGCTGCGAAGTCTTTTTGCGGGTGAGGAGCTGAGGATAATGTTGTTTAACTATAGGGAGATGGGAATTATTCCGAAGGTTGAGCCGATGTAAAGTGTGATGCCCTCGCTTGTGCATAAGTAATGGCTTGTATGATGGGGTTGTGTGCCTTCGCACATTCGGCTATGCGCACGAAGGCGTTACGTGCTGGGTCTGGTGTGTTCGTTATGTTGGTCTAGTGCGCGTGCAGTCGGTCTTTTTGCGGACAGTTTTGGTGTAGTCGTTTTCGCACTTGCTGAGCTTCGTCCAGCTGCACCCGTAGGCGATTGTTGCACGGGTAGGTCTCGCGGAAGACCTCAATTTTTCGTATTTGTAGTGACTTCTGCGCGGATAGCCTTCGCGGAAGATTTCGATTTTTCGCACTAGTTGAGCTAGTCCGGCTGCACCCTTGGGCGACTTTTGCGCGGATGGTCTTCGTGGAAGACTTCGATTTTTCGCACTTGTTGTGCTAATCCGGCTGCACCCTTAGGCGACTTCTGCGCGGGTAGTCTTCGTGGAAGACTTCGATTTTTCGCACTTGTTGTGCTAATCCGGCTGCACCGTTAGGCGACTTCTGCGCGGATAGTCTTCGTGAAAGACTTCGATTTTTCGCACTTGTTGTGCTAATCCGGCTGCACCCTTAGGCGACTTCTGCGCGGATAGTCTTCGTGGAAGACTTTGATTTGTCGCACTTGTTGTGCTAATCCGGCTGCACCCTTAGGCGACTTCTGCGCGGATAGTCTTCGTGGAAGACTTCGATTTTTCGCACTTGTTGTGCTAATCCGGCTGCACCCTTAGGCGACTTCTGCGCGGATAGTCTTCGTGGAAGACTTCGATTTTTTGCACTTGTTGTGCTAATCCGGCTGCACCCTTAGGCGACTTCTGCGCGGATTTGTCGCACGCGAGGGCGGCTGCCGCTGGTCCTCGCGGTGACTTTGTATTGGTCGAATGTTGAAGACCGTCGGTGCGGTCTTTTTTCGACGTAGATTTTGCGGGGGATTTTTCTCTTGTATATTACATGACTCCGCCTCGTTAAAAACCTCACCCCCCGGGAGGAAAAGAATGCGGGCCAGAACAAAATTGTTTTTGCAAATTACAAGGGCGAGCTGGCCCTGATGAGTCAAACAAATAACTTGCGAAGATTATCAATGTTCCAGGAATGCTCTAAGTCTTCGCCGTTTGGCGTTGCGAGCCTGTATGCGCATGGGGGAAGCCTTCGAATTGACAATGTAAGGGCCTTCCCACATGGGTTCCAGCTTGCCTCTGGACTCTGTTCGAGCTGTCTGGACGAGTACGAGGTCCCCTTCGCTGAATTCCCTTGGGATGACTGCTTGGTCGCGCCATGCTTTTGTCTAGGCTTGGTATTTGTCCAGAGCCTGTAGGGCGAAGACGCGGTCTCCGTCGATGAGATCCTTCGAAGTCGGCTCGTCTACGTCTGGGATGGCCAATGCGGCTGTTTGAGGCAACCCATGCTTTATTTCTTGCGGTGTCATGGCCTCCGATCCGTATAATAGGCGGAAGGGGGTAAACTCAGTCGCCCTGCACTCGGTTGTATTCAGTGCCCAGACCACTTCGGGTAACAGGTCGGGCCACTTGCCTTTTCGGTCGTCGAGGAACATTTTCTTGACAGCTGTGAAAATTTTGCCGTTGGCGCGCTCCACGACTCCGTTGGACTGGGGGTGGTACACGGAGGCGAAGGCAAGCTTGGTGCCGATGGAGAAGCAGAAGTCTTTGAAATCTTGGTTGTCGAACTGCTTGCCGTTGTCGACCGTGAGTTCGGATGGTACTCCGAAGCGGCAAACAATATTTTGCCAGAAGAATTTCTGGGCCATCTTTGATGTGATGGTGGATACTGCCCTCGCTTCAATCCATTTGGTGAAGTATTCAACGGCTACAAAGGTGAACTTGAGGTTCCCCTGAGCCGTGGGCAGGGGCCTGACAATGTCTAGGCCCCAGCGCTGAAGGGGCCACAGTGTGGGCGATCAGCTTCGTGAACTGCGAGGGGCGTCCCGAGCATGGGGAAAATTTCTGACAGGCCTCGCAGGATCTGACAACCCGATTTGCGGCGCAGATAATGGCGGGCCAGTAGAAATCTTGGCGTATCACCTTTGCCGCTAGGGCCCTGGGGCCTGCGTGGGAGCCGCAGGTCCCCTTGTGGACTTCGCGTAGGATTTGAACGCCTTCGGTCTCGGTGACGCACTTAAGCATCGGCTGACTGACCCCCTTTTTGTAAAGTTGGCCCTCGATCAGTGCGAAGTCCCGGCTTCGGTGGTGGAGGCGCTTGGCCTCGTTGCTGTCGATTGGGTGGTAGTACCCCTGCAGGTACAGGGTTATTGGCGCCCGCCAGTCTTACGGTCATTATAAGGTTGATCATGCGGTGGCCCTCGCTGTCGTTGGTTATTTGGAGCCCTTCAGGGCTGCGGACGGCTGGCGTGCCGATGACGTGATAGAACACGTCGGAGGGTAGGGCTTCACCCCTGGCGGCTGCCTTGGCCAATGTGTCAGCTTCTTCATTCTTGGCCCGGTCCACATGCTGCAATGTGAATCCCTTGAATTGTCTCTCGAGACTTCGGATGGCCAGCGAGGTACTGCATAAGTGCGGGGTCCTTTGCTGCATAGTCTTTCTCGACTTGGCCGACGACTACCTTGGAGTCTGTTCGGACTATGCAGGTGGTGACACCGAGGGCTCTTAGTTTGCGGAGGCCGAGGATGACAGCTTCGTATTCTGCTATGTTGTTTGTGCATCTGTCAGATTCCAGAGCGAAGCTTAAGCGTGCCGCGTATCTGTGCCTGACCCCGGAAGGGTGAGGTGATGACTGCAGCAGCGCCTGCCCCCGCATGGCACCAAGGGCCGTCGCAGTGGATTGTCCAAACCTTCTCTGCGGACGGATCCGGCTGTGTTATTGGCCTGGTCCAGTCGACGACGAAGTCTGCTAGAACTTGTGACTTGATCGCTGTCCTGGGCTCGAAAGTGATGTGGTAGCCGGAGAGTTCGGTCGCCCATTTGGCGATCCGTACCGATGCCTCCGGGTTCCTGAATAATTCGCCGAGTCCCCTATCTGAGGTGACGCGGACCTTGAATGCTTCAAAGTAGTGGCGCAATTTGCGCGAAGACATAACAACTGCATATGCAATCTTTTCGAGTTCCGTCATGTTACATTTTGACGGTGTGAGCACTTCAGAGACATAATAAACTGGGCACTGCCTGATCACGCCCTCTACTGTCTGCTCCTGAACCAGTGCCGCGCTGACCGCGTGCGGTGAAGCCGCAACATAAAGCAATAGTGGTAGCGAAGAGTCGGGGCTCGTAAGAACGACCAACTCCATCAGGTACTGTTTTAGTGAGGCGAAGGCCGCCGCCTGCTCTGGTCCCCAAGCGAAGTCTTTTGCGCCGCGGAGTGTTTTGAGGAAGGGAAGACTTCGCTCGGCAGATTTGGAAATGAATCTGTTGAGGGCGGCCAATCTGCCCGTCAGACGCTGGACCTCTCTGGCTGACTGCGGGGGCGTCATGTTGATAATGGCCTGGATTTTCGGTTGGGTTGGCCTGATGCCATGGTGTGATACCAGATAACCCAATATTTTCCCCTGGCGAACGCCGAAGACGCACTTATCGGGGTTCAGGCGAAGTCATGCACCCCGCATGTTCGCGAATGTCTCGGCAAGGTCTACGAGATGGTCCTCTTTGTTCCTGCTGGCGACGACGATATCATCCACGTATGTGAATATGTTTCTGCCGACTTGCCCTTCGAGCACTGTTTTAGTGAGCCGGGAGAAGGTGGACCCGACGTTCTTGAGTCCCTCCGGCATTCTGATAAAGCAATATGTGCCGAGGGGTGTTATGAAGCTGGTGCTGGCCTTGTCCTCCTCCTTCATGTATATTTGATGATAACCGGAGAAGCAGTCGAGGAGTGACATGACCACGCACCCGGCCGCGCTATCGACTATTTTGTCGATCCGGGGCAACGGGAAGTTGTCCTTTGGGCAGGCCTTGTTGAGACTGGTGAAGTCGATGCACATTCGCCACTTGCCGCTCTTTTTCTGCACCATTACCACGTTGGAGAGCCAGGTGGGGTAAGCCACTGGCTCGATAAATTTGGCTTCCAGGAGGCGGTGTACCTCTGCCTTGGCGGCCTCTGTCTTCTCGTCGGACATTTTGTGAAGCCGCTGTTTTTTCGGTCTCACCGAGGGGTCGATTCCCAAGTTGTGCTCAATTATGGATCGGCTGACCCCAACTAGGTCGAGGGCTGACCAAGCGAAGACATCCTTGTTCTTGGACAAGCAGCACAAGAGTTTTTCCTCGTCATGCGAGGTGAGGCCTTCGCTGATCATGACTGTTTGCTTGGGCGTGGCCTGGTCGAGGGGGACAGTCTTGGTCCCGTCGATGCTTTGCAGCTGCGCCTTGTGTTGTTTTTCAGTTGGGCTGGCGGGCGCTGGGACCTCGCGCTGGGACGTGAGGCAGTGGACATTTCTTTGCCTGGGGACGAAGTCCCGCTCTATATTGCGTGCAGTCTGCTGATTGCCGTAGACCGAGATGGCGCCTAACGGACATGGTATCTTCATGCATAGGTATAATCCGTGAATGGCTGCCTCAAACTTGTTGATGGAGCCCTGGCCCATGATGGCGTTGTACGGATACACCATGTCAACGATGTCAAAGGTTATTTGCTCACTTCGGGCATTGGGCGCTACACTGAAGGAGAGAAGGCAACTCTATTTTGCCGATAGGAAAAGTGCCCTTGCCGCCGAAGCCGTACAACGGATTGTCCGAAGGCTTGAGCAAGCTGTGGCTTATGCCCATGCGGTTGAAGGCATGGAGGAAAATGATGTCTGCCTGACTGCCATTGTCGACGAGGACTTTGTGCAGGTCCCAGCCTGCCACGCTACAGTTGATGACCATGGCGTCGATATGGGGGGCGCTGCGCAGGTCGACGTCTCGGGCGTCGAAAGTTAGCGGTACATGGGACCACTTCGTCTGCACGACTGGACCGGTGATGGCGACGTGGTTGATGCTGCGCTAGTGGTCCCGCTTCTGTCGCTTGGTGTCGAAGTCGACACTGGACCCCCCAGTGATCATATGAATGACTCCGCGATACGGCTGATCGGCGATGTCTTCTTGCTTGGGGGCGTGGGGGTGGGGGATGTTTTGTTGTTGCTGGTGTGGAGGCGGGGGTGGGGGAGGTACGATTTGTACTTCCTGATGTTGTTGGTAAGCGTGGTGCGGTGGATGCGGGGCGGGGGCGTGGATGTATGGTGGAGGGTGTTGATGATAAGTGTGCGCGACGACTCTTGGGTTGTCGGCCGGTTGCGTCCGTGCCATTCTGTCTCTGGTGGCCTTCGTCTCTGGGCAGTCTTTGGTTTGGTGGGCGCAGTCTTCGCCGTGGAAGAGACAGTAGAATCAGCGCGGCGGCTGCGCGCGTCCCTGGCCCCTACCGCGAGTTCCACTTCCGCGGCCCTGGGGGGGATATTCCTGGCGGCGAGGGGCATCACCAGTGGGGTGCTGGTTGGCAATGTTGTGCACCTGCTGCTGATTACAGGCCGTCTCGACCGGAGTCTGGCTGCGGAGTTCTCGTCCACGTGCGGCTGGACTGTGGAGCGTCTTTGGGTTTCCTCTGAGACTCAACCTTGCGTTGGTGGAGCTCTTCGGATTTGGCATATTTTTCAAATAGCTGATATAATTCCTGGAGGTTCTTGGGCGGGTCCCTGATGCAGTGGCTATAGAGGACGCCGGCGCGAAGGCCACTGATGGCGTAGTGGATGGCGATCTGGTCATTGACTGAGGGCAGCTGTGACTTGAGTGTTAGAAATTTGCGGTAATACTCCCGCAGAGTCTCCTTTTCCAGCTGCTTGCAGAGTGAGAGTTCGGCCAAGGCGTCAGTGTCTGGGCGGTACCCCTAGAAGTTGAGCAGGAATTTGTCCCTTAGGCTTCTCCAGGAGTCAATGGACAGCGGGGGCAACCTGGTGAACCAGGTGAGAGCCGGGCCTTCGAGGGCGATGATGAAAGACTTGGCCATTGTGGCGTCGTCCCCTCCGGAAGATGCAACGGCGACCTGATAACTCATGATGTACTGTGCTGGGTCTGTGGTGCCGTTGTACTTGGGATAGGTCCCTGCCCGGAAGTTGGCAGGCCAGGGTGTCACTTGCAGATGTGGCGCCAGGGGACTTCGCTCGTCGAGGTAGTTGACCCCTTGAAATGGCGCGGTGTGTGGGAAGGCGTAGTCGCGCTGGGGGAAGTGCGGGTCTTCCACTTGCGCGCGCTGTTGCAGGGGTGGCCCGTGCTGCAGGCCGAGGTGGCCTTCGCGTATGTCTTCCACTTCTGCGCGCTGTTGCAGGGGTGGCCCGTGCTGCAGGCCGAGGTGGCCTTCGCGTATATCTTCCACTTGTGCGCGCTGTTGCAGGGGTGGCCCGTGCTGCAGGCCGAGTTGGCCTTCGCGCTGCATCAGCGCGATCTCCCGCTCGAGGTCTTGGGCCTTCTGCTCTTCGTCGCGTATCATTTGCCGCACCTTGGCTAGTGCAGACACGCGCTGGCGCTTGGCCTCCAGTATCTCTTTTTGCCTCTGGAGATTGCGGTTCTTGAGGCGCAGGGCGCGCAGCTGTAGCTGTTCTTCCGCTGAAACGTCGAGGACTTCACCATCCTCGGTGAGGTCCGCGCCCTCCGGTGGGGCGAAGCCTGGGGGAGGTTGCGGTTGTCCTTCAAGGCTACAGGTGCGGAGAGCGTCGTCTTTGTAGGTGCGGGGAACATCGTCTTCAGCAGCCTCTTGGTGGGTGGAGTGGGTGAGTGCGAGGGCCTTGCCCTTTTTTGCGGCCAGCAGTGCTGCCTTCGCAGCCTCGTCAGCCTTCGAGCTAGCTTTCTTGGGTGCCATCGCGGGTGGTTTTTTCGTAGCACGAACGGTGGGCGCCAAATGTTGGAACTTGCTCTCTGTTGCAAGGGGATCCAACAGGGGCGAGTAGTGACGTTAACAGGGTTCTCGCGCAAGATGGCAAAATCTCTGTTGATCTCGCCTCTCAAGGGCACTGTGCGAGGGTATTTATAGGTATCTGAGTGCCCAGCGTCCTGTGTTAAGGACGCATGTGCCCTCAGACACCTAGGTTATCCCCAGAATATTCCCAAAAAGCGGGGTTACAGACTGTAATTACAGGGACGCCTTTACAAATTAGGCCCGCAACACGCAGCAGGCCACGCAGGGCCTGTTACAATGGGCCGGATCACACGTGGGCCTCCATGCTGGACGAGGCCGCACGGTGGGATGACCTCGTCACGGGTCTTCGTCCTATGTTGTATGGGGCGAAGGGTGTCCCTGCCCGTTGTCTTGTCTCCGTTGGACCAACGACTACGGCAAAGGTCTCGAGCGAAGGGTGGCGTCTTCGCCTTCGCCCCAACAGTCTTCTTGAGGAATTGGTGAAGATATAACCGATTGATGGAGTAGCAGGCGGTGTTAATCGCCTCCACCCAAAACCAGTCCGGAGTCTTGTACTCATCAAGCATGGTCCTTGCCATATCCAATAGAGTTCTATTCTTCCTCTCCACTACACCATTTTGTTGAGGTGTGTAGGGAGAAGAGAACTCATGCTTGATGCCCTCCTCCTCAAGAAATCCTTCGATTTGAGAGTTCTTGAACTCTGTTCCATTATCGCTTCTTATCTTTTTGGTTCTCAATCCGAACTCATTTTGAGCTCGTCTTAAGAATCTCTTTAAGGTCTCTTGGGTTTGAGATTTTTCCTGCAAAAAGAACACCCAAGTGAAGCGAGAATAATCATCCATAATAACTAGACAGTACTTACTCAAGCGGCCTGTCAGTCGTCATTATGTTCTTGTGTGGATGATGAACTCCAACTTGCTTCCCTTCTTGGCATGCGCTACAAAACCTATCTTTCTCAAAGTGAACATTTGTTAGTCCTAAAATATGTTCTCCCTTTAGAAGCTTGTGAAGATTCTTCATCCCAACATGGGCAAGTCGGCGATGCCAGAGCCAACCCATATTAGTCCTAGCAATTAAGCAAGTGTCTAGTTCAGCTTTATTATCATTAAAATCAACTAAATATAGATGACCATCTAACACTCTCTTAAATGCTATTGAATCATCACTTCTTCTAAAGACAGTAATACCTACATCAGTAAATAGACAGTTGTAGCCCATTTTGCATAATTGAGAAATGGAAAGCAAATTGTAATATAAAGAATCTACAAGAAAAAACATTAGAAATGGAATGGTTAGGAGATATAGCAATTTTACCCAAACCTTTGACCAAACCCTGATATCCATCCCTGAATGTGATACCTCTTTGGGGATCTTCATTTTTCTCGTATGAGGAGAACATTCTCTTCTCCCCTGTCATGTGGTTCGTGCACCCGCTATCGATTATCCAACTTGATCCACCAGATGCATAAACCTAAAAAACAAATTTAGGTCTTGTTCTTAGGTACCCAAATGGTCTTGGGTCCTTTCACATTAGAAACAAGCACCTTGGGTACCCAAACACAAGACTTTGGACTCTTGTGTTTGCCCCCAACATATTTGGCAACTACTTTGCCTGATTTGTTAGTTAAAACATAAGAAACATCAAAAGTCTTAAAAGAAATGTTATGCTCATTTGATGCATTAGGAATTTTCCTTTTAGGCAATTTGACATGAGTGGAATGCCTAGAGCTAGAAGCCTCATTCTTATACATAAATGCATGATGAGAAACATTATGAGGTTTCCTAGCATGAATTTTCCTAATCTTGTGCTCAGAATAGTTTGTAGGATATAAAATGTAACCCTCCTTATCCTGAACCATGGGTGCCTTGCCCTTTACAAAATTATACAATTTCTTAGGGGCATTAAGCTTGACATTGCTTTGGTTCCCTTGTTGGAACCCAATGCCATCCTTAATGACAGGGCGTCTCCTATTATAGAGCATGCTTCTAGCAAATTTAAAATTTTCATTTTCAAGTTCATGCTAAGCAATTTTAGCAGTTAAATTAGCTATGTGATCATCTTGTTGTTTAATCATAGCAAGGTGATCATCAATAGCTTCAATATTAATATCTCTACATCTAGTGCAAATGGAAACATGCTCGACAGTAGATGTAGAGGGTTTGCAAGCATTCAACTCTTCTATCTTAGCATTTAAAATGACATTTTCATCTCTAAGATAGGAAATAGAATTATTGCAAACATTCAATTCTTTAATCTTAGAAACTAAATTATCATTCTCAATTCTAAGACATGAAATTGAATCATTACAAATGCTAAGCTCTCTAGATAAATTTTCACATTTTTCTACTTCTAGAGCATAGGCATTTTTCAACTTAACAATTTTTTTTGTTCTCCTTAACGAGCAAGTCCTCTTGGCATTCCAAGAGATCATCCTTCTCGTTAATGGTTTCAATTAATTCATTTAACTTTTTCTTTTGGTCCATGGTAAGGTTGGCAAAGAGAGAAACTAAGTCATCTTCATTATCACTAGGGCTACCCTCATCACTAGATGTAGTATATTTGGGGGTGGCTCTAGAGTGTACCTTCCTCTTTTTGCCATCCTTTGCCATGAGACAATTGTGGCCAACGTTGGGGAAGAGAAGTCCCTTGTTGACAGCGATGTTGGCGGCGTCCTCGTCGGAGGAGTCGGTGGAACTCTTGTCGGAGTCCCATTCCCGCACCATGTGCGTCTCGCCATGCTTCTTCTTGTAGTACTTCTTTTTCTCCATTTTCTTCTTCCCCTTTTTGTCTTCGTCCCTGTCACTTTCACTAGAATATGGACATTTGGCGATAAAGTGACCGGACTTACCGCACCGGTAGCACACCCTTTTGGAGCGGGGCTTGTAGTCCTTCCCCCCTCCTTTGCCTGAGGATTTGGCAAAAGCTCTTGATGATGAGCGCCATCTCCTCGTTGTCTAGCTTGGATGCATCGATTGGGAGCCTACTTGGTGTAGACTACTACTTCTTTTCTTCCGTTGCTTTTAATGCAACAGGTTGCACCTCGGGTGTGGAGGTGGCGCCTTGCTCCAAGCTGACAATATGTTTGGAGTCTTTGATCATAAGTTCAAAGCTCACAAACTTGCCAATCACCTCCTCGGGAGACATATGTTTATATCTAGGGTCTCCACGGATTAGTTGCACTTGAGTGGGATTACGAAAAACAAGTGATCTAAGAATAACCTTGATCATTTCATGGTCATCCCACTTGGTGCTCCCGAGGTTGCGCACTTGGTTCACCATGGCCTTGAGCCGATTGTACATTGCTTGTGGTTCTTCTCCTTTGTTGAGGACGAATCGACCGAACTCACCCTCGATCGTCTCCCGCTTGGTGATCTTTGTCACCTCGTCTCCTTCATGTGCGGTTTTGAGGACGTCCCAAATTTTTTGGCGTTCTTTAACCCTTGCACCTTATTATACTCCTCTCGACACAAGGAGGCGAGGAGTATAGAGGTGGCTTGGGAGTTAAAGTGCCAAATTTGGGCGGCCTCATCCGAGTCATAGTCCTTGTCCCCCACTTGAGGTGCCTGCGCTCTAAACTCAACAATATCCCAAATACTTTTGTGGAGTGAGGTTAGATGATGCCTCATTTTATCACTCCACATGCAATAATCTTCACCATCAAAATATGGTGGTTTGCCTAGTGGTACCGAAAGTAATGGAGCGCGCTTTGAAATACGAGGATAGCGTAGGGGCATCTTACTATACTTCTTGCGTTCATGGCGCTTATAAGTAGTGGATGACTCGTTGCCGGAGGTGGAGGGTGTTGAAGAATCGGTCTCGTAGTAGACCACCTTCTTCATCTTCTTCTTCTTGTCACCCCTCCTATGTGACTTGATGGAGGAAGTGGATTCCTCCTTGTACTTGTTGCCGAACTCTTTTGATAGAGTCCTCCCTGAGCCCATGGCCTTCTCGCCGGTACGATCTCCCTCTTGGCGTGATCTCCAGACATCACTTCGAGTTAGTTAGACTTTTAATGAAGCACTGGCTCCGATACCATTTGAAAGTCACCTAGAGAGGGGTGAATAGGCGAAGCCTAAAATTTATAAACTTAAACACACACTAAGGCCGGGGGTTAGCGTTAGAATTAAATTCAAGTCCGAAAGATTGTTTCTCTTGCTAAGAGTTGCTCAAAGAATGCGGATGACGTATGGGAGCAAACTCAAATCAATACTAGCAAGGAAACGCTAGAGAGAGGAAAGAGTGCAAAACAAATCAAGTGAGAATCAAAGCGAGTAGACACGGTGATTTGTTTTACCGAGGCTCGGTTCCAAAGAACCTAGTCCCCATTGAGGAGGCCACAAAGGTCGGGTCTATTTCAACCCTTTCCCTCCCTCAAATGGTCACTTAGACCAAGTGAGCCTTTTCCTTAATCTCACGGGTCACTAAGACCCCGCAAGGACCACCACACACTTAGGTGTCTCTTGCTTCGCTTACAAGTCTCTTGAGAATAAGAAGGGAAAAAGAAAAAGGCCAATCCAAGCAACAAGAGCAACAAAAGAACACAGAACACCCTCTCTCAAGTCCCTAATGGAATTGAGTTGATTTTGAGGCTTGGAGAGGATTTGATCTATTTGATGTGTCTTGCAGTGAAGTCTTTTGCTCTTGAAATGAATGGGATGTTCAGAAAACTTGGATGCCAATGAATGAGGTGGTTGGGGTATTTATAGCCCCCAACCACTTCCTAGCCGTTGGCTAAGGCTGCTGGCGATGGGCGCACCGGACACCCAATGTTCATTGTCCGGTGTGCGCCACGTCAGCGCGTCCGTTAGGGTTTGGACCAGTTGACCGTTGGAACGCCTTGTCATCTTGGTGCATCGGACAATCTGGTGCCCTCTGACTTCTGTGCTCTGACTTCTGCCATGGAACTGTTCATCATTGTTCATCTGACAAAACGACTGTTGGCGCGCAGGGAGTCGTTGCTCCGCTTGCTCACCGGACAGTCCGGTGCACACCGGATAGTCCGGTGAATTATAGTGGAGAGCACCCGTAGAATTCTCGAGAGTGGCTTGTTCACGTATGTACGAGCCTGGTGCACTGCCCAGTGCGCCAAAAATCAGCACACTCTAAGTCTTGCTTCAATTTTTTATTGAGTCCCTAACTGAATTTCTTTCTTGGTTTGCGTTGAACCTTATGCACCTGTGATAAATCTATACTATACTTAAAGCACCAGTTTCAACGGTCGTCCCGCGTCATCTTTTTACAAATAACCCCTCACAACTATTTCAAATTAATCCGCTGCATGCCTATAGATGGCCAAACGGCGCCCGACATGGGCCAGACGCTCGCTGGCCACAACTCTCGACTGTGTCGGGCCAGCCTGTTAGCCCGTCAGCCCATTTGATTAAATCAGCGTAAAATGTTAAAAAATCGTGCAAGAGGTGGGGTTCAAACCCATGCCCTGATGGAAAAAGGATGTGAGACACTGGGTGAAGATGTCTAACCAATAGAACATCATGTTTAGATGTTTTTATTATTGTATGTAAATTGTATATATGTATATACGTTTTTTATAAAATAAAAAAATATAATCGTGTCGGACTGGGCCAGCACTACGGGCTGAGGCTACAGCCCAAGCACGGCACGACGTTCTTGGCTCTTGCAAGCATTAGGTCGTTTCTGAGACCACATTGGCGCAATGGACTCCATGGTGTTTGAGGTTGCTGAATTGGATAGAGCAACAATGATTTTTCACACTAACAGTAAAATGAAAGGTTATTTGTTGGTTTTAAACGTTAGTAATTACTACGAAGTAGCATAATTTATATGGAGCGCATCCAGTTTTTATTGATGCCTGACTTTAGCAATCACTCCATATTTTGATCTATCTTTTTATAAGTTTGAGTTCATGTCACTTATTTTAGAAACTTGAGCTCACAAACTTTCTCTTATTTTGTCTCTGTATGGTGGAATTATGTCATTTTATAATCTTTGTTCGTTCAGTCAGTCGTTGTGAACCCTTTTCTAATCGCTCACTTCATTGGTCGTGTTGTACCAAGACATATTGCATGGAGTAAACAATAACATCAGTTAGACAAATCAAAAAATATTATACGGAGAGTAGAGACAATCAATAAAAAATCTTGAAATTTTATTGGTGGATAGTTTACGTGGGTGTTGTTATAAGTCGTCGCAACATACGGATGACCGACTAGTGATATCTAGACAAACTAGTTAGTCCATGTGGTTTGTGATGGACGTCAACCACCAAAATCGATTATAGAAAATGGTTAATGCCTATTTCACTTTCAAACCCGCCATAAGCATAGAGTGTTAAATAATTATAACCGTGCCCTAGAATTTGCAGATTAAGCCCCAATTTCTCTGGAAATCATATCTGCGTTCCAGTGCCATTAGGAAAAATTCAGAAATTGATTTCTAGTAGAAAAATAATTCTAGAAACTGGTTTAATACATATTTAATTAATTTTTGATCCTTTTTTATCCGTTTCAGTTGCAATAAATTCATGATAATATTGTTTATCATCTAGTAACCTTATTTTAGTATGAAACATGTAATACCCCTTGTGTTACTGTAACTAAAACTTAAGCATGGCATCATAAACATTGGCATTGCATATGTTTGACATACCTAGAATGCATTCACTAGGTAAAAATTTCAAACAGGTGTATTGTTTTTAGTATTTTGCAAATAGGACCCTGGATAGGGAACCTGACTCTAAATAAGGCTCAAAGGGGCAAAGCTTAACCCAAATAAAGAAAACCTAAAGGCTTTAGGGGAATAGTCATAAAATGATCCCAAGACTTAAGTGGAATTACACTTAGACCCCTGGGATACCAGAAACCCTAATTGGAACCCTAGAAAACCCTAAAACCAAACCCTAGGGACCTATGTGCAAAATTAGTCCACTTTTGGACTAAAGTGCAAAAACCAAGTTAAATAAGTATCTTAAGTCATTTGGGTCACAAATATGTGAATTTGCAAGTTAAACCCTAAGTTTTGGGCTTATTTGCAAAACTCAACTCTTAAGTCCTTAATAGTCTAAGTCTGATTTTCAGTGATATTGACTCAACTTGAAGCCCTTGTAACTTTCAAATTATGGGGTTTTTGCCCTAGGTCACCACATCAAAATTGTAGCCCAATTATAGGAGCACAACTTTGCTTAAGAGTGTGAGCATAGTTGTTAAGAAAATATTGGAGATAATTAAGCCTAAAGATTGGCTGTCAGGCTGATTCAGTCTGAAATTCAGATGTTCAGTGTAACAGAGCCAACTTTGAGTATGAATTCCACCTTGATTTAGTGCTCAGATGAGTTCAAGCCCTATAGCCGAATTATTACTGGTTTATAGTTCTACAATTTTGCTGCAGAGCTTGGGTGGAGTTGTCATTAGAAATTCAGAGTAAATCCTGTTCCAAGTTACTCTGTCAGGCATCATAAACTGCACTTCTGATGGTACAGTATCCCCAACGGATCAGATCGAGCGCAGTAGAGAATCCCACCGCCGGTGACCCCTCCGCCGTGATTCGCGTCACCGGCCTTAAGATTCGCGTACGGGGTGGATTGATAACGTTGCGGGGTAAGGATCCTCGCCGACGGTGAGCTGGAGATCACTCCGGTGACTCACCGTGGCGTTCTCTTTTACTTTGCGGCGGAGCGGATTAGCTCGCCGGTGAACCGTCGTGCCTCGGCCCTGCGCCGCGTGTCCTAACCGCGCCATCGCATCGCCGTGACTCCCTCTAAACTCCCTGTCGACCACCGGAGTTACTGCCACGACGGTGAACACGTGTTCACTGCACCAACATTCTTCCTCACGTCCGACCGCCGCACATCAACGCCCAAATTCACGGCCACCGCTGAAGGGCCCTATAAATTGAAGCCCCCGCTAGCTCCGCAAGATCATCCTCCACCCAGACACCGCTAATCGCTAGCAGTCCTTCGCTAGAACTCAGCGAATTTTGAATTCGCCCCAAATCGACTCTCCGCCACCGTAAACCACCCATCACCGCGGCCAGCCTTCCCCAGGTCTGCTCATTCCCTTCTCGTTCCTGTTCTAGCATCCTTACATGTTGGTGATGCTCCCCGACCATTTTAATTGAACCGAACCGCCAGGGATCGCCGGGAACACGATCGCCAAGCCGCGATACTCACGGCCACCGTGGCCAGAGCTCCTTAGTTGGTCTTAGATGCAATTAGGTTGGGGGAAATGATCAAGGTAGCCCCGATTTCATGTCTGCTGCTCGGAGAACCTATCCGTTGCCCCAATCGGCCGGTACAATGGCTCACCGGAGCGCGACTGCGTTCACCGTCGTCGTGGACCACGGGCTGTAAAGAATTAGAAGCCTGGGGACCTATCTGTAATCTGTCAGTGACTCTGTGCAATAGTAAATGACCCCGCTTCGAGTTATTCGTTTGCTCAGGGCTTTTTCTGTAAAGTCGCCAGTGCGGGCGCATGCGCTGGCGCGCTTCTGCGTGAAGTTGGGCCGCTTGGGCCAGTTTGAGCCCAATACTGTTGAGTATTTTCCTTTTTCTTTTTCAGGAGAACTTTAGAAATATGTAGAAAATTGTAGAAAAATGGTAAAATTGTGAAACTAATTTTCCTAGACTTCTTATTTTCCATAGAATTTAATAAAAATAGTTTCATGATTTTTAGGTTAAACAGGGAATTTTAGGGCATTTAAAATAACTTTAAGAAGTAGTTCTGGAATTTTAGAGAATTAATAGTAATGCCAAAAATGTTCAAAATTTTTATATGAACTCCCCACATTCTTTAGAAGCCTTGGGTAGAGTTTGAATTGATTTGGCCCATGTTTGATAACTAGAACCCCAAACCCCCCTGCCCTGTGAACTCCTTTACTGACTCCGGAAACCCTAAGTTCTCGGAGTTCCGTGAAGGAAAATTGTATTCAAGACTTAGATAACAAGTTTATATTATCTTCGCACCCTCATGAGCATTACATGGCATTCATTCTTATACATATATGTGGTTATGATTAGAACACGAGGAAGAAGTGGAGCCACTGAAGAGCAAGTACCACCAGTTTGGAAACACAGGCTGAGAACTGTTTCTACTTCGATATTTGTGGATCTGAGCCTGACTCACCCATAAACAAAGGCAAGCCCCGGTGCATTTGCCACCCCCTTGTGTTTTAAAATCTTTCTCACTTGCTTGATGCACTAGGTGATAGGTGTTGATTGCTTAAACAATTCCTGCATTACCTTCCTTGGATTTGATTACCTTCCTTGAAACCCTGTTTTTACAAAAAGGTTTTACTATGCTTAGTATTGCTCTAGAAAAGCAAAAGGATTTGTTTTACAAAAGATGTTTGGCAAAGTGGGAGGGTTGTTTTCAAAAATAAAACTTGATGGTGAATCCATCACGACTGTGATGGATTCAACATCGGAAAAGGTGTACCTCTGCCAGGTACCAAATTTTTGGGTGAAAGGATTAAGCTGAGACCAGGCGGGTGACTTGCACGAGAAGAGAGTCTCGGTGTAGTGTCTCCGTCTGAGTCGATTAAGGACCTTGTCGATGTAGGCTTGATGATCGAGGACCCTTTAACTGGTCACATGCCTCGTCATGGGTAAGCCTTGCCTCGGGCAGACTAAGGCCAGAATAAGATAACACGAAATGGGCGTGGAGCGGTGGCGAGAGTAGCGTGTACCCTCCGTGGCAAGAGGCTGGACGGTGGTGTATCTGTGCTCTCGGTTTGCGTGAACCTGTTCTGGTCTTAAGAAACTCGGTGGCGGGTTGACATATGCAAGGATTAAGTGCTACATATGTCGTGTGATCGGAGATCCTCAGCTGAGTATAATCGATTCGGATCGCCGTACCTTCGCGGTTATGAAGACTTGGTCACTGCCCTACACGTAGCAATCCAGTAAAGATGAAGGATGAATTAAGAACTTGGCTAGTTCAGGATAAGTGTTTGAACTAGGTTAGAGAGAACTCTAGAGATAAGTAAGTTTACTTAACTTGACCAATAAAACTGGATTTTTAAGGATCCACTTTAGTAAGCATTTCTGCAAAACAGAGTCTTTGATTATTGAGAAGCCTTACCTTGACTTCCTTAAACCAGCATACCCTTGAGAGTCTTTTCTTTAGTCGGGTAAGACTTGCTGAGTAATTCCATACTCAGGATTTATTCCCCCGTTGTTTTTAGGTGAGGAGACAACAAACCTTTGTTGTTTTTGTACCAAGGTGGTGAAAAGTGAAGATAATCAAGAATGAAGCTGCCGGAGGACCGGGTCCTCCTTAAAAACTTTTATGTAAAGAACTTAATGGGAGGAGTTTTTGCCTCCTAGGTATTGTAATAATACTTTTCAGCACTCTCTGGTCTTTACAAATAACTTACTTTTAAAATAAATGTAAGTTTATGTAATCACTTCCGCATTTCCGCATCTCCGATGAACATACTGTCTGTCAGACGGGTGAAACGTTCCTGGAAAGGTAAGGAAAAAGATACCGAGCTTGTCAAGTGATTCAGGAACATCTACATGGTTGTCTGATGTCTGTTGGACAAGGACAACTGTAGGTGGGCCTAATGACTTGGGAGGTTCCGTCACAGCTGGTATCGGAGCGTAGCCCTTCTTGGCAGATATTATGTAGCATCTTCAAAAAGGTTTTCTTAAACTTACCTAGGAAAATTTCTTCTCTTCTTACCTAAGCATCTCTGAAGAGTTTATTTCAAAGACCAGATAGGAAGAGTGCAATGTATAGAAGGTTGAATCAACTAAGGTTGATTCTGTAATTATTCATGCATCATGCTAAGAATTGTACTAATAAATTTTCCCCCTTAGAAAATGCCACCACGTACAAGGAAGACGGCGCGAAAGCATACTGGGCCTATCGGTGTACCTCGACACCAACTTGCCCCACGGGAGCAAGATAGCAGTAGCGGGAGCAACGATCCAATTGGTGATCTCGAAGCTCGCGTGAATCAACTTCAAACAGAGTTACAACGCAGGACCAATTTATGGGTTGCGGATGGTGACCAAATAAATGAATTAAGAAGTTACATCCGCACCCTGCAAGATCAACTCGCTGATCGAGATTTGGCGCTTGATTGGGCGGTACAGTCTCGTTCAGTAGCTTGGGCTAAGGAAGTGAAGGCTCGAGCACGAGTCGAAGAACTTAGCACTGCTATTGACAACTTGCAGGCATATTGCAATACTTTACATGAGGAAGTTCATGTACTGTATTTGCAATTACACCCACATGTCCCTGCGAATCCTGTCAGGTCAGAAGCAGGACCCTCGCATGATGCGGGAGAAGTGCTTGGTGGTGAGTTAGACCTTTTTAGGCCCCCTCCTTCTATGAGGCTGGTCGATGAATGGTCTCCCACACCTGACAGCGAAGCTGCCAAAAGCAACCAGAAGTAGGAGTACTAGTGTTGTGTAGAAATAGAAGTAGTATGTTGTATAATAGGTTGAACTATTGTATAATGGGTAATGTATCCTGTTGTATAACATCGAGTCTGTATCATTACTTTTGATAGTAATGTAAAATGGAAGGTTTCTCTGGCATTTTATATTTATGTTCTTTGCCTCAGATGCCTACTAGGACTCGAGGACAGGATGCAGCAGGAACTTCTGGGGGAAGGGATGTTACCCCAAATCCACCTCCGGTTCCTCCCACATTGGTCGAGGCGATTGCCGCCTTGGTGAACGCAACTGCAGACAATACCCGCTTTTTGAGAGAAATGGCGGGCCAACAATTCCAGCAGCATGGTGGAAGGGGTTATCAGCAAGGCCCCCGTGAAACCACATATCTGGATTTCTCTGAAACCCGTCCACCACTATTTGTCAAGGCTGAGGACCCATTGGAAGCTGATGAATGGATACGGGTTATTGAGCAAAAATTTGGTCTTCTCCGCTGTTCAGAGACACAGAAGCCGTTGTTCGCAGCGCAACAACTGCGTGGCCCTGCCAGTACCTGGTGGGGAAATTTTGTGGCTATTCAACCTGCCAACCATCAAGTAACTTGGGAAGAATTTAAAGTGGCCTTCCGCGAGCACTATATACCCGAAGGTGTTCTGCATATGAAGCAAGAAGAGTTCATGAAGCTAAAACAAGGAGGAGATACTGTCAATTAGTATCTCAATAAGTTTAATCACCTGTCACAATACGCAATCGATCAGGTGAACACTGATTTAAAGAAGAATTGCTTTATGAGGGGTCTAAATGATCGATTGCAGAGAAAAATGGCCACCTGCATAGATCTCACAGTATGGAAAGGCTATCAGCACAGCCCTATATGTTGAAGCAAAATATGCAGGTTCCGGGAAGAACAAGGGATTTGGAGGTGAGAAGTCTAATCAGGGCCAGGCAAAGAGGCAACGGTTTGTGATCCGGCCTTCTAGCCAAAATCGCTCTTTTTCTCGACCGCCCTCATTCCCTTTCAAGCAGCCAATCATTATTCGTCCCAACAATGCCCCCATTACCCCAAATCAGCCTGGGTGCCCCTGGGCACTCGATTCCCTGCTTTGCCCAGCTCCTCAACCGGGTGTCTTAATTGTGGCAAGTCTGGACATTTCATCAAAGATTGCCCATATCCCAAGCAGAATCAATCAAATGCTCAGCAAGGATCTGGGAAATCAGCTCAGCCCAAGGGAAATAATGTGGGGAAGAATACAAAGAAGACGGGGCGGATATACTATACTCAAGTGGCCACTACACCGGAAGGCGAACCGGTGATGATGGGTACGTTTCTCGTGGCCAGTCACCCTGCAATTATGCTTTTTGATTCTGGTGCTTCGCTTACATTTATTAGCAAGACATTTGTGGAGCAACATCACATTTTATGCCATGAATCAAAAGAGGGGTTCTAAAACTCATTCACCTGGGGGACACATTTTTACTAGAGAAGTGGCCTATCAAGTGCAAGTAACAATGGCCGGATGGAACTTTCCTGCTAACATGATTGTTCTGAAAGGCTAGGATATAGATGTATTTTTGGGTATGAATTGGTTAACCCAACACAAGGCAATTCTCAACACTGAACTGAGAACCGTCAGGTTGAGCTATAATCAAGAAGAGATTCTTTTGTCCATCCTCGTAACCAATCTAGCCAAAGCTTCTGGTAGAATATATGAAGCCATTGTACCGGAGATCAAGGATATTCCGGTAGTATGTGAGTTTCCAGATGTATTTCCGGAAGATTTGCCTGGACTGCCCCCTGAGAGAGATGTAGAATTTGTAATTGAGCTAAAGCCCGGTACGGCTCCCATTTCTCGAAGATCGTACCATATGCCCCCTAATGAGTTGGCAGAATTGAAGATTCAATTACAAGATCTACTGAATAAAGGATTCATCTGGCCAAGCTCGTCTCCTTGGGGTTGCCCCGCCATTTTTGTTAAAAAGAAGGATCAAACCTTACGAATGTGCATGGATTATCGACCCCTGAATGAGGTCACCATCAAGAACAAGTACCCTCTTCCAAGGATCGACATCTTATTTGATCAACTAACTGGAGCGAGGGTATTCTCTAAAATTGATCTCAGGTCGGGCTATCACCAAATCCGTATTCGGCCCGAGGATATACCGAAGACCGCGTTTACTACGCGGTATGGTTTATTTGAATATTTGGTAATGTCCTTCGGACTAACAAATGCTCCTGCCCATTTCACTTATTTGATGAACTCGGTGTTCATGCCCGAGTTGGACAAGTTCGTGGTGGTCTTCATCGACGATATCTTGATATATTCTAAAAATGAAGAGGAGCATGCTCAACATTTGCGGATTGTATTGACGCGCCTGAGAGAACATCAGTTGTATGCCAAGTTCAGCAAGTGCGCGTTCTGGCTGGAGGAAATTCAATTTTTGGGGCACATGTTATCTGCCAAGGGAATTGCGGTAGATCCTAGCAAAGTCAAGGATATTCTGGAGTGGAAACCCCCAACCACTGTTCACCAAGTCCGGAGTTTTCTTGGACTAGCTGGATATTATCGCAGATTCATACCAGATTTTTCTAAGCTTGTGAAGCCAATCACAAGTTTGTTGAAGAATGACATTAAATTCAATTGGTCTTCTAAGTGTAATGAAGCTTTTGAGCAATTGAAGACATTATTAACCACTGCTCCAGTATTGTCTCAACCGGACATCACCAAGCCTTTTGATGTATATTGTGATGCGTCAGGCAGTGGACTCGGCTGTGTATTAATGCAAGAGGGCCGAGTAATTGCATATGCTTCAAGGCAGTTTCGCCGACATGAGGAGCATTACCCAACTCATGATCTAGAGCTAGCTGCTGTGGTTCATGCCCTGAAAATTTGGCGTCACTATCTGCTAGGAAATATCTGTCACATATATACAGATCATAAAAGCTTGAAGTATATCTTCACCCAGTCAGAATTGAATATGAGGCAAAGGCGATGGCTTGAGCTTATTAAGGACTATGAGCTGGAAATTCATTATCACCCAGGTAAAGCCAATGTTGTGGCAGATGCACTGAGCCGTAAGGTTTCCTGCCACTGTCTTTTGGCAAAGACCTCTGACAATACTTTATGTCAAGAGATGGAGAAGCTAAACCTGGGGATGGTCCAACAAGGGACCCTGAATCAGCTAAAGCTTGAGTCAATCATTTTGCAAAGGATAATTGATGCTCAAAAGGATAATTTGGGTATGAAGCACATACGGGAGAAGATAAGGGCTGGAACAGCCAAATGCTTCAAAGAAGACGATCAAGGTGTGATATGGTTCAATAACCGCATAGTGGTGCCAAAGAATGAAGAACTCCGCCAGCAAATTTTAGATGAAGCGCATCTTAGTCGCTATTCTATTCATCCCGGAAGCACTAAGATGTATCATGATCTAAAGCAGCACTACTGGTGGATGAAGATGAAAATTGAAATTGCACGCTATGTGGCTAAGTGTGACACTTGCAAACGTGTCAAAGCCATACACATGAAAACTGCAGGTCCATTACAATCTTTGCCGATCCCAACATGGAAATGGGAAGATATAAGTATGGACTTTATCGTGGGATTACCCAGGACCGCAAAAGGGTATGACTCTATTTGGGTTATCATTGATCGACTTACCAAGATCGCCCACTTCCTCCCTGTCAAAGTAAAGTATCCCGTCATTACCTATGCGGAGTTATACATTGCTCGTATTCTTAGTCTGCATGGTGTTCCGAAGACCATTGTGTCAGATCGTGGACCTCAATTTGTAGCCAAGTTTTGGTAAGCACTTCACAAATCCTTGAGTACTAAGTTGCTCCATAGTTCGGCATATCATCCACAAACCAGTGGACAGACTGAGAGGATTAATCAAGTACTCGAAGATATGTTGCGAGCATGTGTTCTGGACTTCTCACCAAAATGGGATGAATGTTTGCCTTTGGCAGAGTTTTCATATAATAACAGCTATCAAGAAAGTATCAAGATGGCACCTTTTGAAGCTTTATATGGGCGACAGGTGTCGAACTCCGCTAAATTGGTCTGAACCTGGAGAAAGGTATTTCTTTAAGCCTGATATAGTGAAGGAGGCCGAGGAAAAGGTTCAGAAAATTATTCATAATATGAAGAAGGCACAAGCCCGTCAGAAGGGTTATGCAGACAAACGGCGAATGCCCTTATATTTTCATGAAGGGGACTATGTCTACCTGAAAGTTTCACCCATGAAGGGAGTATCGCGTTTTGGGGTTAAAGGGAAACTTGCACCCAGATACATTGGTCCATTCCCAGTACTTGAGCAATGTGGACCAGTGGCGTATCGACTGCAGCTCCCCGAAATTCTGTCTGCTATCCATAATGTGTTCCATGTGTCGCAATTGAAGAAGTGTCTTCAGGTTCCCGATCGAACCATTGAAGTGACAGATGTTGTCCTGGAACCAGATTTAACATACTCGGAACATCCTATTCGAGTTCTGGATCAAAAGGACAGGGTTACCCGGAGAAAAACTCTCAAGTTCTATAAGATACAGTGGAACCAACATTCTGAAGAAGAGGCTACATGGGAAACTCAAGACTTTTTAGATAAGAATTTCCCAGGCTTTCTAGCCTCATGTAATTTGTAATTTGTATATAGTTACTGAATAAAGGAGTGAACCCCCACACCACCCCTGCCTTGTACCAGAAATAAGGGAATAAAGATGTGACACATTTCCTTTTCCATTACTCACCCTAGGACTTTTAATCTCGGGACGAGATTCTTTTATGGGGGGAAGGATATAACACCCCTGGTGTTACTGTAACTAAAACTTAAGCATGGCATCATAGACATTGGCATTGCATATGTTTGACATACCTAGAATGCATTCACTAGGTAAAAATTTCAAACAAGTGTATTGTTTTTAGTATTTTGCAAATAGGACCCTGGATAGGGAACCTGACTCTAAATAAGGCTCAAAGGGGCAAAGCTTAACCCAAATGAAGAAAACCTAAAGGCTTTAGGGGAATAGTCATAAAATGATCCCAAGACTTAAGTGGAATTACACTTAGACCCCTGGGATACCAGAAACCCTAATTGGAACCCTGGAAAACCCTAAAACCAAACCCTAGGGACCTATGTGCAAAATTAGTCCACTTTTGGACTAAAGTGCAAAAACCAAGTTAAATAAGTATCTTAAGTCATTTGGGTCACAAATATGTGAATTTGCAAGTTAAACCCTAAGTTTTGGGCTTATTTGCAAAACTCAACTCTTAAGTCCTTAATAGTCTAAGTCTGATTTTCAGTGATATTGACTCAACTTGAAGCCCTTGTAACTTTCAAATTATGGGGTTTTTGCCCTAGGTCACCACATCAAAATTGTAGCCCAATTATAGGAGCACAACTTTGCTTAAGAGTGTGAGCATAGTTGTTAAGAAAATATTGGAGATAATTAAGCCTAAAGATTGGCTGTCAGGCTGATTCAGTCTGAAATTCAGATGTTCAGTGTAACAGAGCCAACTTTGAGTATGAATTCCACCTTGATTTAGTGCTCAGATGAGTTCAAGCCCTATAGCCGAATTATTACTGGTTTATAGTTCTACAATTTTGCTGCAGAGCTTGGGTGGAGTTGTCATTAGAAATTCAGAGTAAATCCTGTTCCAAGTTACTCTGTCAGGCATCATAAACTGCACTTCTGATGGTACAGTATCCCCAACGGATCAGATCGAGCGCAGTAGAGAATCCCACCGCCGGTGACCCCTCCGCCGTGATTCGCGTCACCGGCCTTAAGATTCGCGTACGGGGTGGATTGATAACGTTGCGGGGTAAGGATCCTCGCCGACGGTGAGCTGGAGATCACTCCGGTGACTCACCGTGGCGTTCTCTTTTACTTTGCGGCGGAGCGGATTAGCTCGCCGGTGAACCGTCGTGCCTCGGCCCTGCGCCGCGTGTCCTAACCGCGCCATCGCATCGCCGTGACTCCCTCTAAACTCCCTGTCGACCACCGGAGTTACTGCCACGACGGTGAACACGTGTTCACTGCACCAACATTCTTCCTCACGTCCGACCACCGCACATCAACGCCCAAATTCACGGCCACCGCTGAAGGGCCCTATAAATTGAAGCCCCCGCTAGCTCCGCAAGATCATCCTCCACCCAGACACCGCTAATCGCTAGCAGTCCTTCGCTAGAACTCGCGAATTTTGAATTCGCCCCAAATCGACTCTCCGCCACCGTAAACCACCCATCACCGCGGCCAGCCTTCCCCAGGTCCGCTCATTCCCTTCTCGTTCCTGTTCTAGCATCCTTACATGTTGGTGATGCTCCCCGACCATTTTAATTGAACCGAACCGCCAGGGATCGCCGGGAACACGATCGCCAAGCTGCGATACTCACGGCCACCGTGGCCAGAGCTCCTTAGTTGGTCTTAGATGCAATTAGGTTGGGGGAAATGATCAAGGTAGCCCCAATTTCATGTCTGCTGCTCGGAGAACCTAGCCGTTGCCCCAATCGGCCGGTACAATGGCTCACCGGAGCGCGGCTGCGTTCACCATCGTCGTGGACCACGGGCTGTAAAGAATTAGAAGCCTAGGGACCTATCTGTAATCTGTCAGTGACTCTGTGCAATAGTAAATGACCCCGCTTCGAGTTATTCGTTTGCTCAGGGCTTTTTCTGTAAAGTCGCCAGTGCAGGCGCATGCGCGGGCGCGCTTCTGCGTGAAGTTGGGCCGCTTGGGCCAGTTTGAGCCCAATACTGTTGAGTATTTTCCTTTTTCTTTTTCAGGAGAACTTTAGAAATATGTAGAAAATTGTAGAAAAATGGTAAAATTGTGAAACTAATTTTCCTAGACTTCTTATTTTCCATAGAATTTAATAAAAATAGTTTCATGATTTTTAGGTTAAACTAGGGAATTTTAGGGCATTTAAAATAACTTTAAGAAGTAGTTCTGGAATTTTAGAGAATTAATAGTAATGCCAAAAATGTTCAAAATTTTTATATGAACTCCCCACATTCTTTAGAAGCCTTGGGTAGAGTTTGAATTGATTTGGCCCATGTTTGATAACTAGAACCCCAAACCCCCCTGCCCTGTGAACTCCTTTACTGACTCCGGAAACCCTAAGTTCTCGGAGTTCCGTGAAGGAAAATTGTATTCAAGACTTAGATAACAAGTTTATATTATCTTCGCACCCTCATGAGCATTACATGGCATTCATTCTTATACATATATGTGGTTATGATTAGAACACGAGGAAGAAGTGGAGCCACTGAAGAGCAAGTACCACCAAGTTTGGAAACACAGGCTGAGAACTGTTTCTACTTCGATATTTGTGGATCTGAGCCTGACTCACCCATAAACAAAGGCAAGCCCCGGTGCATTTGCCACCCCCTTGTGTTTTAAAATCTTTCTCACTTGCTTGATGCACTAGGTGATAGGTGTTGATTGCTTAAACAATTTCCTGCATTACCTTCCTTGGATTTGATTACCTTCCTTGAAACCCTGTTTTTACAAAAAGGTTTTACTATGCTTAGTATTGCTCTAGAAAAGCAAAAGGATTTGTTTAACAAAAGATGTTTGGCAAAGTGGGAGGGTTGTTTTCAAAAATAAAACTTGATGGTGAATCCATCACGACTGTGATGGATTCAACATCGGAAAAGGTGTACCTCTGCCAGGTACCAAATTTTTGGGTGAAAGGATTAAGCTGAGACCGGGCGGGTGACTTGCACGAGAAGAGAGTCTCGGTGTAGTGTCTCCGTCTGAGTCGATTAAGGACCTTGTCGATGTAGGCTTGATGATCGAGGACCCTTTAACTGGTCACATGCCTCGTCATGGGTAAGCCTTGCCTCGGGCAGACTAAGGCCAGAATAAGATAACACGAAATGGGCGTGGAGCGGTGGCGAGAGTAGCAGTGTACCCTCCGTGGCAAGAGGCTGGACGGTGGTGTATCTGTGCTCTCGGTTTGCGTGAACCTGTTCTGGTCTTAAGAAACTCGGTGGCGGGTTGACATATGCAAGGATTAAGTGCTACATATGTCGTGTGATCGGAGATCCTCAGCTGAGTATAATCGATTCGGATCGCCGTACCTTCGCGGTTATGAAGACTTGGTCACTGCCCTACACGTAGCAATCCAGTAAAGATGAAGGATGAATTAAGAACTTGGCTAGTTCAGGATAAGTGTTTGAACTAGGTTAGAGAGAACTCTAGAGATAAGTAAGTTTACTTAACTTGACCAATAAAACTGGATTTTTAAGGATCCACTTTAGTAAGCATTTCTGCAAAACAGAGTCTTTGATTATTGAGAAGCCTTACCTTGACTTCCTTAAACCAGCATACCCTTGAGAGTCTTTTCTTTAGTCGGGTAAGACTTGCTGAGTAATTCCATACTTAGGATTTATTCCCCCGTTGTTTTTAGGTGAGGAGACAACAAACCTTTGTTGTTTTTGTACCAAGGTGGTGAAAAGTGAAGATAATCAAGAATGAAGCTGCCGGAGGACCGGGTCCTCCTTAAAAACTTTTATGTAAAGAACTTAATGGGAGGAGTTTTTGCCTCCTAGGTATTGTAATAATACTTTTCAGCACTCTCTGGTCTTTACAAATAACTTACTTTTAAAATAAATGTAAGTTTATGTAATCACTTCCGCATTTCCGCATCTCCGATGAACATACTGTCTGTCAGATGGGTGAAACGTTCCTGGAAAGGTAAGGAAAAAGATACCGAGCTTGTCAAGTGATTCAGGAACATCTACAGGGTTGTCTGATGTCTGTTGGACAAGGACAACTGTAGGTGGGCCTAATGACTTGGGAGGTTCCGTCACAGCTGGTATCGGAGCGTAGCCCTTCTTGGCAGATATTATGTAGCATCTTCAAAAAGGTTTTCTTAAACTTACCTAGGAAAATTTCTTCTCTTCTTACCTAAGCATCTCTGAAGAGTTTATTTCAAAGACCAGATAGGAAGAGTGCAATGTATAGAAGGTTGAATCAACTAAGGTTGATTCTGTAATTATTCATGCATCATGCTAAGAATTGTACTAATAAATTTTCCCCCTTAGAAAATGCCGCCACGTACAAGGAAGACGGCGCGAAAGCATACTGGGCCTATCGATGTACCTCGACACCAACTTACCCCACGGGAGCAAGATAGCAGTAGCGGGAGCAACGATCCAATTGGTGATCTCGAAGCTCGCGTGAATCAACTTCAAACAGAGTTACAACGCAGGACCAATTTATGGGTTGCGGATGGTGACCGAATAAATGAATTAAGAAGTTACATCTGCACCCTGCAAGATCAACTCGCTGATCGAGATTTGGCGCTCGATTGGGCGGTACAGTCTCGTTCAGTAGCTTGGGCTAAGGAAGCGAAGGCCCGAGCACGAGTCGAAGAACTTAGCACTGCTATTGACAACTTGCAGGCATATTGCAATACTTTACATGAGGAAGTTCATGTACTGTATTCGCAATTACACCCACATGTCCCTGCGAATCCTGTCAGGTCGGAAGCAGGACCCTCACATGATGCGGGAGAAGCGCTTGGTGGTGAGTTAGACCTTTTTAGGCCCCTTCCTTCTATGAGGCTGGTCGATGAATGGTCTCCCACACCTGACAACGAAGCTGCCAAAAGCAACCAGAAGCTGTCAGACGGGTGAAACGTTCCTAGAAAGGTAAGGAAAAAGATACCGAGCTTGTCAAGTGATTCAGGAACATCTACAGGGTTGTCTGATGTCTGTTGGACAAGGACAACTGTAGGTGGGCCTAATGACTTGGGAGGTTCCGTCACAAAACATATGATTAAATTTATGTGCTTAATTTGTTTTGTATCTACCACTTAAAACTTTGGAAAGTCATAACTAATTCATTTTAACTCTGATTTGATCCGTTCAAGTTGCGTTAGCCTCAATGAAATATTTACTACACAGTAGCAACATTAATTATACAATATCACATACTTTTATAATTAGGTAACTAATTTGATGTTTATTGAATTAGCTTTTCTAATATTAATATAGGATTCTGATCTTGTGATTATAATTTGACTAAAAGATGATCTTTAATCAAGTAATAACTCGCATTAAAGTTGAGTTAATTATTTATATAATATTCTTTCATATGGTGTATATTAATCAATTTATAATATAGTTTAATAATTGAATCACATAGATCTCCCATAATTCATAACTCCTTAACCATGACTCCGATTTTAGTAGTCCTTGAACCCACGATCTCATAGCAACGTGTAAGATCATTATTATGCAATTTGTTCTTATGTTTGGTGTGATGTTAATTTTTGCCTATGCCATATTTGTTTGTATTGCTACGACTAGCAGTGAGGTCATGAGAATCTAAAGATCATCCTGGTACCTGGAATCTTAAGTCCCAAGCAAGTTGTGCCCTTGATCACTTTTATTTACTCAATAATGTTCTTTATAATCATTTATTCATGCATAGGTTTAATTTTTATGGGACCCAATAGGTCACCCTAGTCTGGTTATCTTTTTACCTTGTTCACCCCTGAATTATTTAGGTAGTTTTGCTATTGCTCTATATGGTTTTGGGTTTAATATTACATTATCTTCATGTTCCAATTATACTGTTATTTTATTATGTTCATGACAAAATCATTATTTTTAATTGGAACATGGAGCTTAACTTGAGAAATACGTGCCACCACAAGGGTGGAATGGGACACCCTTTGGCTGACTAACTAGGAAAGCTAGTGGAGGACTGCCTTACCTGATAGGGGCAAGGGCAGTAGGGGAGTAGGCGTGTAGGGAGGTTCCCGGGTTGATTTTGCTGCGATGGCAGTCAAACGGGGGATTCCTGCATGCTCTTCCTAGAAACTGTAGCGGGTTTTCTGAAGCAAGTGGAACTAGGTAAAGGCCTCGTAGTGTTACCCTGCCTCGCTTCCTTAGTAGAGGTGTATGGGGCCCGTACAACCCCGTGGCAGATGTGTGACATGACTTGTGGGTAAAGGGTACCACCTCTGCAGAACTACTATTATATAATAAAGTTGTGACATTTGTTTCTGTACCATGATTCATCATATGTGTGAGACTTGGTCCCAACACACATGGTGATTATATTCACGCCCAGGTCCCTAAAACCCGGGTGTGACATAAGTGGTATTAGAGAAATGTTGACTGTAAGACGAAACCTAGATAAACTGGACAACCAATACTTACTTACCTTTGCTACTCTGATTCTTTCTAAACTTTTCTTAATCTTTTCTCATCTATTTCCGCTTTACTCTGATTATTCTTACCTTTTCACTTCTAAAGTCAAAAGTGGATTTCACACTTCGAAATCATGTGCCTAAAGTGACCTTTAGGAATAGGAGACCTAATATTAGGAACAAAATGAAAACTATTTTTGTAAACATTTGTATGCTTGAATGTTTGTCCTTGTGATACATGTCTGATTTGGATCTTTGATTGAATTTGATGAGTTGTGGAGTAATGTTGACAATTACATCTGCATATACATATAGGCATAAATATAAATAAGTAAAATTCATAAGATAACTAAACAACCTGGATCATTCTTCATTGAAGTGTATCTATTTTAGATAGAATCCTTTAAAAAATATTTATAAATTGTTTATTAAATTGATAAACTTGACCAACTAAGAATACCCCACTAGAATATATCAAGCCTAATAGATCCATCTTATCTTAAAAGACTCTCTCTTATCTTAATGGATTCATCTTATCTTGAAAGATTTGTCTTATCCTAACCACTTTGCTTATCTCATCCTAAAGTAACAACTAGGATCTAATCCAAAATAATGAGATCTTATCTAGTCTAATCTAGTCACACCAATATAACTTAGATCTGATCTAATGTGACGGATTAATCTAACCTAACTGAAGGCTAATCTCATGTTGAGCTAATCTAATGTAAGTTACTTAACAAGAAGGATAATACCGATGAAATAAATGAGACTCTACTCCTATAAAATATGTTTTAACTTAATTCACTCTCTATTAAGTTAAGAATGACCGACCAACTCGGCCTTATGCAACTACCTTAACCATTCGATGGTTGCATAACCCCTCTGTCGGAGAGCAAATTCTTTGGCCAGGTGGCGGAATGCACCCGCCCTAAATCCTAAGATGAGGAGGGGCCTTAGCGGTTTGCCTGTTACGTGGATTGGTGGATGAACACGCGAGGACACGAGAGTTTAGAGTGGTTCAGGCCACCGGAGCGTAAAATCCTACTCCACTGTGTGTTGTATTTAGTGTCTAAGCACTTGAGCTTGAGAGCTTGCGAGTCTGAGGGTGTTGTGAACCTCCCTTGTAACGTTGTGTGCCTTCCCTTTTATAGCTTAAGGGAGGCACATACAAGGATGCTGAGCCCCGACATGTGGGCCCAGGAACATAACGAAAGGAATACCTGGAGTAACTAATGCAAGTAGCGCCTGTGCAATCTCCTGGCGCCATGATGTCTGCAGGCCGCGTAGTATTGATATGCAGCGGTAGCTTCCTTGGTAACGTACGAGTGATGATGAGCGCAGTGCACGCGGCAGTATGGGCGTGCTGCCTGCCAGCGGAATGGATAGGCACGCCGCCTACGGAATGGACAGGTCGCCACCTGCCAGCAGATAGGTCGCCGCCTGTCAGCGGAATGGACAGGTCTCATTAAATGCCGAGGCAGCACATCACCTGTCAGAGAAATGGACAGGCGGCGTGCCTTATCCGTAATAAATGCAGGGGCCGCGTAACCCGGAGGCCTTACGTCAGGCTCCGCCCGTTGGCTTACGTCACATGCATGTCACACCCGGTTTTGAAGGTAAACCGAATGCGAACCATGTACGTGCCAGGATCAGAAATTCACGTACACAGCGATTACATAAATGACTCATCATAGCACAATGCTTCGAATAACAATAAAGATAAGTAATAATATGAAAGACTAGAGTCATTTACATAATATAATCAAAGTACACAGAACAGAAACGTAGCCAACGTAAATAAACCCACCACAAGCAGCTGACTGGGGGAGGTCGCTAGCCTAATCCTCGAACTCGTCGAAGTCCTGGAACTCCTGGAGATTCGCCTCGACGCCTTCTTCTTTACCTGAGCATAGATTGCACCAAAGGCAACCTGGTGTTTTGTGAAAGCAAGGGTGAGTACACATCAATGTACTCAGCAAATGTCCCATTTGGCTGTAGTGGACTAGCTTTATTTGGGGTTAAGGTCAAGCAGTTGCTTTTAGTTGGTCAGGTTATTATTACTCATTGAGAGCCAGGTTTTAACATTAACCCAAGTTATTAACCCAAAGTACCCTTTCCAAACGGAAAGAATACCACTTACCATTACCATAGTCATAACCATCATCCTTGTCACCACCTGTAAACCAACCATCTCTGATCAAGTATTTCTAATCAAAGAGGATCCCAAGGCTGCTCTTAACCGTGAGCACGACTGATATATCAGTTTCATTACCCTCTGCAGAGGTCGCACACTTTACCCATGAGCCGTGATTCCCATTTTGCCTGGGGATCATGACTCCCCATTGATCACTTCCTAGGTGGTCCGGCAGGGTATCACTACGTAGCTTTTACAAAGATTCCCTAGAGGTCATAGCTGCCCGTTAGGTTTCTCCAGTTTGATAAACACAGTACCCCTCCCCGCAGGAGGGTGACTAACAAAAGCAAAACAAAAGAACCTCGGCACCCAGCCTCGGCAGAGCAAAGCACTGTGCCTGGACCCCATTGACGGCACGACGGCGAAGCAACTACACCTCTAGTTCCTCTAATTAATTAGCTAAGGGCGCCCCATTTCACCCTCATGGTTGCACTGATATCCCGGATGGTCTCTCAACGAACAGGTCCTTACGGAGAGGTACTCGGGAAACAGCCCGAGTCCCCTTAAATGCCACAAGTATATCATCATATCCAGAATAAAATCGTAGTATCATCATCGTATCTCATCATGTTCATTGATTAAAGTAAAGCGCTAGCATGTAGCTAACCATAGTAACCCAAAAGGTAAATCAAGGACAAGGTAAATAGAAAGCTAGTAAATCCTTAGGTTGTTCATAGTATGTGGGACAGTGTATTATAAAGTAAATGGGACATAATAGGTCAGAGGACACTTGCCTTCACTAAACAGATGCTCAGGGTCTTCAACCTTGTGGAACTAGAAGAACTGGATCACTTGGTCTACAACGCTTGATCTTTGATCCCTCGAAGCTCGGAAACGGATCGCAATCTATTCGCGACATACAACGAATAAAATAGGCACAAACAAACATATATATGCATAAGAACATTACACCATTCAAATAAGAACATAATAAAATATGCAAAACGAAATAGGGCGTGTTACTACAGTCACGCGAGGAAAAAGAAACGCGACGGTCGAGAAGTTATCGCGTCTACACTCAACGAGTATTAATCATAACATTTAGTTTGATCTAATTATATTAATCAATAATTATTTAAAATGAACTAGAGCTATCGCACAGTTTTAATTAGCTGAGCACACTAACAATTCTTAGTTAAATAAGTAATTTAAATAACATCAACGACTCTAAGCGGGACGAATTAGCGGAGCGAGACGAAATATGTAACGTGTGGAACAGAACGACCACACGCGACCTAGCGTGCGCACCACGCATGGCAAGCGCAGACAACGTGATGACGGCGAACCCAACATGACAGCGTGCAAACGACGCGCGGGCACGCACGACATAGCACGCTGACGACACACGAAACAGCGCGAACGAGCATGCCATGTGCAGAACAGCACGCGCGACAGGCGAGGAAAACTAAATAGGTGACGGGTTTATACTAAACAAATATTAAATTATTAAAAAGTAGTTAAGTTAATATTGGTCATGCTAATATTTATTATAAAAGCACAGTTGAACACTATATATTTAATCTAATTGAAATATTAATCTAATAAATATTAGTCGGGCAAACCTTAAATTAATTATCTAAAATATGTGATCTGACGAATTAACATTATTAACATGAGTGTTTATAAGCGAAAACAATTTATTATCACGCGCAGATGTCGCGCGACACACTGTGATCGATACGCGAGGTACGCACTAACTACGCGCGGCAAGGCAAGCGACACGTGCAAATGGCACACGCGACGCACGCACACGACGTGTGACAACGCGTGCGAATAGCACGTGCGACACACGCGAAATAACGTGCACGACAGCGCACGACACGGCTACGCGCGCGAACAGCACGATGACGCGCAAACGATGTCGGGCGCGAACAACAACAAACAAATAATTAACGAGAAGTATTTAAGCTGGTATTAATCATGTTAATTAATATTTATATTTATAAAAGCACGAGTTAAAACTATAGAGTCATTCTAATTGAATTGTTATTTTAATTAACCAACAACTAAACAATAATTGACTAATTAGCGCGAGCGACAAAAACGGAAATAATTAAATAACGTGCGGACAGCACGCGAGACACCCGCGATCGACAATAGACGATTCACGCGGCAACACATTTATACTAACCAGTATTAATTCAAAAACGTTGGATCAAGCGTAATCATAATAAAGGTATTTATAAAGCGTAAATTAAAACTATAGATTTGTTTATCGCTATTTAATAAATAGTGTATCCAGGGTGACATGGCATAATTTTATTGGCTGGAGGATGTCCACACCTATGGCCACAAGATCTTAGCAGCAGAAAATCCATAGATGATGAGGGGCATTTTCTCTATTGGATGGATGCATGCAGGGATTAGTGGTACACGTACATGGGGCCTATTTACTTGGCGCATGCACATGGCAGTTTTGTTTTGTGGCCGCATGCAGGGAAAAGAAATAAATAATAAAAACACAAAAAATAAACAAAAACATAGGCACTTCCTTCCTAACGCACGCCATCGGGGCTCACGCGGCTTCTTCCTGGAAACAAGTCAACGACCGAGAGATTCCAACTCCAAACGTGGACTGCAGGCACGGGATCGACCATGGGGACGGAACGCGCAGGATGGAGGAAACCTACGCGCGGGGCTTGGCAGAGACGAGGCTGGGCGTGGCCGCGACGCAAGGGCTGGCCGCCGCGCCGTGCCCTGCGTAGGGGCCGCACAGGGGCTCGCCGGGAGGGGACAAACTGCTCGGCAGGGGGCAGAAAGGGGAGGGATGAGGTGGGGAAGGGAAAGCGGACTCACCACGATGGAGTTCGACGGCGAGCACCGAACTAGCGATTCGGCGCAAACGGCAGGGCTCCTCCACAGAATTGATGGGCACGATGTGCTATGGCGGGCACGGGCGGTTCTGGCGGAGCTGGGCGTGAGTGAGCGAGACAATTGCTCCATGGCTCTCTTTGGGGAAGATGAACAAGGGCTGGCGAGATCGGTGTCCTAGCGTGGGAAGAGAGAGAGATAGATAGAGGTTGCAGCCGAGAAAAATGGAGCGGCTGGGGGCGGTTCGTGAGGGAGATCGTGGGCGTATGGGCAGCTGGCGTGCGCGGCTCGCCTGGCTTCCTCGCGGCTGAACAAACACGCGAGGGCTGGCGGCGGCGGTGCTCCTACGCGCGAGCGTGCGCGACGCGTGGCAGGGGAGCATGTGGGCTGCGCAGGCGCGACTGAGGCGCTCGCTAGGTGGGCTGGGGCGCGCGCAGCGGCCTGGGCGGCTGCGGAGTGGGCTGCGCGCACGCGCTGGCTGCTGGGCCAGAAAGGGGGGCACTGGCAAGGAGATGGGCCGCGCGCGCAGGCCGACCGGGGAGGGGCGCGCTGGGCCGAGCGAGAGGGAGAAAGGCGCGGGGTGGTGGGCCGCGCGCGCCGCAGAATGGGCCGGCGCAGACCGAGGGGCTGGGGAAAGAGGAGGGTCTGCCGGGCTGGGGAGCTGGGTCTTTCCCTTTTTTCTTGTTTTAGTTTTGGATTCAAATTTAAACATGCTTCCCAAGTTTGAATGAATGCACCACCACAAAGAAAAGAAAAGAAAAAAAAATGCCTCGACATGCTATGCGATAATCAAGGACCCTCTTAGGGTTTTATTTTACTAGGCCCATGCCGATATAAAACAAAATAATTCTCCATTTTTTTAGAAAAAGGAGAAGGAAAGCAAAGAAAAGAAAGAGTAACACCTGAATTTGGTGGATAATAGAAAAGAAATTTTATACCCCCAAATTCCGGGTGTTACAATGCAGTAGGCCACGTGGCAGCATCAGGCCTCCGCTTGAGCGGGGAGCAGAAGTGTATGTGGATAGGTCCGCACCAGACTAGGTTTGGACACGTGTCGGTACCGGACCCACCGCCTAGGTCCTATTTAAGGACCCGCGTATATCCTAGTCCTGGGACCCTGGGACCCCATTGCGGGCGGCTCGGACCCCATACGGGGGGGGGGAGGGGGTCTGGATCCCATTCCAGGGGTCCAGCTTGCACACGTGGAGGTCTAGGACCAACCTTGGGGGTCCGGACTGTATATCCGGGGGTCTGGCGCTCTCTCGTGGGGGTCCGGACTCACTATTGATGCTTTGGAGTATGCCACCTTCTCTGGACACGTGGCGGCTTCGGACCTGCCCATGTGGTGGGGTCAGGCGCTGCTGTGGACCCAGAATAGCCGCCTGAGATTGGGGCGATCTGTGGCTTGGTCCCACACACAACACTTCTACCACATGACTACGGGATAGCCGCGTGGGTTCTTTGTATTTGTACGGTAGCAGGGGGTACCCTAGTTTTAGGGTGAAAGGGAAATGTGCCCTTGGGCAATTTCTAGTATGTTTTGGTGATTAAGTGCCCAACACATGTAATTGAGTTCTTATGTGCTAAACGAAGAGAAAAGTGCAAATCAAGACATGAGGTATGTTTCTAGACTTAGTACATTGTTTTGAGTACGAACATATTTTGTCTAAGTGCTAGGAACAGGAAAAGAAAGAATTGCAAGACTTGGCTGTGTGCAGCCAAAGTCCAGCTCGGCCTGGCACACCGGACTGTCCGGTGGTGCATCGGACAGTGTCCGGTGCGCCAGGCTTGTCCGCATGAACAGGCCGCTCTCGGGACTCGACGGCGGCATATGGCTATAATTCACCGGAGTGTCCGGTGGTGCACCAGACTGTCCGGTGAGTCGTCCGCGGCGAATTCGTCGCTCTCGGGAAGAGGATCAGCGGCGTACGGCTAAAATTCACCAGACTGTCCGGTGAGCCAACGGTCGTCTGCGCCAACGGTCGGCCACGCAATCTTCGCGTGACGCGTGGCAGCTCCAATGGTCGGCGGGGGGCACCGGACTGTCCGGCGTGCCCCGGATAGTGTCCGGTGTGCCAACCGGCCCGGCGCTGCAACGGTCGTCTGCGCCAGAAAAGGAAGGAGATCGGCACCGGACTGTCTACAGTGACTGTCTAGTGGCGCACCGGACTGTCCGGTGCGCCACTCGACAGAAGGCAAGGATGGCCTTCCTTGTTGGCCTCCAACGGCTCCTAGCTGCCTTAGGGCTATAAAAGGGACCCCTAGGCGCATGGAGGAGCTACCCAAGCATTCACTAAGCATCCTAAGGCATCCAGACTTCAGTTCCCGCACATTCGTTTCGTTGTGTTTGAGATTTGAGCTCTATTCGAGTCAAGGACTCCCTGCATTGTCATTTGAGCTCAAGTCTTCTCTCTTGTGTGCGTGGGTGTGCTGCTGATTTGCGTCTTGTGTGTGTTGCTCATCCCAACCTTACTCCGTGCTTACTTTGTGATCATCATTGTAAGGGCGAGAGGCTCCAACTTGTGGAGATTCCTCGCAAACGGGAAAAGGATATAAGGAAGAAAAGTCGTGGTATTCAAGTTGATCATTGGATCACTTGAAAGGGGTTGAGTGCAACCCTCGTCCATTGAGACGCCACAACGTGGAAGTAGGCAAGTGTTACTTGGCCGAACCACGGGATAAAATCGTGTGTCTCTTGTGATTGCTCTCTCCTTGACTGTCTGTGTTCTCAAGAGCTCGTTTCAAGCTACTTAGTCGTTCTAACTTTCATAACTAAGTTGTGTGGCTATTAGTGTTGAATTTTACAGGATCACCTATTCACCCCCTCTAGGTGCTCTCAATTGTATCAGAGCCGTTCTCTTCACGTAAGGGACTAATCGCCCGAAGAGATGGATCCTAAGGGAAAGGGGATGGTGGTCAACGACAAGGAGAAGGAGTCCATCTTCAACAAGCCAAGAGATGACAAGCCCACTGACTCTGGCTCGAGTCACAAGAAGAAGGACAGAAAGAAGAAGAGGCGCATCAAGAAGATCGTCTACTACGACAGTGATGAATCTTCTTCTTCACCAAGAGACGACGACGACGACGATGACTCGTCTAAAAAGAAACCGGTTAATCAAAACTTTTCATTTGATTATTCTCGTATTCCATTCAATTCCAATGCTCATTTGCTATCAATTCCACTTGGGAAACCTCCACAATTTGATGGAGAAGACTACTCTTTTTGTAGTCACAAAATGCGTAGTCACTTATTTTCTCTCCATCCTAGTATTTGGGAGATAGTTGAAAATGGAATGCATTTCGATAGTACGGATAACCCTGTGTATATTCATGAGCAAATTCATAAGAATGCACAAGCTACCACTGTTTTGCTAGCTTCTTTGTGCAGGGATGAATATAACAAGGTGAGCGGCTTGGACAACGCCAAGCAAATCTGGGACACCCTCAAGATATCTCATGAGGGAAACGACGTCACCATGATCACCAAAATGGAGTTGGTGGAAGGCGAGCTAGGGAGATTTGCGATGATCAGGGGAGAGGAGCCAACGCAAACCTACAACAGGCTCAAGACCCTGGTCAACAAGATTAGAAGCTATGGAAGCACAAGATGGATGGACCACGACGTCGTCCGACTTATGCTATGGTCATTCACGGTAATTGACCCCCATCTTGTAAACCTCATTCGTGAAAATCCTAGGTACACCAAAATGACACCCGAGGAGATACTCGGAAAATTCGTGAGCGGACGTATGATGGTAAAAGAAGCGTGATACATGGATGATGCTCTTAATGTCCCTCTACCCGTCTACGAGCCTCAACCCGTTGCTCTCAAAGCAACAAGCAGCAGGGAGGCGCTACCAAGCAAGGTGGAACAAGTTGAGGCTGCTGGGCTAAATGAAGATGAGATGGCCCTAATCATCAAGCGCTTCAAGACCGCACTAAAAGGACGCAAGGAGTACCCCAACAAGAACAAAGCAAAGGGAAAGCGCTCCTGTTTTAAATGCGGTAAGACTAGTCATTTTATAGCGCAATGCCCCGATAATGATAATGACCAGGAACAAGAAAAACATGGGAAGAGGGAGAAGAAGAAGGCTTACAAGAAGGCGAAGGGTGAGGCGCACCTTGGAAAAGAATGGAATTCGGACTGCTCTTCATCTGACTCCGACAATGAAGGACTAGCAGCCTCGGCCTTCAACAAGTCTTCGCTCTTCCCCAATAAACGCCACACTTGCCTCATGGCCAAGGAGAAGAAGGTGAGTGTTCGAGATTCCCCTAAGTACTCTACTTCTAGTGATGAGGATTCCTCCGATGATGAAGTAGATTACTCTAGTCTATTTAAAGGATTAGATAGAGCTAAAGTAGAAAAGATTAATGAACTAATTGATGCTTTAAATGAAAAGGGTAGAATTTTAGAAAAACAAGAGGAATATTTTGTATGAAGAGCATGATAAATTTGTTAGCGTTCAAAAATCACTTGCTCTAGAAATTAAGAGAAATGAAATGTTATCCTCTGAATTGTCTGTGTGCCATGAATCAATCTCTAGTTTAAAGATTTTGAATGATGATCTAAATGCTAAGCTAGAGGAAGCTAATACTACTAGATCTTGTGTAGAACATGTAGTTATTTGCAATAGATGCAAGGATTTTGATATTGATGCTTGTGATGATCATCTAGCGTCCATTTCTAAATTAAATGATGAGGTGGCAAGTCTTAATGCTCAACTTAAGACTTGCAAGATTGATTTTGATAAAAGTTTGCTAGGGATGCCTACACAATTGGTAGACACCCCTCAATTAAGAATGGGCTTGGTTTTCGAAAGGAAGCCAAGAATTTAACAAGCCAAAAGGCTCCCATTCTCGCCAAGGAGAAAGGGAAGGCCCCTATGGCTAGTAGTATTCAAAAGAATCATGCTTTTATGTATAATAGAAAATATTCTAGGAATGCTCATAGGAGTTATGATCATAATGCCTTTGATTCACATGCTATGTTTGCCTCTAACTCTACTTTTGTGTATGGTAGAAGTTGGCCTAGGAGAAGTCATGTTGTGCGTCATGTGCCTAGGAGAGTGTGTAATGAACCTTCTACCATTTACCATACTTGTAATACTTCATTTGCGCTCTTATGTAAGAATGAAAAAGTAGTTGCTAGAAAGTTGGGATCCAAATGCAAGGGAGACAAGACTTGCATTTGGGTTCCAAAGGCTATTGTGACTAACCTTGTAGGACCCAACAAGAGTTGGGTACCTAAAACCCAAGTGTAAATTGCCTTGCAGGTTTACGCATCCGGGGGCTCAAACTGGATTATCGACAGCGGATGCACAAACCACATGACGGGGGAGAAGAAGATGTTCACCTCCTACGTCAAGAACAAGGATTCCCAGGATACGATCATCTTTGGAGATGGGAACCAAGGCAAGGTCAAAGGCTTGGGCAAGATAGCCATCACCAACGAGCACTCCATTTCAAACGTATTTCTAGTAGAGTCACTTGGTTACAATCTCCTGTTTGTAAGTCAATTGTGCCACATGGGCTACAATTGTTTGTTTACAAATGTTGATGTTTCTGTCTTTAGAAGGAGTGACGGTTCATTAGCATTTAAGGGTGTATTAGATGGCAAACTCTACTTAGTTGATTTTTTGAAAGAGGAGGCCGATCTAGATGCAAGCTTAATAGCTAAGACTAGCATGGGCTGGCTGTGGCATCGCCGTCTAGCACATGTTGGGATGAAGAACCTTCATAAACTTCTAAAGGGAGAACATGTGTTAGGACTAACAAATGTTTGTTTCGAGAAATATAGACCTTGTACAGCTTGTCAGGCAGGAAAACAAGTGGGGAGCACTCATCACAACAAGAATGTGATGACAACATCAAGACCACTGGAGCTACTACATATGGACCTCTTCGGACCCGTCGCCTACCTTAGCATCGGGGAAAGTAAGTATGGTCTAGTAATTGTTGATGATTTTTCCCACTTCACTTGGGTGTTCTTTTTGCAGGATAAATCAGAAACCCAAGGGACCCTAAAGCGCTTTCTAAGGAGGGCTCAAAACGAATTTGAGCTCAAGGTGAAAAAGATAAGAAGCGACAACAGGTCCGAGTTCAAGAATCTGCAAGTGGAGGAGTATCTTGAGGAGGAAGGTTTCAAGCACAAGTTCTCCGCTCCCTACACACCACAGCAAAATGGTGTGGTAGAGAGGAAGAACAGGACGCTCATCGACATGGTGAGGACGATGCTTGGAGAGTTCAAGACGCCTGAGCGGTTTTCTTTGGAAGCTATGAATACAGCTTGCCACGCCATAAACTAGCTCTACCTACATCGCCTTCTCAAGAAGACCTCGTATGAACTCCTTACCGGTAACAAACCCAACGTCTCATACATTCGTGTATTTGGGATCAAATGTTACATTCTAGTGAAGAAAGGTAGAAATTCTAAATTTGCTCCCAAGGCAGTAGAAGGGTTTTTACTAGGGTATGACACAAATACAAGGGCGTATAGAGTCTTCAACAAATCATCAGGTTTGGTTGAAGTCTCTAACGACGTTGTATTTGATGAGACTAATGGCTCTCCAAGAGAGCAAGTTGATCTTGATAATGTAGATGAAGATGATGTTCCAACGGCCGCAATGCGCATGATGGCAATAGGTGATGTGCGACCATAGGAACAACAAGAGCAAGATCAACCTTCTTCCTCAACAATGGTGCATCCCCCAACTCAAGATGATGGACAGGCTCCTCAAGAAGAAGCGTGTGATCAAGGGGGAGCACAAGAAGAACAAGTTATGGAGGAAGAAGCACCACGAGCCCCACCAACTCAAGTCCGAGCGATGATTCAAAGAAATCACCCCATCAGCCAGATTTTGGGTGACATAAGCAAGGGAGTAACAACTCGCTCACGTCTAGCTAATTTTTGTGAGCATTACTCATTTGTCTCTTCTATTGAGCCGTTCAGGGTAGAAGAGGCCTTGCAGGATCCAGACTAGGTGTTGGCCATGCAGGAAGAGCTCAACAACTTCAAGAGGAATGAAGTTTGGAGCCTGGTGCCACGTCCCTAGCAAAATGTTGTGGGAAACAAGTGGGTGTTTCGCAACAAGTAAGACGAGCACGGGGTGGTGACAAGAAACAAGGCTCGACTTGTGGCAAAAGGTTATGCCCAAGTCACAGGTTTGGATTTCGAGGAGACTTTTGCTCCTGTGGCTAGGCTAGAGTCTGTTCGAATATTATTAGCCTATGCCGCTCACCACTCCTTCAGGTTGTTTCAAATGGATGTGAAGAGCGCTTTCCTCAATGGGCCAATCAAGGAGGAGGTGTATGTGGAGCAACCCCCTGGCTTTGAGGATGACAGGTACCCCGACCATGTGTGTAAGCTCTCTAAGGCGCTCTATGGACTTAAGCAAGCCCCAAGAGCATGGTATGAATGCCTTAGAGATTTCTTAATTGCTAATGCTTTCAAGGTTGGGAAAGCCGATCCCACTCTTTTCACTAAGACTTGTGATGGTGACCTTTTTGTGTGCTAAATTTATGTTGATGACATAATATTTGGTTCTACTAACCAAAAGTCTTGTGAGGAGTTTAGCAGGGTGATGACTCAAAGTTTGAGATGTCGATGATGGGCGAGTTGACCTACTTCCTTGGGTTCCAAGTAAAGCAACTCAAGGATGGCACCTTCCTCTCCCAAATGAAGTACACTCAAGACCTTCTCAAGAGGTTTGGGATGAAGGACGCAAAGCCCGCGAAGACACCGATGGGAACCGACGGGCATGTCGACCTCAACAAAGGAGGTAAGTCCGTTGATCAAAAGGCATACCGGTCTATGATAGGTTCCTTGCTTTATTTATGTGCTAGTAGACCGGACATTATGCTTAGTGTATGCATGTGTGCTAGATTTCAATCCGACCCCAGGGAATGTCACCTTGTGGCCGTTAAGCGAATTCTTAGATATTTAGTTGCTACGCCTTGCTTTGGGATCTGGTATCCAAAGGGGTCTACCTTTGACTTAATTGGATATTCAGACTCCGATTATGCTGGATGCAAGGTTGATAGGAAGAGTACATCAGGGACGTGCCAATTCCTAGGAAGGTCCCTGGTGTCTTAGAGTTCAAAGAAACAAACATCCGTTGCCCTATCCACCGATGAGGCCGAGTATGTTGCCGCAGGACAGTGTTGCGCGCAACTACTTTGGATGAGGCAAACCCTTAGGGACTTTGGCTACAATCTGAGCAAAGTCCCACTCCTATGTGACAATGAGAGTGCAATCCGCATGGCGGATAATCCTATTGAACACAGCTGCACTAAGCACATAGACATCCGACATCACTTTCTAAGAGACCACCAGCAAAAGGGAGATATCGAAGTGTACCATATTAGCACCGAGAACCAGCTAGCCGATATCTTTACCAAGCCTGTTGGATGAGAAAACCTTTTGCAGGTTGCGTAGTGAGCTAAATGTCTTAGATTCGTGTAACTTGGATTGATCTATAGCATACATGTGTTCTATGCCTCTGATCATGTTACTTTATGCATTTATGTATTTATTTCTTATTTATGGTGCTCAAGTTGTGCAAGGGATCCCCGGACCTCACAAGTCCATGTATGAGTGATGCACATATTTAGGGGGAGATGTGCTACAACTTGACCCTTTGAGACTAATCTATTTGTTTGAGTATACTTGATGTAGTCTCAAAGGTGGATTGAAAGGAAAGGTGAACTTGGACCCTGCAAAGACTTCCACTGCACTCCGGTATTAGTGTACTTAATTCCAAGTTCATTCATATGCTCTTATTGCCTTTTGCTCTTAATTGACATTTTTTGGTGAGGCAATGGGGTTAAAGGGCCAAGAATAATCCCGTTTTGGTGCTTAATGCCAAAGGGGGAGAAATTAAGGCCAAAGCAAGCAAATGGATCAGCTACCACTTGTAAATTTTGAAAACAATAGAGTTAGAACTTTTGATTTGCCAAAATACTCTAATTGCAAAATTTGGTCTCTTATGGGGGAGAATTTTGATTATGGGAAAAAGGGGGAGTTTTTTGCTCTTCATCATTTTCTCTCTTGGATTATCTCTTGATGCCCAAACAAGTGAGTTTAAATTAGAGATAGGAAAATGAATTTGATTTGCAAAAACAAACCTAGTGGTGGCAAAGATTGATCCAAATATGTCAAAACTTGTGCAAAGACAATTTTGTTCTCAATTGCATTGATGTTGCACTTCTTTTGGTTGCTTTTGGATGTGTTGGCATAAATCACCAAAAAGGGGGAGATTGAAAGGGAAATGTGCCCTTGGGCAATTTCTAGTATGTTTTGGTGATTAAGTGCCCAACACATGTAATTGAGTTCTTATGTGCTAAATGAAGAGAAAAGTGCAAATCAAGAGATGAGGTATGTTTCTAGACTTAGTACATTGTTTTGAGTACTAACATATTTTGTCTAAGTGCTAGCAATAGGAAAAGAAAGAATTGCAAGACTTGGCTGTGTGCAGCCAAAGTCCAGCTCGGCCTAGCACACCGGACTGTCCGATGCTGCACCGGACAGTGTCCGGTGTGCCAGGCTAGTCCGCGTGAACAGACCGCTCTCGGGACTCGACGGCGGCGTATGGCTATAATTCACCGGACTGTCCGGTGGTGCACCGAACTGTCCGGTGAGTCGTCCGCGGCGAACTCGTCGCTCTCGGGAAGAGGATTAGCGGCGTACGGCTAAAATTCACCGAACTGTACGGTGGTGCACCAGACTGTCCGGTGAGCCAACGGTCGTCTGCGCCAACGGTCGGCCGCGCAATCTTCGCGCGACGCGTGGCAGCTCCAACGGTCGGCGGGGGGCACCGGACTGTCCGGTGTGCCCCGGACAGTATCCGGTGCGCCAACCGGCCCGTCGCTGCAACGGTCGTCTGCGCCAGAAAAGGAAGGAGATCGGCACCGGACCGTCTACAGTGACTGTCCGGTGGCGCACCAGACTGTCCGGTGCGCCAATCGACAGAAAGCAAGGATGGTCTTCCTTGTTGGCCTCCAATGGCTCCTAGCTGCCTTGGGGCTATAAAAGGGACCCTAGGCGCATGGAGGAGCTACCCAAGCATTCATTAAGCATCCTAAGGCATCCAGACTTCGTTCCCGCGCATTCATTTTGTTGTGTTTGAGATTTAAGCTCTATTCGAGTCAAGGACTCCCTGCGTTGTCATTTGAGCTCAAGTCTTCTCTCTTGTGTGCGTGGGTGTGCTGCAATTTGCGTCTTGTGTGTGTTGCTCATCCCAACCTTACTCCGTGCTTACTTTGTGATCATCATTGTAAGGGCGAGAGGCTCCAACTTGTGGAGATTCCTCGCAAACAGGAAAAGGATATAAGGAAGAAAAGCCGTGGTATTCAAGTTGATCATTGGATCACTTGAAAGGGGTTGAGTGCAACCCTCGTCCATTGAGACGCCACAACGTGGAAGTAGGCAAGTGTTACTTGGCCGAACCACGGGATAAAATCGCGTGTCTCTTGTGATTGCTCTCTCCTTGACTGTATGTGTTCTCAAGAGCTCGTTTCAAGCTACTTAGCCGTTCTAACTTTCATAACTAAGTTGTGTGGCTATTAGTGTTGAATTTTACAGGATCACCTATTCACCCCCCTCTAGGTGCTCTCACAGGGTACCGACAGTGGCCCCTGGGCCCACATCAGGGGAGGATGCGAGCCTACAGGTGGGGCCAAAACTTGTACTTCGCGCCAACATGGCATGATCGGTGATTGGGGCGCCATCTTAGCACGCATGCTGACGCGCTGCATTAACTCAGCACGTCTGTCGACGCGCGCGCAGTCAATCTGCCTTCAGTGACGTCAACTACCTCATCTGTCCCCGCGGCTGACTGACCCACGGCCCCACGTCTGGTGGTTCCATCAGGGTCATGCGCTGGGGCGCCTTGTTGCCGCCGCCTCGGTTAAAAATATCCATCCGCAGCGGCCCCGAGGCGGTGCTGGTCGTGCGTGGCGGTTCGCTCCTTGCACGGCGGTTCGCCTTTTTCGCACTCGGAGACCGGCACACCAGCTGCATGACTTGTGGGCCCGGGCCCCATGTCAGAGACTTGGTCGCTTGGGCGCTAGGTGCACGTCGGACAGGATTTCTTGCAGCTTCTCGGGGCGTGAGCGGGACAGTTTCCTTAAAAAAAAGGGATTCACCTCGCGGGCAGCAGTTACGCTTCGCATTCTCTCCCAATCGCTGCACCCTTTTGCCTCTGAGCTCTCTGCGCCCTTTTGCATTCGTGCTTTTCTGCTGTACACCCACGCCGCCGTTGATGCCATGACATTGCTAGCTCATCCCGGCCGCTTCTAGTCTGAGGTGGTGCTCAATCTGGTGCGCAACCTGCTCGGATGGAGCGTGTCGGCGCTCGCCGGAAGGATCCGCGCCGGTGCCATCCCCCTTGGTGGCCTCGCCACCGGGGAGTTCGTCTTGTTCGTCTCCTACCTCTCCTGCGGGTTGGCGCTGCTGATCTCGCCTTTCTTCCTGCTGCTGCTGGAGGAGCTCGGGCTCCAGCTTCAGCACCTCACGCCCCACTCCATCCTCCAGGCGGCCATCTTCATCGACCTCTGCGAGATGTTTGTGGGGGTGGCCCCCTACACCTCCCTCTTCCGCCATTTTTTCGTGTTGGTGAAGTTTGGGAAGGCTAAGGACCACCTCGGTGCCTACTACTTCCAGACAAGGCCGGATTCGGCCGGTGCCTACATCCTCTCCATCGGCGGCGCGAGGTGGGAAACTGGCGTGCCGACTGGGTGTTCGCCAGCGCTGAGGCCAACGACCGCCTCGTCCTGCCGAGCGACGGACCAGCACTCGACCAGAAGCAATGGAGGGCTAAGCCATCGCTGGCGCTGGAGTTCCTGCCCGTACTAGGACAGGATCAAGACCTTGGCAACTGGTGGCCTGACGTCGATGCACATGGTCGGCGACTTCCTGAAGCGCCGGATCGCGCAGCTGCAGAGGAGGGCACGCCTGTGTTGCTGGTTCACTGGCTCGAACAACATCGGCTGGATCCAGCGCGGGCCGGGTACCGACCTGTCCTAGGAGGATCTGGAACTCCTGGTGAAGGGAATTACTGGTGAGTCCTTCATCCCTGAGTCCCTAATCCTTCCCCAGGGCATCCCTACGCTCTGCGACGACCCAGGGTTGAGGACGGCGATCCTAGCCTCGCTGCCGAGCCTCGACAAGAGCGGCGTGGCGGTTCGCCAGACCGGCGGTCGGGACCCTCACTGCAGGATCCAGATCCCCGGTGTACCGGTTGGGGGTCCCCAGTCCATCGGTGCGGCCCCCAGCGTCCCCGTAGCGGCCCCCAACCCCTTGGACAAGGGCAAGGGTCCTGCAAGCGGCTCCTCCGCCCCATGTGGCACCAAGGGGTCGGAGGAAGTGAGGCGACGCCGGCTGCGTCGCGCCGATGGGTCACTTGTTTCGGATCCTCCCCTTGTTTCAGACCCGCCCCATAAGCGTCAGAGGACAGCTGGTGGCGCCGAGGAGACCGGCTCCCAGGCCCAGGGCGCGTAGAAGCGCGTCAGTCCTCCGCCACCACCGCCGCCACCACTTCCGTCGGTCCCACCGCCACCACCTGGGGGTGATCTCCCCCAGGGGCACCAGCAGCGACAACCACAGCAGCAGCAGCAACAACAACAGCAGCGGACGTCTCGCTTCCAGGGTCGCTGGAAGGTCTAGGGCCCCAAGTAAGTGCTAGCCCCTTTTTTCCAAGAGTGTAATTACCATGCCGACGGGTCTTAACCCATCCTTGTTTGCCAGGGCTTCCTCCCCCTCTGCTCCCAAGGTCGTGCCTCCTCCGCCGGATACCATGCCCGCCGGTGGGTCTGGCTCCCAGCAGCAAGCATCTGTTAGGAGTGGCGCCAGCAAACCGCCGACAGCTACCGCAGCCTCAACGACGGTGACGCCGTCGAGTACACCATCGGCAGCGGTGGAGGAGGTCCCAGCTATGCCCAACCCCACCATGGGGGGTGACGTGGGGGCGCGTCTAGCTCTATCCCACCGCCCACTCCGTAGGAGACGGAGGTGGTTTTTGGGCGGCGGCTCCGATCCGGCGCCGAGCTAGAAGCGGCACCGGTTCCCCTCCCCCGGGTGCTGTCTCGTGCCCATTAGGCTCTTCAAGAGACTGAGGCAGCGATCCGGCGGGAATGGGAGGCCCTGGAATCTGAGCACCAGCGCCTTAGTGATTGGCGCACCCAGCTGGAGGAGCGCACCAAGGCGGCGTCCCACCAGTTCGCCTTTGAGCGGTCCAAACTGGCGCGGGACCGCAAAGACTACAAGAAGGACCTCCAAAAGGTGTATGCCAGGGAGCTAGAGGCAAGCCGGAAGGAGAAGAGGCTAGCCAAGAGGGAGGAGGCCTTGAACCAGAGGGAGGAGGTCGTCACAGAGCTGAGTGCCAATCTAAGTGCTATGAACGCAATCTTGGAAGAGCAGCGGACCCAGCAGACCGTGGCTGTGGAGAGGCTGCAAAAGTTGCAGCAAGAGCTCGACGGCAAGGCCAGCGCCGCCGCCCTCGCCGAGGAGAAACTTAAAGTGAAGGAGTAATCCTTGGAGAGACGGTAGACGGACCTCGCCAGGAGGGAGAAGGATCTCGCTTTCCGGGAAGAGATGCTGACTCGGCGAGGCTAGATGCTGGCCGAGCACGAGCTCGAGGCGAAGCAGAAGGAGAAGGAGCTGGAGGATCGGATCCAGCAATTCCAGGCGGCGCAGGGTGCACCGGGCCCCCAGGCGGTGGAGGCGACGAAGAAAGCACTTGAAGATCTCCAGGCGGAGCATCGCGCCGGGGTGCAGCGCATCACCACATGGGCCAGTGAGGCGAGCATGGCACTGGTGCCGCTAGGGATGAGTCCCATCCCGATGTCGGAGCTGCTGTCGTCCATCTCCGACGCGCTCCTAATGCTGGACTCCGTCGCCGACCGCCTCCATCGCCTGGACCAGATTCTTGGCGCCCGCCTGGAGGCCGAGGGCAGTAGGCTCTGCCGGGCGGTGACCGAGTATATCCTGACGTGCTTCCGGAGCCACGACCCGGCCATCTCCTTGGAGCCGGTGATTGCTGGTCCGGTGGCCGACACTGAGGACGCCGCCCGGGAGGGCGTACAAGGCACCATGGAGGTGGTGGCCGAGTGCTTCCAGTGGGATCCTGCCGATGATGAGTAGCTAGATCTGCAGGAACAAGGCAAGGGTTCCGCTGGGAAGCGACTTTGTAATATTTTTTGGTTTTGTAAGATACTTTTGAGTACTATTTACCAAGCAGTATTAGCACTTATATATATGCCATTTGTCCTCGCTGTGTATGACGTTACCAACTCCTCCCTAGTACTTGGCCCCCCTGGGATGTAGGCTCGATGTGTCGAGGCTGGATGCCAGTATTCCTATGGGAAAATCAGTTGGTGACCTAGCCCCCAGGAGGTAGTCTCGGCTAGGACCTAGATCTGTACACGCCTTGGCTAGGAAGTTTTAGTAGTGCACCCATAGGACCCACTAACTGGTATCTTTTATCCTTTGATTCACGCAACAGGACCTGCAGGATTTAGACTGGGAAGCCAATCTGTGTGTCCGGACCCCCTAGATCACAGCTCCAAATACTAGGACACCTATCACAGAGTGGTGGAGCGTGTAGGCTTAGGGTGCAGGACTAGGCTAAGTGGCTACACAGCTCCGGACCACCCCAGGAGACAAGTGTCCATTCTTTAGAACCGGACCCCAGGTTGGCGGACCCACAGGACTATAGTTCCAAATACTAGGATACCCGTCACAGAGTGGTGTAGCGTGCAGGCTTAGGGTACGGAACCAAGCTAAGCGGCTACATGGCTCTAGACCACCCTTGGAGACAAGTACTCGTTCTCTAGAACTGGCCCCCAGGCTACCGGACCCCCCCTGTCGAGGGGTCCCAAACTTCAAGCCTGGGTACTCAATTCGGATGTCATTATACCAGCAAGGGTGGGAACTGTATGGGTGGGTTAGATAAAAAATAATGCTCGTAAATTGAAGCAGACTAAAAACATCATAAAAACAAATCTGGGGGTGAATCTTTTCTTTATAACTTGATATTCAAGAGTGTAGGCCAACATACCGGGTTTATGAGGGCGGTCCTCACCGGGCTGACGTACATATATGCGCTACCTAGTTACAAAGGAAGAAAACTGGGTCCCTAGGTTTGTTTTTATGGGTAAAACTTACGAAGATGCTCTATGTTCCAGGGATTGGGAAGAGGCTCTCCTTCAGTTGTAGCGAGGCGGACACACCCGGGTCGGCATATTTCCGTCACCTTGAAGGGTCCTTCCTAGCTAGGGGAGAGTTTATGGAGCCCTTCTCGGTTTAGTACTCGCCTTAGGACCAGGTCCCCGACCCTGAGCTCCCTACTATGCACGAACCATTGGTGGTAGCACCTAAGCGCTTGGTTGTCGTACCGTGCATTTCGGATCGCCGCTCACCATCTGCGCTCGTCGATGAAGTCTACGTCCTCACGTCGTAGCTGTTCCTGCATAGACTCATCTAAAGCCTGGACCCATGGGGAGCCCATAATGGTTTCCGGGAGAAGGCAGGCTTCGACCCCGTAGACCTAAGAAGAACGGGGTCTACCTGGTAGCTCGGCTGGGTGTGGTCTGGTTCCCCCACAGCACGGACGGAAGCTCGCTGACCCAACTTGCACCATGCTTTTTCAAGCAGTCGTAGGTGCGTGTCTTGAGTCCCCTAAGGATCTCTGCGTTTGCCCTCTCCGCCTCGCCATTGCTCCTTGGATGAGCCACAGACGCAAAGCAGAGCTGGGCGTCGATGCCTCGCAATACTCCTGGAAGAGCCAACTTGTAAACTGGGTCCCATTGTCCGTAATGATACGGCTCAGAACCCCGAATCTACAGACAATCGACCTGAGGAAAGCAACAGCAGCACCCTAGGTGATGTTGACCACAGGGGTGGCTTTTGACCACTTGGTGAACTTGTCGATGGCGACGAAGAGGTACTAGTACCCGCCGACGGCCCTGGGAAATGGTCCCAGGATATCCACCCCCCATACGGCGAATGGCCAGGAGGGCGGAATCATCTGCAGAGCCTGAGTTGGTATGTGTATCTGCTTTGCGTGGAATTGACACGTCTTGCAGGATTTTACCATCTCAGCTGCATCCTGGAGGGCGGTTGGCCAGTAAAAGCCATGCCGGAAGGCCTTACCGACCAGCGTGTGGGATGAGGAATGACTTCCACACTCTCCTCCATGGATCTTTGTGAGCAACTCACGGCCCTCCTCCTAGGTAATGCACCACATTAGAATGTCGTTGGCGCCACGGTGGTAGAGATCCCCTTCCACCACCGCGTATCGCTTAGCCAACCGCACTATGCGCTCTGCGGACACATGATCTTCAGGAAGGATATTTTCCTTCAGGTAGTCCCGGATCTCGGAGATCCATGCATCGGGACCACTCTGAGATACTAGATGTGGCACTAAGGGGTAGGCAGGACCTCCTGTAGCACACATAGTCTTTAGTGGGTCGTGTAGATGATACACCATCGGGACCGCTAGCTTCGAGGTGCTAGTCTCGCCCCCTTCGCCCAGTTCGGCAAGCTAGGCGGAGGGTCTCAGTAGCCGTCTTTCGAAGACGCCCTCGGGCACGGGTGCCCAAGTTGATGCCCTCGTGGAGAGTTCATCTACCGCCGAGTTGTCAGCCCGAGGAACATGTTGCAGTTTCTGGGTACCGACACCCTCTGTTTTAACCTAACAGAGATTCTGACTTACTTACACCATATAATCCATCCTATCTCAAAAGATTCTAACATATCCTAATAATATATATCCTACCATGGTAGATCTATTTAACTTAAACTAGTCTAATCTAGTTATATCTAATCTAATCTAGACCCTACCTAATCTAATATGATCCAATCTAAAGGGAGTTACTTAAACAAGTTAGTTAATACTGGTAACATAGATTAGACCATATTTCTATAAATGGGTTTTAAACCTAAATTGGTGTCTTAGACCAACTCGTCCGTGTAACCACGACCTAGCCTAAGTTAAAGGTTGCCCAACCCATTTATCCCAAAACCAAAGTAAAATTCTATTTAAACCTACCTACCCCATGTACCCACAATTGTTATCACAACTCAGATAATGGCATCTAACACCATAACTGATGGTCCCTAAATCAGACCCAAGAAGAAGGTTAACCTCGACAATGAAGGATATGAGTAGAAACAGATCTTCAGATGAATCAAGATCCACCACCCGGAGTAAAAGTATTCCTTACCTAATTTTCTTTTACCTCAAATCTTCTCTACACTCACTAAATAGCTAAAACATGATGTACCCTTGTTTTCTATGCCACACTCTGCTTATGGCATGAAAATTTTAGGTATATAAAAAATACTAATTGGAAGTTCCACTTAGATAAAAAAAGGATACTGGAATTTCATAAAGGTAAAGTCAGTTTGATATGCTTAACTAAATGATATTCTTAAATAGGATTATAGAATCTAATGTGATCTAATCTAGTATAATCTAATCTGATGTGGCCTACTTAAACAGATTAGTGATACTGGTAGAAGAAATTAGACCTATCTAATCTAATATGATCCAACCTAGTAGGAGTTACTTAATGCTGGTACAAAAGGATAAGGCCATACTCCTAATTCACTTTAGCCTAAATTGGTGACTCAGATCAACTCGGCCAAACTCGGCCATATGCCAACGACCTACACATTCTTGATAAATTGCCTAATCTATTTATAAAAAAGGGGGCAGAGAGATTCTAATCTATCAGCTTGTCCTACATATTTCCAATGATATACGTCATTGTTTTTTGAAGTCCGACCTAAAACAAAGTCTCCCAACTAGAATTGAACATAACACACTCAACTTATACTAATCTTGAGATTATTCAATTTAATGTGAGTCCCTTAACAAGTTAACACTAGTGAAATAAACTAGATCCTACTCCTATAAACCTTGTTCTTCCCATCATGCACTTAAAACCTAAATTAGTGCATTAGACCAACTCAATCATGAGCAAAAGAGCTAACCCAACCAATAGAGTCATGATGGATTGTATAATCTATCTGTCCCCACCAAACATCAGACAAGATTTTGACCTACATGATGTACTCTACCTCACCCATAACTATCTTAACCATATTCCCCAACTCCAATGATATACACTAACCTCGAATCAATGAGACCAAGACCAGAGAAGAAAAGATCAACATCGACAAGAAAGGATATAATAGCCAAAGCGAATCTCAAGATGAATCAAGACTTAAACATTTCGGACTGAAGTCTTTTCCTTGCCATAATCTTTCTTACCTCAACCTGTCTAGCTTATATCCTACATAATAAGTAGCTGGATACCTATGCTCTCCTAACCACCCATTATTGACTATAAAAAAGAGACTCTGGAATTTTGAACCAATTATAGACTAAAAGCTGAATTACAAACCAATCCTTTTGTATCCCTTTCTTACAAATCTCGAGGATGAGATTTCTGTTAAGGGGGTAGGATTTGTAACACTCAAATCATATTTTGATGAATTAAAGAATTCTCCAAAAGAGTTTGAGATAAAATGACTACCAATAATGATATCATCCGTGATAAAGTGTAGTTCTCGAAATTAAATAAATAATGGTAAGAAAGAATTTGGTAATCAAAATAGGAGAAACTTTCAATTTATTCCTCCCTCTATAAACTATTAAAGGAAGGCACGCTTTAAAAATGTTGGGACTAAAACAATCAAAAGTAGAGGTTAAATATTCACTCCTCCTAAAGGAATCAGGTAATAAGCATTTATTCTTGTATGTACTTCAAACTTCAATATACATGTCCAGAAATATTCTCTAAAGAATCTAAATTAAATAAAAGGCTATATATATATTATTTTTCTAAGTAAATAATAAACATAATTTTATGTGATTAAAATAGATGGTCTTAATTAAATTGAATAAATGATATGAAGGACCCTTTAATTATTGGTATGAATCATTTACCTATTTTCATTTATTTAAATAAGTAGGGTACAAATAGATAAAGTTATACTTGCATCCCATACTGGAGTTTTGCTTGTGCATAAATTGGAAATTTAGAATTTAAACTTTGTTTGATATGAATTTGAAATAAGAAAGAAAAACGAAAAAGGGAAAAATATAAAAGAACCGGGGTTGGGCCGTTTTCATGCCTGGGCGGACCAACTTCCCCACCAGGGGCGGCTTAGCCATCCCTCGTGCCATGTCCCACTGAATGGCCAGGCCCACACATCAGCTTGTCCTCCTCTCTGGTGAACCATTCCGCGTTGCCCGCCAGGCCGTTCCAAGGAAGTCCGGGATGCCGCCGTGATTCTCGCTCGATAACCTCGCCAGCCGTTGCTCACGCTGGGATAAATATGCTCTGCGCCCTCCTCCTCTTCTACCATTCACGCCGCGCATGACTCACCAACTGGTCGTCGCTGCTGAGGTGCCAGAACGACGCGGGACCCACAGCTCCTCCGGCCGCCACTGCCCCTAAGCCTGTTGTGCCATCCAGGCGACAAGGACGCGGTCTCACTGCCAGCTTGCCTTGCCAAATCGCTAGGATCATGACGCCCCACCTACGGCCACCGGCGGTCCCGCCAAGGTGCCCTGACAGACGCCACTAGAGCCACGAAGTTCATGCGCTGGCTGGTTGTCTGTGGAAGACGGTCCACCACCTCCCTGCTCCAACCTCGCACCGAGGACTAGCAACGCCACAATACTTCATGAACCAGTCTCCTCCGTCTCCTCGAGCCCCGGTAAAAGTGCATCTCGCGTAAATTTGTTTTCTCGGCTATGTTTTGGAGTACTCAGAGATGGATTTTGGGTCACCGGGCGTTGGCTTGTGTGTCCTTGCTGGCTTGCGCAGCCGTCATGGTTTTTGTCGCGGGGGAGGATGTTGCCAGCCCTTGTGTCGCCGCGGTTAGATGTTTGCCGTTGTGACTAGCTGGAGGAGGAAGACGCTCTCTGGGCCGTCCATCTCGGGTTGGGTGGCTGTAATTAGATCTAGGGTTGGGGCAACCTTGGCCGTTGATTTCAGAACAAGCGATCTAGATTGGATGATGCGTACCGCTTCGGCCTTGGAGCGCGTGGTCCATCCGATCAGAAATGAAAGGTCGTGGCTAGATCTCGCCTTAATTAAATCTAGGCGGTCGATCTCGGATTGGGCGACCGAGGGCACATACTGTTTCGGCTTAGGTTACTTTAATCCGGACCGTTCAGTTGTAATCGGGCGGCCAACGGACAACGATACCCTTTCGGTTGCAACTTTTACAAAAGAAACCCCCCTGGTTTCCAGTATTCAACCCGTCGTCCGCATACAATGTTAAATAATTATATCTGTGCCCTGGAATTTGCAGATTAAGCCCCGATCTCTCTGGAAATTATATCCGCGTTCTCGTGCCATTGGGAAAAATTCAGAATTAATTCAGAAATTGATTTCTAGTAGAAAAAATGATTCTAGAAACTGGTTTAATTCATATTTAATTAATTTTTTATCCTTTTTGATTCATTTCATTTGTAATAAATTCATGATAATATTGTTTATCATCTAGTAACCTTATTTTAGTATGAAACATATGGTTAAATTTATGCACTTAATTTGTTTTGTATCTACCACTTAAAACTTCGGAAAGTCATAACTAATTCATTTTAACTCCGATTTGGTCCGTTCAAGTTGCGTTAGCCTCAATGAAATATTTACTACACAGTATCAACATTAATTATACGATATCACATACTTTTATAATTATGTAACTAATTTGATGTTTATTGAATTAGCTTTTCTAATATTAATATAGGATTATGATCTTGTGGTTATAATTTGACTAAAAGATGACCTTTAATCAAGTAATAACTCACATTAAAGTTGAGCTAATTATTTATAGAATATTCTTTCATATGATGTATATTAATCAATTCTCTATTACTTATTAAGACTGCAAGAGTAGTCTGCCATTCCCTGTTCTGCCACCATTCCCATTCCTTGTTCTATGTTTCTCATTCCCATGTCTGTCATTCTCATTCTTTGTTCTGCCTTTCTCATTCCCCCTTCCCCGCAAAGCCCATTCCCATTCTCATCCCCCCGTACAGCCCACGTCTAGCTAAAATTAAAAAAACATAAATGTCCTCAAGAGGATTTAAACCCGTGACCTCTCAAGCAAAGGCCAAGAGTAGCTACCGCTACACCACATGTGTGTTTATATCTACATCTATACCAGGAAACACATCTACTACATCTCTCACCAAGCCCACTTGCTACCCTTATACAATGCGTAGTAGTAGATAAGTATCATCGAGATTCTTGAATTATATTTTTGGATGGAGGTAATATTATTTAAAGAAGAGCTTGGAATGCAATTTATTTTGTTTGAATAATGTTTTATACTTAAATTTCCTTTTTTGCATGCGTGACATTTATTCTTTGTAATATTTTTTCCATGGATCAGACTTGTGAGTCATTTTTATAAACCAACGTCAAGCATGAATCCATGTTTCTTACTTGAAACCCTAAACAAACACCATTAGTAGGAGGCACTCGCGTTGGTGTCGCTCATCGATGACGAGAAGAAACTTGGCGACTGCCAGTTCGACCTCTAGAAGCAGTCCTACATGGTCGCATGCACCGCTGTCCATCGTTAAGTAGGAGGGCCTCATGGTTGTCGCCAACGTCGACGACTCTCTGGTTGTTCTGGACACCACATCCGACGACGACGCCATCACGCCGTCCCGCTGAAGCCCAACCTACCACATAAGTCGCTACTGACCGGACATGAATTCTTGTGCGCTGGGACAATGGTCGTTGCTGATGTTGTGTGAGTGTCCTCGAACATGATGTATGTAGTGGAGTACGCATCCGGTGGTGCAACGACCAGGGGTACTACCTCGATGATGAGCCTGGTGTGCACTTCGTTTGGCAACCCAACTAAGAGTCATCGGTACTCGTCATATCGCGCGCGTTCGACGACTACTATATCGAGGATTGTGGCGTCATCTTGGCGCCAAAGGTGACGTATAGGAGGATCGACAACAGTGACCAGTTCGTCATCCTCGCCACCGTCAGGATAGCTTCTGTGTCGGCCTGCCTTTAATTTTCTTCGCAAACACACACACTTGCCTTTTGTTTAAGGAAGAGCATATGGTGGTTTGTGTCTGATGACTAACGATGTACGAGGGAATTTCTTCCGGCATGTGTGGAACATGCTCTCTAATGATGAGACCATACAAATCGTGGCATATATCGAAGTCTACATGATACTGATGGTTGCAATGTAGTGGTGAAACAACTAGATTAAAATAACAAAATTTATGTATGGCACACATTTTGTATATAAGTTATCGTAGTATACTGGTATTATATATTTCCGTTGCAACGCAAGGGCACTCAGCTAGTTATAATATTGTTTAACAATTGGATCACATAGATCTCCCATAATTCATAACTCCTTAACCATGACTCCGATTTTAGTAGTACTCGAACCCACGATCTCGTAGCAACACGTAAGATCATTATTATGCAGTTTGTTCTTATGTTTGGTGTGATGTTAATTTTTGCCTATGCCATATTTGTTTATATTGCTACGACTAGCAGCGAGGTCACGAGAATCTGAAGATCATCCTGGTACCTGGAATCTCAAGTCCCAGGCAAGTTGTACCCTTGATCACTTTTATTTACCCAATAATATTCTTTATAATCATTTATTCATGCATAGGTTTAATTTTGATGGGACCAAATAGGTCACCTAGTCTAGTTATCTTTTTACCTTGTTCACCCCTGAATTATTTAGGTAGTTTTGTTATTGATCTATGGTTTTGGGTTTAATATTACATTATCTTCATGTTCCAATTATACTGTTATTTTATTTATGTTCATGACAAGATCATTATTTTTAATTGAAACATGGAGCTTAACTTGAGAAATACGTGCCACCACAAGGGTGCATGGGACACCCTTGGCTGACTAACTAGGAAAGCTAGTGGAGGACTACCTTACCCGATAGGGGTAAGGGCAGTAGGGGAGTAGGCGTGTAGGGAGGTTCCCGGGTTGATTTTGCTGCGATGGCGGTCAAACGGGGATTGCTGCATTGCTCTTCCTAGAAACTGTAGCGGGTTTTCTGAAGCTAGTGGAACTAGGTAAAGGCCTCGTAGTGTTACCCTGCCTCGCTTCCTTGGTAGAGGTGTATGGGGCCCGTACAACCCCGTGGCAGATGGGTGACATGACTTGTGGGTAAAGGGTACCACCTCTATAGAGTGTAAAACTGGTATACTAGCCGTGCTCACAGTCATGAGCAGCTCAAGACTCTCGCATGATTAAATTATGGAACTAAATTCAATTGGTCATTTGCAATGCATGGGATTTATTATTAATTTTGTTCTATTATTATTATGGTTCGGTATTTACTTACAATTAGTACCTGCTAACAAAATTTTGACCAACTTTAAAAACAATGCTCGACTTTAACCATTCATTTTGGTAAGTCTTACACTTCACATGAACTCTCACCTTTCATGAGTTCATGCATATTATTCCCCTAACTTGTTGAGCGATGAACATATGTGAGCTCACCCTTGCTGTCTCACACCCCCATAGGTCAAAAACAGGTACCACAGGATGAGGCGCATGGAGGATGTTGTGATGTGTTCGTGAGAGGTCTAGATCGTTGTCTCTCAGTCAACTTTGGGTTGCTGGATCATTGTCTCCTTACGATGTAATTATTTATTTATTTTGTATGGAACTCCTATTATATAATAAAGTTGTGACATTCTTTTCTGTACCATGATTCATCATATGTGTGAGACTTGGTCCCAGCACACCTGGTGATTATATTCGCGCCCGGGTCCCTAAAACCCGGGTGTGACGGTAGCCCACATGAGGTCCAAGCACCACGGTCGAGTATCTCCGTAGAGAGTCGCATGCATTCTCCACGTGCAAGTGGTGCTCCGCTTTTGGCTCCTCTCGGATGCTCCCCGCCGTCTCCACTATTGAGCTTCTGGCTAAAACGCCACGAGCCTCATTCCCTCTGGTACACGATGATGACTGTGACACAAACTCAGTTGTCACGGTCTCGTACGACTCTCGTCCCACTCGGCACATTTACAACGAGCCGAGCCAAGAAGAGCCGAGCCTAGAATGAGTTGAGCTGAGTCTCTGCTCCTAACTCATTTAATGAACGAGTCGAGCTGAGCCAAGCTCGATCTCTCACCGAGCCGCACCGAGTCGAGCTGCGAGCTCGGCTCGGCTTGTTTCTAACCCTAGCTCTAGTAACATCCCAGGTGTTTATATTCCACTCGACAACAAGTATGGATTTAAGCACGTGATATCAGTAAATAAGACGGACACTAAGGTCTAATTATTTTCATCTGTCGCGGTTTTAATATCGCATCTATTTCATTTGTCGCGAGTGCGACATCGCTTTTATTTTTATCTATCCGGGCTCTTCCTAAATTTTCGTATTATTCGGAACATAGTCGTTCTGAAAATCGGTACGTTCGGTGATTATTTAAAATTCATCGTTCACGTGAATACGAATTCGGAAGCCCGAACCACTCGGATGATTTTTATCCCGGGCGAATTAGTTTGAACTCGACAACTAAAATGTTCGGGGTAAAATAATTCGAATCACGCGAACTCTTGAGCGAGGTTAGGATCCAATTTATCTAGTCTGCACGCTGTTTTGGCAACGAAAACGAGTGTACATTAGCGGATCGGGTTTCGACTAATTTCGGTCGAATCACGTAGAACAAATTATCAGTGCCGAAATCAGTTTATTTCGGTCTGTCGTTTCTCGCCCGAATCCAAATCTTTGGATATAAGAAATTGTTAAATAATTTGATTCGCCAAATCCAGAGAATGAAATGTGTATTCGTGTAACGTGTCGGCCTGTGTACAGCGCTAAAAATCGGGATCAGTCGCAGGGTAAAAGGTCGAATTCAATGTACTTTGGTTCAGTCCGTTTACACCGTGCCCAGAATAGTCACGGAAGTTATCTAAACAAAATTTAGCCAAAATCGTTAGTCCTCAGATTTCCGTTTCGAGATTCCGGAAATAAAATGCGTAGTTGAATAGCGTATTGACCCAGTGTACATTGCTAAAAATACCAATTCAAATGCGTAGTTGAATAGCGCATTTCCTTCCTTGGAAAATTGATTACCCTTCCTTGACACCCTTTTTGAAAAGAATTTTTGATGCTTAGCCTTGCTTTAGTAAACGAAAATGTTTTGTTTTAAAACAAAAGTGATGCTTCAGTGGGTGGAAATGTTTTCAAAAATAAAACTTGTGATGGTGGATCCGTCAAAGGCCTTGATGGGTTCAACATTGGAAAAGATGTACCTCTGCCAGGTACCAAACTTTGGGTTGAAAATAATAAAGCTGAGACCGGATGGTTGACTTGCACGAGAAAGGAGTCTCGGTGTAGTGTCTCCGTCTGAGTCGATTAAGGACCGTGTCGATGTAGGCTTGATGATTGAGGACCTTTTAACTAGTCACATGCCTCATCATGGGTAAGCTTTGCCTCGGGCAGACTAATACCAGAATAAGATAACACGCAATGGGGGTGTAGAGATGGCGAGAGTAGCGTGTACCCTCCGTGGCAAGAGGCTGGACGGTGGTGTATCTGTGCTCTCGGTTAGCGTGAACCTGATCTGGTCTTAAGAACCCCGGTGGCGAGTTGACATATGCAAGGGTTAAGTGTTACATATGTCGTGTGGTCGGAGATCCTCAGCTGAGTATAATCGATTCGGATCGCCGTAACTTCGCGGATATGAAGACTTGGTCACTGTCCTACACGTAGCAATCCAGTGAACTAAAGGGATGATGAAAAGACGACTAGTATAGGCCAAGTGCTTGAACTAGGGTAGAAAGAACTTTAGATGCAGGTAAATTTACTTAACCTGACAAGTAAAATTGGATTTTAAGGATCCACTCATAGTAAGCTTTTCTGCAAACAGAGTCTTTGATTCTTGATAAGCCATTCCTTGAATCCTTTTAGAGCCAGCATACCCTTGAGAGTCTTTTCTTTAGTCGTGTAAGTCTTGCTGAGTAATTCCATACTTAGGGTTTTATTCCTTGTTGTTTTTCAGGTTATAGCTTTGTATTGCTGATGATGGTATTAAGTGCCGGTGGGCTCGGCCTTCTTATAAGTCTAAGTAATTCTTCTATACTTCTTATTGAGGATGATCACTTGAGCTAGCATATATTTCAAACTTATACTTTTGTAATCACTCCGATGAATATAATGTAAAATTTTTGTAACTTGTAAAATTTGGTAATCAGATTTTCGCTGCAAAAATATTGGTGTGTGTGATTTGTGTTACTTAATCTCGCGATCTTGGTTGTAAGTGGTTTATCTGATGTCCTTGGGGCAATCAGACGGATCCTGTTAAGTTATCTGGTGCACGTGCATAGCCTCCTGAGGTCTTTGAGACAAGGACAGGTGCATGTGGGCCCAATAACTTGGGAGGTTTTGCCACAGGCTGGTATCGGAGCAGGATTAAGTATATACGGTCACATACGTATTTTCAAAACAAAAGTTTTGGTTTTTTGGTTTTAGAAAACCTATTTTCAACTAAACACATTGTTTGGCTTTGAAAAACAGGTTTGAAAAACTATAATGCTAGCGACATGCTCTATTAGGTGGCTTATTTGAAAACCACTAACCCACAACCGGGGGTATTGCAGACATGTGTATTGTTATTTTTGAGGCCATTCAGTTCTAAATGGATCGACACTCAGGTAAGGTGAGATGTGAGAGCATGACCGAACAAACATCGGTCTAGGGAAGAGTATAAAAAGCACTTGATTATATACATGTTTCACATATGTATATATGAAGGCTGCAATGTGGAGTATTTACTTTTCCGGGAATTCAGTACCCTATGGATGTGTATGGGTATACATACATGGGAATACTGAAAAGTGTAATGTACTTATAACAACGTACCTACGCTCAGGTAAGAAGGTGAGTTACCATAATGAGTTGCTCTATGGTTAAAGTGTGGCAACGGCGCCTATGCGTGGCTCGGTGCTTAATGAAGAGCTGGCCTACATATAGCAATATATGGAGTATAAACTGTAATAAACTGTCATGTGTGAACTGCATCATTGGGAAATTGGGCTGTGATGGAATTTTTTGCAGGTACAATAACCTTGAAAACGTATGTGTAGCTGACGACTAGCAAAATATCGAGAGAGAACGTATGCCACCGATATAGAACGCTATTGCCACCTTAGGCTGGCAAACTCAGTGAGGACGAATAAGACGAGCATGCATCCTGATTGTTGCATTATGTTTGTTACCTATACACCCAAAATGCTTCTCTCATCTTTATTCCAGTAACCGATGATTGTAAATGATGTGGTGTCTTAGGGATACAGGTTTATATTGCTTTTAACTTTTCATAATTTGACCATTTGTGCAAATTATGTTTGCTCTTGAACTAATGTGCCGATAGAATATTGATAACTTGTTTGCCTAAACCCAAAAGTAGGCCCTGTTCTTATTTAGTGCACCACGACCCAAATTTGATTTTTCCGTTATCCCTCCATGACTAAGCCCATGCAAATGAATGTTTAGATAATTTCTTTATTAGACCTAAAGTGTACCCAAGCTTAAAACAAGAACCTCGAGTCATGTCTCCTTCTAGAACCATGCCCTTGCTCGATTGGCACAAGCTGATGTCCCTTATCCAGTTTGCCTATTCTTAAGGATCGCCATGTCACTTTATCAACCTAACTTAGGAAAGACATGTCTCATCATCTTCTTTAATTTGATGCCTTTGGTTTCCTCATATCTATCAAAGGCATACCAATTTCATCTTATAATTGTCTTCCCTCCATATCTAATCAGATACTAATCCTTGACCTTGTAATCTTTGTGATGGGCATAGAAATATGCTTGGGGCTGAATTAACAGTCTCCCATCGTACTCTTTTCATCAACAAGTTTAGGTTATGGCCATGCCTTGTTCATTTCATCGGGCCATGATCTGTTTGGCTCTCTACTTGTAACCATTCTTATAGGTGGCGTATCTCTTTGTGTATTGTCACCCTTGCCCAATTCATTTGTGTCGCATGAGATTTCTTATTGGTTATGTCTGATAATGGTGTTATGACTAAAACCAGTGGTGTCGTGACGAAACCGAGGGCCTTCTGTGTGTGCGCACAAGGTTGCGCTACTCGGCACACGCTAGTATCACAGTTAGTAGTCATAATCCATTATGAGATTATATCAATATGTTATCTTCCGTAGACCTCTTCCTTGAAACAATTTCTATGTTGTTTGTGAAGTGATCAAGCAACATCTGTCATCTCTATTGGAGCAAAAGGGCATACCACTTTTATGTGTGGTCTTATTTCTTTTGATCTTGGTAGTGACTACTCATACAAGTTCCCTTTACATCCTTTGTGTGAAGGTGAAGCCTTGGAGCTTTTAAGTATTGGAAAACAACTGGTTAATTCTCAAAATGGAGATCTGTTTCCCTTGCTGCTGAAATGCAGGAGTTTGTTCATTCGCTCTCTTATTTAATCCAAGTATTCCCTAACCAAGTGGATAATTCATCTCGCATGAAGAAACAGATGAACAATCTGACCGAATGGATTTCTACCCAAGTGCATGATCACCTGGTAGCAAATGTGAACTCTCAACCCTTGGCTTACCGATGATACTGGGAGGACTTGCTCAATGTCAAAAGTAGTTCAACAAGTTGGTTTTGACTAACTTGTAACTGCCCAATGAACGAAGGTTGAGTTTAGAGATCGTTTTGTCGAATTGTCTAAACTCACTTTGGTTCAACCCACCCTAAAAAAAGGTACTTACAAGAATCGAGATTAAGTCGGCCAATAACCATCGAATTATCTCTCTAGTCGTGCCCCGATCGCCTCGCGTGTGCTTTTCCAGCATGTGTGATCAAGTCGAGCCGTGACTCGTGCTGGATAAAACGGACTTTTCCGTGGGTGATTTTTTCGAATCCATACCATCTTCTGTGGACTTGAATTCTCGGGTTAAACACATGTTAACCGCGATAGTATTTGACATCCACATCCGTCTCGTGTGCTATGAACTTACCGTGACCACTTATTGGTAGACCTCTTTCTGTGTGTTTTACCCAAGAAGTTGCATCTGATTCTGTTTGGGTAAAATCACATATCTGTCGCTTGCTCAACAGACTCAGATAGTGCAGTGTCATCAGAAAAAGCAAACTGCACACATGGAACCTTGTGTGTGTTCTGCTGGCAGATGTCGTCTCTATTGGTGGACATTTCTAAATTAGCCTAAGGCGATACATGTTATGCCCGCTAGAGAAACCACATTCTGAGACACTCGCCTTTGCTTGGAACTGTCTTATGATTATCACTGGTATGGACATGGGTTACATGCTTCTCTACTCTTAAAAGTCTTTCGCTCCGAATCTCGGGACGAGATTCTTTTAAGGGGGAGGGCTGTAACACCCCAGGTGTTTATATTCCGCTCGACAACAAGTACGGATTTAAGCACGTGATATCAGTAAATAAGACGGACACTAAGGTCTAATTATTTTCATCTATCGTGGTTTTAATATCGCATCTGTTTCATTTGTCGCGAGTGCGACATCACTTTTATTTTTATCTGGCTCCTCCTAAATTTTCGTATTATTCGGAACATAGTCGTTCCGAAAATCGGTACGTTCGGTGATTATTTAAAATTCATCGTTCACGCGAATACGAATTCGGAAGCCCAAACCACTCGGATGATTTTTATCCCATGCGAATTAGTTTGAACTCGACAACTAAAATGTTCAGGGTAAAATAATTCGAATCACACGAACTCTTGAGCGAGGTTATGATCCAATTTATCTATCCACACGTTGTTTTGGCGACGAAAACAAGTGTACATTAGTGGATCGGGTTTCGACTAATTTCGGTCGAATCACGTAGAACAAATTATCAGTACTGAAATCAGTTTATTTCGGTCTATCGTTTCTCGCTCGAATCCAAATCTTCGGACTATAAGAAATTGTTAAATAATTTGATTCGCCAAATCCGGAGAATGAAATGTGTATTCGTGTAATGTGTCGGCCTGTGTACAACGCTAAAAATCGGGATCAGTCGCAGGGTAAAAGGTCGAATTCGATGTACTCTAGTTCAGTCCGTTTACACCGTGCCCAGAATAGTCACAGAAGTTATCTAAACAAAATTTAGCCAAAATCGTTAGTCCTCGGATTTCCGTTTCGAGATTCGAGAAATGAAATGCGTAGTTGAATAACGTATTGATCCCAGTGTACATTGCTAAAAATACCAATTCAAAATATCTGTGAATCTCTAAAAATCTGAAAAAGAAAAGAAAATATTCTAGGAGCTTATCCCCACGCCGCTTTGCTCTCTGATATTTTTCACCGCTGCTTTATCTACGCGCGCCCAGCCTATCTTCTCCACGGCGCCCAGATTTTTTCCTGCACGCACGGTCTCATCCGATTGAGATTTTTTCTGCCGCCCGTGGACCAGATATATCCCTGTGCTTCTCTATGTTTCCCGCACGCTCAGCCACTCTCTCCCGTGGGCAATTCTTCCCGCGGCAGCCCTGCTCCCATGGTACTCCTCCCTGCTTCCCTCTCCCTCTAGTTCCTTCCCGTGGCCGTGTCCCTCTGCGCTGGTCGCTTCTTCTTGCTCTTCCATGACGCGGCAATCGCCCTGCTGCTCCAGCGCGCCCAGCCGAGCGGTTCTCTGCTCCTACGCGCCCCTGCTTCTCTACTCTCTCCCTTGCTGCTTGTCGGATCTTCTCCACCGCGCTAGAATTCTCCTGAAGTTGTTCCTTATCTCCTCCCAGTCGACCGGGCGTTTGTGGGATTTTTCTTGCTACCCAGCTCGCTCCAGCTCGGTGCCCTGGCTTCTGGCGCCCGTCAGCAGCTCCGTTTCAGCTTTGCCGCACCCCTAGGACGCCTGCTTCTTCCCTGCTCGGCCTAATCGTCGCCTCTATCGCTCCCTCAGCTCGCCCGAGTTCCTCCCTTGTGCTCGCGCCTTCCCCTGCCGTAGAAATTTTGTGCGCGTGCGTTTGACTCTGCTCGGCCATGGCGTCTCGTCGTCAGCTGCCCCTGTTTCGCTGCTCGAACTTGACGCCCGGTGCTCCTCCATCAGACCCGCGCGTGCCCTGTTTCCCTGCATCAGCGCGTGAGCTCGACGCTCATCTCCCTGCTTCTTCAGTTCGAGCTCCACCCATGGCCTCCTTCTCCAGCTCGCTCTGGACACGCAGCTCCTTTCGTCGCGCCCGACCGTCATCCCCATGACTGCAACGCCGTCCTTCCCTGCTTGGCCATGTCCAGCAGCTTGATCTTTAGCCCCTCGCCATGGCCACAGTTTCCTCTCCCTGTCTGCCAAATTGCCGCGCCTCGCTAACGCTCCTCGACATCAGTTGTCGATCTCCCTCGGCGTTGTCTCCTCCAGCCGCCATGTCGCTTGAGTGCGTCGCCTCCTTCCCATTTGTCGTACCTTGCAACGCTCGTCGTGGACCTCATCGTCGACCCACGACGTGCTCGTCGACTTCGATGATTTGATTTTCAATTTCGTGCTGCTTATGTCGACCCTTGGAACTCCTTGTCGTACTCGACCCTGCAAGTCTCCAACTCGTCGTCGTTTCGTGCATACTCAAGAAATACAAAGCGTCGGGTAAAGACGAAGGCTAGCAGCGTGATATTCACCAAGTGCGCGATAAAAAGCTTGAGCTAGGATTTATCAGCATTCGTACGAGTATTGGGTCGTGTTGGATGCTGATGAGTCGATTTATAATTTTTGTAAGTTTATCTGATGATTGGATTAACTAGAATTATTAGTCGTAATAATCCTCGTATTTAGCGCAGGCGCATTGTGGTAGTATTAAAAATAAGTGAAGTACGATGGGTTTAGTAATGTGAAAGATAGATTAATTTAAGTGATATCTGGGCGAGGTGACGACGTAAAGGATAGATTTAGTATTTTATACAACTATCTGATGAAGTTTGTCATTATCAATTGCACTAAATAAGTAACCTAAAGAATTAGTTTAAAAAGTTGATTCATATTCCCGTCAACTAGGTCTACAAATAGATTAAATAGAATTGTTGGTCATAATAAATGTTATAATTTAGCATGCTGTCACACCCGGATTTCGGGGCACCAAGACCCGGGCGCGAACATAATCACCAGGTGTGCTGGGACCAAGTCTCACACATATGATGATTCATGGCACAGGATCGAATGTCACATCTTTACTGTATAAAAGGAGTTCTATACAAAATAAATGATTACATTATAAGGAGACAACGGTCCAGCAACCCAAAGTTGACTGGGAGACGACGACCTAGATCTCTCACGAACACATCGCAGCATCCTCCAAGCGCCTCATCCTGTGGTACCTGCTCTTGACCTGTGGGGAGGGTGTGAGACAGCAAGAGTGAGCTCACATACGTTCATAGCTCAACAAGTTGTGGGGAATAATGTGTATGAACTCGCCAAAGGTGGGAGATCACGTGAAGTGTAAGGCTTACCAAAGGAGATGGTTAGAGCTGAGCATTGCTTTTAAAGTTGGTCAAAATTTTATTAGCAGTTACTAAGTATAAGTAAATACCAACCCAATTAAATAGTAGAACAAAAGTAACAACATCACCTGTGATGCAATGCATATGACAAATTGAATTTAAGTTCCATAGATTAATCATGTGAGTGTCCGAGCTGCTCATGACCGTGAGCACGGCTAGTATACCAGTTTTACACTCTGCAGAGGTTGCGCATCTTTACCCACAAGTCATGTTACCCATCTGCCAAGGGATCGCGACTTCCCATACACCTCTACCGAGGAGGCGAGGCAGGGTAACACTACGAGGCCTTTACAAAGTTCCACTAGCTTCAGAAAACCCGCTACAGTTTATAGGAAGTTCCAATGTAGGAATCCCTTGCAGGACCGCCATCGCAGCAAAATCCTCCCGAGGGCCTCCCTACACTGACCACTCCCCTACTGCCCTTGCCCCTTTCGGGTAAGGTAGTCTTCCACTAGCTTTCCTAATTAATCAGCCAAGGGGTCCCATTCCTCCCTTGTGGTAGCACTGTTTTCCCGGGTGGTTCTCCATGTTCCAATTAACGTAATGATCTTATCATGAACAGTAATAATAACACAGATAATAAAAGTGTGATCATGAATAATGTATCTTCATACCCAAAACCACATAAAGCACTAGCAAGTACTACCCAAAAAGTTTAGTGGTAAACAAGGTATAAAGATAGACAAACTAGGGTAACCTATTGGGTCCCATCAAAATTAGCCTATGCAGATCATTATGATTAATTAGAACATGACTGGGTAAAAAGAAGTGATCAAGGGCACAACTTGCCTGGGACTTGAGATTCCAGGTACCAGGATGATCTTTAGGTGACACGTAGCCTCGCGCTAGTCGTAGCAATACAAACAAACAGTGTATAGGCAAAATTAACATTACACCAAACATAAGAATAAACTGCGTAATAACAATCTACGCGCTTGTACGAGACTAACGCAATTTGAATGGATCAAATCGGAGTTAAAACGAAGGAGTTATGATTTTTCTAAGGTTTTATGTATTTGATATAAGATTAATTAGAATATAAATTTTAATGTGACTTAATGTCAAAACCAGAGATACTATGTGATAAACAATAATATTATATAATTATAGAAATTGGAATGAACTGATTTGGACATTATATGAACTTTCTATGAATTAAACAATTCTTTGGATTTGTTTTTATACTCAAAATCCATTTTCTATATTAATTTCTGTATTTACTAAGCATCCTGGACTGGGCGACAAAAACAGGGAAAGCTGGGGTTTAATGCGCAAATGTGTCCAAGACACAGAGCCGGTCCAGTCGGGGACTGCGGGTTTATTCTGTAAAACCATAAGGGCTCGTATGCAAATGATACACCGTGAAGGGGTATGGAGCAACCAGAGCCGTTCGATCAGACACGCGCGGCGCAGATTAGATTATGTACAGACCGAAGCGGTACGCGACCCGAGCCACCCGATCTGGGATCTACGGCCCACAGCACGGCGGCATCCGATCCACTTGCGATCGCATCGACGGCTCGGATTCAATTTCGCGAAGGGTTATCCTGGGATTTAATCTGGGTCGTCCGAGATTTGATCGACGGCATCCAAGCTGTCTTCTACCTGGTGGCTGAGTTCGGCGGCGCCCACGTCCTGTACGTATTCGACGCCGGCCCTAGAAAGCAGCAAACTGGCACCGACTGCATGGGAGAGGGAGGGGGGCTTCTCACCGCCGATGGAGGTAGGGTCGACCGACACGGAGCACAGGTCACGGCCAGGTGCCGAACTCCGGCATCATCACCATCACTCTGCGGTCACCCCAGTTCGTTGCATGGCTGGGCGGTTGTCAGGCCCGACGACTGCACGAGTCCGCCGGCATGGGGTAGAGACGAGGAGCCTCCCGGTGAGGGTATGCCTATCGTCGGTGTATCACGGCAACTCGCCCAGACCTGGTGCCGGTGGGTGGAGGCTCTGCCATGGCGTAAGGTTCTGGTGCACGCCGCCGCTGCTTCTTCTCACCACACAACAGGGGACCCGGGCATGACTTTATATGGCCCATGGAGTCCGCACCTGGCGGCCAGCTGGGAGCACGGGTGGTTGTAACAGAACCCAACGACTCCGCATGGGCGGTTGAGCCATGGAGCACAAATCGGTGCATGCGAGCGGGGGACCGGCCATGGAGTTCGGCCGTGGCTGTTATGGATGGAGGAGAGGATACGCCTAGCGAGGCGGACCCTACCGATCGGGGTTAGCTCAAGTTCGAGTAAGCGCGAGGCCAAGTCCGAGTTTCCCAGCGCCCAACCCCACAGCAGGCGCGCGGTTGTTGCGCAGGCGGTTAGGAGGAAGATGGACCGAGCGACTGGCCCCATCCGTCGGTGTGCGCGCTTGAGAGAAAGGAGAGGAGTGGCTGACGGCGTGGGTCACGACGCCAGTGAGTGAGTGCGTGCGGCCACATGGGCCGAGGAAGACCCGAGCTGGGCCGAGTGAGAAGGTCACGTGGGGTAAGGGGAATGGGCTGGTTTTCCAGGACAGTGGGCCGCGCCTGTGCAGATTCAGCCCAAGGAGATCAGGTAAGCTCTCTTTTTTTTTATTTTTTTCTTTTCCTGTTTTCCTGTTCAACAATATCTCCAAAATTATAAAAAAAAGGGACATCTTAAAATTCTTTTTAGAGTCATCTATTTAAAATCTTATAGAAAGATTTTCCAAATACCAAAAATAGGATATTAGGGTGTTACAAATTCTACCCCCCTTAAAAATAATCTCGTCCTCGAGATTAGTAAGAAAAGGGATATACAAAGATTGTTTTGTAATTGATATTCTAGTTTCTAATTGGTTCAAAATTAAGATTTTTTTTAAGTCTTTAATACTAATTAGTGGGTGATTAGAAAAGCACGGGTATCTTTTATGTTTAGCCACCTATTTGGCAAGATAAGAATTGGTTACGGCAAGGAAAGACTAGGCACAAGAAAGAATCCATCCTAGATTGTGGATCTTCATTCCGTTGAGGATCCGGCTTGAATCCTTGAAGACTTGAGTTGGTGCTTATCCTTTCTTGATGAGGTTGATCATCTTCAGTCTCTAATCTTGGTGTCTCCATCTGAGCTAGGGGGATATAGTTAAGATAGATGGAGTCTATGGGTAGGACATTTTTTTTAATCAATAGGTTCACATAGATGGATTATGTAACTTATTGGAAGTGTATGGCTGAGTTGATCTATGGCACTAACTTAGGCTTAAGTGACTTGGGAGTATGGTTTTATCGTTTGTACCAGCATTAAATAACTTATTCTAGATTAGATCATAATAGATCAGATAAAATCTAGATTAGGTTGGATATAACTAGATTGAACTCGGTAATATCTAATTACTTTGGGTTATATCATGGTTGTTACTAGTGTGGGGTAAATATGCTTATTAGGGCAAGATGAATCCATAAGGACAAGGTAGAATCTTTTGAGGTTAATTAGATCTATTAAGATGAGATAAAATCTTTTCAAGATAAGATGGATCTAGATACATTAGGATAAGTTAGGATCTTTTGAGATAAGATAGATCTATGAGTGTAGGATAGAATCTTTTAAGATGGGATGAATCTATCAAGCTAGATACATTTTTTTAATGAGGGATAATCTAATTTGTCTAGTTACTTTTATAAGCATTTTTTTCCTATATGTATATGCAGATGTAATTGTGGACATTACTCCACAACCCATCACACTATATCAAAGATCCAAATCAAACATGTATCATAAGAACAAGCATTCAAACACATAGATACCTATAAAAATAGTTTTGTTTTAGTTCCTAAGATTAGGTCTCCTATTCCTAAAGGTTACTTTAGGCACAGGATTTCAAAGTGTGAAATCCACATTTGTCTTTAGCAAGAAAAGGTAAGAATAATCAGAGTAAGCGGAAATAGATGAGAAAAAGATTAAGATAAGTTTAGAAAAGAATCAGAGTAAGGTAAGTAAAGAATGGTTGTCCAGTTCTATCTAGGTTTCGTCCTACAGTCAACATTCCTCTGATACCACTTCTGTCACACCCAGATTTCGGGGCACCAAGACCCGGGCGCGAACATAATCACCAGGTGTGCTGGGACCAAGTCTCACACATATGATGATTCATGGCACAGGATCGAATGTCACATCTTTACTGTATAAAAGGAGTTCTATACAAAATAAATGATTACATTATAAGGAGACAACGGTCCAGCAACCCAAAGTTGACTGGGAGACGACGACCTAGATCTCTCACGAACACATCGCAGCATCCTCCAAGCGCCTCATCCTGTGGTACCTGCTCTTGACCTGTGGGGGGGGTGTGAGACAGCAAGAGTGAGCTCACATACGTTCATAGCTCAACAAGTTGTGGGGAATAATGTGTATGAACTCGCTAAAGGTGGGAGCTCACGTGAAGTGTAAGGCTTACCAAAGGAGATGGTTAGAGCTGAGCATTGCTTTTAAAGTTGGTCAAAATTTTATTAGCAGTTACTAAGTATAAGTAAATACCAACCCAATTAAATAGTAGAACAAAAGTAACAACATCACCTACGATGCAATGCATATGACAAATTGAATTTAAGTTCCATAGATTAATCATGTGAGTGTCCGAGCTGCTCATGACCGTGAGCACGGCTAGTATACCAGTTTTACACTCTGCAGAGGTTGCGCATCTTTACCCACAAGTCATGTTACCCATCTGCCAAGGGATCGCGACTTCCCATACACCTCTACCGAGGAGGCGAGGCAGGGTAACACTACGAGGCCTTTACAAAGTTCCACTAGCTTCAGAAAACCCGCTACAGTTTATAGGAAGTTCCAATGCAGGAATCCCTTGCAGGACCGCCATCGCAGCAAAATCCTCCCGAGGGCCTCCCTACACTGACCACTCCCCTACTGCCCTTGCCCCTTTCGGGTAAGGTAGTCTTCCACTAGCTTTCCTAATTAATCAGCCAAGGGGTCCCATTCCTCCCTTGTGGTAGCACTGTTTTCCCGGGTGGTTCTCCATGTTCCAATTAACGTAATGATCTTATCATGAACAGTAATAATAACATAGATAATAAAAGTGTGATCTTGAATAATGTATCTTCATACCCAAAACTACATAAAGCACTAGCAAGTACTACCCAAAAAGTTTAGTGGTAAACAAGGTATAAAGATAGACAAACTAGGGTAACCTATTGGGTCCCATCAAAATTAGCCTATGCAGATCATTATGATTAATTAGAACATGACTGGGTAAAAAGAAGTGATCAAGGGCACAACTTGCCTGGGACTTGAGATTCCAGGTACCAGGATGATCTTTAGGTGACACGTAGCCTCGCGCTAGTCGTAGCAATACAAACAAACAGTGTATAGGCAAAATTAACATTACACCAAACATAAGAATAAACTGCGTAATAACAATCTACGCGCTTGTACGAGACTAACGCAATTTGAATGGATCAAATCGGAGTTAAAACGAAGGAGTTATGATTTTTCTAAGGTTTTATGTATTTGATATAAGATTAATTAGAATATAAATTTTAATGTGACTTAATGTCAAAACCAGAGATACTATGTGATAAACAATAATATTATATAATTATAGAAATTGGAATGAACTGATTTGGACATTATATGAACTTTCTATGAATTAAACAATTCTTTGGATTTGTTTTTATACTCAAAATCCATTTTCTATATTAATTTCTGTATTTACTAAGCATCCTGGACTGGGCGACAAAAACAGGGAAAGCTGGGGTTTAATGCGCAAATGTGTCCAAGACACAGAGCCGGTCCAGTCGAGGGACTGCGGGTTTATTCTGTAAAACCATAAGGGCTCGTATGCAAATGATACACCGTGAAGGGGTATGGAGCAACCAGAGCCGTTCGATCAGACACGCGCGGCGCAGATTAGATTATGTACAGACCGAAGCGGTACGCGACCCGAGCCACCCGATCTGGGATCTACGGCCCACAGCACGGCGGCATCCGATCCACTTGCGATCGCATCGACGGCTCGGATTCAATTTCGCGAAGGGTTATCCTGGGATTTAATCTGGGTCGTCGGAGATTTGATCGACGGCATCCAAGCTGTCTTCTACCTGGTGGCTGAGTTCGGCGGCGCCCACGTCCTGTACGTATTCGACGCCGGCCCTAGAAAGCAGCAAACTGGCACCGACTGCATGGGAGAGGGAGGGGGGCTTCTCACCGCCGATGGAGGTAGGGTCGACCGACACGGAGCACAGGTCGCGGCCAGGTGCCGAACTCTGGCATCATCACCATCACTCTGCGGTCACCCCAGTTCGTTGCATGGCTGGGCGGTTGTCAGGCCCGACGACTGCACGAGTCCGCCGGCATGGGGTAGAGACGAGGAGCCTCCCAGTGAGGGTATGCCTATCGTCGGTGTATCACGGCAACTCGCCCAGACCTGGTGCCGGTGGGTGGAGGCTCTGCCATGGCGTAAGGTTCTGGTGCACGCCGCCGCTGCTTCTTCTCACCACACAACAGGGGACCCGGGCATGACTTTATATGGCCCATGGAGTCCGCACCTGGCGGCCAGCTGGGAGCACGGGTGGTTGTAACAGAACCCGACGACTCCGCATGGGCGGTTGAGCCATGGAGCACAAATCGGTGCATGCGAGCGGGGGACCGGCCATGGAGTTCGGCCGTGGCTGTTATGGATGGAGGAGAGGATACGCCTAGCGAGGCGGACCCTACCGATCGGGGTTAGCTCAAGTTTGAGTAAGCGCGAGGCCAAGTCCGAGTTTCCCAGCGCCCAACCCCACAGCAGGCGCGCGGTTGTTGCGCAGGCGGTTAGGAGGAAGATGGACTGAGCGACTGGCCCCATCCGTCGGTGTGCGCGCTTGAGAGAAAGGAGAGGAGTGGCTGACGGCGTGGGTCACGACGCCAGTGAGTGAGTGCGTGCGGCCACATGGGCCGAGGAAGACCCGAGCTAGGGCCGAGTGAGAAGGTCACGTGGGGTAAGGGGAATGGGCTGGTTTTCCAAGACAGTGGGCCGCGCCTGTGCAGATTCAGCCCAAGGAGATCAGGTAAGCTCTCTTTTTTTTATTTTTTTCTTTTCCTGTTTTCCTGTTCAACAATATCTCCAAAATTATAAAAAAAAGGGACATCTTAAAAATTCTTTTTAGAGTCATCTATTTAAAATCTTATAGAAAGATTTTCCAAATACCAAAAATAGGATATTAGGGTGTTACACATGCGTATATTGTGATGATCGATTTAGATAAATCGGTAAATCAAGTAATTAAGTTACACAGTTTAAAGAGTTAATAAAAAGCTAGGAATAAAAATAGATGTTCTAGTGTTATTATGTCAATTTGGTTAATGGATGTAGTCGATGTCCTGCTGTGATATCCATGGTGCTTAATGCTTGGTTTTAAGTGTTTCATCCTTTTTAGTGTAGATTATCTATATTATATTCGTTATACTTGTGCTCATACATGTGTGTCGTGCATCTCATGAGGTATGATAAATAATCGCGTGATGCGGAACACGAGCCAAGTCGATCGCAAGCGCGGGCTAATCCGCAGGATGACGCTGATGGATTAACCTGAAGAGGGATAATCAAAACAAATGCAAAGACAAAAGATGGTCGTCAAGTGGACGTCGTCTAACAACACTAACCTAGTGTTATTCAGACAAGCCCCGGTGCATTCGCCACCTCCTTGTGTTTTAAAATCTTTATCACCTTGTTTGATGCATTAGGTGATAGGAGTTGTGTGCTAAACCGTTGATGCATTTCCTTCCTTGGAAAATTGATTACCCTTCCTTGACACCCTTTTTAAAAAGAATTTTTGATGCTTAGCCTTGCTTTAGTAAACAAAAATGTTTTGTTTTAAAACAAAAGTGATGCTTCAGTGGGTGCGAATGTTTTCAAAAATAAAACTTGTGATGGTGGATCCGTCAAAGGCCTTGATGGGTTCAACATCGGAAAAGATGTACCTCTGCCAGGTACCAAACTTTGGGTTGAAAATAATAAAGCTGAGACCGAGTGGTTGACTTGCACGAGAAAGGAGTCTCGGTGTAGTGTCTCCGTCTGAGTCGATTAAGGACCGTGTCGATGTAGGCTTGATGATTGAGGACCTTTTAACTGGTCACATGCCTCATCATGGGTAAGCTTTGCCTCGGGCAGACTAATACCAGAATAAGATAACACGCAATGGGAGTGGAGAGATGGCGAGAGTAGCGTGTACCCTCTGTGGCAAGAGGCTGGACGGTGGTGTATCTATGCTCTCGGTTGGCGTGAACCTGATCTGGTCTTAAGAACCCCGGTGGTGAGTTGACATATGCAAGGGTCAAGTGCTACATATGTCGTGTGATCAGAGATCCTCAGCTGAGTATAATCGATTCGGATCGCCGTAACTTCGCAGATATGAAGACTTGGTCACTGCCCTACACGTAGCAATCCAGTGAACTAAAGGGATGATGAAAAGACGGCTAGTATAGGCCAAGTGCTTGAACTAGGGTAGAAAGAACTCTATATGCAGGTAACTTTACTTAACCAGACAAGTAAAATTGGATTTTAAGGATCCACTCATAGTAAGCTTTTCTGCAAACAGAGTCTTTGATTGTTGATAAGCCATTCCTTGAATCCTTTTAGAGCCAGCATACCCTTGAGAGTCTTTTCTTTAGTCGTGTAAGTCTTGCTGAGTAATTTCATACTCAGGGTTTTATTCCCTGTTGTTTTTCAGGTTATAGCTTTGTACTGCTGATGATGGTATTAAGTGCCGGTGGGCTCGGCCTTCTTATAAGTCTAAGTAATTCTTCTATACTTCTTATTAAGGATGGTCACTTGAGGTAGCATATATTTCAAACATATACTTTTGTAATCACTCCGATGAATATAATGTAAAACTTTTGTAACTTGTAAAATTTGGTAATCAGATTTCCGCTGTAAAAATATTGGTGTGTGTGATTTGTGTTACTTAATCTCACGATCTTGGTTGTAAGTGGTTTATCGGATGTACTTGGAGCAATCGGACGAATCCTGTTAAGTTATCTGGTGCACATACATAATCGTCTGAGGTCTTTGAGACAAGGACAGGTACATGAGGACCCAATAACTTAGGAGGTTCTGCCATAAGCTCGGTTCAACATCCAATCCTAGTTACACCACGCACCCGATCCACACGTGTGGACGAACACCCGTGACCCTTCCTCGGCCTCTGAACGACGTCGAAGGCACGGAACGACGACGGTGGCACCCTCTCTCTCTCTCTGCGATTGACGAGATTGCTCTAGCGCTCGGGTATGGTTATGGGTGTGTAGGCTTGGGGAGGTATATATCCCACACAACGCCTTAGGGAAGGGAGCGAGTTGGTTAGGATCTTAACCGTATCCCGAGATCCCCGACGAGTTTTGTTACGGCCGTCGTCGTCCTTTGCTTCGCGTGGAGAAGGAGAGCTCCACGGTGGTCACACGCTCGCGGTGATGGGAGTCTGACAGCTGGGCCTGGCTGTGGTATGGGTCCCTTGCGTCAGCACCCGAGTGAGACAACGCACGCAACAGAAGTTTATACCTTAGTGACGCTGGCACGCGGGCCCGCACTGTTGGTGCCGCGGGGAGCTAGGTCGGGCGCTAGCGCCTAGCGGAAGGGAATTGGCTCATGGGTAAGTATCCCCTATTCTTCTTTTTTTAAAATTTTTTTTTAGTATTTGTTTTAAATTTTGAGTTTTAAATCTCAATCTAAGTCATGAGTTAGCAATAAAATGCAACGGTCCATAAATCCAGCATGATGCACAGTTTTAGTTATATTTTTGTTTATTCATTACTTAAGTTAATAACTTCACCATGATGATTAGATACCAAATAAGGAAAAAAATACACATCAAGTAAAATTCTTGCCTTCTTCTACATGTATTCATAGAACGTGAGTATTACAATAGATGTAGGGACGTTCTGTCTGAACCAGTATAAATCTTACGCCCACATCCTCCAGAGCTTAGAACGTGCACAATAAATTTATCTGTCGAATCAAGGATCGAAACACCAACATTCTACCTCATAGAATCGAGGTCGATTAGGCCTGCACACCCGCCGGCCCCTCGTTCCCGCGCTTGAACTGATTTCAGTTGCTGGTCACTGATAAACGGCTGACCGCGCGCTGACCCCAACAGCACGGGATGAATTAGCCCCATGCATGGTGGCAGAATGATAGCTCGGAGGTCCACGTCCACCCCTGGTTTATCTGGATAGAAAGAAATCACCGGGGTCTTGATGGAGCTTCAGTCACAGCGGCAAATAAGCTTGCAGAACTGATCATATATAGAAGAAGAGGAACTGTCGGGTGGAGGCTCGTCTCCACGTCGGCGTTCTTTGCATATATATACTACCAGGGGTGGAGCAATGCAAGACGACGGAGAAAAATATCTCCCGGCCAGGCCAGGCCAGGCCACGTTCAGTTCAGCATCCACGCACGTACCACTCGTTCAAGGATCTTTGCCTGGAGTGGCGGGGCAAGGCCGGCCTGCACGCCCTCTGCCTCTGCCCCCACGCCCAAAAAGAAAGCCGGCCGCCGCGGGTGGTGGGCGTGCTCACGCTCACGCCTGCGCACGTGGCTGCACGTGCCGCGGGGACGTGACCCGCGCGCCCGGCCCGGCCCCTCTCGCGCCTCCGCCAATCTCCGATCCACCGCACCGGCCTCGGCGCACGCACGTTACCCCGAGGAAAAAAGGCCGCTACGACCGTACGCATGTGACTGTGAGCGGCTTAATTAACTCGCAACAAATCCAGGCAGGCTCGCGAGCGCGTAGCATCTGCATCCAAATCCGCCGAGATCGATCGGACGGCTATTAGCTAAAGCCTAAAGGGGGCATGCATATATAGTATAATGGACAGCAGCTAGCAGTTCAATCGTGGCATTGACCAGCAACCAGCAGTACGTGCGTAGGCTAACTTGCCAGCAAGTCGATGCATGATTGATGGTTGGTGGTGCGTGTGCGTCGACTTTGACGGTGCGTGCTCGATCGTCTCTGTATCCTAGCTTTTGCTGTGTACCACTAGCTACTAGCTTCTTGTGTACCCGTGCGGACGGGACGGACGTAACATGCATGGTGCGTGCGGATGCTGGGCATGCATGCATGCCACACGGTGACGGTGCAGCACAGTGAAACGGCAAGCTAGCTAGGGTGTATCTGTACTACTATTAAGACTGCAATAGTAGTCTACCATTCCGCGTTCTACCCATTCCGTGTTCTGCCTTTCCGATTCCCTCCTCCCCACGCACAGTCCATTCCCATGTTCTCTATGTTCTGCCTTTCCGATTCCCTCCTGCCCATTCCGATTCCCTCCTCCCCACGAACAGTCCATTCCTATGTTCTCTGTGTAGCCAACGCCTAGCTAAAATTAAAAAAATACACATGGCCCCAAGGGGATTCGAACCCACGACCTCTCAAGCAAATGCCAGTGGTAGCTACCACTACACCACATGTGTGTTTATATCTACATCTATAATATAAAACACATCTACTACATCTCTCGCCAAACCCACCTGCTACCCTTGCACAATGCGTAATAGTAGATAAGTATCACCGAAATTCTTGAATTATATTTTTGGATGGAGGGAGTAGTATTTAAAGAAGAGCCTTTCATGCAATTTCTTTTGTTTGAATAATATTTTCAACTTAAATTTTTTGTATATAAGTTATTGTAGTATACTCGTATTATATATTCCCGTTGCAACGCACGGGTATTCAGCTAGTATATATATATATATATATATATATATATATATATATATATATATATATATATATTGAATGCCCGTGCGTTGCTACGGTTTCCATGTATCACATAGTTATACCATATTTGGATGAGATAATTATTGAAACACGTACAACCAAAATATAGGTAGTCTTTTTTATTGCTAGAGCTATTTGGTAGCATATCTCAAACATTGTCGGCGTTTCGAGACCGGGGGGTCCCTAAGCCGACGAGTGAGTGTGCCGCGTGCCCCAGCCCAGATGGGTCGAGCGCGTGGGCGAGCGCGAAGGGGGGAAGCGAGGTGGCCGGAGACGGATCGTGAGAGAGGTGGAAATCCCGCGGCCTTCGTGTTCGTCCCGCGCCCAGGTCGGGTGCGCTTGCAGTAGGGGGTTACAAGCGTCCACGCGGGTGAGGGAAGCGAGCGGCCTCAAGAGAGCGCCTGCCCCGTCCTCGTCCCCGCGCGGCCAACCTTCTCTAAGAAGGACCTGGTCCTTCCTTTTATAGGCGCAAGGAGAGGATCCAGGTGTACAATGGGGGTGTAGCAGAGTGCTACGTGTCTAGCGGGGGAGAGCCAGCGCCCTAAGTACATGCCAATGTGGCAGCCGGAGAGATTTTGGCACCCAGCTGGTGTGGTATCGTGGCTGTCGGAGGAGCAACGGAGCCTGGCGGAGGGACAGCTGTCGGAGCGGCTGGGTCCTTGCTGACGTCCCCCTGCTTCCGTAAGGGAGCTGAGAGCCGCCGTCGTCACGGGGCTAGCGGGGCGCCATCATTGCCTTTCTGGCGGAGCTGGCCAGATGGGACACCGGTCTTGTTCTCTGCGGCCCGTGTCGGCTCGGGGTAGGGTGATGATGGCGCTTCCTGTTGACGTGGCGGGCTTGTGCCCTAGATCGGGCGACGTGGAGGCTCCTCCGAAGCCGAGGTCGAGTCTGTCTTTCATGGCCGAGGCCGAGCCCGAGCTCCTGGGTCGGGCGAGGCGGAGGTCGTTCGGCAGAGGCCAGGGCGGAGTCCGACCCCTGGGGTCGGGCGAAGCGGAGTTCGTCGTCTTCCGGGGCCTAGTCCGAGTCCGAGCCCTGGGTCGGGCGGAGCGGAGTTTGCCGTCTTCCGGGGCCTTAGCCCGAGTCCGAGCCCTGGGTCGGGCGGAGCGGAGTTCGTCGTCTTCCGGGGCCTAGCCCAAGTCCGAGCCCTGGGTCGGGCGGAGCGGAGTTCGCCATCTTCCGGGGCCTTAGCCCGAGTCCGAGCCCTGGGTCGGGCGGAGCGGAGTTCGCCGTCTTCCGGGGCCTTGCCCGAGTCCGAGCCCCGGGTCGGGCGGAGCGGAGTTCGCCGTGTTCCGGGGCCTAGCCCGAGTCTGAGCCCTGGGTCGGGCGGAGCGGAGTTCGCCGTCTTCCGGGGCCTTAGCCCGAGTCCGAGCCCTGGGTCGGGCGGAGCGGAGTTCGCCGTCTTCTGGGGCCTTAGCCCGAGTCCGAGCCCTGGGTCGGGCGGAGCTTCCTATGGCGCCTTTGGCAAGGCCTGACTGCCTGTCAGTCTCACTCTGTCAAGTGGCACTGCAGTCGGAGTGGCGCAGGCGGCGCTGTCCTTCTGTCAGACCGGTCAGTGGAGCGGCGAAGTGACGGCGGTCACTTCGGCTCTGCCGGGGGGCGCGTGTCAGGATAAAGGTGTCAGGCTACCTTTGCGTTAAATGCTCCTGCGACTCGGTCGGTCGGCGCGGCGATTTAGTCAGGGTTGCTTCTTAGCAAAGGCAAGGCCTCGGGCGAGCCGGAGATGTGTCCGCCGTTAAAAAGGGGGGCCTCGGGCGAGACGGAAACCCCTCGAGGTCGGCTGCCCTTGCCCGAGGCTAGGCTCGGGCGAGGCGTGATCGAGTCGCTCGTATGGACTGATCCCTGACTTAATCGCACCCATCAGGCCTCTGCAGCTTTATGCTGATGGGGGTTACCAGCTGAGAATTAGGCGTCTTGAGGGTACCCCTAATTATGGTCCCCGACAGTAGCCCCCGAGCCTCGAAGGGAGTGTTAGCACTCGCTTGGAGGCTTTCGTCGCACTTTTTTGCAAGGGACCAGCCTTTCTCGGTTGCATTTTATTCCGGTGGGTGCGCGCGAGCGCACCCGCCGGGTGTAGCCCCCGAGGCCTCGGAGGAGTGGTTTCACTCCTTCGAGGTCTTAATGCCTTGCGTAATGCTTCGGCTGGTCTGGTGGTTCCCTCATGCGAACTGGCCGTAGCCCGGGTGCACGGTCGGGGCCCAAGTTCTCGGGCTGGTATGTTGACGCTGTCAACGGTTCGGCCGGAGCCGGGTTTGCGAGAGCAGCCCACGAGCCTCCGCACAGGGCGAGAGGGCGATCAGGGACAGACTCGGCTTTTTTACATACGCCCCTACGTCGCCTTTCCGCAAGGAGGAGGGGGGGAGAGCGCCATGTTACCCTCGATGGGCACCGAACATGGTGTCTCCGGTGAGCTGCAAGCGGGTAACCCGAGTGGACGTCCGTGCCCCGTTCGTTGGGGGTCGGCTAGGGGCCTAGAGGCACGCCCAAAAGTACCTGCGGGTGATCTGCCAGGACCCGGTCCCCTGGCGATGGGGTCCGAGGGCTCGATGCCTCCCTCCGATGGGATTCCGTTACAAGATCGCTCCCGCTGGTCTCGGAAATGTCCTAGGGTACCTCGGGAGCGCAGCCCGAGCCTTGGTTATGTATCGAACGTACCCCTGGTCATCCCTCGCTCGGTGTCTGAGGCGACTGTGAACCCTTCGGGGGCCAGCCTTCGAACCCCTGATCAGTAATGGGCGCGGAGCCCGAGTAGCCTGAGGCGGCCGTGGAACCCTTCGGGGGCCGGCCTTCGAACCTCTGACCAGTAGTGGGTGTAGGGCCCATGCGATCTGAGGCGGCTGTTGAACCCTTCGGGGGGCCAGCCTTCGAACCCCTGATCAGTAAGGAGGCTCGGAGCCTGGTTCCTTCACGGGGAAGGACCCCTTTCGGGGTATCCCCCTTTCCCGGTCCCTGTCGCAAGAGATAGAGAAAGAGGAAAAAAGGGAAAAGGATACGAAACCAAACGACGCGGCGTACCTTTTTTGGCGCGGTTGTTTCGGCGAAGGCGATGCGTCACCCGCTGCGCCTGCCAGAAGCGCCGCCTGTCCAGCCAGCGGAGTTAATGCGACGGGGAGAGTAGTTGGCGGGGCCGCCGTTGCGCGTGCGCGAGCCGTTCGAGGAACGGACCACGGGCGCGTTGTCTTCACGCCTTGAGAGGGGGTTCTCTTGCTGCCCCCGGATGGGACGTGAGCTTGGCTGACGACGTGTCCGCTGCTCCCGCGCGCCTGCCACCGTCATTACTGCCGGCCCACCTTTGGCCGCGTTGGCCACCGCGCTAGGCTGGCGCTGCTGGGTCGCGCGCTGGGTCGCCTCGAGTCGCGGTATTGGTTCCGCAATCGAGGAGGCGCGGTGGTGGCACAGGCGGTACAGTTGCTTGCATGCAGCATCCGGCGCGCCGGTCGCGCGACGCGTGGGCCTGGGCCTCCATGCTGGCATGTCGGGAGTTGGAGAAGCGCGTCCACTTGGCGCGGTTGCATGCCGCCTGCATGGCTGCCCGCCCCTTTCGCCCGTTGGTCTGGGCAAAAGTGGAGGGTCACTTGTAACCGCTGGGCGGTTGCGTGCACCACGCGCGGCGGTTTGGCTTCTTCTGCTCGGAGCCGGTCTGCATGACGTGCGGGACCCAGCCCCCGCGCCACAGGGTAGGGCTTTGGAGCGTGTTGGAGAAGACTCAGCCCGTGACGGTTGGGGGTGCAAGCGGGGAGAGTTGCCTTTAAAAGGAGGGCGACCCCTTTCGTAAGGCGACCATGTCTTCTTGCTCCCTTATGCACCGTATCTTTCCACCTTCCAAGCCCCCGGATGGGAGAAACCGCCGTCTTTTCGCCTCATCGTTGGAGGAACGCAACTCCGTGGGAGTTGGTACCTTTCAGCCATCGTTCGGCTTCAAGGATTTTCATCATGCAGCCCGGCTGCACCCCTCCACCGGCGGTCACCCAGGATGGTGACCTCCGGCTTGATGGTGGGGGAAAGCGAGCCGGGCTGCGGCCTCTGCCCCTCCCTCGACCTCAAGGATTTTCGTCATCCATGCCAAGATGGAGGATGAGGCGAGTCGGGGGGCTGCCTCCGTGGGGGTCGGTTGCCCTCTTCTTCCCCTGGCGTCTGGGGGAGAACGGCATCCTCCAGCTTCACGGAGACTTCCTCCAGCCATGCCGGGAGAGGCGGGTCGCCGTCACACAGCCAGGGCGCAGCACCACAGTCCTCCGTCTCCCGGCCTGAATGGCTGGCTCTCGTCCTCGGTGGGTGAGAGTCCTTCTGCCGTAGCACCCGCCCCAAAGCCGCTGCTGAAGCTGCTTCGTTGCTCGGGGCGAGGGTAGTTATCGCTGTCGCCGGATCGGGCGGCGGCGGGCCACCCGTCGGCCCGCGATCGCTCTGCGGGCTCCCCAATCTTGTGGGGTTGTTTACGCCCACGGAGATGGAACCGGACTTCCGTTTGTAATGGCACTCTGAATGCCAGTGTTTTTGTTCATTACGGCTTTCGGGGCCTGAACATGTATGTAATTACGGCACGGAGCCGCGTTCTTTCCTCATTTTTGAGCACTAAGACTCGTCTGCTGATTATCTGAACCGCTTCACCAAGCATGAGTCGCCCCGTGTCAAGGTGACGAGTGAGGTATCCGTATCCCGGAGGCGTAGGAGTCCCTCGACTCGGTCGGCCTTGCTGTCCGAGGTTCCTCTAGCTTAGTTAAAGAGACCCCTCGGCCGCTCTTCGACGAGCCGAGGCTAGGGGTAGCGATATCAGCATGAACAGAGGCGGAGTTGGCTCGAAAATGAAACCTGGTCGGCCGGAGCCTAGCCGGGTTGTCCGTTGGCAGGATCGACAGTCGGAGTTGATCAGCCGAGGCTTCGGACCGGGCTGGCGCCCTCGGAAGATGGTTGGCCGAGGCCCCAGGGGTGACCGGCTGAGCCGCCTGCTCGGGCCGGATTCCCGGAGAAGTCCCTGGGAGCGATTGCCCGGGCGTGGTGATGATGTCGTCCTTCAGAGCGGAGAACCTCGGACCGCGTCGCCGTCCGAGGCTAGGTCGGGCCTCGCCGAAGGTGCTGTCGATGCCGAGGGTGTTGCTGCCCCCTTCCAGCGTCAAGACCCGAGCCTGCAGGATCAGATTGTCTTGTAGCGTGTGCCTTATGCGGCCGTCGAGGCCAGAACACACACCCTCGCTGCGTTGTAAAGCTGCGTCTCTTTTCCTCTTGTTTCGAGTATCTGGACTTTTTGTCGGTAACAGGGATGTTAGTGCGAGCGAGAGTTGCTTCTCGCGGAAGGTGATGAGTGAGGTATCCGTATCCCGGAGGCGTGGGAGTCCCTCGGCTCGGTCAGCCTTGCCGCTTACGCGTACTTTCACCCGTCCGTGAGGCCCTATCGCCGACTCAGTCGAGAAGGCTCGAAGGATCGCTTCGGCAGAAGGGCTTCCGAACGTAAAGACTTGTTCGATCCGCGGAGCCACTTTATCCGAACGCGAGTTACTTATCGCAGAAGGTGATGAGTGAGGTATCCGTATCCCGGAGGCGTAGGAGTCCCTCGGCTCGGTCAGCCTTGACTGCTTACGTGTACTCCGTCGTTTCCAGGACCCACTTTTCGAAGTAGTCAAAAAGCACGAAAGATATTCTGGTAAAAGAGATTTTTTTTTCGAGGAAAATTTTGACGCAGAGGGGGTTTCCCCCCTTTTAGCCCCGAGGGAGGGTCGGGCTTTGCCGAGGCGAGGCCGACCCTTCCTTGTTGACTAAACTTTGCGTGGGTGCGAGGTATATGAACAACTTGGAAACATCTTAAGGGTAGAAGCGACGTAGCTGTTGGATGTTCCAAGCGTTGTCGTAGACCTCGCTTTGACTGTTGGCCAGCTTGTACGTTCCGGGCTTCAGAACTTTGGCGATGACGAATGGCCCCTCCCAGGGGGGCGTGAGCTTGTGCCTCCCTCGGGCGTCTTGCCACAGCCGAAGCACCAGGTCGCCCACCTGGAGGTCTCGGGGTCGGACCCCTCGGGCGTGGTAGCGTCGCAGGGACTGCTGATACCGCGCCGAGTGTAGTAAGGCCCTGTCCCGAGCCTCTTCCAGCTGGTCCAGCGAGTCTTCTCGGCTAGCTTGGTTGCTTTGATCGTCGTAGGCCCTCGTCCTCGGGGAGCCGTATTCCAGGTCAGTGGGCAAGACGGCCTCGACCCCGTAGACCAGGAAGAACGGCGTGAAATCCCGTGGCTCGGCTCGGCGTGGTCCTCAGGCTCCAGACCACCGAGGGGAGTTCCTTCATCCATCGCTTGCCGAACTTGTTGAGGTCGTTGTAAATCCGAGGCTTGAGCCCTTGTAGAATCATGCCGTTGGCACGCTCTACTTGCCCATTCGACATGGGATGAGCTACGGCAGCCCAGTCCACCCGGATATGGTGATCCTCGCAAAAATCCAAGAATTTTCTGCCGGTGAACTGGGTGCCGTTGTCGGTGATGATGGAGTTTGGGACCCCAAAGCGATGGATGATGTTGGTGAAGAACGCCACCGCCTGCTCGGACCTGATGCTGTTCAGGGGTCGGACCTCGATCCACTTGGAGAATTTGTCGACAGCGACCAGCAGGTGCGTGTAGCCCCCGGGCGCCTTCTGCAGAGGGCCGACGAGGTCCAGACCCCACACAGCGAAGGGTCAGGTGATGGGTATCGTCTGCAGAGCCTGAGCGGGTAGGTGGGTCTGCTTCGCATAGAATTGACACCCTTCGCAGGTGAGGGCAATTCTAGTGGCGTCAGCCACCGCCGTCGGCCAGTAGAAGCCTTGCCGGAAAGCGTTCCCGACGAGGGCTCGAGGCGCTGCATGATGGCCGCAAGCCCCCGAGTGTATCTCTTGCAGGAGTTCCTGACCTTCGGCGATGGAGATGCATCGCTGGAGGATGCCCGAGGGGCTGCGGTGGTAGAGCTCCTTCTCATCGCCCAGCAAGACGAACGACTTGGCGCGTCGCGCTACCCGCCGAGCCTCGGCTTAGTCGAGGGGTAGCGCTCCTTGGCGGAGATATTGCAGGTACGGGGTCTGCCAATCTCGATCAGGCGTGATCCCGCTCTGCTCCTCCTCGATGCGCAGCGCCTCGCCCTCTGGGGGCCGAGGGTACCTCGGGCTGAACCGAGGACGCCTCGGGCTGGGCCGAGGGTACCTCAGACTCGGGCGTGTCGTTGATCTTGACGGAGGGTTGGTGCAGATCCCAGGAGAAGACGTCCGGGGGAACCGTCGTTCGCCCCGAGGCTATTTTTGCCACCTCGTCCGCAGTCTCGTTGTAGCGCCGGACGATGTGGTTAAGCTCGAGCCCGTAGAACTTGTCTTCCAGGCGCCGAACCTCATCGCAGTAGGCCTCCATCTTCGGGTCGCGGCAGTGGGAGTTCTTCATGACTTGGTCGATGACGAGCTGCGAGTCACCGCGAGCGTCGAGGCATCGGACCCCTAGCTCGATGGCGATTCGCAATTCGTTGATCAGAGCTTCGTACTCAGCCACATTGTTGGACGCCGGGAAATGGAGGCGCAGCACGTAGCGTAGGTGTTTCCCGAGGGGCGAGACGAAGAGCAGGCCCGCGCCGGCTCCCGTCTTCATCAGCGACCCGTCGAAAAACATGGTCCAGAGCTCTGGTTGGATCGGAGCCGTCGGCAGCTGGGTGTCGACCCATTCGGCTACGAAGTCCGCCAATACCTGGGACTTGATGGCCTTCCGAGGGGCGAACGAGATTGTCTCGCCCATGATTTCCACCGCCCACTTTGCGATCCTGCCCGAGGCCTCTCGGCACTGGATGATCTCCCCCAGGGGGAAGGATGACACCACAGTTACCGGATGAGACTCGAAGTAATGTCGCAACTTTCGCCTCGTCAGGATCACTGCATACAGTAGCTTCTGAACTTGTGGGTAGCGGATCTTGGTTTCGGACAGCACCTCGCTGACGAAGTAAACTGGCCTCTGAACGGGCAATGCATGCCCCTCTTCTTGCCTTTCTTCTTGGCGCCGCGCGGAGTAGACGCCTCGGGAGCCTCTTCGGAGGGGCGGCCCTGGGGCTGCTTGTCCTTTCGGAAGATGGCCTCGACCGCCTCCTGGCCAGAGGCGAACTTGGTGGCGATGTCCATCAGCTCGCTCGCCTTGGTGGGGGTCTTGCGACCCAACTTGCTCACCAGGTCACGGCAGGTGGTGCCGGCAAGGAACGCGCCGATGACATCGGAGTCGGTGATGTTGGGCAGCTCGGTGCGCTAGCTTCGAGAATCGCCGGATGTAGTCCCGAAGAGACTCTCCCGGCTGTTGCCGGCAGCTCCGGAGGTCCCAGGAATTCCCGGGGCGCACAGTACGTGCCCTGGAAATTGCCGGCGAAGGCTTGGACCAAATCATCCCAGTTGGAGATCTGCCCCGGAGGCAGGTGCTCCAACCAGGCGCGAGCAGTGTCGGAGAGGAACAGGGGAGGTTGCGGATGATGAGTGTTGGGGCGAAGGCAAAGGCGCCACCCTTCGCTCGAAGCCTTCGCTGCAGCAGCTGAACTGACAGAAACAAAGCAGGCGGGGACACCCTTCGCTTCCTCCGTTCGAGGCGAAGACTGGCGACGAAGGGCATCCCACGGTGCGGCCTCGGCCAGCTCGGAGGCCCACGTACAATCCGGCCCATCGTGACGGGCCCCGCTTGGCCGCCCTGTGTTACGGGCCTATTTTGTGAAAGCATTCCTGTAATTACGGTCTGTAACCCCGCTTTATGGGAATATTCTTGGGATAACCTAGGTACCTGAGGGCACATGCGTCCTTAGCTCGAGGTGCTGCGCGCTCAGGTACCTATAAATACCCCTGTACAGTGCCCGTGAGAGGCCAGATTAACAGAGCTTTTGCCATCTAGCGCGAGTGCCCTGTTGTCATCCCCGTTCACCCTTGTTGGATCCCCTTGCGGCTGAGAGCAAGTTCCAACATTTGGCGCCCACCGTTCGTGCTACGAGAAAACCACCCGCGATGGCACCCTAAGAGAGCTAACCCGAAGGCTGACGAGGCTGCGAAGGCAGCACTGCTCGCCGCAAGAAAGGGCAAGGCCCTCGCCCTCACCCAATCCACCCACCAAGAGGCCACTGAAGACGACACCCTCCGCACCTGCGACCCTGAGGGACAGCCCTCAGGCTTCGCACCACCCTCAGACTTCGCACCACCGGAGGGCGCGGACCTCGCCGAGGACGGTGAGGTCCTCGGCGTCTCAGCAGAAGAACAGCTACAGCTGCGCGCCCTGCGCCTCAAGAACCGCAACCTCCAGAGGCAGAAAGAGATACTGGAGGCCAAGCGCCAACGTGTGTCCGCACTAGCCAAAGTGCGGCAGATGATACGCGACGAAGAGCACAAGGCCCAGGAACTCGAGCGGGAGATCGCGCTGATGCAGCGCGAAGGCCACCTCGGCCTGCAGCACGAGTCACCCCTCCAGCAGCGCGCACAAGACGAAGACACGTGCGAAGGCCACCCCGGCCTGCAGCATGGGCCACCCCTGCAACACCGCGCGCAACCGGAGGACCCGCGTTTCCCTCAGCGCGACTACACCTTCCCGCACGCCGCGCCATTCCAAGGGGTCAACTATCTCGATGAGCGAAGTCCCCTGGCGCCTCACCTGCAAGTGACGCCGTGGCCAGCCAACTTCCGGGCAGGGACATATCCCAAGTACAACGGCAGCACCGACCCGGCTCAATACATAATGAGCTACCAGGTCGCCGTTGCATCGTCCGGGGGGGACGACGCCACAATGGCGAAGTCTTTCATCATCGCCCTCGAAGGCCCCGCACTCACCTGGTTCACCAGGTTGCCCCCGCTGTCCATTGATTCCTGGAGAAGTCTCCGGGACAAGTTCCTGCTCAACTTCCAAGGGTACCGCCCAAACACCGACGCCCTGGCTGAACTCTCGCTCTGCAAGCAGCTGGAAAAGGAGACCCTGAGGGAGTATTACCGCAAATTTCTAACACTCAAGTCACAGCTACCCTCAGTCGATGACCAGATTGCCATCCACTATGCTATCAGTGGTCTTCGCTGCCGGCGTCCTTGACAGCCACTGCATCAGAGATCCGCCAAAGAGCCTCCAAGAGTTATATCAGCTGTTTGAAAAGTACGCCAGATCCGAAGACCTCCACCAGCGCAAGATTGAGTCCCAGCGGAAGCCAAAAGATGCTCCACAGTCTAGCCGCACGTGGACAAGGACTCCGCAGCCAGACTCCAGTCGAGACGGAGGCCGCCATCAGCAGCAGGTGCACAACATCGCTAACCAGCATCCCGCTGCCGACCCCCCTCGTCGCCAGGATCATCCCCCCCAGGGCCGCGGAAATGGCACTCGTGGCAGGGGCCGAGGGCGTGCGCAGCAGCCGCGCCGATTCTACTGCCTTTTCCATGGCGAAGACTGCGCCCACCCAACCAAAGACTGCCCCGAAACAAAGGCTACCAGAGACAGAATGGCACGGGCGCAGCCAGCCGACAACCCCAGAATTGTCGCGCACAATTACCAGCAACCCCCTCCGCCATATATCCACGCTCCTGCCCCGCATCCACCGCACCACGCTTACCAACACCATCAGGAAGTACAAATCGTACCTCCTCCACCCCCACCACCACACCAACACCACCAAAACATCCCTCATGCCCCAAAGCAGGAAGACTTCGCCGATCAACCATATCGCGGAGTCATCCACATGATAACTGGGGGGTCCAGCACCGACTTCGACACCAAGCGGCAGAAGCGGGACCACTACCGCAGCATCAACCATGTCGCCGTCACGGGCCCAGTTGTGCAGACAAAGTGGTCCCATATACCGCTAACCTTCGACGCACGGGACGTCGACTTGCGCAGCGCCCCCCATTGCGATGCCATGGTCATCAATTGCAGCGTGGCAGGCTGGGACCTGCACAAGGTCCTCGTTGACAACGGCAGCCAGGCGGACATCATCTTCCTCCACGCCTTCGACCGCCTGGGCATAAGCCACAGCCTGCTTAAGCCTTCGGACAACCCATTATATGGCTTCGGCGGCAAAGGCACCTTCCCCATCGGCAAAATAGAGCTGCCTCTCTCCTTCGGTGTAGCGCCCAATGCCCGAAGCGAGCAAATAACCTTTGACATTGTGGATATGGTACACCCTTACAATGCCATCATGGGCCGGGGCTCCATCAATAAGTTCGAAGCAGCCATTCACGGACTGTATCTATGTATGAAGATACCAGGTCCGTTAGGCGTTATCACAGTCTTCGGCAATCAACAGACTGCGCGTAACATAGAGCGGGACTTCGTGCCCGGTCAAAGAAACGTGCACTGCCTCACGGCCCAACGCGAAGCCCCCGCGCCTGCCAGCCCAACCAATAAGCAACATGACAAGGCGCAGCTGCAGAGCCACGACGGGACCAAGACTGTCCCCCTCGACCAGGCCACGCCCAGGCAGACAGTCATTATCAGCGAAGACCTTACTTCGCATGAAGAAGAAAAGCTCCTCTGCTGCCTGTCCAAGAACAAAGATGTCTTCGCCTGGTCGGCCCTCGATCTGGTCGGGGTCAGCCGTTCAATAATTGAGCACAGTCTGGGAATCGACCCTTCGGTACGGCCGAGAAAGCAGCGGCTTCGCAAGATGTCCGACGAAAAGACGGAGGCCGCCAAGGCAGAAGTGCACCGCCTCCTGGAGGCCAAATTCATCGAGCCGGTGGCTTACCCCACATGGCTCTCCAATGTCGTAATGGTGCAGAAAAAGAGCGGGAAGTGGCGAATGTGCATCGACTTCACCAGTCTCAATAAAGCCTGCCCAAAGGACAATTTCCCATTGCCACGGATCGACAAAATAGTCGATAGCGCGGCCGGATGCGAGGTCATGTCCCTCCTCGATTGCTTCTCCGGTTACCACCAGATATACATGAAGGAAGAGGACAAGGCTAGCACCAGCTTCATTACACCCTTCGGCACATATTGCTTCGTCAGAATGCCGGAGGGACTCAAGAACGCCGGGTCCACCTTCTCCAGGCTCACCAAAACAGTGCTCGAGGGGCAGGTTGGCAGAAACATATTCACATATGTAGACGACATTGTCGTCGCCAGCAAGAGCAAGGAGGACCACCTCGCCGACCTCGCCGAAACATTCGCGAACATGCGGGACGCACAACTCCGCCTAAACCCGGAAAAGTGTGTCTTCGGTGTTCGCGAGGGCAAAATATTGGGCTACCTGGTGTCACACCGCGGCATCGAGGCCAACCCAACCAAGATTCAGGCTATCTTGGACATGACGCCTCCGCAGTCCGTCAGGGACGTCCAGCGCCTGACAGGCAGATTGGCCGCTCTTAACAGATTCATATCCAGGTCCGCCGAGCGAAGTCTCCCCTTCCTCAAGACACTCCATGGTGCAAAAGACTTCGCCTGGGGACCAGAGCAGGCGGCGGCCTTCGCCTCAATAAAACAGTACCTAACAGAGTTGGCCGTCCTTACCAGCCCCGACCCCTCGCTCCCCCTCCTGCTCTACGTCGCGGCTTCGCCATATGCGGTCAGCGCGGCACTCGTGCAGGAGCAGACTGTCGAGGGCGTGGTCCGACAGTGCCCCGTCTATTATGTCTCCGAAGTGCTGACACCGTCCAAGTGCAACATGACAGAGCTGGAGAAGATTGCCTACGCAGTCGTCATGTCGTCGCGCAAACTGCGCCATTACTTCGAAGCATTCAAGGTCCGAGTCACCTCAAACAGGGGGCTCAGCGAATTATTCAGAAATCCAGAGGCGTCGGTGAGGATTGCCAAGTGGGCGGCCGAACTCTCCGGCTACCACATCTGCTTCGAGCCCAGGACAGCTATCAAGTCTCAAGTCCTGGCAGACTTCATCGTCGACTGGACTGGGCCAACAACACAGCCGGATCCGTCCGCAGAGAAGACTTGGACGATCCATTGCGACGGCGCATGGTGCCATGCGGGGCAGGCATCGCCGCAGTCATAACCTCACCAGTCGGGGTCAAGCACAGATATGCAGCACGACTCAGCTTCAATCTGGAATCCGACAGGTGCACAAATAATATAGCAGAATACGAAGCAGTCATCCTCGGCCTCCGCAAGCTAAGGGCCCTCGGAGTCACCACCTGCATCATCAAAACAGACTCCAAGGTAGTAGCCGGCCAAGTCGAAAAAGATTATGCGGCCAAGGACCCCGCACTCATGCAGTACCTCGCGGCTATCCGGAGTCTCGAGAGGCAGTTCAAGGGGTTCACCTTGCAGCATGTGGATCGGGCCAAGAATGAGGAGGCCGACGCATTGGCCAAGGCCGCGGCCAGGGGCGAAACTCTGCCCTCCGACGTGTTCTTTCATGTCATCGGCACGCCAGCAGTCCGGAGCCCCGAAGGGCTCCAAATAACCAATGACAGCGAGGGCCACCGCACAGTCAACCTCATCATGACCGAAGATTGGCGGGCACCCATAACCCTGTTCCTGCAGGGGTATTATCATCCAGCCGACGTCAGTGAGGCCAAGCGTCTCAGACATCGAAGCCGAGACTTCGCTCTGATTGAAGGCCAACTCTACAAAAAAGGGGTCAGTCAGCCAATGCTTAAGTGCGTCACCGAGGCCGAAGGCATGCAGATTCTACGTGAAGTCCACAGTGGCACATGCGGCTCACACGCGGGGCCGAGGGCCCTAGCTGCTAAGGTGATCCGCCAGGGCTTTTACTGGCCCGCAATGATCTGCGCCGCAAATCGGGTCACTCGGTCCTGCGAAGCCTGCCAGAAGTTCTCTCCTCGGTCAGGCGGCCCTTCGCAGTATACAAAGCTGATCGCCCACACATGGCCTCTCCAGCGCTGGGGTCTCGACATTGTCGGACCCCTGCCCACCGCTCAGGGGAACCTTAAGTTCGCCTTCGTCGCGGTCGAGTACTTCACAAAATGGATCGAGGCACGGGCTGTTTCTACAATAACATCAAAGACTGCCCAAAAATTCTTCTGGCAGAACATCGTTTGCCGCTTCGGAGTACCGTCCGAACTAACCGTCGACAATGGCAAGCAGTTCGACAACCAAGACTTCAAGGATTTTTGTTTCTCCATTGGCACCAAGCTTGCCTTCGCCTCAGTCTATCCCGCAGTCCAACGGGGTCGTGGAGCGCGCCAACGGGAAAATCTTCACAGCTATCAAGAAAATGCTCCTCGATGAAAAGAAGGGCAAATGGACCGATTTCTTACCTGAGGCAGTCTGGGCACTAAATACGACTAAGTGCAGGGCGACCGGGTTTACCCCCTTCCGTCTTCTATACGGATCGGAGACCATGACCCTGCAAGAACTAAAGCACGGGTCCCCGCGAACAGTTCCGTCAGCCGTCCCTGAGGTGGACGAGCCAACTTCAAAGGATCTCATCGACGGAGACCGTGTCTTCGCCCTGCAGGCCCTGAACAAATATCAAGCCCAGACCAAAGCATGGCACGACCACTCAGTCATCCCGAGGGAGTTCAGCGAGGGGGACCTCGTACTCATTCGAACAGCTCGGACGGAGTCCAAGGGCAAGCTGGAGCCCAGGTGGGAGGGCCCTTTCATTGTCAAGATAAAAGCTTCCCCCAACGCTTACAGGCTCACAACGCCAAACGACGAGGACCTGGAGCACTCCTGGAACATCGACAACCTCCGCAAATTTTTTGTTTGATCCCTCAGGGCTAGTCTTCGCCCTTGTAATTCGCAAGAACAATCTTGCACCGGCCCGCACTCTTTTCCTCCCGGGGGGTGAGGTTTTTAACGAGGCGGAGCCATGTAATATATGCGTGAAAAATCCCCCGCAAAGACATGCGTCGAAAAAGACCACGATGACGGTCTTCGACATTCGACCACCACGAGGTCACCACGAGGCTAAGCGCTAGCTACCCTCAGCGTGCGACATATCCGCGCAGAAGTCGCCTAAGGGTGCAGCCGGATTAGCACAACAAGTGCGGAAAAAAATCTAAGTCTATCGCGAAGACTATCCGCGCAGAAGTCGCCTAAGGGTGCAGCCGGATTAGCACAACAAGTGCGAAAAAAAAATCTAAGTCTATCGCGAAGACTATCCGCGCAGAAGTCGCCTAAGGGTGCAGCCGGATTAGCACAACAAGTGCGGAAAAAAATCTAAGTCTATCGCGAAGACTATCCGCGCAGAAGTCGCCTAAGGGTGCAGCCGGATTAGCACAACAAGTGCGGAAAAAAATCTAAGTCTATCGCGAAGACTATCCGCGCAGAAGTCGCCTAAGGGTGCAGCCGGATTAGCACAACAAGTGCGGAAAAAAATCTAAGTCTATCGCGAAGACTATCCGCGCAGAAGTCGCTTAAGGGTGCAGCCGGATTAGCACAACAAGTGCGGAAAAAATCCAAGTCTATCGCGAAGACTACCCGCGCAGAAGTCGCCCAAGGGTGCAGCCGGGTTAGCACAAGTGCGAGAAAACCAAAGACTGTCTGTGCAGAAGACACCTAAGGGTACAACCGGACTAGCACAGCAAAGGCCAAAACGACATCATCAAACCATCCACGCCAAGACCAACTATAATCACGCCAACACAGCGCAACAAAACAAACCAGACAAAGTACACAACGCCTTCGCATACACATATGCACGCGAGGGCACACAATTTCATCATACAAGCCTCTACATATACAAGCGAGGGCACCACACTCTACATCGGCTCAACCTTAGGAATAATTCCCATCTCCCTATAATTAAATAACATTATCCTGAGCTCCTCACCCGCAAAAAGACTTCGCAGTTCCCCTTCACCTATATTCTCGGCGGTCGGCAAAGACAACAGTTCCTGCTGACCAGCCCCACTCACACGAAGCCGAGCCCCCTCCGCCCCACTAACCATACGTTTCGCAACTGCCCTTCGCCGCCGTCGCCCGGTGCAAGGACCAGGCACATCTCCTGCATCCGCGGCGTGCGGCGAGGCCTCCGTCGCAGCCACATCCAAGGCCGCGAAGTAGTCCAAGTCCTCCGACGACTCCGTCCACTCAACCGAGCTCCCAGAGTCAGCACAATCAAAAAACCCAGATGAAGAACCACCACATTCATTACCATCTTCCGCGGTCCTAGCCGCCAAAAATTTAGTAGTAGCGGTTGCGTGCGCAGGCCCAAAATCTTGAACCTGCGCAGCAACCAAAATTCAGTAACATGTACAAACTTCCCCAACCCTCTACACCTACTACGCCACCTGCGACGGCCCTGACGTTGCGGGTGCCTCCGCTGTTGGCTCTGCTGCTGCCTCCGTTGTTATCTCCACCGCTACTGCTGCGGGATCCTCAGCACTCGGCGCGGCAGCTGCAGACGCATCAGGCGTGCCTTCGGCGACTTCTGGGGGCAGGCCTTCGCCGGCCGCAGCGGATGCGGCCGGGGTCGGCGCCAGGGCGACCTCGGACACAGCCTCCGCCGGGGCCGACTCCGGGTCAGCCAACATACTGTTCAGCGCCCCGAAGTCGTCGACCCTCTCGCCACGCACCGCCTAAGCCAAAAACACACAAAATTCATCAAACACACACACAGCCCACGTCCAACAAATACCAAACAAGCGAAAACGTTACCTGAGCCCTCGCCGTCGCGGCGTGCTCCCTGACCACCTCGCGACCGTATGGACCCCACAGCCGGTCGAAAATAGCTCCAGTGGATTCCTTCACAACGGGGTCCTCAACCTTGAAGATATCTTGCTCAAAATCTTCTTCCATTTGGTCGAAGACCTCGAAGTGCCGGCACCCTTCGCGGGAGAGCGCGTTCACCGCCCCCTCGCAGGTGACCAGGGAGGCATACGCCATGAACCCCTCCACGACGGTGGGGAGCGCCTGCAGCTCCTCCTGCACCCACTCCAGGCACCGAAGTTCGGGCTCTCGGTCTAGGTACTTCGAATTCACCGGTCCCCGCGCCCAGGCCACGGTATGTATCTACGAGCAGTTGGCGCGTCCGCTCTGCCTCCGCTCGTGCCGCGGCCTCGGCCCCCTTCACGTGGCTCTCCAGGGCGGTGAGCCACTCCTGCAACTGCTCAGCGCGCTCCCTGGCAAGATTGCCCTCCGCCCGTGCCAGGTTGGCCTCCGCCTGCGCAGCCTGCGCCTTGACAAGGGCTTCGTTGGTCTCCCTCCTTTCCCCCACCAGCTGGCGACGGAGGGCGGCCTTCTCGTCCTCCAGTGTGCCCACCTTCTCCGCCAGCTTGCGGCACTTGCTGTCGGCGGCCGATTTTTCGCGGACGGCGTCAGCGTGTTGCGTCCGAAGCCTTTCGAATTCGGCCGCCACGACCGCCGTGAGGGCCCCCGACGCAGTGCGGCTAGCGAAGTCAGCCACCTGCAGAACAATCGTAAGACGGCGATCTAAAAAAAAAGGGGGGGGACGAGGTCCAACTCAGCGGACCTGACGTAGCGCCTCCGTCGCCTCCGCCAGCCGGCGGGACGCAGCGCCCGCCTCATCCATGACAACCGCGAGGGCCGACGCCTCGCCACCGGCGCTAAGAGCCCCGCCCTTCGCCTTCGGCGCAGCGGCAGCCGTCGTGGTCGCCGCGCCAGGCGCAACCACAGCAAGTTGGTCTTCGCCCAACCCTGCAGCGTACCAATGAACCGATAAAAAAAAGCCAACGACCTACCACCGAGATAGTCGTCCACGCTAATATCGGTGACGAAGTCGGCGACGCGTTTGCCCGCCAACGGCAACGCTCGGGCCGCCCTCGCGACCTCCGCCACTCCACTGGACGGCGGCACCGCCTTCGCCGGCTTCGAGCCTTCGGCGCCTGCCGTTGCCTCCGGCGCCTTAGCTAGATGCAGGGACGCTCGACTTCGCCGCCAGCGGCGGCCGGCCTCCGCCGGAGGCCGCAGCCTTCGCTGTCCCCCGCTGCCTTTTTGGCCTGGCTTCAACGAGCCTGATAGCCGCCTGGCGCTTTTGTGCAGCTCCTTGGCGATCCTTGTCCATCACTGCTGACACAACAGCAGCAATATTCCGCCCGTAAGGAAAAACCCTCCATTCACGAACCATGCGAGATGTAAAAAAGTCCTCGCCAGCCGCGCGGGGGACAGGAACATTCCTAGGCCAACAACCCCCGGTAACCCTCAGCATCCGAGCCGAAGACTCCCGGAGCTCGGGCGAAGACATCCTTTCCCCCGGGGCCGCGCACGTCTTCGTCAACTCTCTAGCAAAACGATCAGAAACCCCAAATCCTCCCATAGCAGTACCTAATTTTCTCTTTTTAGCGGACGGGGCGGCCGCCGGCGCAGGGTCGTCTCCGGTCCCCACCGTCGGTCTCTTCCCACGGCGGTCCACATCATCTTGACCAGGGTAGCCGTCATACGGCAATTGATTTAATTCAAAAACCCTGTTCAAGCGGTCATTCGACCCTGCGGATATCCCAGCTGCGATGGCCCTCTGTCCTCGGCACGTAGCGTCCAACAAGCCGCACCGCCCCTTCCTCCGCCTCACGCACAACGGCGGCCGGATCGCGACTTTGCAGATTCAGGGCGAAGGCGGGGCTCCGCACCACCCTTCCACCATGAAAAGGCATCTGGCGAGGGCATACTTCGCCCAACTGCCCAGCCACGCGCCAATGGCCACACCCCGTACGCCACAAACTCTTCAACCAAGTCGCGCCCACTGCTCAGGCCGGCGGCGCACCGAAGAGCCCTTTCGTCCTCATCCTCCTCCGCCACTTCAAAGGGCGGATACGCTGAGTAAAAATGAGAACACATCGCAGACACGGGGAGTCCCTCATGGCCTTCGACGGTACCCTCAGCGACGTAAAACCAAAACTCATTCCAGTTGCCCCACTTGTTGCGGGCGCAAGGAACCAACTCGACCACCTGCATCGTGGTTTTGCCGGTCTTCGGCGTGAATGTGCAGGATCCAAACTGAGCGACTTCGCCTCCAATCATCCTCTTCTGCCAATGCAAACAATAATACTTCGCAAAAACTTCCACCGATGGCTGTCCACCGTACGAAGTCATCGCCCAGACATACTTCGACAGCGCCACTATGGCATTCGGTGTCAGCTGGTGTATTTGAACGTTGAACCTGCGCAGGACTTCGCCAACAAATCGGTGCACAGGCAAGCGGAGCCCGGCGGCGAAGAACGCCTCAAAAACGACCAACTCGCCCTCTGGCTCGGGGACTTCCTCCGCCCCCAGGACTCGACCAACTCCGCCGCCGAAGTAACCCAACCGCTGCATATCTTGCACGCGGGCCGACGAGATCCGCGATACACCGAAATCAACAGAGTCGCCGGCGTGCAACTCCTCCACCATTAAGCTACTCGGCGTCTCCTCAGACGAGGCGGCGGCCGGCGGCGAGGGAACGGCCGGCGGCGTAGCGGCAGCGGAAGAAGACGAGGACGGCATCGCAACGTACCATCGGCGGCGGCGGGCGGTCTGCTTCACTCGAGCCAGATCTCCGGCGAACAAGACCGCGGCAGGCAGACGAGCAGCAAGTCGGCGGAAAGGGCGGCTAGGGTTTTCACGGAGCGCGGAAGGTGAAGTTCAAAAAGCGCCGTCTCCCGCCCCCTTTTATAGACAGGGCGCGGCGCTTCGGGAAACCCGCAATCCAACAGTACGCCGTCAATCAACGGTCACATCAAAAACCCCCGCGGAACCACTTCGAGCGAGGGCAGCGTCTCCGCCATCTAGCGACGTCTTCGGCACCAGGTGATTTTGTCGAACTGGTCCCTCGGAGGGCAAATGTTGGGGCGAAGGCAAAGGCGCCACCCTTCGCTCGAAGCCTTCGCTGCAGCAGCTGAACTGACAGAAACAAAGCAGGCGGGGACACCCTTCGCTTCCTCCGTTCCAGGCGAAGACTGGCGACGAAGGGCATCCCACGGTGCGGCCTCGGCCAGCTCGGAGGCCCACGTACAATCCAGCCCATCGTGACGGGCCCCGCTTGGCCGCCCTGTGTTACGGGCCTATTTTGTGAAAGCATTCCTGTAATTACGGTCTGTAACCCCGCTTTATGGGAATATTCTTGGGATAACCTAGGTACCTGAGGGCACATGCGTCCTTAGCTCGAGGTGCTGCGCGCTCAGGTACCTATAAATACCCCTGTACAGTGCCCGTGAGAGGCTAGATTAACAGAGCTTTTGCCATCTAGCGCGAGTGCCCTGTTGTCATCCCCGTTCACCCTTGTTGGATCCCCTTGCGGCTGAGAGCAAGTTCCAACAATGAGGTTGTCGTCGTCCGTTCCACCCAGTTGGCAGGCCAGGCGGTAGTCTGCGAGCCACAATTCTGGCCTCGCTTCCCCCGAGTACTTTGTGATGGTAGTCGGGGGTCGGAACCGGGCCGGAAACAGCGCCCGCCGGATGGCCCGGCTGAAGGCCTGCGGACCGGGTGGTTCGGGCGAGGGACTCCGATCCTCCCCGCTGTCGTAGCGTCCCCCACGCCAGGGGTGGTAGCCTCGGCGCACCCTTTCGTCGAGGCGGGCCCGACGGTCGCGACGATGGTGCTCGTTACCGAGGTGGCCCGGGGTCGCAGGCGCGGTGTTGCGCGTGCGCCCGGTGTAGACCGAGGCTTCCCGCATGAATCGGGAAGTCGCGGCATGAGGTTCCGAGGGGTACCCCTACCTTCGGGAGGCAGAGCTCTCGGCCCGCCGGGCCGCAGCGCCTTCCAGGAGATTCTTGAGCTCTCCCTGGATTCGCCGACCCTCGGTGGTTGATGGTTCTGGCATCGCGCGGAGGAGCATCGCTGCGGCTGCCAGGTTCCGACCGACCCCGCTGGATGCGGGTGGCGGCCTGTCCCTGACATCGTTGGCGACGCGGTGCTGGAAACCCTGGGGCAGGTGACGTATTTCTCCGGCCAGGGGTTGGCCTGCCCATACCTGCCCGACGTTCCGGCGGATCGACTCGAGCGCTCCTGCTCCCTCGTCGAGCCTGGCCTGCGTCCCACGGACTTGCTCGAGCTGTGGGTCGTGACCCCCCGCCGGAACGGGGACCACAGCTAGCTCCCGCGGGATGTCGGCGCGAGGCACCGGCCTAGGGAGATCACCGTCCTCCGGCATGCCGAGATGGTTGCCTTCGGAGGGATCCCCTAGCTCGACGTGGAAACATTCGCGGCTTGGGCCGCAGTCCTCGTCGTCAAGGCTGCGGCTGCCGTCGAAACAGTCGGAGAGGCAGTAGTCACATGCGGTCATAAAGTCCTGCATGGCACTGGGGTTGCCAAATCCAGAGAAATCCCAACAGACGCTGGGATCGTCATCTTCCTCGGACCCAGAGGGCCTGTAGGTCGAGACGTCCGTCAATCGGTCCCAAGGCGACCGCATACGAAACCCCAGAGGGGTTGCACTCGCCTCAACGTGAGCGCCCGCCAGAGCGAGGTCGCTAGGCGGGTTGAGGCCGAGTCAAAATGACGTAGGATGGGAATCAGTCGGTACCTTTTGGTCGACGAGGAGCGACATAGTCACGTCGGGGACTGATTGCGCCGTCGTCTTGGGTACGAGGGCGACGTCCTGCAGGCCCTCCGCGAGCATGCTGGCGTCGTCCACTTGTTCGGGATTGGTGTGTCGCGGGGGGACGGCGCTCGCCTTCGTCTCAAACGCGAGGTCGACGCCCGACGTGCCCTCCGTTGGGGCGCTTGGGACGTTGATTCGCTCGACAGCCGACGGAGCGCGGCCTCCCGCTCGGCCTTGGTTGCCCCGCCTCCTCCTCCGATGGCGGGGGAGAGGACGGGGCGAGCTCGAATGTTGTTCTTCCACCACGCGGGGAAGACGTCGTCGATTCCGCCGCCGGCGGGTGGGCTGTCGGCCGCCCTTGTTGTCGTCGCGCGGCGGTGGAAGGAGTATCATGTCGTAGCTGCCGTCGAGAGACATGAACTCGAGACTCCCGAAACGGAGCACCGTCCTGGGTTGGAGAGGTCGTTGGAGACTGCCCATCTGGAGCTTGACGGGAAACTGCTCGTCAACACGCAGCAGGCCCCTACCTGGCGCGCCAACTATCAGCGTTTCGAGACCGGGGGTCCCTAAGCCGACGAGTGAGTGTGCCGCGTGCCCCAGCCCAGATGGGTCGAGCGCGTGGGCGAGCGCGAAGGGGGGAAGCGAGGTGGCCGGAGACGGGTCGTGAGAGAGGTGGAAATCCCGCGGCCTTCGTGTTCGTCCCGCGCCCAGGTCGGGTGCGCTTGCAGTAGGGGGTTACAAGCGTCCACGCGGGTGAGGGAAGCGAGCGGCCTCAAGAGAGCGCCTGCCCCGTCCTTGTCCCCGCGCGGCCAACCTTCTCTAAGAAGGCCCTGGTCCTTCCTTTTATAGGCGCAAGGAGAGGATCCAGGTGTACAATGGGGGTGTAGCAGAGTGCTACGTGTCTAGCGGGGGAGAGCCAGCGCCCTAAGTACATGCCAATGTGGCAGCCGGAGAGATCTTGGCACCCAGCTGGTGTGGTGTCGTGGCTGTCGGAGGAGCAACGGAGCCTGGCGGAGGGACAGCTGTCGGAGCGGCTGGGTCCTTGCTGACGTCCCCCTGCTTCCGTAAGGGAGCTGAGAGCCGCCGTCGTCACGGGGCTAGCGGGGCGCCATCATTGCCTTTCTGGCGGAGCTGGCCAGATGGGACACCGGTCTTGTTCTCTGCGGCCCGAGTCGGCTTGGGGTAGGGTGATGATGGCGCTTCCTGTTGATGTGGCGGGCTTGTGCCCTAGATCGGGCGACGTGGAGGCTCCTCCGAAGCCGAGGTCGAGTCTGTCTTTCATGGCCGAGGTCGAGCCCGAGCTCCTGGGTCGGGCGAGGCGGAGGTCGTTCGGCAGAGGCCAGGGCGGAGTCCGACCCCTAGGGTCGGGCGAAGCGGAGTTCGTCGTCTTCCGGGGCCTAGTCCGAGTTCGAGCCCTGGGTCGGGCGGAGCGGAGTTCACCGTCTTCCGGGGCCTTAGCCCGAGTCCGAGCCCTGGGTCGGGCGGAGCGGAGTTTGTCGTCTTCCGGGGCCTAGCCCGAGTCCGAGCCCTGGGTCGGGCGGAGCGGAGTTCGCCGTCTTCCGGGGCCTTAGCCCGAGTCCGAGCCCTAGGTCGGGCGGAGCGGAGTTCGCCGTCTTCCGGGGCCTTGCCCGAGTCCGAGCCCTGGGTCGGGCGGAGCGGAGTTCGCCGTCTTCCGGGGCCTAGCCCGAGTCCGAGCCCTGGGTCGGGCGGAGCGGAGTTTGCCGTCTTCCGGGGCCTTAGCCCGAGTCCGAGCCCTGGGTCGGGCGGAGCGGAGTTCGCCGTCTTCCGGGGCCTTGCCCGAGTCCGAGCCCTGGGTCGGGCGGAGCTTCCTATGGCGCCTTTGGCAAGGCCTGACTGCCTGTTAGTCTCACTCTGTCAAGTGGCACTGCAGTCGGAGTGGCGCAGGCGGCGCTGTCCTTCTGTCAGACCGGTCAGTGGAGCGGCGAAGTGACGGCGGTCACTTCGGCTCTGCCGGAGGGCACGCGTCAGGATAAAGGTGTCAGGCTACCTTTGCGTTAAATGCTCCTGCGACTCGGTCGGTCGGCGCGGCGATTTAGTCAGGGTTGCTTCTTAGCGAAGGCAAGGCCTTGGGCGAGCCGGAGATGTGTCCGCCGTTAAAAAGGGAGGCCTCGGGCGAGACGGAAACCCCTCGAGGTCGGTTGCCCTTGCCCGAGGCTAGGCTCGGGCGAGGCGTGATCGAGTCGCTCGTATGGACTGATCCCTGACTTAATCGCACCCATCAGGCCTCTGCAGCCTTATGCTGATGGGGGTTACCAGCTGAGAATTTGGTGTCTTGAGGGTACCCCTAATTATGGTCCCCGACAAACATGTACACAAATAAAACATAACATTATTGATTCGTACAATAAAAGCTAATGCAAGTAGTCTACAATAAACAAATCATTAGTATCAATCTCTCTTACCGCCACTTCTAGACCTCTACTGCCACACCATGACAATTCCCCTACACTTCACCTGTCAATTTCTTCTCCGGCTACTTTAACATTTCCAAAATGTATCAACTCCATTTGTTCTTTCCGGATCTGTAGTCCAGGATAAGTATAAGATGGGTCATAAACAGATACATCAAGCACATCACATAGAGATACACCATTTAAATATGGAGGTAAGTATATACGGTGTGTCGAAACTCAACCTGATGTGAGGAACATTTGTCTAGTGGATGTCATTGCCCTCCGGACCCCTTCTATAGTAGTTTCTCCCAATCCAGTAAAATGATCGGTGTTAGATGCTCAGTAAACAAAAAAGACACACATACATACACACACACAGAGAGAATTCATCCATTACCCACACCAAACGACCCATACCTTGAGCCTATGAGAGAAATTGGATTGGTAGACATAATTTCTAGCGATTTCGCACAAGTCACATGAGCTCAGCTTCCAAAGTTGCCAACAGCAAGAGGCAATCCAAACTAAGAACATCTGGGTGGGCAGACAGATAGATAACAAATATAACTTATATGGAAGTACAAATAGTCCCTCAAATTCTAAATATCAGCCATCCTAGAGTCCATTCCAGTAAAACATTTTCCATTTTGATAATTAATCCATAGAAAAGTATTTGACCATATGAACCCGGTACCAATAGATTCAACATGAAGCCTGCTAACATATTACACAGTTTTACCAATATAATTTGTTTGTTGGGTACCCTTTTCACTATATATGGTAGTTATAAATTACATTGGTAAATAGTTGTAGTAATTCCCCTTGGAAATAATTAGTTTCATCTTTTTCATTACAAAAGCAGTGTAAATTCTTCAAACTCAAGCTTGCTAATCACTTTACAAGAGTTAGAATACAGTGAACACTCCCGACAGATAAGACCAAATTTCAAGCAACTTTAAGAATAGGCCATAACAGCACAAAATTGTAAACTAATTGAATTGCAATGCCTAAGTATTTATGCATTTTAGTAAGAACCTTACCGATACTGGAATGAAGATGAACATAGAGTATTCGTACAAGCACCACAATTCACCAGACCAGCAAGAGCTGATAAGTACTTGAGAATTTCATATAAAAGAAGAGGAACAAACATTACGTAGCCATAGAATAAGCTAGCACACCAGGTAACCAAGTTGATATCATAGTTCCATTCCTTCTTGTGCCATTTGTGAGATAGGTAGGTGACAAAAGTGGCAAATAGATGCAGCAACGAAAATCAGGGTGGTGCATGTCCAAAATAACCCATACCTACAAAATTCAAATTGAAACAGAAGGCATAGCAGATCAGTATAAAATTACAAAGAACTAATATTCCACACAATTACAAAATCTTCCAGGTGACTCACGTTTGCCAAGCTCTCTGTACCATTATCCCATTTCTCCTATAGCCAACATTTTTAACAGTTTAGTGGCCTAAATTGTATTGTGAGGCAAGTTTGAGGACCACCCATGCGCTTGTAGGGCCCATGTACATTGCAGTCACAAACAGATCAGGTTTCAGCATGGAAATCATTCAATCATATATGCCTATTGGCAATTACACATATACCGCAACAAAGGTGGACAACTACCTTCTCTTCGTTTGGTTCAGGAAGAGAAATCTGCTCCAAACTCTGTTGCAATTCTAGATGGTGTTGTGCACTCCTAAACATGTATCCAGTCATTAGGACACTGTACATAAGATGAGCCAGATTTTCAGCAACCTACGTTAATAAAAGACAATCAAACATGCAATAAACCAACAACCAAAAGACACAATAATGAAGCCAGTTTGGTGCAAGGTGTCATGAAAATGGAACAATCAGTGACACAAATCATTCAGCTTGTCAGCTTTATCTATAAAATCATCCCACGAACTTCATGTATATACATGCTATGTTCTATTTTACTTTTACAAAAATAAAAAGGTGCACATTAGTTGGAAAGGGCGAACCACCAGAATTAAGTGGCTTGTGTTGGATGTTTTGAAATGGACTATTCTCCGAGGAAGCTGAATAAGGAACAAATTCAACTTCATGATGATGCCCAGCATCTTTAGGGTTTAGTTCAGACTGGAGCGAGTATCACTCCTCACGTTTGGGATTACATGGCATAGGAGGCATTGATTTTTGTAATCTCATGATAATGAAAAAATCAGAAACTTGTGAAAATGGGAGTAGTTCTTACCCTATAATGAAGTAGCGTTAAACATCAATTTCACAATTTGCTGGTGGTCTAGATGTGGGCTTGTTAACCTTGAGCGAGTATCAAGGTTAACCGAAGGTTTTGTGTTCATGGAAGAACTGGCATTGATACCAACATAATTACGCAAGTACTGGATTCCAAACTACAACCACAATGTAGATAAATTAGTAAAAACAATGAAATAGATATTCAACCAATCTAGAAAAGGTGAAGAAGCATACCCTCCCAAATGCTTGATGTGGATAAGAAATGGCCATTATGTTTTTCAAGCCTGGTAAACCAAGTTCCTCGATTGTGATTGTAGTTGAGAGCTGAATAGGACTAATCTAAAATCAATCATATGCATAGAACAATTTATTTAATTCCAGGCAGTTAAACAAGAACCTTAACATAATAAGGCTTGAATAAGACATGAACAAATTTAGAAGAAACTTACATGAGGGTCTGAATTTGCTTTGACATCCACTGTGACATTCTTGTGCTTTAGCTGGGCTTGGATCTCACTAATGATGGACTCATTTCTCATTGTGCTTAAAGCTGTTATATCCCCTATAGACAGAAATATTAGAAAGGAAAAGGTGGAAGACCAAATTTTCATCATCATTAGTGAGAAGTATGAATATAATAGGTGTATGCAAACGTAGACAAAATCGTGCAAATGTTTCCATATATCAAATCACTGTGAATAACAATTAAACAAAATAAATCATAACCACTTAATTTCTTCCATAGTGTACCAAATTCATGTCTGAAAATTGCAGTATGAAAGTCTTTAGTGCTTGCTCTAATTATGAGTTATTTCAACATTGGATAACAGTGTAACAAATAAATCTTGAGAGCACAAGAAATCAATTAAGGAAATATCACATACCATTTTATTGTAAAGAAAAGCAGAATTCACAACTTCTCTGCTTTTTCAGATTGATCGTGGGGCTTATTGGTTCCATGTTCACTAAAAAGACCAGATATTGAGCGAGAGCTGAATTTTTCATTCAGCATGACATGAGAGTTCTTTGGGCTTGGTGTACGGTCGGCAACCATTCATCAATGAGGGATCCATGGTTACTTGTGTCAGCCATGCTAGAAATCTCTAACTGAAACAGAAACTCAAATCATTAAATATCTGAACAAATAAATTACTTGCACATGTCAAAAAAACAATTGAGTTTTGACAGACTTACTGTGGGTCTGGGTTGTGTTATTGTTTGTGTAAATCACTCTTCTGTTGTTTGTGAAGATTTCCGCTAATTTGTTAGGACCTCCTTGTAGACGATGTTCTTGGTGTATGTCCCACAATCTACTATGGGGTTCTTTCGTACATCCTTCCTCGACCTCTTATTTCCATCGACGGCTGGGATGACAAGGATCTTTATGTTCGATAGGGTTGTCGCTCTAGATAGAGCAACATATAATTGGCCATGAGAGAACACTGATTCGGGCAAGTACACACCAACATTGGGAATAGTCTGACCCTGTGCTTTGTTAACAGTCATTGCAAAACTAAGACGTATAGGAAACTGCTTCCTTTTGAACTGGAAAGGGAACATCTCATCATCAGAGGGACAAAGAGGTATACGTGGCAGGAAAATCCGTTTTCCAGCATGCTGACCCAGTACAATATCTGTGTCAATGCTATTTCTTTGGAAACCACGAACCACCAGCCTGGTACCGTTGCAATGTCCATTCGCAGGGTCTATATTCCGAAGCAATATAACAGGGCATCCAATCTTGAGCTTCAAAACATGCGAGGGCAGCCCATTAGGCGTTAGTGTGTTTAGGAACTCAGGTGGGTAATAGTTATGGGGATCATCCATGGCGCTATCGAAACTATGGTACACCGTATGTGCACCTTGAAAACGATCGATCATCTTAACATTTATCATATCCACCCAATCGTTTCGCGTTGATAGTATCACTCGTGAAGTAATATAGGTGGAATCTGATATATTTTCATTGAGATTTGGGAACACGTAGTCTATTAGATTGTCAAGATCACTGTCACTCCCACTATAAGGCACACATACCTTGCCAGGAAGACGGATGTCACCATCTCTATTCGTGACCTCAGTTCCACCACCTATGCGTAGCAAAAACTCTGCAAACCAAGGGTCGTTTTTTGCCCTCATATTGCTAACAAGCTTTAAGTGGGACATGGACTCCCATAGGTAAGACATCCGTAGAGAAGAAGTGACTACTTGAGCCCTTGAACCTTTACGAACAACAGGCAAGACTTGTCTGAAATCCCCACCGAAGACAATGGTTTTACCACCGAATGGCAATCCAGGCCGACCCATTATATCGTGCATGCTATTGTCTAGTGCCTCCACAGCTTGTCTCTTAGTCATAGAAGCCTCGTCCCAGATAATGAGATGCTTTCCGTAGCAACTCTGCGGTTCCACTCTGCTTCGTGAAGCTACATACAGCGCCATCATCGATAGTAAGAGGTATCTTGAAGCGTGAATGGGCAGTTCTTCCTCCAGGCATTATGGAAGGCGCAACACCAGATGTAGCTGTTGCCACCGCAATCTTGTTCTGGCTGCGTAGCGTCGCAAGCAACACTCTGTATAGATAAGTCTTTCCAGTGCCACCAGGTCCATCCACAAAGAACAATCCACCCTGATCAGTGTCAACAGCAGACATAATCTTATCATAGGTGGCTCTCTGTTCCTCGTTAAGAGTCTCTTTGAGAGCCACATCTGCCACTGTCGGTTCGATACTTTCCTCCTCGTAAACCTCCCTAGCAGTACCTATAGCATCGTCATACGTGTCAATGATAGGAGGAAGTGGGAATGTCTTTATGTCCTTTCCCATTGACTGCAGCATGTTCCTAATGTCAATCAATACCATCTGCTCAACATGAGTTTTGCTCTCACTCCTACGTTTATAGTCCTCTGACATAGCATCTAGGTGTTTTCGCTAGAGTACCGCCACATCGCTTGGCTCACAGTACACCAGTGTTGTGGCAAAAAGTAGTCGCAGCTCTGATGACATCTGGAAAAGAGCATGTTCAGTGAGACACTCATCCAGTGTGTTGTCCGACTCAAGCAGTCCCCTTCTCTCTGCTACCTCACGAAAAGTCGGTAGTGTGACACCATCTACTGTCCTTAGATCCACATAGGAGATGGCGCCGGCCACGTGGTTTAGGAGAACACGAAGATAGTAGCGCTCCCCCTCGGTTGGATGAGCAGAGACTATTCTACCGACTTGTCCACCCGTATCTCGTTTCCTCCGTTGCCATACTTTGCCCTTACCACTCTGCCAAGTGAACCACTCAGGGAAGTCACAATATAGGATGGCCGGAGCCTCTTCGTGTAGCCTATTTGCCTCAAAATATGCTGTGAGCATTGACCTATCAGCACCTGGACAGTTTACAACTCGCTGGACCATTTGCCGATCATGAAACGCCACCATGTGCATGTTTGGAAGATGGAGCTGCAGCTGCATCACAGGTGGAGAGTTCTGACTAAGCTCAAAGCCGTATATCCTCCATAAGGCTTCTGGCGGGGTCACCCACCTTGCATCTCTGTACTGCTTGATCTCATCTACATCATCATCTGTCTTGCTCGCATCTCTCATAACAACAGACGCACGATCATGGCCTTTGTATATGTACTTGAACAAATATTTAATAGCCTTGATGCTCCCGCACGCCTCAACATTGATGTGACAATTGAAGAGGCGAAGGAGGTAAGGATTGTAAGGGACAACCCATCTATTGTCCAACTCGCACCCTCGAACCTTTTCCTTACGCCCATCGTCACGACGTCTGTAAACAGGATATGAATCCTTCCCTTGCAAAGTTGCATCACTGAAAGGCCGAGGGTAATGATTCTTGCATGATGCACGACCCTTAGTGCATGGACAGTTAGGGTTTAGCGACCCGCATGGACCATGCATCATATGCTTGATAACCATCTTTCGTAGTTCATGGTACTTTTTGTCTGGGATCTCGGCTGAGATCAAAAGGTCATACTGCTCAGGGCATGTGAGCTTGTACTTCCTCTGCATGATTAGTAAAAAATGGGCATGGGGCAAACCCCTCTTTTGAAACTCGATGACATAGACGTAAGCACGAACCTTACCAAGAATATCTTGTTTAGTCAGCCTATACTTTAACTCCTGTAGCTTCGCATGAAAGACACGCACTACAAGATCCGAACGATCTTGTGGTGTCTACCCAGGGAGAAGCTCCCTCTTTATCTCATCCCAGTTAGGGTTACATGTCATGGTAAGAAAGATGTCTGGTTTCCCAAACTTCCGCACCAGAGCCATAGCATCCATATACCGACGTCTCATGTCACGAGGACCGCCAATAAACGACGACGACAGCACAGTTCGCTTCCCAACCTTTTCTGCTCTTATATCGCCATCTAACATAGTATCCACCAAACCCTGGTATAGGTCTGCCCGTAACCGATCCTGGTTCTTACGAATGAAATCTAAACGGGAGCTCTCAATCTTGATGTATGTGTCAACTGCAAACTGCTGGAAAAGACGTTTACCATGAAGTATTGGATTGAACACCCCTGGACGAATCTGGAATTTGTAGCAGTAATAGTCACGTACGGACACACATAGATGATTAGGAGATTCTGCATACGCAAGGATTGATTATTTAGTGATGTCAAAAGGATACTTTAACAATGTGTTACGTAAGAAATTACAAAGAAATAACTAACCTGCATCTTCATCGTTTGCATTACTTGCCCTATGCGTCGCACGGTATGCATCCACTTCGCCCATGGATACACCAACCTTTGGTATATTTGCATGCCATCCAAGTTCACCTCTAGGAAAGAACAGTGGATACGATAGTGCATCGTAGCATCCATGGTATGAGCGGATACCATGGCTTGACCTATCCTTCCCATGTAGCATAACACTCTTGCTGAACTGGCCTCGCCGTTCGCTCCCCTTGATCCAGACAGCAGCGACCTCTGAAGTGATAGGTGTGTTATATGTCTTCTGGTTCAACGATTGATCAAGGTTCTCAACATGACCCATGCTTCTAAGATGTTCAGAGTATGGATTTTCACGGAGTATGGAAACTATCTGTTTAATAACATCTTTGTCTTTCTGTTGATGTTCTTCGCGGCACATACGGTACCGATGCTCGAGATTGGGATCATCATCGTAAAAGTAAAGTTCAAGGTGTTTATGCTCCGCCCCACCTTCCCTACCGAATGACTTGATATTGTGATACATCATGCCTTGTGCCCGGAACGTGTATATACCAGAATCCCTCACATTAGTTGTCATACTATCAAGGCAACAGTACAACGAAGTGAAAGAGAAATGGCCATTAAAAAACCTGATGTTATCACGAAAGTGCCTAGCATCAGAGTCTGCACTATCCCACAACCTCCGGAGTTATGGAGGGGTCTCCAGTGGGGCTAGCTCAACCTTCCCACCACGACAGCAAAATCCAGGTGGCTCATACTCAAACTTCTTCGCATTGCAATAACCGCAGTTGGGAACAGACTTCAGCATATGTGTTTCTTCAGGCACGTTACTGTACACCTTGTTGTACGTGTCAGGCAAATCAGTGGCAATAGATTCTTCTTGAGTACCATCAATCTTGATGTCCTCGTCGGTCTCATCATCTAATATTTTTTTAGAAAACAACGATTAAGACATGTGTATCTATATAAACCATGGTAGCAACATGTAAATCCATGTACGTACATTGCCCAGCGAATAGGTATCCATCGTTATCATCATCATCCTCTTCGAATATGACACCCTCATCATCGTCACCTATTCGTGAAAATATGAGGTTTGACTTCTAGGGTGGGGAAATATGTAATGTGAACAAAGTTTTTAACAATTACCATCGGAAATGACCTTTGGCTTCGTATGTGTATGCTGCACTGTTTGTTCAGCCATGCATTCACTCACATTTGTTGCAAGGTAGCACCTTGGCACGGATTCGTACATTGTACTGATGGAAACACACGTTTAGTAAGAATACATGCTATCGTTGCCGTGCAAGATTGATTTAAAATTGGTTAGAAATTACCATTGTTGTGGATCTCTGTAGTCGTATGGGGTTGTGTCCAATCGTCCCCTTCCACGGCGTCACTGATTGTATCCTCAGTCACCGTAGCCACGTTCCTTGAAATGGCGGCTTCAAATTGTTGGTTTCGACTACCTAAGATAGCTGGTCTTGCCCCAGATAGCACATGATGTTTACGACTTAGTGGCTCAGTAGACATAGTGAGTGAACCAACATCCTCGATTTGTATTGAAGTTGGCAGGAAAGGTGTCCCGACGAATTCAGGGATAACCCAGTCGCAAGTGGTAACTGAGGATCCATACGGTTGTGTTGCATCTGTTCTATGACGTCCAACCTCAGGGGTATATGTTGGGTCCTCCATGGCGATGGACTCCTGATTCAAAGTGTCAGATTGCAGTGCTCTACGTTTTCTGCCGTACTCTGTCTTTGCATCTTTCTGTTTTGGTGTCTTATTATACAACCTAAGGTGTTCACGCCTAGACTCCCTCTCGATGGGAGTTAAGTTTTTGTACCGCTCACTAAAGTAGGCGGCCCTTTTCATAGTATGATTAGGTGTGTTATCAACACTTTCATGCACACAACCTGGAATAAATGCATGTCTACGTTCAATGTTTTGAAACCCGTTGTTTTTTTGCATATGTAGTCAAGTGAACAGTCATGTACCTGTTGTCAGAAGGTCATTACTTGCGACAATGTTGTTTACCTGGAATGTCTCATTTCTATGCAACCAATCGCTATCATCATCTAGATCCATGTTTACTTGTTCGTCTCCACCTACATTTAACATTTTAGCATAAGTAAAGAGATACATAATAGGTGGTGCTAAAGTGACAAAAAATGTGATTGTTATATACCTGCAATGCCTTGTGTTGACAAAATTTTGAAATCAATGGTGCTACAGTCATCTGGAAAGCTATCTGCGAAACATGGTGAAAACAAAAATAGGATTAATAGGTACTCACTCATTCATAAGAGGATCTGTTCAAATATTGGTAAAATGATCATATACCTAAACCGAGATGCACATCCCCACGTATTTTAAAGTTAACCACCTCACATGACTTGTCCATATTAATGTCTTATTTATATATCATCCATTTACAAAAGGCTACACAACAACTTTGTATAGTACAGACATGTAGGTATAACATTTAGAATTAGAAATTTAACTTTCATCACCTATGGATGATTGTGTTTTTATCGGTAGTCCTTTATTCCTTTGGCGCGCTTCACGACGCTTCCTATTTTTCTCATTCTTTTGTTCAACAGTCATCGTGGCATATCTTTCCCTATCCCTTTGCCTCTTATGTTCCCTAGCATCGACAATTGGTCCAAGCGAGTTCGATTCATTTTGATTACCTACAATGTAACTTTGTGGATTAGTGTCCGTACCTACTACATTTCGACACGCATGTACTAAGCTTTACCTGTAATGATGGTGTTTGAGATGTTCGTGAATGGTGTGCGATCAGCATTGTATCCCATCTGATCCATAACAAGAACAGTGCCCTACAAAACATGAACACATAAATAAACAATAATAAAAGAGGGTAGACAATCAGTAGTCCTTTATATGTGCTCATCCAGTTAACCAGATTGACCATCAAGCGAGGTGTGATTGAGAAGACAATAGATGTTGTCAAACCAATTAGGACTGTGTGTGAGACATATACATTATCAAACAACAATTGTGAACTGAACTATAAAGCAACATAGTTTCAATGATTATGATATTGTTATCTCTAGCTAACACCCACCGAAGGCATTTAAAGCACCACATCACACCATAACAAAGCAAAGTTCGCTAGTTAGTTTATAGTTTTGAAGTCCTAGTGCTGAATAAGTTGTTACTGTTACCACTGATTAAGTGCTACTGATATCAGTGAAGAAAATATAAACCATAAACATAACAGTGCATTTTAGGTTTACCTGGTAAATGAAAAGAAGCCTTATGGAAAGTGTTAACAGTCCCTTTTCAGAAAGAAAACCTGTGGAGAGCAGAACAAAAACATTCAAATCAGTATACAACTTATTTAATTAAATGGTAGTGCACAATGATTACCGTTTAGACCGTCTAAATAGTGTTTAGACAGAATAAAGATAGTTCAGACAACATGACAAAGCCATAATATATACTTATTCATAAAAATACATGTTATCTAAGTTCTCGGTAAAGCAATAAGAAAAGGAATAGTCTGCTTTCATTGTAATGGATTTTTCTTGCACCTAACAATAGCAAATAAATGTCACGCTGTATTTGACAGAGCAGCTAATTATTGGACAACCACCATACATATGATTGGAAATTAAAATCTTTTGAAAGAACTCAGAATGAAATCATCACCAAATTAATAGATAGCCGAAGGCAGATACTTAGATAACCGAGCTGTGATGAAATCTCTAAATCTAAAACTCTCTAACATGTAAAAGTCTCTTACAAAATCATAAACATAATAGTGCATTATAGATTTACCTAGTAAATAAAAAGGAGCCTTATGGAAAGTGTTAACAGTCCTTTTTCAGGAACAAAATCTGTGGAGATCAGAATAAAATAAATCAGTACATCTATCAGTTGTATGCACCCAAGTAATATAGTAGATCGAGAGAGTTTAATCATAAATTTTGGTTAAATCAGTACTGCTATCAAAATAGAATGGAATAACATTAGTGGCCAGGAAAAGCACAAATAACAACACTTAACCGAAGGCAGAACCAAAAAATCAGTACATCTATCAGTTGTATACATTTAAATTTTGACAGTCTGTGAAATACTCAAATAACTCTCCTGTAATGAAATATCTGAATCTAAAACTCTCTGACAAAATTTATGATCCGATCAGTTGCGGGATGTTGATAGACTGCGTGCCCATAATTCATGCCTGAAAAAAAAATTTGGTTGCTATAAAAAGAAAACAGATTTAGAAACATTACTATTAGTTCCCAGGCAACACAAATTAAGATGGCATACAACAGTGTGCATATGACAATACAGTCAGATCTGAGAAAAAAAGCACTATTGTTTTGTGGACAATTAACAATGTCAAATCATATACTATGCCTTCTAATTTTATGACGTTGCAGAAAAGCACTACAATCAGAAATATTCTTTATTATAGAAAGTAACACATATGTATACTGTAGCTGGCACAGCTGAGCTGGATGAGAACATACTGTGAGCTTCCGGTACCAATTCCCACTAAAATGCATTAATTATGCCTTCTAATTTTATGGCGTTGCAGTCGAGTTTGGATGACCGAATAAAGTGCCAATCAGGGCCAGGGATGGTCTTTGGTCGTGATTTACATGTTCACTTGCACATAGTTCCAAGCGCTAGGACTGAAAGGATGCCACTGCTATTCTATTGAAAGAAAATATTACTTCCAACAACTAATTTAAGAACCTTTTAGTCTAAGCTCCCTTGTAAAGCACAAAAAGATTTATAATCTAAGTTTAATCTAGATGATTCTTCACTAAGTGAACATGTAGCAGCCCCAGGTCTAATGACTTGACTGACAAATCTGGGATCCAATCACCAAACAAATAAGTGCTACAAGCAAACTCACCCTGAGAAATTGGAGCTTGTGTGCTGTCCGTTTCAATAGTTGCACTACACAAATCCATATGAACCAAAAGAAACATGAAACAAAATAAAGAAAAAGGGAACTGAATCTTAGGCTGAATCAGAGCGAATGTATCATATATGTAACAGAGGCATTTTGTCATATAGGTAACAGAGCGAATGTATCACCAGATTCTTCCAGACCAAAGCAAATTCACTATATGTCGCTGGTCACCTTTCTTTAATCAACTACAGCTACAAATATTGGATCCAATCAACAAACGAATAAGTGCTATAAGCAAGTTCATCTAAACTTTGTGCACTGGAAGAATCTGGTGCGAGGTTCTACATCTTTGGGTACATGGACTAGATGCAATTAAGTTCATCTACCTAAACAAAGAGCTCTGTAACATTCAACACATAAGCCCCAATACAGAGTAGATATGTGGCATGAAAAAATGGAGCGAATATGTACATGATGCTGACAGTAAAACTAAGACAACACCCAAAGAATGTAGCAGAAGGCATGTCAATGGTAAAACTCAAGAGCAAAAAAAAATGAAGATAAAGGGCGCCCGAGGAAGTCTAGCATAAATTAAAATAGCAGCCATATAGTGTAGCAGAATATTAAGCAATGACATGCCAGGTCAGAAGAATATATAAAAGTTATGTTCATAAGAAAACTTCACGCATCTAATTGATTCATCATTCCTTGCCAATGAACTATTGTATGCAAACACAAAAGCAGTGGACTAATATTCAAACTTATACACAAGTGTAGCAGAACAGTGAATAGTCTTATGGCATCAGTTTTGTCTGCCATCAGTTGTTGCTTGCCCTGGTGGATGTGAGGGAGAACTCTACTACAGGTTTGTGTTCCTAATAATTTGCGAATACTTATTATTTGCAAAGTGACACAAGAGATGGTTATATAGGCCTGAAAACTAATTTAGATCGCTGGAATAAACTGTCTTAACTGATCATATTTTTGCCATGAGAGAGAGAGAGCAAGGTCAGTTTAATGCATACACATAGCACATGTACTCTGTCTTCAAAGTGTACGATTTTAACTCTTCCTTTTGCATATCTACATACAACTATTTTGTCGGGGACCATAATTAGGGGTACCCTCAAGGCTCTTAAATCTCAGCTGGTAACCCCCATCAGCACAAAGCTGCAAAGGCCTGATGGATGCGATTAAGTCAAGGATCGGTCCATTCGAGGGACACGATCACGCCTCGCCCGAGCCCAGCCTCGGGCAAGGGCAGCCGACCCCGGAGGATCTACGTCTCGCCCGAGGACCCCATCCAGCAACGGACACACCTTCGGCTCGCCCGAGGCCCAGTCTTCACCAAGAAGCAACCTTGGCCAAATCGCCACGCCAACTGACCAAATCGCAGGGGCATTTAATGCAAAGGTGGCCTAACACCTTTATCCTGACGCACGCCCTCCAGTCGACAGAGCCGAAGTGACCGCAGTCACTTCGCCGCTCCACTGATCGGTCTGACAAGAGGACAGCGCCGCCTGCGCCGCTCCGACTGCTGAGCCACTCGACAGAGTGAGGCTGACAGCAGCCAAGTCCAGCCCTAGGCGCCATGGGAAACTCCGCTCCGCCCGACCCCAGGGCTCGGACTCGGGCTCGGCCCCGGAAGACGACGAACTCCGCTCCGCCCGACCCCAGGGCTCGGACTCGGGCTCAGCCCCAGAAGACGACGAACTCCGCTCCGCCCGACCCCAGGGCTCGGACTCGGGCTCAGCCCCGGAAGACGACGAACTCCGTTCCGCCCGACCCCAGGGCTCGGACTCGGGCTCGGCCCCGGAAGACGACGAACTCCGCTCCGCCCGACCCCAGGGCTCGGAATCAGGCTCGGCCCTGGAAGACGACGAACTCCGCTCCGCCCGACCCCAGGGCTCGGACTCGGGCTCAGCCCCAGGAAGACGACGAACTCCGCTTCGCCCGACCCCAGGGCTCGGACTCGGGCTCAGCCCCGAAGGACGACGAAGTCCACTTCGCCCGACCCTAGGGCTCGGACTCAGCCCTGGCCTCAGCCGACGGTCTCCGCCTTGTCTGACCCGGGGGCTCGGACTCGACCTCAACCTTGGAAGACAGACTCGACCTCGACCTCGGAGGAGCCTCCACCTTGCCCAACCTAGGGCACGGACCGACCACGTCGACAGGAGGCGCCATCATTACCCTACCCCGAGCTGACTCAGGCTGCGGGGAACAAGACCGACGTCCCATATGGCTCACTCCACTATACGAGTAATGATGGCGCCCCGCACGCTCTATGACGACGGCGGCTCTCAGCCCCCTTACGGAAGCGAGAGGACGTCAGCAAGGACTCGACAGCCCCGACAGTTGTCCTTTCGCCAGGCTCCAGCGCTCCTCCGACGGCCACGACACCACACGAACTGGGTGCCAAAACCTCTCCGGCTGCCACGATGGCATGTACTTAGGCGCTAGCTCTCCTCCACTAGACACGTTAGCACACTGCTACACCCCCCATTGTACACCTGGATCCTCTCCTTACGCCTATAAAAGGGAGGTCCAGGGCCCTCTTACAGAGGGTTGGCCGCGCAGGGAAGGACGGGACAGCGCTCGTGCAAGGCCGCTCGCTCCCTCCCGCGTGGACGCTTGTAACCCCCTACTGCAAGCGCACCCGACCTGGGCGCGGGGCTAACACGAAGGCCGCGGGTTCCACCTCCCACGCCTATCTCCCTCCGGCTGCTCTCCCCCCTTCGTGTTCTGCCTCGCGTCGACCCATCTGGGCTGGGGCACGCGGCGACAATTTAATCGTCGGTCCAGGGACCCCCCGGGGTCGAAACGCCAACAGTTGGCGCGCCAGGTAGGGGCCTGCTGCGTGTTGACGAACAGCTTCCCGTCAAGCTCCAGATGGGCAGTCTCCAGCAACCTCTCCAGCCCGGGACGGTGCTCCGTTTCGGGAGTCTTGAGTTCATGTCCCTTGACGGCAGCTACGACATGATACTCCTTCACCCGCCGCGCGACAGCGACAATGGCAGTCGACAACCCGCCCGCCGGCGGGGAAACCGACGACGCCTTCCCCACGTGGTGGAAGGATGACATTCGGGCTTGTCCCGTCCCCTCCCCCGCCGACGGAGGAGGAGGCGGGGCAACCAAGGCCAAGCAGGAGGCGGCACCTCGTTGGCTGTCGAGCGAGTCGACGGCGCCGGCACCCCAACGGAGAGCGCGTCGGGCATCGGCCTCGCGTCTAAGACGAAGACGAGCGCCGTCTCCCCGCAACACACCAACCTCAAGCAAACGGACGACGCCAGCACGCTCGCGAAGGACTTGCTGGGCGTCACCCTCGTACCTGAGACGACGGTGCAGTCAGTCCCTGACGTGACTTCGTCACCGCCCATCGACCAAAAGGTACCGACCGATTCCCATCTCGTGCCTTTTGGATTCGGCCTCGACCCGCGTGCCTTTTGGATAGAGGCGAGTCCAAACCCTCTGGGGTATCGTGTGCGGTCACCCTGGGACCGGCTGGCGGCCGTCTCGACCTACGGGCCCTCGGGGTCCGAGGAAGATGGCGAGCCCGACCTCTGTTGGGATTTCTCCGGACTTGGTAACCCCAGTGCCGTGCGGGACTTCATGACCGCATGCGACTACTGCCTTTCTGACTGTTCCGACAGTAGCCGCAGCCTCGGCGACGAGGACTGCGGTCCAAGTCGCGAATGTTTCCACGTCGATCTAGGGGGTCCCGAAGAAGGCAACCATCTTGGTATACCGGAGAATGGTGATCCCCCTAGGCCCGTGCCTCGCGTTGACATCCTTCGGGAGCTAGCTGTGGTCCCCGTCCCGGCGGGGGGTCATGACCCACAGCTCGAGCAAATCCGCGAGATGCAGGCCAGGCTCGATGAGGGAACAGGAACGTTTGAGCCGATCCGCCGGGACGTCGGGCAGGAATGGGCGGGCCAACCTTCGGCCGAAGAAGCGCGTCATCTTCCCCAGGGCATCCAGCACCGCATCACCGACGATGTCAGGGTAAGGCCGCCACCGGTTTCCAGTGGAGTCAGCCAAAACCTGGCCGCAGCGGCAATACTTCTCCACGTGATGCCGGAGCCATCAACCACCGAGGGGCGGCGTATCCAGGGAGAGCTCAAGAATCTCCTGGAGGACGCTGCCGTCCGACGGGCCGAAAGCTCCGCCTCCCGAAGGCAGGGGTACCCCTCGGAACATCACGCCGTGACTTCCCGATTCATGCGGGAAGCCTCGGTCCACACCGGGCGCACGCGCAACACAGCGCCTGCGGCCCCGGGTCGCCTCGGCAACGAGCACCATCACTGCAGCCGTCGGGCTCACCTCGACGAGAGTGTGCGCCGAGGCTACCACCCCAGGCGTGGGGGACGCTACGACAGCGGGGGGATCGGAGTCCTTCGCTTGAACCACCCGGTCCGCAGGCTTTCAGCCGCGCCATACGACGGGCGCCGTTCCCGACCCGGTTCCGAACCCCGACTACTATCACAAAGTACTCGGGGGAGACGAGACCGGAACTGTGGCTCACGGACTATCGGCTGGCCTGCCAACTGGGTGGAACGAACGATGATAATCTCATCATCCACAACCTCCCCCTGTTCCTCTCCGACACCGCTCGAGCCTGGCTGGAGCACCTGCCTCCGGGGCAGATCTCCAACTGGGACAACCTGGTCCAAGCCTTCGCCGACAATTTCCAAGGCACGTACGTGCGCCCAGGAAACTCCTAGGATCTCCGAAGCTGCCGCCAGCAGCCGGGAGAGTCTCTCCGGGACTACATCCGGCGATTCTCGAAGCAGCGCACCGAGCTGCCCAACGTCACCGATTCAGATGTTATCGGCGTGTTCCTCGCCGGCACCACCTGTCGCGACCTGGTGAGCAAGCTGGGTCGCAAGACCCCCACCAGGGCGAGCGAGCTGATGGACATCGCCACCAAGTTCGCCTCTGGCCAGGAGGCGGTTGTGGCCATCTTCCGGAAGGACAAGCAGCCCCAGGGCCGCCCACCGGAAGATGTCCCTGAGGCGTCAACTCAGCGCGGCACCAAGAAGAAAGGCAAGAAGAAGTCGCAAGCGAAACACAACGCCGCCGACGCGGACCTTGTCGCCGCCGCTGAGTACAAGAACCCTCGGAAACCTCCCGGAGGTGCCAACCTCTTCGACAAGATGCTCAAGGAGCCGTGCCCCTATCATCAGGGGCCCGTCAAGCACACCCTTGAGGAGTGTGCCATGCTTCGACGCCACTTTCACAAGGCTGGGCCACCCGCGGAGGGTGGCAAGGCTCTCGACGACGCTAAGACGGAAGATCACAAGGCAGGAGAGTTCCCCGAGGTCCGCGACTGCTTCATGATCTACGGTGGGCAAGTGGCAAACGCCTCGGCTCGGCACCGCAAGCAAGAGTGTCGGGAGGTCTACTCGGTAAAGGTGGCGACGCCAGTCTACCTAGACTGGTCCGACAAGCCCATCACCTTCGACCAGGCCGACCATCCCGACCATGTGCCGAGCCCGGGGAAATACCTGCTCGTTGTCGACCCCATCATCGGCAACGTCAGGCTCACCAAGGTCCTCGTGGACGGAGGCAGCAGCCTCAACAACATCTACGCCGAGACCCTCGGGCTCCTGCGGATCGATCTGTCCTCGGTCCGGACGGGCGCTGCGCCTTTCCACGGGATCATCCCCGGGAAGCGCGTCCAACCCCTCGGACAACTCGATCTACCCGTCTGCTTTGGGACGCCCTCCAACTTTCGAAGGGAGACCCTCACATTCGAAGTGGTCGGGTTTCAAGGAACCTACCACGCAGTGTTGGGGAGGCCATGCTACGCCAAGTTCATGGCCATCCCCAACTACACCTACCTCAAGCTCAAGATGCCGGGCCCCAACGGGGTCATCACCGTCGGGCCCACGTACCGACACGCGTATGAATGCGACGTGGAGTGCGTGGAGTACGCCGAGGCCCTCGCCGAGTCTAAGGCCCTCATCGCCAACCTAGAGAACCTCTCTAGGGAGGCGCTAGACGTGAAATGCCACGCCGGCAACTTCGGGCCAGCGGAGACGGTTAAGTCCGTCCCTCTCGACCCCTGCAACGACGCCTCCAAGCAGATCCAGATCGGCTCCGAGCTCGACCCCAAATACGAAGCAGTGCTCGTCGACTTTCTCCGCGCAAACGCCGACGTTTTCGCATGGAGTCCCTCGGACATGCCCGGCATACCGAGGGAGGTCACCGAGCACTCGCTGGATATCCGAGCTGGAGCCCGACCCGTGAAGCAGCCTCTGCGCCGATTCGACGAAGAAAAGCGCAGAGCCATCGGCGAGGACATCCACAAGCTAATGGCGGCAGGGTTCATCAAAGAGGTATTCCATCCCGAATGGCTTGCCAACCCTGTGCTTGTGAGAAAGAAAGGGGGGAAATGGCGGATGTGTGTTGACTACACGGTTCTAAACAAAGCATGTCCAAAAGTTCCCTACCCTCTGCCTCGCATCGATCAAATCGTGGATTCCACTGCTGGGTGTGAAACTTTGTCTTTCCTCGATGCCTACTCAGGGTATCACCAGATCAGGATGAAAGAGTCTGACCAGCTTGCGACTTCTTTCATCACACCCTTCGGCATGTACCGCTATGTTACCATGCCGTTCGGCTTGAGGAATGCGGGTGCAACGTACCAACGGTGCATGAACCATGTGTTCGGCGAACACATTGGTCGAACGGTCGAGGCCTACATTGATGACATCATAGTCAAGACGAGGAAAGCCTCCGACCTCCTTTCCGACCTTGAAGTGACATTCCGATATCTCAAGGCGAAAGGCGTGAAGCTCAATCCCGAAAAGTGTGTCTTCGGGGTTCCCCGAGGCATGCTCTTGGGGTTCATCGTCTCCGAGCAGGGCGTCGAGGCCAACCCGGAGAAGATCGCAGCCATCACCAGCATGGGGCCCATCAAGGACTTGAAAGGCGTACAGAGGGTCATGGGATGCCTCGCGGCTCTGAGCCGTTTCATCTCGCGCCTCGGCGAAAGAGGCCTGCCTCTGTACCGCCTCTTAAGGAAGGCCGAGTGCTTCGCTTGGACCCCTGAGGCCAAGGAAGCCCTCGGGAACCTGAATACGCTCCTCACGAACGCGCCCATCTTGGTGCCCCCCGCTGCCGGAGAAGCCCTCTTAATCTACGTCGCCACGACCACTCAGGTGGTTAGCGCCGCGATTGTGGTTGAGAGACGAGAAGAGGGGCATGCATTGCCCGTCCAGAGGCCAGTCTACTTCATCAGTGAGGTACTGTCCGAGACCAAGATCCGCTACCCACAAATTCAGAAGCTGCTATACGCAGTGATCCTGACGCGGCGGAAGTTGCGACACTACTTCGAGTCTCATCCGGTAACTGTGGTGTCATCCTTCCCCCTGGGGGAGATCATCCAGTCCCGAGAGGCCTCGGGTAGAATTGCAAAGTGGGCGGTGGAGATCATGGGCGAGACGATCTCGTTCGCCCCTCGGAAGGCCATCAAGTCCCAGGTCTTGGTGAACTTCGTGGCTGAATGGGTCGACACCCAGCTCCCAACAGCTCCGATCCAACCGGAACTCTAGACCATGTTTTTCGACGGGTCGCTGATGAAGACGGGAGCCAGTGCAGGCCTGCTCTTCATCTCGCCCCTCGGGAAGCACCTACGCTACGTGCTACGCCTCCACTTCCCGGCGTCCAACAACGTGGCTGAGTACGAGGCTCTGGTAAATGGGTTGTGAATCGCCATCGAGCTAGGGGTCTGACGCCTCGACGCTCGCGGTGACTCGCAGCTCGTTATCGACCAAGTCATGAAGAACTCCCACTGCCGCGACCCGAAGATGGAAGCCTGCTGTGATGAGGTTCGGCGCTTGGAAGACAAGTTCTACGGGCTTGAGCTCAACCACATCGCTCGACGCTACAACGAGACTGCGGACGAGCTGGCTAAAATAGCCTCGGGGCGAACAACGGTTCCCCCGGACGTATTCTCCCGAGACCTGCATCAACCCTCTGTCAAGACCGACGACACGCCCGAGCCCGAGAAGGCCTCGGCCCAGCCCGAGGCACCCTCGGCTCAGTCCGAGGTACCCTTGGCTCAGTCCGAGGTACCCTCGGCTCGGCCCGAGGCACCCTCAGCTCAACCCGAGGCGCCCCCGGCTCGGCCTGAGGTACCCTTGGCCCCCGAGGGTGAGGCACTGAGCATCGAGGGGGAGCGGAGCGAGGTCACACCTAATCGAAACTGGCAGACCCCGTACCTGCAATATCTCCACCGAGGAGAGCTACCCCTCGACCAAGCCGAAGCTCGGCGGTTGGCGCGGTGCGCCAAGTCGTTCGTCTTGCTGGGAGATGGGAAGGAGCTCTACCACCATAGCCCCTCGGGCATCCTCCAGCGATGCATTTCTGTCGCTGAAGGCCAGGAGCTCTTACAAGAGATACACTCGGGGGCTTGCAGCCTTCACGTAGCACCTCAAGCCCTTGTTGGAAACGCCTTCCGACAAGGTTTCTACTGGCCGACGGCGGTGGCCGACGCCACTAGAATTGTCCGCACCTGCGAAGGGTGTCAGTTCTACGCGAGGCAGACCCACCTGCCCGCTCAGGCTCTGCAGGCCATACCCATCACCTGGCCGTTTGCTGTGTGGGGTCTGGACCTCGTCGGCCCCTTGCAGAAGGCACCCGGGGGCTACACGCACCTGTTGGTTGCCATCGATAAATTCTCCAAGTGGATCGAGGTCCGACCCCTAAACAACATCAGGTCCGAACAGGCGGTGGCGTTCTTCACCAACATCATCCATCGCTTTGGGGTCCCGAACTCCATCATCACCGACAACGGCACCCAGTTCACCAGCAGAAAGTTCCTGGACTTCTGCGAGGATCACCACATCCGGGTGGACTGGGCCGCCGTGGTTCACCCCATGACGAATGGGCAAGTAGAGCGGGCTAATGGCATGATCCTGCAAGGGCTCAAGCAGTGGATCTACAACGACCTCAACAAGTTCGGCAAGCGATGGATGAAGGAGCTCCCCTCGGTAGTCTGGAGTCTGAGGACAACGCCGAGCTGAGCCACGAGCTTCACACCGTTCTTTCTAGTCTATGGGGCCGAGGCCATCTTGCCCACAGACTTAGAATACGGTTCCCCGAGGACGAGGGCCTACGCCGACCAAAGCACGGTTCCCCGAGGACGAGGGCCTACGCCGACCAAAGCAATCAAGCTAATCGAGAAGACTCACTGGACCAGCTGGAAGAGGCTCAGGACATGGCCTTACTACACTTGGCGCGGTACCAGCAGTCCCTGCGACGCTACCACGCCCGAGGGGTTCGGTCCCGAGACCTCCAGGTGGGCGACTTAGTGCTTCGGCTGCGACAAGACGCCCGAGGGTGGCACAAACTCACGCCTCCCTGGGAAGGGCCGTTCGTCGTCGCCAAGGTTCTGAAGCCCGGAACGTACAAGCTGGCCAACAGTCAAGGCGAGGTCTACAGCAACGCTTGGAACATCCAACAGCTACGTCGCTTCTACCCTTAAGATGCTTCCAAGTTATTCGTACACCTCGTTCACACACAAAGTCTGGTCGTCAAGGAAGGGTCAGCCTTGCCTCGGCAAAGCCTGACCCTCCCTCGGGGGCTAGAAGGGGGGAACCCCCTCTGCGTCGAAATTTTCCTCGAAAAAAGAAAAAAAATCTTTTCTGCCAGAATACCTTTCGTGCTTTTCGACTACTTCGAAAGTGGATCCTAAAAACGACGGAGTACACGTAAGTAGCCAAGGCTGACCGAGCCGAGGGACTCCTACGCCTCCGGGATACGGATACCTCACTCATCACCTTCTGTGATAAGTAACTCGCGCTCGGATAAGTGATTCCGTGGACCGAACAAGTCTTCACGCTCGAAAGCTCCTCTACCGGAACGATTTTTCGGGCCTTCTCGACTGTGTCGGTGACAGAACCCTATGGACGAGTAAGAGTGCACGTAAGCGGCAAGGCCGACCGAGCCGAGGGATTCCTACGCCTCCGGGATACGGATACCTCACTCATCACCTTCCGTGAAAAGCAACTCTCGCCCGCACAAACAATTCTGTTACCGACAAATAAGTCCGGATACTCGAAACAAGTGGAAAAGGGACACAGCTTCACAACACGACGACAGTGTGTTTGGGCCTCGGCGGCCGCAGAAAACATACACACACTACAAGACGACCCGATCCTGCAGGCTCGGACGTCGACAGTTGAAGGGGGCAGCAGCACCCTCGGTGTCAACTACACCTTCGGCGGGGTCTGACCTAGCCTCGGACGGCGACGTGGTTGGAGGATCTCCACCCAGAAGGACGACAGCAGCACCACGCCTGGACCAGCGCCGGCGGGGTCTTCTTCAGGAATCCGGCTCGAGCAGACAGCTCGGCCGACCACCTTGAAGCCTCAGCCAGCCGTTCCCCGAAGACATCAGCTCGGCTTGTGGCCTTGGCAGCTCAACTCCGGCGTCGGTCCCGCCAGTGGATGACTCGGCCAGGCTCCGGCCGACCAAATCTTCTTTTCGAGCCAACTCTGCCTCTGTCCGTGCTGACACCGCTACCTCCGGCTTCGGCTCATCGAAGAGCGGCTGAGGGTTCCTTTAACTAAGCAGGAGAAGCCTCGGACAGCAAGGCCGACCGAGCCGAGGGACTCCTATGCCTCCGGGATACGGATACCTCACTCGTCACCTTTGCATGAAGCGACTCACGCTCGGTGAAGCGGTTCAGATAGTCGACAGGCGAGTATTAGTGCTCGAAATGAAGAAAAAACACGGCCCCGTGCCGAAAATACATACATGTTCAGGCCCCGACAGCCGTAATGAACAAGACACCGGCACTCAAAGTGCCATTACAAACGGAACCCCGGTTCCACCTCCGCAGGTACGAACAACCCCACATGATTGGGGGGCCTGTGGAGCAACAGAAGACCGACGAACGGCTCGCCGTCGCCCGCTCCAGCAGCGGCAACGACGATGACTTCTGCTCCGGGGGGCCGAACAGCAGCAGCGATGACCTCAGGGCGGATGCTGCTGCCATGAGGCCCTCGCCCATGCCCTCACTCGAGAGGCAAGGACGGGCAGAAGGCCGTAGAGTTGGAGGTCAGTCCGTGGGCGGCACCGGCTAGCTCGTCGGCGGAGAAACCTCTTCCGGCTGCCGTGGCGGAAGGCGGCGCCGGGAGCGGCTCCGAAGCCACTCGGCTCAGAGAGCCAGGCACGCGGCAGCTGCCAACGCCACGAACGGCGAACGCCCTTCCCCCGATCACTGAGGGAAGGAGCGGGCCACCGCCCGCGCAGGGACCAACCCCAACTCGGCACACTCCCCTCCCCAGCACTGATGATGAAAATCCTTGAAGCTGAGGGAGGGGCAGGGGCCGCAGTCCGGCTTGCTTCTCCCCACCCAGGGGCTGGTGGTCACCGTCTTGGGTGACCACCGGTGAGGGGATGCAGCCGAGCTACATGATGAAAATCCTTGAAGCCGAACGATGGCCGAAAGGTACCGACTTCCTCGAAGTTGCGTCCCTCCGACAACAAGGCGGAAGGATTGCGGGCGTCCCCCATCCGGGGGCTCGGAAGGTGGAAAGACGCAACGCATAAGGGAACGTGAAGACATGGTCGCTTTTCAAGGGGGTCACCCTCCTTTTAAAGGCGACTCTCCCTACTTGCGTCCCCAGCCGTCGTGGGCTGAGTCTTCTCCAACACGCTCCAAGGTCCTCCCCCTACGGCGCGCGGGCTGGGTCCCACACGTCATGCAAACTGGCCCAGGGCAGAAGAAGCCAAACCGCCGCGCGCGGTGCATGCAACTGCCCGACGGTTACAAGCATTCCTCCACTTTCGCCCAGACCAGCGGGTGAAAGGGCGGACAGCCATGCAGGCGGCATGCAACCGCGCCAAGTGGGCGCGCCCCTCTGACTTCCAACACACCCAGCATGGAGGCCCAGGCCCACACGTCATGCAACCGGCGCGCCGGTTGCTACGTGCGAGCAACTGCACCGCCCCTCGCGCCACTACCGCGCCTCCTCGACTGCGGAACTAGTACCGCGACTCGAGGCAACCCTGCGTATGACCCAGCAGTGCCAGCCAGGCGCGACGGTCAATGCGGCCACAAATGGGCCGGCAGTAATGGCGGTGGCAGGCGGGCAGGAGCAGCGGTCACGTCGTTAGCCAAGCTTACGTCCCATCCAGGGGCAGCGAGAGAACCCTCTCTCACGGCATGAAGACGGCGCGCCCGTGTTCCATTCCTCGAACGGCTCACACACGCGCAACGGTCGCCTCGCGAACCACTCGCCCCGTCGCATTAACTCCGCGGCGGGACAGGCGACGCCTCAGGCAGGAGAAGCAAGCGACACTTCGCCTTCGCCATAATGACCGCGTCGAAAAAGGTACGCCACGTCATTCGATTTCGTATCCTTTTCCTTTTCTTCTTTCTCTCTCTTACAACAGGGACCGGGAAAGGGGGATACCCTGAAAAGGATCCTTCTCCGTGAAGGAAACAGGCCCCGAGCCTCCCTACTGATCAGAGGTTCAAAGGCTGGCCCCTCGGAGGGGTTCAACGGCCGCCTCAGAGCGCTTGGGTTCTGCGCCCACTACTGGTCAGAGGTTCGATGGCCGGCCCCTCGGAAGGGTTCAACGGCCGCCTCAGGCCACTCGGGCTCCGCGCCCACTACTGATCAGGGGTTCGTAGGCTGGCCCTCAAAGGGTTCACAGTCGCCTCAGACACAGAGCGAGGGATGACCCTGGGTACGTTCGATACATAACCAACGCTCAGCCCCGGAAGACGATGAACTCCGCTCCGCCCGACCCCAGGGCTCGGACTCGGGCTCAGCTCCGGAAGACGACGAACTCCGCTCCGCCTGACCCCAGGGCTCGGACTCGGGCTCGGCCCCGGAAGACGACGAACTCCGCTCCGCCCGACCCCAGGGCTCGGACTCGGGCTCAGCCCCGGAAGACGACAAACTCCGCTTCGCCCGACCCCAGGGCTCGGACTCGGGCTCGGCCCCGGAAGACGACGAACTCCGCTCCGCCCGACCCCAGGGCTCGGACTCGGGCTCAGCCCCGGAAGACGACGAACTCCGCTTCGCCCGACCCCAGGGCTCGGACTCGGGCTCAGGCCCGAAGGACGACGAACTCCACTTCGCCCGACCCAGGGCTCGGACTCAGCCCTGGCCTCAGCCGACGGTCTCCGCCTTGTCCGACCCGGGGGCTCGGACTCGACCTCGACCTTGGAAGACAGACTCGACCTCGACCTCGGAGGAGCCTCCACCTCGCCCAACCTAGGGCACGGACCGACCACGTCGACAGGAGGCGCCATCATTACCCTACCCCGAGCTGACTCAGGCTGCGGGGAACAAGACCGGCGTCCCATCTGGCTCGCTCCACTATACGAGTAATGATGGCGCCCTGCACGCTCTATGACGACGGCGGCTCTCAGCCCCCTTATGGAAGCAAGAGGACGTCAGCAAGGACTCGACAGCCCCGACAGCTGTCCTTCCGCCAGGCTCCAGCGCTCCTCCGATGGCCACGACACCACACGAACTGGGTGCCAAAACCTCTCCGGCTGCCACGATGGCATGTACTTAGGGCGCTAGCTCTCCTCCGCTAGACATGTTAGCACACTGCTACACCCCCTATTTTACACCTGGATCCTCTCCTTACGCCTATAAAAGGGAGGTCCAGGGCCCTCTTACAGAGGTTGGCCGCGCGGGGAAGGACGGGACGGCGCTCGCAAGGCCGCTCGCTCCCTCCCGCGTGGACGCTTGTAACCCCCTACTGCAAGCGCACCCGACCTGGGCGCGGGGCTAACACGAAGGCCGCGGGTTCCACCTCCCACGTCTGTCTCCCTCCGGCTGCTCTCCCCCCTTCGCGTTCCGCCTCGCGCCGACCCATCTAGGCTGGGGCACGCGGTGACAATTTACTCGTCGGTCCAGGGACCCCCCGGGGTCGAAACGCCGACATATTTAATCCTTTTGCAGCTGCTATTCCCAACAAAGACTTTCAACATTTCATTCAACATAATGATGCATGGAATCCTAGATAAAGATAATTGTACTCCTAGTGAACCTGTTAGCTGTTTTTTGCAGCTAACTATTTAATGTGAAGTCGCAGAATGAAAAAATATACTGTGGATGCAAATTACCTTGTCGACCATCAAAATGCGATAATAATTTGTTGAATGCTAATAGCTCTTGGTGATGATTCCTCAAGCCCTCGTGCTTTGGCATCCATAATAAATGATTCAACATGGGGGATTGGGGGTGTAACCCCGCATTAGTAAGTCTCTCCATAATATTAAAAAAACAAAAAAAATCAATGAAAATAATCACCTGATGGCAGAGGATTTAGAAGAGCGGTCAAGCACTGACCGTACTTCTCTGGTGATCCCTCTTCAATGCCAATCAAAATCCAGGGTAATCCAACAACATGAAATTAAACCATGAGTGTCTGGTCCAAATGTCGGCGTGGGGTGCGACGCGTGGGGGCAAGACGAGGTTTTGAGTCAAAATTCCAAAGGACGATGAAGCGAAGCAGTTGGAACCTCCGACAAATGTGAACTTCTATACATCTCTCTCAGGTTTTCAGGTGAACTGAACTGTCCCAGCGGAGCCGACGGTGACAGGGCGGGATCGGGATGCGGGGCAAGGTTGTAGGGGCTCGGATGGGGATGTGGATAGATGGGAAGAAGGCTGCATAGATGTCGGCGTGGGGTGCGCGACATGCGGAGTGCTGGCGGCGCGGTGAGTGCGCCATGCGGGGAGGGCCGCACGGATTGGGCCATGCGGGTAGCACGGATGGTGGGGGAGTGGTTGGAGGATAGCGGCATGCAGGGGAGATGGTTGGGGCCAGCGGGGATGGGATCCAGGAGTGGGCACAGCAATGGGGATGAGGGTGCGTGTTCGAGGCGAAGTCTGCGGCGACGGGATCGTGGCGTATGTGAGGACATATGGGCGCAGGCGGGGGCGCGGTTTGGTGTGGACGCCCTCCTTGTCTTCTTAATAGGAGTAGTATAGATATTATATATATATTATAATATATATATATATATTATAAGGTTTCATAGAGCGGGAGAAGAAGGAAAGAGACGGGCATACCTGTTCGTTGCTGGAGAAGGACACGACAAATACCTAGACATATGGAGGCGACATAGGTAGTATACCGCTAGAAATATAGGGAGAGAGCACGCAAGCGGAGAAAGAAGCCCAGCCGGAGCAGTTTTAAACCAAGAGGCACCCGCACCAGGCGTCAATCCGAGAAGGGTGAGAGAATGCGAGTGACTTCCCAGCCCTGGACCCGCCGAAGTGACACAACACCACCAACAACTCCATAGCATATGTCCACTGCTACCACGCTACGGGCCTTAGTTGTCCAATATCTCAGACCTGGACTCCTCATCGCTAAGATAACCTAAGTGTGGCAGGCGCCACCATGTCTTCCTCGACGGCATTCACGGAGAAAGGCCAGGAGCATGGCCGACTCACCCCGTACCCGCATCGACGAGCGTCGGTTGGCTCGCGGCTGCGACCGTGGGCAGCAGGTTGGGGAGGAAGAACAGGGCAAAAGCCGAGAAAGACGAATGGGACGTCCGATGACGGCGAAAACGATGGTGCGTGTATGATGTAAAACATCCTCGTGGACGTGCAATAGCCACTGCGCGAGTCGATGTCGGACGAATACGGGGAGGAGGTGCCTGCTCCTACGCCCTGTGTCGAGAATGGGATAACGTGGAGGTGGAGGCATGAGGGGAGAGATAAAAGAAGTAGAATGACGAATGAGGTGGTGGCAACTGAGGCAAAGACCATCATTATCTTGCAGAGGTATAGATGGCCAAATGAGCCGTGTATGGTGAGCCGGCCCAAGGCACGACCCATTTAATAGTGTATGGGCCAACCTAGCACGAGCGTCGTGCGGTGCTTGGGCCGTAACCTCGGTCCGTAGTGCTGGCACGACCCGACATGATTATTTTTTATTTTACAATATATATATATAATTTATATTCAATATTATAAACACTTGATCATGATGTTCTATTGGTTAGACAACTTCGCCCAGTGTCTTTCACCCTTCTTCTTCCATCAGGGTGTGGTTTCAAACCCCACCTCTTGCACTGCTTTTTAATATACCCCACCCGATACATCGTTTTTAAATATTTTACGCTGAGTTCATTTAGAAGAAATGTATGGATTTTTTTTAAAAAGATGACGCGGGACGACCGTTGAAACTGGTGTTTTAAGTGTATATATATAGGTATAACGGGAGCCCTGGGCTCCCAATAGTTAAAGGAAGCCCAGGCCGACCACCCCTGCAACCTGGTTCAACCCAACGTGCCGACTCTGTCGGATGCGCCACCCGCTCCACGTCTGTGCGCGCAAAAAAGGAATGCATGCATGAGTTAAATACGTTCCCTTGCATGCACGTAAATTTAGGAAAGATACGTGTGACGGTTTCTATTTTTAAATGCTTTATTTCCTCCATAAATTTAGGATCGCTGCAACAGCCATGCATCTAGACTCGTAAGGACCATTTTATGATATATACTGATACTAAATATGCTACACTGTATAGATAATTATGTAATTCGGTATACTGCATAAAAATATGTTACCAGCTGCATGCGCACGAATTTATGATGTAAAAAATATGCAATGAAAGAAAATGAATTGCATGCATAGAAATAAAATATCGTATTTAATGTTTTATGTCCTTCATAAATATAGGATCCCTGCAACAACCATGCAGCTAAACACATTATAACTAGTTTATGATATATGATGATGCTAATTATACTACACGGTGTAGGTATTTATGCAATTCGGTACATTGCTTAAAAATCTGGCATGTTGTTCACTGGTGGACGCATCTCCAGGTTGGAGCGTAAAAACCTTAAGTTTTGAGCATAAATTCCTCGATTATAAGCGTAAATACCGAGCAAATGTGAGAGGTTGATAGCTCTATTAGGTTGTTATTACGATCCTATTTTTATGGCAGATCCGAAAAATATGGCTACCGCATGCATGCAGTTTCTATTTTTATACAGATCCAAAAATTGTGGCAAAATGCATGCATGAGTCAAACACGTTCCTTTATATGCACGTAAATTTAGGAAATATATGTGTGGCAGTTTCTATTTTTAAATGCTTTATTTTCTCCATAAATTTAAGATCGCTGCAACAGCCATGCAGCTAGACTCGTAAGAACCATTTTATGATATATACTTATACTAAATATGCTACACTGTGTAGATAATTATGCAATTCGGTATACTGCGTAAAAATCTGTTACCAGCTGCATGCCCACGAATTTAGGATGGAAAGAATGTGCAATGAAATGAAATGAATTGCATGCATAAAAACAAAAAATTGTATTTAATATTTTATGTCCTTCATAAATATAGGATTCCTCCAACAACCATGCAGCTAAACACATTAAAACTAGTTTATAATATATACTGATACTAATTATACTACACGGTGTAGGTATTTATGCAATTTGGTACACTGCGTAAAAAATCTGGCATGTTGTTCACTGATGGACGCATCTCCAGGTTAGAGCATAAAAACCTTAAGTTTTGAGCATAAAATCCCTTAATTATAAGCGTAAATACCGAGCCAATATGAGAGGTTGATAGCTCGAGTAGGTTGTTATTATGATCTTATTTTTTTTGGCAGATTCGAAAAATATGGCAGCCACATGCATGCGATTTCTATTTTTATACAGATCCAAAAATTTTGGCAAATCTTGGAAGTTTGCGTTGCATGCGCGCAAATTTTGGATTATATTTTTCTTTCTAGTTCATGCGTGCAAAAAATGGATGACATGAGTCACATAGAGCATAAATTCTTATACAACGTCACATAAATACTTACACCGTGTAGCATAATATATCGGTTCAACTAAGAACACCAGCGGAAATTAGAGATGGTTTTATGGCAGACATAAAAATCTGGCATTTACGAACATAAGTGATTTGATTTTTATGATAATTACGAAAATGCGGGAATTAGGGATAGTTTTATGACAGACGTACAAATCTGGCATTTACGAACATAAATGATTTGTTTTTTATGATAATTACGAACATCATAAATCAAGGAATTGACTTTCTAATGTGCATGCAAAAAATATGCATGCAGCAAACTGATATACGAACTCCGTATTCAAGCATAAAATCGTAAATGTTTTAGCGTAAATAATACATGTGGTAGGCATAAAACACAATAATCGGAAAGAAAACACGAATCGGATGAGGTAGTGGCCGGAGTACGTCGTCGATGACACAAGCACAAATGTAGGTCGTCACTCGGGCGGCCCAAACTGCTCCGGGTCGAAGGATGTCACGCGCGATCAGGGGCGGAGCCAAGGCGGGGCCGGCAGGGGCCATGGCCCCTCCCAAGGCTGTGACAATAGAATATATATATATATATAGTTTAAATTTTGTGTGTAAATATATATACTCTAAATTTTATACAGTGTAATTAATCAAAATTTAATATAGTGTTAGTAATACATGATCCATAACTCTAGTGTAGTATGTCAATCAAAGTCTAAAGGAAAAAAAGACAAAATATTCGTTAAATGACCAATCAATACATTAAACGTCAAAACTAATTCGCCTGCAGACGTTGATATCTGAACCTCACCCTTTATACTTCATCGTATTGTCTGGCTAGGCAGCTGCTGATTGCCACTGACCACTTGACTTGCCTCTACCATAGCCCCACAACCAAAGTACAAAGAAGATGATCACACGAAGCAGCAGAATAAGCGGCAACAACTTATATACATACTATATTAGATCTTGTGGATAATAAAATCTACAAATTTCAACTAAAGTTGACACCTGATAACATTATACAATATTTTTATTCTATAGTATTGATGAATTGGCCGGCCCCCCTTATATCACAATCCTGGCTCCGCCCCTGCGCGCGATCATCGTTGTACGCACCTCGTGCCTTCCGTGACGCCTGAACCTCGCACCTCATGCGTCGCCGTCGATACTCGCACGTCGAGGGGCGTCGCTTGCTCGCCGGCCTTAGAAGTGCCGTCGCCTCGGGGCCCCGGGGACACCGCCGCTGGCCCGCACAAGGGCCCCGCTATCGCTCGCCCTCTGGATCGGGGAGTTGCCGCCACTACTCCAGATCGAGGAACCGCCGCCACCGCGCGTCGAGGTCTGGGAGCCGCTGTAACACCCGGTTTTAAAGAACAAAGCTGGGTGCATCTCATACATGCGCCAAGAAGACAACATATACAATAACAGAGTGTATATAGAGATAAATGTCATAAAACATCAGAGTATTTATTACATAGCGGAAGTCTTATTACAAAATAAAGATAAATATAAAACGAACTAAGGATCGACGCCGCCAATGTCGACGGAGAAACACCACCTAGATCAGATCGAACTCCTCAGTGTTAGGCGGCTCCCCTTCAACCACCTGTTCTTCTCCTGTGGGGGGGGGGTGTGAGACAACAAGAGTGAGCTCACATACGTTCATAGCTCAACAAGTCGTGGGGAATAATGTGGCATGAACTCACCAAAGGTGGGAGTTCATGTAGTGTAAGGCTGATCAATGAAATAAAGGCTAAGGCTGAGCATTGCTTTTATAAGTTGGTCAAAATTTTATTAGCAATTACTAAGTGTAAGTAAATACCAAACCTTAATAATAATAAAGAACAGTAATAGTAAAATAATCCCAAATGCGATGCAAATGTCAAATTAAACTTAAGTTCCATAGTTAATCATGTGAGGGTCCGAGCCGCTCATGACCGTGAGCACGACTAGTATACTAGTTTTACACTCTGCAGAGGTTGCGCATCTTTACCCACAAGTCGTGTATCCCATGTCGCCAGGGTTTGCAAGGCCCTTAGACACTACCGAGGTGAATGGCTAGGGATCCACTACGAGGCCTTTACAAAGTTCCACTAGCTTCCGAAAACCCGCTACAGTTTATAGGAAGATCCAGTACAGGGTTCCTGGCTGACCGCCATCGCAGCAAAATCAACCAGGGACCTCCCTACACTGACCTCTCCCCTACTGCCCTTGCCCCTTTCGGGTAAGGTAGTCTTCCACTAGCTTTCCTAATTAGTCAGCCAAGGGCGTCCCATTAAACCCTTGTGGTAGCACTGTTTTCCCGGGTGGTCGCTCCATGTTCCCATTAATTTAATGATCTTAACATGAACAATAATAATAACAAGATAATAACAGAATAATCATGAATAATGAATCTCCATACCCAATCCACATAAAGCAATAGCAAGTACTACCCAAAAATATTCCAGGGGTGAACAAGGTATAGAGGTAATCAAAACTGGGGTACATAAAGGATCCCATCAAAATTAACCTATGCAGATCATTAAAATTAATAAGAACATGGCTGGGAAAAGTAAGTGATCAAGGGCACAACTTGCCTGTAATGAGCTCCTGCTCAGCTATCTCTACTTGCTGAACCTCAGTTTCCACAGTAGCTTGCTCGTCTACTCGCATCAACACAATACATACATAGTATAGCCAAAATCAACATCACACCAAACAGATGAATGAAATATACAGTAAAAATCTACACATTGAAATGAAACCATAGGAACTGGAATCACTAAATTTGGAGTTATATATTTCAAGTTATGAATTTCCTAAGATTTAAGGTGATTATAATAGGATTAGATGATAAATTTATTTTCTTACAGAGTTCATGTCAAAACAGTGATTCTAAATGATAGAGAATAATATTACAAAATTTTAGAAATTGGAATGACTCAATTTGGAATTAAAATGAATTTTCTATGCATTTTACAAGTTTCTAGATTTGTTTTTGTATTAAAAATGAATTTCTAATATTAATTTCTCTGTTTTAATACTCTCGGGACTGGGCGTCAAATTCCAGAAAACACAGGGGGTCTGGCGAATAAAATCCTAGACTCAGCGAATAGTGATAGGTGGACGGCGGGTTGATTCTGCGAAAGCAGGGGGTCTCTTTAGAAAAACTGCCCCGCGAAGGGGTACGGGGGAAATCTGGCCGCCCGATCGACGATCTACGGCCCAGATTAGAGCAACAGTACACTGAACCGGTATGCAACTTGCACCGACCGATCCAAGATCGACGCTCCCGATTTAATGAGATCCCGAACCACCGCTGGTCATCGATCTACCATCCGACGGTCACGATCCAACGCGGCGAAGGGGTACGCTACTTCTAATCGCAGCCGTTCAACAAAAGATCAACGGCGCGTAAGCCTTCTTCTCCCCCCTGGTGGCCGCGCGCGACGGCGCCCGCACCCACGGCGACCCGTTCGCCGGAGATCCGGCCAATCGGTCACAAACCCGTCCAAATTTCCAATCCAACCGAGCCACACTAAGCCAACGGTAGGGCGAACCCGATGGAGCCCCCAATTTAATGTTTGACTAACGCTACCGTCCTGGCCACGGAATGGGGCGGATTCGCGGCGGCGCATGAATTCCGGTGAGCAATTCCAGGGGTTCTTGTAAACTAACCTCAATTCGAGTTGGTGCAACACGATGGGAGTATGAAAACGAATGCCGTTGAGGGAGCCATACCGAGGATGATGCGCGTAGGCGGGCGATCCACGACGCGAGCGGCGAGCCAACCTTCCCAGCTGGACACCGGCGTGAAATTGGGCCGCTCCTCCGCACCAGCTGCGCCGGTGCACCACCGTATAGAATCCCTGGCCGCGGTCGAGCCCCCAAGGCGATGTCTCGGCGCGATACGGCAAGAAGACAGCCACCGCGTTCGCTCTCTCCTCACCAAGCTTTCTAACGGGGCGTAAACTACCTACGGTGGTCGGGATGTGCGAGCGAGAAGGGTAGAGCGGCGCGGTTCAAATAGCCCTGGACCCGGTCCCGGAGGCCGTTCCCTTCTTCCTATCCTCACGCGCGAAACCAGGGCGAGCTCCGTTCACGGCGCTTGACGCGGATATGAAACAGAAGAAGCGAAGGAGGGGGAAGGGATAACGATGACAGACGGGGCCCACACGGCAGAGAGCCAAAGTGCGCGCGTGAGAGATAAGAGCGGCTGACATGCGGGGCCCGCATGTCGGCACGCGCTCGTGAGCAGGTGGGCTGTGCGCTGTGGAGATGTTAACTGGGCCGAAATTGGTGCAGCGAGCCCAGGTAAGCTTTTTATCTTTTTCTTTTTCATTTTTCTTTCCATTTTCTTTATTTTCAAACCCAATTTGATTTAATTCAAACTTTTTGTGCATCTTTATTTATAAACTCTATTTTTGCCATTAAAAATACTAAGACTGAAGATAATTATTTATACATTTTATTTATATTTTCCTATCTCTTCTCTTTTCCTTATTTTCAAAACCCTAACTTCAAATTTAGGGTTAAATCAAGCTTCAAATAATTAATACACTATTATTTTTATCCTCATGGTTTTATTTAATGCACAACACATAAAACTCCAACAAATGCACTTTTTCTTTATTTTAGAATAATTGTTTTATTTAGTCACTCTCAATTACATAGGTGCTCTTTTTTATGATGCAAATAAGACACACAAAATGAGGAGCTCTCTCTATTATACTTGGTATACAACTTGAGTATTACAAATCCTACCCCCCTTAAAAATAATCTCGTCCTCGAGATTTAAGAAGAACTAGAGAAAAGGTGGGGAAAATCTATACGAAGTTCTTCTTCTCTTTCCCAAGTTGCTTCATCTTCACCGTGGTGGCTCCATTGAACTTTGCACATCTTTATAACCTTATTCCTCGTAACTCGAGTCAAAGTATCCAGAATCTTGATGGGGTACTCAGCATAAGTCAAGTCCTCTTGAACACTAAGGTCTTCCATTGGTAACTGTTCTTCAGGCACTCTGAGGCACTTCTTTAGCTGAGACACGTGAAACACATCATGTACATCTGACAGATGATCGGGTAACTTCAGTTGATACGCAACTTCTCCCACTCGCTTTAAGATTAAGAAGGGTCCGATAAAGCGAGGGGACAACTTTCCTTTGACTTTGAACCTTCTCATGCCCCGGAGTGGTGACACCTTCAAATAGACATAATCACCCTCCTTAAACTCAAGTAGTCTTCTCCGGGTGTCGGCATAGCTTTTCTGCCTGGATTGTGCAGTTCTCAAATTCTCCCTTATTTGCTGAACTTGTTCCTCTGCTTCTTGTATGATCTCAGGCCCAAACAACTGCCTTTCACCAGTTTGATTCCAATACAAGGGAGTCCTGCACTTTCTGCCATACAAAGCCTCAAACGGTGACATCTTCAAACTGGCCTGATAGCTATTATTATATGAGAACTCCGCATAAGGTAAACTCTTATCCCAACTTCCACCATGCTTAAGAGCACAAGCTCTTAACATATCTTCCAGTACTTGGTTAGTCCTCTCAGTCTGCCCATCAGTCTGTGGATGGTAAGCCGAACTAAAATTCAATCTTGTATCCAATGACTCGTGCAACTTCTTCCAATATCGAGAGGTAAACTGTGATCCTCGATCTGACACAATCTTCTTTGGCACACCATGCAGGCATACAACCCGTGCCATGTACAACTCTGCCAACTTAGCTCCTGAATAAGTGGTCTTCACTGGAATAAAGTGGGCTACCTTGGTTAGCCTGTCCACAATCACCCATATAGAATCATATCCAGCAGACGTGCGGGGTAATCCAACAATGAAGTCCATGCCAATCTCTTCCCATTTCCACTCAGGTATCTTCAGTGGATGCAATAGTCCGGCTGGCCTTTGGTGTTCAGCTTTAACTCTTTGGCATACATCGCACATAGCCACATGTGCAGCCACATCTCTCTTCAATCCATACCACCAATACTTTTGCTTCAAATCTTGGTACATCTTAGTGCTCCCAGGGTGGATAGAATAAACTGAATCATGTGCCTCCTTCAATATAGTTTCCCGAAGACTATCAATATCGGGAACACAGATCCGATTCTTGAACCATATCGTGCCTTGCTCATCCTCTGTGAACTCCGGGCCTCTACCCTCTGTTATCAGATCCTTGATCTCCAGGATTTTGGCATCACCAACCTGACCTTTACGAATTTCTTGCTCCAAGGTAGGTTCCAATTCAATAGTCACTCCTTCTGTATGTGTAACAATTCCCAGGTTGAGCCTCTCAAAGTCTTTTGCTAATTCATCAGGTAGCTGGACAACGAAAGCGGAGTGAACATGCTCCTTCCGACTCAAGGCATCTGCAACCAAATTCGCCTTGCCTGGGTGATAGTGAATCTCCAAGTCATAATCCTTAATGAGCTCCAACCAGCGGCGTTGCCTTAGATTGAGATCCTTCTGAGTGAATATATACTTCAAACTCTTATGATCCGTGTATACTTGGCACTTAGTTCCCATAATATAGTGTCTCCAAATCTTAAGTGCATGCACAACGGCAGCCAATTCCAAATCATGAGTGGGGTAGTTCAGTTCATGCTTCCGCAATTGACGAGAAGCATAGGCAATCACATGACCTTCTTGCATAAGCACACATCCAAGTCCTTGGCCACATGCATCACAATAAATGTCAAATCCCTTCTGCAGATCTGGCATAATCAATACTGGTGGCGACATTAGTCTCTCCTTCAATTGATCAAAGCTCTCTTGACACTTCTCATCCCACTCGAATTCTCTTCCTTTCTCCAAAAGCGATGTCATGGGCTTAGTAATCTTAGAAAATCCTTCAATAAATCTCCGATAATATCCTGCGAGTCCCAAGAAACTCCGAATCTCCGTAACTGTAGTGGGTACTCTCCACTCCATTATCTCCTTAACCTTAGCAGGATCCACTGCTATTCCTCCATTAGAAATAATATGACCAAGAAATGGCACCTTGTCAATCCAAAACTCGCACTTGCTGAACTTAGCATAGAGTTGATTATCTCGTAACTTCTGTAGCACCAACCTTAGATGTTCTCCATGATCACTCTCATTCTTAGAATAGATAAGAATATCGTCGATAAACACCACGACGAATCTGTCCAAATACTCCATAAACACCTTATTCATCAAATTCATGAAGTATGCTGGTGCATTGGTTAGTCCAAATGACATAACAGTAAACTCATATAATCCATATCGAGTCGAGAAAGCCGTCTTGGGAATATCCGATGGCCTAATCCTCATCTGATGGTAACCGGATCGGAGATCAATCTTCGAGAATACTCTAGCACCTCGCATCTGATCAAATAAATCCTCAATACGGGGCAACGGATACTTGTTCTTCACCGTAACATCATTAAGAGATCTATAATCCACACACATCCGTTGCGATCCATCCTTCTTCTGCACAAATAACATCGGTGCTCCCCAAGGTGAGGAACTTGGACGAATGTAACCAGCCTCTTGTAACTCCGTCAACTGCTTCTTTAGTTCCTTCAACTCCTCTACGGACATTCTATATGGCCGTTTAGAAATAGGGGCGGTTCCAGGCAAGAGATCAATAACAAACTCAACTTCTCTATCAGGTGGCATCCCTGGTAACTCCTCTGGAAAGACGTCCGGAAAATCTCTAACCACCCGGATGTTGTCTCCAACAAACTCCTCAGGCATCAAGAACATTGCACGCATGGATGAGGAGGTTACTGCAATATTAACTTGAAATCTTTCTCCTTTAGTGGTAGTGAGCTCTATAGTACCTCTACCACATGCTATAACGGCCTTTGCCTTTCTTAACCATGACATACCAAGGATCAGATCTATACTGCTTGACTCTAATATTATAGCAGTAGCTCCAAATTCTCTACCCATAATGGTTAATGTCAATCTACGTGTCATTTGATTCGCCTCAACAGGCCCTTTAGGTGTAATTACTATCAGGGGTTTTCTCATATTTAGCAGTGGTATTTCATTTGTGTTGGCATATCTAGCAGACATGAATGAATGTGTAGCACCAGAATCAAATAATATTGTTGCAGGAATTGCATTAACATAAAACATACCAATCACGAGGTCCCCTCCATCCGGAGTATCATCAACACTGACTTGATTCACCCTGGCTATAGAATATCCCTTGCCAGGGGTCTGTTGCTTGTTCTGAGCTGGAGTAGTAGCAATCCTCTGTGGGCAGACATTTGCATAATGACCAATCTTCCCACACTTGAAACATTGAGTGCCCGGACTCTGTCCTGCAAACTTCGTCGGGGTGCCCGTAGGGGTAGCCTGTCGAGGAGGTGGAGTCCTCAGTGGTGATTGCTGAACTGGGCGTGGTCCTCCTGATCGAGTCGGTGTACCCTGTGGTGAACTGTAGCGAGGACGAACACTGCTGCTACCCTGTCCCTGTGAGATAGCCTTCCTCTTCAAATCTCCCAACTGAACACGCTTGTGTTCAATAGCCAGGGCCTTATCCAACAGTCTCTGAAATGATGGAAATGTGTGTGCCACTAGAGCATATTGCAGTGGTCCATTAAGTCCTTCAATGAAATGCTCCTGCTTCCTCTCGTCTTCAGCAACTTCTTCAGGGGCATATCTGGATAGCTGAATAAACTTGTCACGGTACTCGCTGACTGACATACTTCCTTGCTTCAGCGACAGAAATTCCTTCTTCTTGATCTTTATCATCCCAGCTGGAATGTGGTAGTTCCTGAACTGTGTACTAAACTCTGCCCAAGTAATAGTATCCGCAGCATCATGGGCAGCAGTATAAGAATCCCACCAGTCAGCAGCAGGACCAATCAGACGTCCAGAAGCATATAAAACCTTCTCCCGGTCCGTGCACTGTGCAATAATCAGCATCTTCTCAACGGACTTCAGCCAATCATCCGCGTCCAGTGGATCTGGCGAGCTGGCGAAGGTTGGTGGCTTGTGACTCATGAACTCTCGGTGCTTATCACGAGGTGGAACTGGTGGTGGTGGTGGAGGCAATGGCACTTGTTGCTGCTGTTGCTGTTGTTGCATTTGCTGTTGTTGCGCCCTCCTTTCTTGGCGTATCTCATCTCTCTCCTGGCGCAACTCCTGGCGTATGTCTTCTCTTTCCTGACGCATCTCTTGGCGTTCTTGCTGCATCTGGGCACGCATATCAGCCATAGTGTCTGCCATTTGCTGCATCACCGCCATCTGAGCAGCAACCAGTGGGTCAACTCCGCCTGGTGGAGGATTGGGAGGATTCATCTCTGCAGGCTGTGGCTGAGGTTGTCTTCGAGTGTGTTGGTTAGGAGGCAAATCAATTCCACCACCCCTCCTGGTATTGACCATCTGAGTTAGATACATATGGTAAGAAAGAGCAGTAGACAAGGCAGTAATTACAATCATGTTACTTTGGGGGATTTATTAGCTAAGCAGATTAATATTTCACCTACTATAGCTAATTCAATACCTTATGTTGGTACATGCTAAGATGTCCATCTATAATAATTCAATCAATCAAAGAAGCAAATCAGGCATTGATCATCAGAACAATCAACCAATATTTTTAATAGAGAAAATAGTTTTAATTTTGTCTTAGGCTTCCTATCTCTTAAAAAGGTCATAGGGGTAGGGATTCCAAGGTGTGAAATCCATCTTGTCTCAGAGTAGAAAAGGTAAGAATGATCAGAGTAGAATAGTAGAAGGTGAGACAGGATCAAGATAAGTGTAGAAAGAATCAGAGTAAGGTGAGTGTAGAATGAATCAGATTGAGATAAGTAGGTAAGGGTTTGTCCAGTCTATCTAGGTTTCGTCCTACAGTCAACATTTCCTCTGATACCACTTCTGTAACACCCGGTTTTAAAGAACAAAGCCGGGTGCATCTCATACATGCGCCAAGAAGACAACATATACAATAACAGAGTGTATATAGAGATAAATGTCATAAAACATCAGAGTATTTATTACATAGCGGAAGTCTTATTACAAAATAAAGATAAATATAAAACGAACTAAGGATCGACGGCGCCAATGTCGACGGAGAAACGCCACCTAGATCAGATCGAACTCCTCAGTGTTAGGCGGCTCCCCTTCAACCACCTGTTCTTCTCCTGTGGGGGGGTGTGAGACAGCAAGAGTGAGCTCACATACGTTCATAGCTCAACAAGTCGTGGGGAATAATGTGGCATGAACTCACCAAAGGTGGGAGTTCATGTAGTGTAAGGCTGATCAATGAAATAAAGGTTAAGGCTGAGCATTGCTTTTATAAGTTGGTCAAAATTTTATTAGCAATTACTAAGTGTAAGTAAATACCAAACCTTAATAATAATAAAGAACAGTAATAGTAAAATAATCCCAAATGCGATGCAAATGTCAAATTAAACTTAAGTTCCATAGTTAATCATGTGAGGGTCCGAGCCGCTCATGACCGTGAGCACGGCTAGTATACTAGTTTTACACTCTGCAGAGGTTGCGCATCTTTACCCACAAGTCGTGTATCCCATGTCGCCAGGGTTTGCAAGGCCCTTAGACACTACCGAGGTGAATGGCTAGGGATCCACTACGAGGCCTTTACAAAGTTCCACTAGCTTCCGAAAACCCGCTACAGTTTATAGGAAGATCCAGTACAGGGTTCCTGGCTGACCGCCATCGCAGCAAAATCAACCAGGGACCTCCCTACACTGACCTCTCCCCTACTGCCCTTGCCCCTTTCGGGTAAGGTAGTCTTCCACTAGCTTTCCTAATTAGTCAGCCAAGGGCGTCCCATTAAACCCTTGTGGTAGCACTGTTTTCCCGGGTGGTCGCTCCATGTTCCCATTAATTTAATGATCTTAACATGAACAATAATAATAACAAGATAATAACAGAATAATCATGAATAATGAATCTCCATACCCAATCCACATAAAGCAATAGCAAGTACTACCCAAAAATATTCCAGGGGTGAACAAGGTATAGAGGTAATCAAAACTGGGGTACATAAAGGATCCCATCAAAATTAACCTATGCAGATCATTAAAATTAATAAGAACATGGCTGGGAAAAGTAAGTGATCAAGGGCACAACTTGCCTGTAATGAGCTCCTGCTCAGCTATCTCTACTTGCTGAACCTCAGTTTCCACAGTAGCTTGCTCGTCTACTCGCATCAACACAATACATACATAGTATAGCCAAAATCAACATCACACCAAACAGATGAATGAAATATACAGTAAAAATCTACACATTGAAATGAAACCATAGGAACTGGAATCACTAAATTTGGAGTTATATATTTCAAGTTATGAATTTCCTAAGATTTAAGGTGATTATAATAGGATTAGATGATAAATTTATTTTCTAACAGAGTTCATGTCAAAACAGTGATTCTAAATGATAGAGAATAATATTACAAAATTTTAGAAATTGGAATGACTCAATTTGGAATTAAAATGAATTTTCTATGCATTTTACAAGTTTCTAGATTTGTTTTTGTATTAAAAATGAATTTCTAATATTAATTTCTCTGTTTTAATACTCTCGGGACTGGGCGTCAAATTCCAGAAAACACAGGGGGTCTGGCGAATAAAATCCTAGACTCAGCGAATAGTGATAGGTGGACGGCGGGTTGATTCTGCGAAAGCAGGGGGTCTCTTTAGAAAAACTGCCCCGCGAAGGGGTACGGGGGAAATCTGGCCGCCCGATCGACGATCTACGGCCCAGATTAGAGCAACAGTACACTGAACCGGTATGCAACTTGCACCGACCGATCCAAGATCGACGCTCCCGATTTAATGAGATCCCGAACCACCGCTGGTCATCGATCTACCATCCGACGGTCACGATCCAACGCGGCGAAGGGGTACGCTACTTCTAATCGCAGCCGTTCAACAAAAGATCAACGGCGCGTAAGCCTTCTTCTCCCCCCTGGTGGCCGCGCGCGACGGCGCCCGCACCCACGGCGACCCGTTCGCCGGAGATCCGGCCAATCGGTCACAAACCCGTCCGAATTTCCAATCCAACCGAGCCACACTAAGCCAACGGTAGGGCGAACCCGATGGAGCCCCCAATTTAATGTTTGACTAACGCTACCGTCCTGGCCACGGAATGGGGCGGATTCGCGGCGGCGCATGAATTCCGGTGAGCAATTCCAGGGGTTCTTGTAAACTAACCTCAATTCGAGTTGGTGCAACACGATGGGAGTATGAAAACGAATGCCGTTGAGGGAGCCATACCGAGGATGATGCGCGTAGGCGGGCGATCCACGACGCGAGCGGCGAGCCAACCTTCCCAGCTGGACACCGGCGTGAAATTGGGCCGCTCCTCCGCACCAGCTGCGCCGGTGCACCACCGTATAGAATCCCTGGCCGCGGTCGAGCCCCCAAGGCGATGTCTCGGCGCGATACGGCAAGAAGACAGCCACTGCGTTCGCTCTCTCCTCACCAAGCTTTCTAACGGGGCGTAAACTACCTACGGTGGTCGGGATGTGCGAGCGAGAAGGGTAGAGCGGCGCGGTTCAAATAGCCCTGGACCCGGTCCCGGAGGCCGTTCCCTTCTTCCTATCCTCACGCGCGAAACCAGGGCGAGCTCCGTTCACGGCGCTTGACGCGGATATGAAACAGAAGAAGCGAAGGAGGGGGAAGGGATAACGATGACAGACGGGGCCCACACGGCAGAGAGCCAAAGTGCGCGCGTGAGAGATAAGAGCGGCTGACATGCGGGGCCCGCATGTCGGCACACGCTCGTGAGCAGGTGGGCTGTGCGCTGTGGAGATGTTAACTGGGCCGAAATTGGTGCAGCGAGCCCAGGTAAGCTTTTTATCTTTTTCTTTTTCATTTTTCTTTCCATTTTCTTTATTTTCAAACCCAATTTGATTTAATTCAAACTTTTTGTGGATCTTTATTTATAAACTCTATTTTTGCCATTAAAAATACTAAGACTGAAGATAATTATTTATACATTTTATTTATATTTTCCTATCTCTTCTCTTTTCCTTATTTTCAAAACCCTAACTTCAAATTTAGGGTTAAATCAAGCTTCAAATAATTAATACACTATTATTTTTATCCTCATGGTTTTATTTAATGCACAACACATAAAACTCCAACAAATGCACTTTTTCTTTATTTTAGAATAATTGTTTTATTTAGTCACTCTCAATTACATAGGTGCTCTTTTTTATGATGCAAATAAGACACACAAAATGAGGAGCTCTCTCTATTATACTTGGTATACAACTTGAGTATTACAGCCGCGGCCACCGGTTGGGGGTCCGTCGTCGCGCACGCTCTAGGGCAACCGCCGTCGTCGCACGCGCCGTCGCTAATGAATCTTGTGGAGCGTAAAAAACTGAACCCTAGCACTCCAGATCTTGTTTTATAGACGTCCGGACATGATCCGACCTAGCCTTTCTCTATTTATTGGAAGCACAGGGCTCTTAATATATATATATATATATATATATATATATATATTTGTGGGGTGGTACAGGAGTAGCAGTAAGAGAAGCAGCACGTACTTGTATATATTCGTGGAGTACGTGTAGAGTCGATCTAACAATTAACTACTGGTCGATATACGCACATAGTATACCGCACCAGCAGGCGTAGTAGTTCGTTATTCGTTCCATTTGGATCACCACACGCCTGGGATCACGAGGAGGACGCTCGGACGGATGCATGGGTTTGTCGCCAACATCGATGACTCTCGGGTTGTTCTGGACACCGCATCCGACGACGACGCCATCACGCCGTCCAGCTCATCGTCCACCTAAAGCCCAACCTGCCACGTAAGTCGCTACTGACCGGACATGAATTCTTGTGCGCTGGGACAATGGACGTTGCTGACGTTGTGTGAGTGTCCTCGAACATGATATATGTAGTGGAATAGCGCATTCGGTGGTGCAACGACCAGGGGTACTACCTCACTGATGAGCCTGGGGTGCACTTCGTTTGGCAGCCCAACCAAGAGTCATCGGTACTCGTCATGTCGCGTGCGTTCGATGACTACTATATCGAGGATTGTGGCGTCATTTTGGCGCCGGAGGTGACACAGAGGAGGATCGACAACAGTGACCAGTTCGTCATCCTCGCCACCGTCAGGGTAGCTTTTGTGTCGGTCTGCCTTTAATTCTCTTCGAAACACATACACACTTACCTTTTTGTTTAAGCAAGAGCATATGGTGGTGCGTGTTTGATGACTAATGATGTACGAGGGAATTTTTCCGGCATGTGTGGAACGTGCTCTCCAATGATGAGACCATACAAATCGTGGCATATATCGAAGTCTGCATGATACTGATGGTTGCAATGTAGTGGTGAAATAACTAGATTAAAATAACAAAATTTATGTATGGCTAAGATCATAAATTGATTATGAAACATTTTCTCATAACAATATAACACACGTTTTGTATATAAGTTATCATAGTATACTGGTATTATATATTCCCGTTGCAACGCACGGGCATTCAGCTATATATATATATAAATATATATATATATATATATATATATATATATATATATATATATATATATATATTTGTGGGGTGGTACAGGAGTAGCAGTAAGAGAAGCAGCACGTACTTGTATATATTCGTGGAGTACTGGTCGATATACGCACATAGTATACCGCACCAGCAGGCGTAGTAGTTCGTTATTCGTTCCATTTGGATCACCACACGCCTGGGATCACGAGGAGGACGCTCGGACGGATGCATGGGTGCCAGCTCAGCTCGTATTACCCTCTCTCTCCTCTATATATATCTCGGGTTTCTCTATTTTGCCACTGCCACCCCCCACGTGAGCGCGATCGGCGATCCCGGGGTTTTTTTTTAAAAAAAAAATACTCCTCCACTTGTCTCCTGGTAGTGAGAGCCCACATGCGCTCACAGTGCCCCACACCCCCCACCTAGCTTTACCTTACTCGATGCTGTGTAATATGGCTAAGCTACTGTTACCAAATTACTCCCCTAACACGTACAAGTACAACGCCAACCTTGTTCCACTCTCTGCCGCCCAGTTTCAGAAGGTACTGTACTACGTGCCCACAGCGCAGCGTGACGACGAAAAGGTTTCTCCCATTCTCTCCCCCCGTCTCGGTTCAGGTTCACCGCAGAGACTCTTGCAGTGGTACGGTGGGGCCGGGCGGCCACGGCCACACCACTACAGCAGCATGCATGGATGCAGATTTACAGCGAGGAAGAGATTAATAATTAGGTTAATTTTGTATACTAGCTAGCTTATTAGCATATGCATGCCGATTGGATTGGATCCACTGTAGTACTCGTTTGTTTGCAGGGATCGAGGCATGCATCTCTTTATTTCACGCAAAGGCCCTAATCATCACGCGCACACAACATCTGTGATGTACTGTATCGTCGTCTTTAATCTGGCCTAATTCACCCCTCCCATTTTTAGCTGATGAGGACCACATCAACGTACGTACGGGATATCAATATGCATGATGCATGGGGAGTCTTAAATCAAACAAGGTGAAGAAAAAAAATTAAATTACCAAAATTTCCAGTCTTCTTTTCATGCGTGCTCCGGACCGGAAGCATGCAGAACGAGAGCTAGCCCTTAAATTACATATATAATGATAACAAACAAAGGAAGAAAATGGATAGGGAAACTCTCTCTCTCTCTCTCATAGAGTTCTAGTAGGCATGTTAGGAAAAAGAATTTCCAAGCAGGATCATCTGAACCGAGACACAGCAACTAATTAATAAACAAAATATAGTGAAGAGGAAAAAGAACTCCTAATTAATTAACTAAGGCAAGATTAGTAGTTCTTTCATGTTTTTAAGGAGGGTACGTACTTGGATTTAAGCTGGTGCGCATTGATTATTACTGGGCTAGGCTAACTGATCAACTCTAGCACAGGCTAGCTAGATGCGCTGCCGGTAGTCTGCCGTCCCCAAGTGGTGGTGGATCAAAAACTCGTCGCCGGCGACGATGGGGGACGACGACGACACCGCCGCCGCCGCCGGCCCGTCCAACAGCATCGCGCTCTGCATGCGCATCAGCCCGCCTGCAGGACCGCCGGCGCCGCCCATCACGTGCGGCGGCTGCTGCACCTGCACCACCACCTCCTTCTGGCGGCGCAGCTCCAGCACCTTTCGGTGGGAGTTGGAGTGCTTGGACATCACGAAGGTGGGGCTCGCCGCGGGCCTGTACTCCGGCACCAGCCGCCCCGACTTGTACCGCACCCCGCACGCGTTGCACAGCGTCTTGGGGCCCATGGGCCCCGTCCTCCACTGCGGCGTCTTGTCCGTGTCGCAGTGCACGCACCGCCGCCCTTCTGCCGGTGCCGGTGCCGGTGCCGCCGCGTCTTTCTTCTTCGACGGCGGCTTCTTGGCGCGGAACGCCTGCTGCGCCGAGATGCCGGATTCCGCGGGCGAGATGGCCATGGACGCTGCAGGGGCCGGGGTCGGCGGGAGCACGACCAACCGTGACGACCAGTTGCCCGGAGCCGCGCGGGACCGCTTGCTACGGGCCTTTGCCGGGACCGGCAGGAACATACCGCCGGACTGTGCCGCAGAGGCGGCTGAAGCTACGGCCACTGGAGCTGGTGGTGACACGTTCACAGCCGCCGGGGAGAACCCACCGGAAATGAGCTTCAGCTTCTCCAGGTCCTCCGCCGCGAAAGTTTCCTCGCCCTCGCCCATGTAGTTTGATAGCCATTCTAGCTCCACCAGTTGGTCGTACTGTCAATAATTCATAGCAACAAGTTTAGCGACCGTGTCACTTGTACATGCTCCCTTCAATTTCCTTATAGTGGACATTTTTCGCTTTTGGCACTGTTACTATTTATGTCAGTTTTATGGAGCCATGGATTCTGATGAAGGACCAAAATTGGCACTGTTACTATTTATGTCAGTTTTATGTCCATCCAAATATTTTCTTTTTCTTCTACTTCTTCTTTTTCTTCAGGAAGATTAAAAATGAAACTCTTCTAACCGCACTTGTACAAATAAAATCACAATAAAATCAACCACCAGTGTGCGTCTCAATTTTCCGTTGAGCTAGCTGTTGAGGAAATATATAGAATAGGATACTAACGAGAAGCTAAATTTGCCGAATGAATTCAAACGAAATGCCTGCACAGTATGGAGAACTAACATATAGTATATACGAATTATTACCGGCTCGTAGAATTCCCCCGGGAAGTCGTCGTCGGCTAGCCTAGAGAAGGAGTCGCTGCAGCTGTCGATTGCTGTGACGATGGACGAGTCGGCCGAGAAATTCCCGAGGCCGCCCTCCTCCTTGACAGACTGCAGGCACAGCGGGGTCTCGCCTGTCGCCCCCTCCTCCTCCTCCTCGTCGTACGGCGGCAGCGCGAGGAGGTCGTCCACGACGAAGTGGTCCCCGCACCCGGCGGTCTTCGTCTCGTGTGGGCCCGCGCCTCCGCCGTAGTACCCGTACTCGGCTGACGCTGCCGCCTCCATCGTGAGCAACGCGTCGTACCTGCGTTACTCGTTTGTTCGTTTGCTCCCTTCGGTTTTGGACGTGTGGGCGAGGAGAGGGAGAGACGGAAACGGAAATGACGCAGAGAGAGAGAGAGAGAGAGAGAGAGAGAGAGAGAGAGAGAGAGAAGCAGTAGTAGGGTTTAATTGGCGTGGAGCTGGAGCGCGGAAAGACGAGACGGGACTACGGGAGTGGGTCAGCTGGAGGGAACGATTCTTAAAGCGGGAGCCCTGCCCACAGCCACCACGCCGTCCTCGTCCCTCCGCTAGTAAAACACGCCAACTGGCTCAACTAGAATTTGAACTTGAAAGCCGGGATAAATGAAACCCAAGTATACCGGCAGTTTGATTTCTTCAAAAACCTCTAGGAATCCTGCAGGAATAAACATCTTCCTAATCACGAATCTTGCAGGAATAATAAGCGTCAACTGAACAACATTAGAGATGTAGAGGTTTCATAAAAATATTGGTACCAGGCTTTAATTGATGATAATAATATACTTTATCTAGTACTAACTGTATTTATCATTATCGGAATCCAGCTTTTTCTCTGTGTAGAAACAATCGGTGGCATCAAACAACCCTCATGAACTAGTCCAGCCGGCCGTCTCGCTGAGATACTTTGTGCACATGATCTTATGTTTGTTGGTGTTGGAAATACTTTGTGATATAACTTGGTCTGAACTCGTTGATGTTGATAATACTTTGTGAGATACTTGAGACATGTTTGTGAGTTTTGGAGACTTATATTTGTGAAACTTGTATGATGTGGTAATATTTGTGAGATTTGTGGTCTTTGTGAGATATATGGTGTGTATGATGTATGTGATGATTCTGTGATATCTATGATGTATATGTGATGATCTTTTGTTTGTTTGGATAAAATAATAAAAACAAATAAAAAAAGAGATTTCTGGTCATTTTACCGAGCGTTACACTCGGTAAAGAAGGTACACCTAGGAACCGATAAAACTTCTTTGCAGAGTGTTGTGGTCTCGATAAAGGGACTGACAAAGGGGTCCATTGGAGCCTTCTTTATTGAGTGCTAGTCCAGCAGGCAATCGGCAAAGAGGGAACCTTTGCCGAGTGCCTCCCGAAGTACTCGACAAAGGGACTGGAAAAGGGGTCCACTGGAGCCTCCTTTATCGAGGGCTAGTCCAGCAGGCACTCGGCAAAGGCTCTGTCATCGTCACTTGGCGTCGTGACGGCGATTTTTCTTTGCCAAGTATCAGGTGACATTTGGCAAAGACTTTGACGAGTGCCCGACAAAAAGTAATCGACAAAGAACCTGTTGTCGATGTACAGTTCATCGAGATTTCTTTGACAAGAGTTTTCTAGGCTAAGAGAAGTTAGATGCATGTACCTCTTCCTTTGTATCTTGCATTCTCACCGAGTATTAATTTTTGCAAGATTTGGCTTCCTCGTGCCTCCACCAGTTATGTGGCTCCCTGTGGATCACCCCTTTGGAACAGCCGCTTGCCACCCCTCATTAGATGTGCACTCTTCACTAAAACCATCTTGAGGTATGTGGATTGCAGTGTGAGAGCACCTAGAGGGGGGGGGTGAATAGGTGATCCTGTAAAAACTTAAACTTAAAGCCACAAAAACTTGATTAAGCGTTAGCACAATAAGGCCAAGTGGATAGAGAGGAGTTCTTGCAAAACACAACAACCACAAGAGAATCAACACAGGTAGACACAGTGGTTTATCCCGTGGTTCGGCCAAGTACAAAACTTGCCTACTCCACGTTGTGGCGTCCCAACGGACGAGGGTTGCAATCAACCCCTCTCAAGCGGTCCAAAGACCCACTTGAATACCACGATGTTTTGCTTTGTTTACTTTATCCCGCTCGCGAGGAATCTCCACAACTTGGAGTCTCTCGCCCTTACACTTTGATGTTCACAAAGAAGCACAGAGTAAGAGAGGGATGAGAAACGCACACAAGACATAAAATCAGAGTGACAACATGCACACAAGTCACAACAAGAGCTCACAACACAACCCGACGAGTTCACAACTCAAATAGAGCTCTAGTTGCTCTCACAAAGAATCAAATGCGTGGAATCGAAGTCTTGGTGCTTAGGAATGCTTAGAGAATGCTTGGTGTACTCCTCCATGCGCCTAGGGGTCCCTTTTATAGCCCCAAGGCAGCTAGGAGCCGTTGAGAGCATTCCAGGAAGGCAAATCTTGCCTTCTGTCGCCTGACGCACCGGACAGTCCGGTGCACCACCGGACACTGTCCGGTGTGGATTTCGTTCCTTATTTGGCGAAGCCGACCATTGCATTCAGAGCCGTTGGCGCACCGGACACTGTCCGGTGCACACCGGACAGTCTGGTGCCCCCTTCTAGCCGTTGGCTCGGCCACGTGTCCCGCGCGGATCGCGCGGCCGACCGTTGGCTCACCGGACACTGTCTGGTGCACCACCGGACAGTCCGGTGACTTATAGCCGTACACCGTTAATCATCTCCCGAGAGCGAAGAGTTCGCCTGTGAATGGCTCACCGGACAGTCCGGTGCACCACCGGACAGTCCGGTGCACCCAGACCGAGCAGACTTTGGCTGAACAGAGCTATCTCTTTTCCAATTCGATTTCTCCTGTTTCCAGCACTTAGACACCATACATTAGTCCATAAAACAATGTACTAAGTCTAGAGACATACCTTTACTTTTGATTTGCACTTTGTCCATCACTTGGCATACTTTAATACTTAAGTACTTGTGTTGGCACTCAATCACCAAAATACTTAGAAATGGCCCAAGGGCACATTTCCCTTTCAATCTCCCCCTTTTTGGTGATTTATGCCAACACAACAAAAAGCAACTAAAAGAGGTGCAAACTCAATACAAATGAGAACTCAAAATTGTTTTGATTCAAATTTGGCATATATGGATCACTCTTTGCCACCACTTGGTTTTGTTTTTGCAAATCAACCTCAAATTCCTATCTCTAAGTCAAACACACTTGTAGAGACATAAAGAGAGTTGTTCCAAGAGAAATTGGTCAAAGATTTCAAAAACTCCCCCTTTTTCCCATAATCAACCATTCTCCCCACAAGAGGCTAACTTTTGACAAGAGAGACAATAAGAGAGTTTTGACAAACCAAAAGCTCTATTCTACTATTTTCAAAATTTCTCTCTCCCCACAAGAGGCCAACTTTTGACAAGAGAGACAATAAGAGAGTTTTGACAAACCAAAAGCTTTATTCTACTATTTTCAAAATTTCTCAAGTGGTAGCTGATCCATTTATTGCTTTGGCCTTATTTTCTCCCCCTTTGGCATCAAGCACCAAAACGGGATCAATCTTGGCCCTTTAACCCCATTGCCTCACCAAAATCTTCAAATAAGAGTACAAAGGCAATAAGAGTACATGAGATGAACTTGGAATAAGTTACCCTCTCATCGGAGTGCAGTGGAAGTCTTTCATGGTCCAAGTCCACCTTTTCCCTTTCAAACTTCTTTTGAGACTAAAACAAGCAAACTCAAGCACACAGTTAGTCTCAAAGGGTCAAGTTGTAGCACATCTCCCCCTAAATATGTGCATCACTTGCAAAAGGACTTGTGAGGTCCGAGGAGTGTTTGTACAACTTGAGCACCACAAGTAAACAGCAAAATGCATGAGGAACATGATCAAAGGCATAAACACATGTATGCTATAAATCAATCCAAGTTCCGCGAATCTAAGACATTTAGCTCACTACGCAGCCTGCAAAAGGTCTTCTCATCTAAAGACTTGGTAAAGATATCGGCTAGCTGGTTCTCGGTGCTAACATAAAACACTTCAATATCTCCCTTTTGCTGGTGGTCTCTCAAAAAGTGATGCCGGATGTCAATGTGATTTGTGCGGCTGTGCTCAACAGGATTTTCCGCTATGCGGATAGCACTCTCATTGTCACATAGGAGTGGAACTTTGCTCAGATTGTAGCCAAAGTCCCGGAGGGTTTGCCTCATCCAAAGTAGTTGCGCGCAACACAGTCCTGCGGCAACATAATCGGCCTCAGCGGTGGATAGGGCAACGGAAGTTTGTTTCTTAGAATTCCATGACACCAGGGACCTTCCTAAGAATTGGCACGTCCCCGATGTACTTTTCCTATCGACCTTACATCCAGCATAGTTGGAGTCTAAATATCCAATTAAGTCAAAGTTAGACTCCTTTGGATACCAGATCCCGAAGCAAGGCGTAGCGACTAAATATCTAAGAATTCGCTTCACGGCCACCAAGTGACACTCCCTTGGATCGGATTGAAATCTAGCACACATGCATACACTAAGCATAATATCCGGTCTACTAGCACATAAATAAAGCAAAGAACCTATCATTGACCGGTATGCCTTTTGATCAACGGACTTACCTCCTTTGTTGAGGTCGGTGTGTCTGTCAGTTCCTATCGGAGTCTTTGCGGGCTTGGCGTCCTTCATCCCAAACCGCTTTAGCAAGTCTTGCGTGTACTTCGTTTGGGAGATGAAGGTGTTGTCCTTGAGTTGCTTCACTTGGAACCCAAGGAAGTAGTTCAACTCGCCCATCATCGACATCTCGAATTTCTGCGTCATCACCCTGCTAAACTCTTCACAAGACTTTTGATTAGTAGAACCAAATATTATGTCATCGACATAAATTTGGCACACAAAAAGATCACCATCGCAAGTCTTAGTGAATAAAGTTGGATCGGCTTTCCCAACCTTGAAAGCATTAGCAATTAAAAAGTCTCTAAGGCATTCATACCATGCTCTTGGGGCTTGCTTAAGTCCATAGAGCGCCTTAGAGAGCTTACATACGTGGTCGGGGTACCGTTCATCCTCGAAGCCAGGGGGTTGCTCCACGTACACCTCCTCCTTGATTGGCCCGTTGAGGAAAGCGCTCTTCACATCCATTTGAAACAACCTGAAAGAATGGTGAGCGGCATATGCTAGCAAAATACGAATGGACTCTAGCCTAGCCACAGGAGCAAAAGTCTCCTCAAAGTCCAAACCTGCGACTTGGGCATAACCTTTTGCCACAAGTCGAGCCTTGTTCCTTGTCACCACCCCGTGCTCGTCCTGTTTGTTGCGGAACACCCACTTGGTTCCCACAATATTTTGCTTGGGACGAGGCACCAGTGTCCAAACTTCATTACGCTTGAAGTTGTTGAGCTCCTCCTGCATGGCCAACACCCTATGCGGATCTAGCAAGGCCTCTTCTACCCTGAAAGGCTCAATAGAAGAGACAAAGGAGTAATGCTCACAAAAATTAACTAATCTAGAACGAGTAGTTACTCCCTTGCTAATATCACCCAATATTTGGTCGACTGGATGATTCCTTTGAATCGTCGCTCGAACTTGGGTTGGAGGTGCCGGTTGTGCTTCTTCCTCCATCACATGATCATCTTGTGCTCCCCCTTGATCACACGCCTCCTCTTGATGAATCTGTTCATCGTCTTGAGTTGGGGGATGCACCATTGTTGAGGAAGAGGGTTGATCTTGCTCCTCGAGTTCCTGTGGTCGCACATCGCCAATTGCCATGGTGCGTATTGCGGCCGTTGGAACGTCTTCTTCATCTACATCATCAAGATCAACAACTTGCTCTCTTGGAGAGCCATTAGTCTCATCAAATACAACGTCGCTGGAGACTTCAACCAAACCCGATGATTTGTTGAAGACTCTATATGCCTTTGTATTTGAGTCATAACCTAACAAAAACCCTTCTACAGCTTTGGGAGCAAACTTAGAATTTCTACCTTTCTTCACTAGAATATAGCATTTGCTCCCAAATACACGAAAGTAAGACACATTGGGTTTGTTACCGGTTAGAAGCTCATACGAAGTCTTCTTGAGGAGGCGATGAAGATACACCCGGTTGATGGCGTGGCAAGCCGTGTTCACGGCTTCCGACCAAAACCGCTCGGGGGTCTTGAACTCTCCAAGCATCGTCCTCGCCATGTCTATGAGCGTCTTATTCTTCCTCTCTACCACACCATTTTGCTGTGGTGTGTAGGGAGCGGAGAACTCGTGCTTGATCCCTTCCTCCTCAAGGTACTACTCCACTTGAAGGTTCTTGAATTCGGACCCGTTGTCGCTCCTTATCTTCTTCATCTTGAGCTCAAACTCATTTTGAGCTCTCCTTAGGAAGCGCTTGAGGGTCCCTTGGGTTTCAGATTTATCTTCCTCCTATGCTTAGATAGGCGACGGGTCTGAAGAGGTCCATATGAAGCATCTCCAACGGTCTTGATGTGGTCATCACATTTTTGGTATGATGAGAACTTCCCACCTGTTTACCTGCTTGACAAGCTGCATAAGGTCTATCTTTTTCGAAATGCACGTTAGTTAGAACTATCATGTGTTCTTCCTTTAGAAGCTTGTGAAGGTTCTTCATCCCCACATGTGCTAAACGGCGATGCCACAACCAGCCCATGCAAGTCTTAGCAATTAAGCATGCATCTAGACCGGCCTCCTCTTTTGCAAAATCAACTAAATAAAGTTTGCCGTCTAGTACACCCTTAAAAGCTAGTGAACCATCACTTCTTCTAAAGATAGACACATCTACATTTGTGAATAAACAATTATATCCGATATTGCAAAGTTGACTCACAGACAACAAGTTATATCCAAGCGACTCAACTAAAAACACATTAGAAATAGAGTGCTCGGATGAAATAGCAATCTTTCCTAACCCTTTTACCTTGCCTTGGTTCCCATCACCGAATATTATTGAATCTTGGGGATCCTTGTTCTTGACGTAGGAAGAGAACATCCTCTTTTCCCCCGTCATGTGGGTTGTGCATCCGCTGTCGATAATCTAGCTTGAGCCCCCGGATGCATAAACCTGCAAGGCAAATTTAGGCTTGGGTCTTAGGTACCCAACTCATGTTGGGTCCTACAAGGTTAGTTACAATAGTCTTAGGGACCCAAATGCAAGTTTTGTCTCCCTTACATTTGGCCCCTAACTTCTTAGCAATTACCTTCTTACCCTTTCTACAAATAGCAAAGGAAGCATTGCAAGCATAATAAATTGTAGAAGATTCATTCATTACTTTCCTAGGAACATGAACACCATTTTTTCTAGGCATAGCATTTTTCTTAGCAACATTTCTATCATGCATAATAGAAGAACTAGAAGCAACCATGGCATGAGAATCAAAAACATCATAACTTCTAAAAGCATTCCTAGAATGTCTCCTATCATGATACATGAAAGCATGGTTCTTATGAGCACTACTAGCCATAGAGGCCTTCCCTTTCTCCTTGGCGGAGATGGAAACCTTATGGCTTGTTAAGTTCTTGACCTCTCTCTTGAAGCCAAGACCATCCTTAATTGAGGGGTGTCTACCAATCATGTAGGCATCCCTTGCAAATTTTATTTTATTAATCTCACTCTTGCTAGTCTTAAGTTGGGCATTAAGACTAGCCAATTCATCATTCAATTTAGAAATTGAAACTAGGTGTTCACTACAAGCATCAACATCAAAATCTTTACACCTATTACAAATTGTAACATGTTCTACACAAGATGTTGATTTATTTGCTATTTCTAACTTAGCATTCAAATCATCATTTATGCTCTTTAAGCTAGAAATAGAGTCATGGCATGTAGACAATTCGCTAGAAAGCATTTCATTCCTTTTAATTTCTAAAGCAAGGGATTTTTGTGCCTCTACAAACTTATCATGTTCTTCATACAAAAGATCCTCTTGCTTTTCTAATAACCTATTCTTATCATTCAAGGCATCAATTAATTCATTAATTTTATCAACCTTGGTTCTATCTAGGCCCTTCAATAAACATGAATAATCTATTTCATCATCATCACTAGACTCATCCTCACTTGAAGAAGCATAAGTATTATTCCGAGCACATACCTTCTTCTCCTTCGCCATGAGGCATGTGTGACGCTCGTTGGGGAAGAGGGCCGATTTGTTGAAGGCGGTGGAGGCGAGTCCTTCGTTGTCGGAGTCGGACGACGAACAATCCGAGTCCCACTCCTTGCTAAGGTGTGCCTCGCCCTTAGCCTTCTTGTAAGTTTTCTTCTTTTCCCTCTTGTTCCCTTGTTCCTTGTCACTATCATTATCGGGACAGTTAGCGATAAAATGACCAACCTTACCACATTTGAAGCATGAGCGCTTCCCCTTCGTATTGTTCTTGTTAGGCTGCCCCTTGCGTCCCTTTAGCGCCGTCTTGAAGCGCTTGATGATGAGGGCCTGAAAGCTCTCTTGTGAGTTTTGGTGTTTGGATGACAACTCAATTAAAGGACTAACAGTGTACTAAGTGTTGAACAGGTGCTTAAGGTAGAGCTAACAGGGTTCAACACAAGTGAACAAATGTGATGGTCCAAGAACTGGATTATGGATACATAATGGACATCACAAGTAAGATGGTCATTGCAAAAAGTGATACTCGGGTGCGTAGCTCGGAGACAACTGATCAAGCTAAGGACGGAGGCAAGAAGAGCTTCGAGGTACCAAGTGCACGGGAGAAGGTCAAGGAGGCTGAGGAACCCAAAGCCAAGGGTGAAGAAGAAGGCTTGCAAAGTCAAGGGTGATTGAGTTGAGAACAGCTACGGCACATCAAGGATCACTACATAAGGTCGTGACTTACAACCAATGAGGAAATATCTATAGGTATGTGGTGTAAGTCATAAGGCTCAAGATCAAGCTCTAAGAAGGAGATCAAGGTCACTAGAAGGAGAACAAGTGTCAAAACCAGAACTGGAAGCAGCCCAAAAGAGCTAAGTTCACCTTGATCTTTTGTTTGGGTTGTTCCTATGTTTGTAGATGTTCTATGTGACCTTTGCAGGATGTTGGAGCTAAGAAATGTCAATCTAGATCAAGTCAAGTTGACTTGATGATTTATGAGTCCAACATCAAAGCTCAAGCATGACAAATGCTATAGATGTAATAATTAAGAGAAGGTATGTTTCTAGACTTAGTACATTGGTTTCTGTGTACTAATATACTTGTCTGAGTGTTAGAAACAGAAGGAAGAAGAAAAGGAAAGAGGTGCAAATGGCTTGGCTGTGTACAGCCAAGACTCAGCTCAGTCTGGCACACCAGACAGTGTCCGGTGCGCCAGGTTGAACCCCGGTGAACAGGCCGCTCTCGGGAGGAGTCTGGCGACGTACGGCTATAATTCACCGGACTGTCCGGTGGTGCACCGGACTGTCCGGTGAGCCAACGGTCGGCTGGGCCAACGGTCGGCCGCGCAATCCGCGCGGGACGCGTGGACGAGCCAACGGTCAGATAGGGGCACCGAACTGTCCGGTGTGCACCGGACAGTGTCCGGTGTGCCAACGGCTCCAGGACTGCAACGGTCGACTGCTCCATTTATGGAAGGAGATCAGGCACCGGACAGTGTCCGGTGGTGCACCGGACTGTCCGGTGCGCCACCCGACAGAAGGCAAGATTTGCCTTCCTGGATTGCTTCCAACGGCTCCTAGGCCCCTTGTGCCTATAAAAGGGACCCCTAGGCGCCTCAAGCTATGTATAAGCGCAGCCAACAAGTGTAGACATCACTCGAATCAATTCTCACTCTCCCTCTTGTGTGTATCTCTCTAGTTTGTGTAGAAGGCACAGCTATAAGCCTTTAGAGAGAGGAGAAGTACTGCTAAGAGCTAGAGCAAGGTCTTGAGCGTATCGTTACTCTGCCGAGGTGCTGCCAAGAAGTGTGTAAGCAGCCACGGTGTTGTTGTAACCCAACTCAATAGTGAAAGGCTCTATCTATCATACTGACAGATCAGAGCAAACGGAGGAAGGAGTTGAAATAGACTCCAAGCCCAGGTGTGGCTAACTCCAACGAGGACTAGGCAAGCATTTCAGGCTTGACCGAACCTCGGGATAAATCCTTGCGTCTGTGTGCTCTGTTCTGTATTGTATCCTGACTCTCTGCCTTACTCGTCTTTATATCTGCACTTCAATACTTATCTGTGGTATAAGCTTTATTTGAAGTGCAGGACATTTTGAGACAGGATCTTCTATTCCGCTGCAACCTACTCGAAGAGTTTTCTCACTCCACTGCGTACTAAGTCTTTGAGTAGAGTAAGAATTTAAGTTTTAAAGTAATAAGTTTTATTCGCCTATTCACCCCCCCCTCTAGGCGACATCCAGATCCTGTTCCCGGGTCAAAGGGAACTTTTAGGGCCATCTCTTCGTCATTGAGCCCGGCCGCCTCAACTTGCGCCACCTTGCTAGGTAGCGCCTCCTTGCTCCTCGTTGCCTTGAGAGCAATGGGTTGAGGCTCATGGATTGGACCGTTCAACGCGTCGTCCACGTATCTTGCCTCCTTGATCATCATTCTCCCGCTCACAAACTTCCCAAGTACTTCTTCGGGTGACATCTTGGTGTACCTAGGATTTTCACGAATATTGTTCACAAGATGGTGTACCCAAACGATGAATCCACCTCATCGACAGGTTTGTTCTCCACTAGTGATAAATGTTTTATTGCTAACAATGACGGTGGAGACGAAAGCCATGATGAGGAAGAATATGAGGATGATAGCGAGGATGAATCTTCATCATCACAAGGTACATTTTCCTATATTGCTTCCACTGACATTAATGACAGGGAAAATGAGGCCGATGATGTGGAAGAAGAGGAGATTCGCCGTTTCTACAACCATCTCAACAAAGCGGACAAAGCTCTCTTGGTTAAGTTGCTGAGAAGGAACAAGGAACAAGGCGAGACGCTTCTCGGGCTAGAGGAGACTCTCATCAAAACAAACAACAGCCTAGAGAAGATGACCAAAGAACACGAGGAGCTAAGGTGCTCTCATGATGTCTTTGTCCAATGGTATGATTCAATGTTAATTGAGCAAAGTAATAATGATGACGCTCTATCTAATGTTGCTCAACTTAAAACTGAAAATTCTATGCTTAGAAGTCAAGTAGAAACAATGAATTTAGAAAAGCTTGCTCTTAGTGAAAACTATGATACGTTGTCATACTCTCATAGTAAACTAGTTGATGATCATATCATGCTCGATATTGCTCATGAGGTAGTAATTACTAGTTTAAACTCATATGAACCTCATTCTTGCACTAGTAATCAATTGGTCAAAATATTATCATGTGCTGACCTCCACCGCCCCAAGAAAGGCCAATCTTTGTTTGAGAAACAAGTTGCAGGATCAAAAAGGAAATTGCTTGGGAACAAGAAACAAAGACAATTAAGGAGAAGATGCCTTGCTCGACTTCCGCAAGATATCTACGAACACGTGGTGAAGAAGCTTGAGGAAGGAGAAACCGCAGCAAGGGTCAAACTCCATGAGAAGGATGTTCCCAAAGCAATAAATAAAGAAATCAACATGAACAAGGAAAAAGGTAAAAACTCAATTAATCATGTTGTTTGCACTGATAATCTCTCCATGTCATTTAAGTACAAAAAGGGAAAAGAAAAAAGGAGGTGCTTCAAGTGCAAGAAGTTAGGCCACCTCATCGCGTCTTGTCCGTACCAAGACAAGAATGAAGGGACAAGGAGTTGTTTTGGATGCAACAATCAGGACCACATGATCACTTCATGTCCGGTCATGAAGAATCAAGGATGTGCATCCTCCAAGGTGACCCTCACCAAGGAAAATGACAAACAACAAGCGTCATGTCAGGTTGAGCGACACTTCTGCTACAAGTGTGGTGAGCAGGGTCATCTATCCAAGGTATGTTATAAAGGTAAGATTCCTAAGCAAGTGAATTTGTCTCAATTTTATTCGCATAGGAGACCCAAATCATACACTTGTGCTAGATCTATAATGAGATCACCTAGAACTAGCACAAAGGCAATTTGGGTACCAAAGGCACATTTAGATGATCATTATGGACCCATCCCGAGATGGGTACCAAACTGTGCTAACTAGACCATGCAGGTGCCTTGAGATGGACTGGAGACCATGGGAGAGCTTAAGACGGTTATCTAAAACTCTATGCTTAAGCTGTTAATTGTTTTGGTGTTTATTGACCCAAGGTTGAATTATTGTGAAACACTAATCCCATGTTCATCTCAAGTGAAATAAGGTGTATAGGTCCTGAATCATTATTGGTGAATCAAGTAAAGGACTTTGATGAGAATCTACAACTTGCTCTCCAAAGGATGGTACCCGTGTATTTTAAGTACATAATTGCAATTTAGTATTGCTCTTAAGTTGGCTTGTTGTGCTACCTGTCTTTGGAGTAGTTATGCTTTATGATTGCCTGTGTTAAATGAATCATAATGATGTTTGCTTAATCATGACTGGTGCTATATAGGATATATCTTTTGAATCATTCATGGGTAGCTCTTTCATTTGTTATATCCACAACGATTAACTCTCTTGGTGTATATGGATAAACCTGTAACTTTTTGTAAGTCATACTATGTGCAAATATGACATTTTGTTTAGTGCATGTTCACATGATTACCCTAGTTTGGTATTGTGTGAATTTCAAATCCATGTCGTGCCCTTTTGAGCTATGAGGTGCGTGAGCAAAAGGAGCCCTGAACTGGTGATAACAAGTGCTCTCATAAAGGCAAAGGTATGGAAAATGGAGCTATGCAATTTCATTAAATATTCTTGAAATTCCATTCATTGTGATCATAGCTATGTTCTTGTCTTTCAATTGGTAATATCTTGGCTTAGGTAATTTATGCCTTTAAAATGTTGTTTCTTTTGTGCACCTAAGAAACCTTCTTAATTATGGCATGCTTAGACATTACGCTTTATATACATGATTGTGTTGATCTTTAATTGGTACATGTGGTACAATGATTGACATGTATGAAGCATGTCTAGATTGCTTGTAAAATGTTATACTCCTTGAGGCATGCATTGCTGTATCAAGTCAATCTTTCATTTGGTACTCAATTGGTATCTCTTTGTGATGAAATTAAGAGTATGCCTTGACCAAGATATGTTGTAATCCCCTCTAGTTCTGAGAAAGCTAGAATGTGCAAAGTGCAAGTTATTCAAATACTTGATGCACAAATTTAGGGGGAGACACACGTAACTTGTGTCTTTTGAAACTAATTATTTCTTGAGCAATCTTGTATAGTCTCAAGGTGGAAAAGAGAAGATGAGCAAGAAATGGAGCAATCAGGACTTGGGTACCTTCGTAAGTCAAGTAATTGGTATCTTAAGTCGTGAGTAAATGCATATTTTTAGATTGCTCATGCTCTACAGTATTTGGTGATATTAGATGCTTATCCTTAAATATCATGGAACTATGATAATAAATGAACTTTCAATTGGTAGTCGTGATAATTTGCTTCAATTGACATCTTTTGGTAATCACTAGAATAGAAGCTTCATCTTGTGTCACAATACTATAACTTGCTTGGTGTCTTAGCAACAAGAAAAGGTTAGGATAAAGAATCAGGCACAAGTGTGGAGAAGCTCTCGAGAGATAAATACTTTCAAGATGGGAAGTACACCGCAACATGGTAAAGGTACAAAAGGAAGTATTGATCTTTTGCATATATGTATCTTAATTTTACTCAAATGTTGATGTTGCATATGTTTAATGAGTAAGGGGGAGTTCTGATAGTATGTTTTTCCTCCTTAACACCCTACTGTCCCTTGACATCATCCTATGTTCTTGCTTGAATATGGTTTTGGTGTTTGATGTCAAAGGGGGAGAATTTGTGCATTAAAGCTTATCTCAACATGAGAGGAAAGCTTATCCTAAGGGGTGATGTGTTAATTTGAGCATTGTTAGTGTGTCATTGTGTTATTGTGTTATTTATAATTCTGCTATGAATTAATTGGCATCTATAGTGTTGATTCTGTAATAGATATTCATGTGGGTAATGGTGCTTTAAGATTAATGGTGCTTTAAAATTGCTTTAAATTGGTATCTTAGTTTAAATTGGTATCTTAATGGTGAATAGTGGTAGGTTGATATTCCACTAATTCGAATGGTGTTTAACTCTAATTATGTGCATTTGTGTGTTATAGTATCATGGTTTGATTCTTGACATAATGCATCCTAAAAAGTGCTAAGGTGTAGAAATGTTTCGAATTGCCAAAGTATGTGCAAATTGGCGTCTGAGGTCAAGATTATGTTTTTGAAGTAAGCACATATTTAGGGGGAGCATTATATAAACTTAGAATTCAAAATTTATGCTTCAAATCTTATTCTTATGTAAGCTTTAATTGTGTTGCCATCAATCACCAAAAAGGGGGAGATTGAAAGCTCTCTTGTGAGTTTTGGTGTTTGGATGACAACTCAATTAAAGGACTAACAGTGTACTAAGTGTTGAATAGGTGCTTAAGGTAGAGCTAACAGGGTTCAACACAAGTGAACAAATGTGATGGTCCAAGAACTGGATTATGGATACATAATGGACATCACAAGTAAGATGGTCATTGCAAAAAGTGATACTCGGGTGCGTAGCTCGGAGACAACTGATCAAGCTAAGGACGAAGGCAAGAAGAGCTTCGAGGTACCAAGTGCACGGGAGAAGGTCAAGGAGGCTGAGGAACCCAAAGCCAAGGGTGAAGAAGAAGGCTTGCAAAGTCAAGGGTGATCGAGTTGAGAACAGCTACGGCACATCAAGGATCACTACATAAGGTCGTGACTTACAACCAATGAGGAAATATCTATAGGTATGTGGTGTAAGTCATAAGGCTCAAGATCAAGCTCTAAGAAGGAGATCAAGGTCACTAGAAGGAGAACAAGTGTCAAAACCAGAACTGGAAGCAGCCCAAAAGAGCTAAGTTCACCTTGATCTTTTGTTTGGGTTGTTCCTATGTTTGTAGATGTTCTATGTGACCTTTGCAGGATGTTGGAGCTAAGAAATGTCAATCTAGATCAAGTCAAGTTGACTTGATGATTTATGAGTCCAACATCAAAGCTCAAGCATGACAAATGCTATAGATGTAATAATTAAGAGAAGGTATGTTTCTAGACTTAGTACATTGGTTTCTGTGTACTAATATACTTGTCTGAGTGTTAGAAACAGAAGGAAGAAGAAAAGGAAAGAGGTGCAAATGGCTTGGCTGTGTACAGCCAAGACTCAGCTCAGTCTGGCACACCGGACAGTGTCCGGTGCGCCAGGTTGAACCCCGGTGAACAGGCCGCTCTCGGGAGGAGTCTGGCGACGTACGACTATAATTCACCGGACTGTCCGGTGGTGCACCGGACTGTCCGGTGAGCCAACGGTCGGCTGGGCCAACGGTCGGCCACGCAATCCGCGCGGGACGCGTGGACGAGCCAACGGTCAGATAGGGGCACCGGACTGTCCGGTGTGCACCGGACAGTGTCCGGTGTGCCAACGGCTCCAGGACTGCAACGGTCGACTGCTCCATTTATGGAAGGAGATCAGGCACCGGACAGTGTCCGGTGGTGCACCGGACTGTCCGGTGCGCCACCCGACAGAAGGCAAGATTTGCCTTCCTGGATTGCTTCCAACGGCTCCTAGGCCCCTTGTGCCTATAAAAGGGACCCCTAGGCGCCTCAAGCTATGTATAAGCGCAGCCAACAAGTGTAGACATCACTCGAATCAATTCTCACTCTCCCTCTTGTGTGTATCTCTCTAGTTTGTGTAGAAGGCACAACTATAAGCCTTTAGAGAGAGGAGAAGTACTGCTAAGAGCTAGAGCAAGGTCTTGAGCGTATCGTTACTCTGCTGAGGTGCTGCCAAGAAGTGTGTAAGCAGCCACGGTGTTGTTGTAACCCAACTCAATAGTGAAAGGCTCTATCTGTCATACTGACAGATCTGAGCAAACAGAGGAAGGAGTTGAAATAGACTCCAAGCCCAGGTGTGGCTAACTCCAACGAGGACTAGGCAAGCATTTTAGGCTTGGCCGAACCTCGGGATAAATCCTTGCGTCTGTGTGCTCTGTTCTGTATTGTATCCTGACTCTCTGCCTTACTCGTCTTTATATCTGCACTTCAATACTTATCTGTGGTATAAGCTTTATTTGAAGTGCAGGACATTTTGAGACAGGATCTTCTATTCCGCTGCAACCTACTCGAAGAGTTTTCTCACTCCACTGCGTACTAAGTCTTCGAGTAGAGTAAGAATTTAAGTTTTAAAGTAATAAGTTTTATTCGCCTATTCACCCCCCCTCTAGCGACATCCAGATCCTGTTCCCAGGTCAAAGGGAACTTTCAGGGCCATCTCTTCGTCATTGAGCCCGGCCACCTCAACTTGCGCCACCTTGCTAGGTAGCGCCTCCTTGCTCCTCGTTGCCTTGAGAGCAATGGGTTGAGGCTCATGGATTGGACCGTTCAACGCGTCGTCCATGTATCTTGCCTCCTTGATCATCATTCTCCCGCTCACAAACTTCCCAAGTACTTCTTCGGGTGACATCTTGGTGTACCTAGGATTTTCACGAATATTGTTCACAAGATGTGGATCAAGGACAATAAAAGACCTTAGCATTAGGCGAACGACGTCGTGGTCCGTCCATCACGTGCTTCCGTAGCTCCTTATTTTGTTGATGATGGTCTTGAGCTGGTTGTATGTTTGGGTTGGCTCCTCTCCCCTTATCATTGCAAATCTCCCAAGCTCGCCCTCCACCAACTCCATCTTGGTGAGCATGGTGACGTCGTTCCCCTCATGTGAGATCCTGAGGGTGTCCCAGATCTGCTTGGCATTGTCCAAGCCGCTCACCTTATTGTACTCTTCCCTGCACAAAGATGCTAAAAGGACAGTAGTAGCTTGTGCATTTTTATGGATTTGTTCATTTATAAACATAGGACTATCAGTACTATCAAATTTCATTCCACTCTCAACAATCTCCCATATGCTTGGATGGAGAGAGAACAAGTGACTACGCATTTTGTGACTCCAAAATCCGTAGTCCTCCCCATCAAAGTGTGGAGGTTTGCCAAGAGGGATGGAAAGCAAATGTGCATTTGAACTATGTGGAATACGAGAATAATCGAAAGAGAAGTTTGAGTTAACCGTCTTCTTTTTCTCGTAGTCGTTGTCGTCGTCCTTTTGGGAAGAGGAAGATTCGTCGCTGTCGTCGTAGTAGACGATCTCCTTGATGCGCCTTGTCTTCTTCTTCCCATCTTTTCGTTTGTGGCCTGAGCCCGAGTCGGTAGGCTTGTCATTCTTCGGCTCGTTGACGAAGGACTCCTTCTCCTTATCATTGATCACAATCCCCTTGCCCTTAGGATCCATCTCTTCGGGCGATTAGTCCCTTCGTGAAGAGAACTCCGATACCAATTGAGAGCACCTAGAGGGGGGGGGGGTGAACAGGTGATCCTGTAAAAACTTAAACTTAAAGCCACAAAAACTTGATTAAGAGTTAGCACAATAAGGCCAAGTGGCTAGAGAGGAGTTCTTGCAAAACACAACAACCACAAGAGAATCAACACAGATAGACACAGTGGTTTATCCCGTGGTTCGGCCAAGTACAAAACTTGCCTACTCCATGTTGTGGCGTCCCAACAGACGAGGGTTGCAATCAACCCCTCTCAAGCGGTCCAAAGACCCACTTGAATACCACAGTGTTTTGCTTTGTTTACTTTATCCCGCTCGCGAGGAATCTCCACAACTTGGAGTCTCTCGCCCTTACACTTTGATGTTCACAAAGAAGCACGGAGTAAGAGAGGGATGAGCAACGCACACAAGACACAAAATCAGAGCGACAACACGCACACAAGTCGCAACAAGAGCTCACAACACAACCCAACGAGTTCACAACTCAAATAGAGCTCTAGTTGCTCTCACAAAGAATCAAATGCGTGGAATCGAAGTCTTGGTGCTTAGGAATGCTTAGAGAATGCTTGGTGTACTCCTCCATGCGCCTAGGGGTCCCTTTTATAGCCCCAAGGCAGCTAGGAGCCGTTGAGAGCATTTCAGGAAGGCAAATCTTGCCTTCTGTCGCCTGGCGCACCGGACAGTCCGGTGCACCACTGGACACTGTTCGATGCGGATTTCTTTCCTTATTTGGCGAAGCCGACCATTGCAGATTCAGAGCCGTTGGCGCATCGGACACTGTCCGGTGCACACCAGACAGTCCAGTGCACACCGGACAGTCCGGTGCCCCCTTCTAGCCGTTGGCTCGGCCACGTGTCCCGCGCGGATCGCGCGGCCGACCGTTGGCCCGGCCGACCGTTGGCTCACCGGACACTGTCCGGTGCACCACCGGGCAGTCCGGTGACTTATAGCCGTACGCCGTTAATCATCTCACGAGAGCGAAGAGTTCGCCTGTGAATGGCTCACCGGACAGTCCGGTGATTTATAGCCGTACACCGCCGTCGAAGTCCCGAGAACAGCAAGTTCGCCAGATCCAGTATGGCGCACCGGACACTGTCCGGTGCACCCAGACCGAGCAGACTTTGGCTGAACAGAGCTATCTCTTTTCCAATTCGATTTCTCCTGTTTTCAGCACTTAGACACCATACATTAGTCCATAAAACAATGTACTAAGTCTAGAGACATACCTTTACTTTTGATTTGCACTTTGTCTATCACTTGGCATACTTTAATACTTAAGTACTTATGTTGGCACTCAATCACCAAAATACTTAGAAATGGCCAAGGGCATATTTCTCTTTCACAGTGTCACTTGATATTTCATCTTTCACTTTCACATGCTCAACAAAGGTTCCATTCTCTTTTACTCCATAGTTTTCATTGTCGGTAATAAATTTTTATCATTGTTAGGCGCGGGACTCCTTTGATCTAGCACTCGACAAATCAGTTGTGTTCGGTAGTCTATCAAATGACGATAGTAATATCTCAAGCATAAAATAATACTGATTGATAACTCCAGTCAGTACTAAAGAGTCTACTTTAGCACAGATTGATAACACCAATAGGTACAAAAGCTAAAAATAACTTTTAATACCGATTGGCAAAAAACGATACTAAAGGGTTTTTTAGTGTCAATTTTTTTACTAATCGACACTAAAAGATTTTTCAGTGTTAAAATAAAAAAGCATACCTTCCAAGTCACATGTAGCTTAATAATAGAGTTATAAGAAGGAAACACACGAGGTCCCTGATTTAGGTTCAAATCCTAGAATCGCACATGCAAAAATCAATCATTATATTGATAGATTCGTTAGTATCGGACAATTGCGGTCCTGAGATTTCGGGGGTTCCGAACAAAATTTTAAACATAGATCTTGTTAATATTACATATAAATTGTACCGATAAAAAAGTCAATATCATCTATTAAAAATTATTACCTTGATAAGTTGTTTATGCTTCCGTTAAGCTGTTGTGAGGTGTCTTCCGTTGCCGTCTCGCTCAACTAACGTGGTGTTTTTAATGTAAGAAGTCACTTTATTCTAGATGATTTTTGATAGAATGGTTATATTTTTTATGCTGGTAATTATTATTACCTAGTAAGGAATGATGACAAAGAAGACAAATCCATTCAATTTCACTGACCAAACAAAAAATAATGATAAGTGAAAGGATAATATAGTACTTGTTCTTCTAACAGTAAACAATACACATTCATTATATATATATATATATATATATATAGGGAAGAGGTAATGGAAGCCCTGGGCTTCCGTTAGTGGGCGAAGCCCCAGCCAGGGAGACCGATCGGGTCGCGTTAGGCCCACTGGACGCCAACCTGCGCCATTTATGCAAAGGATAACCACGTATCCCGGCTTACACGCGACATGCAATTACGCAACCATAAATATGTGTACAAATGTGCATAACTCATGCATAAATGGAATCTTTGCATGCCAGGAATCGCGCGCACGAATATTTGCATGTGCTAGACGTTTACGACTGCATAACGTTGTGATACATGATAGCGTAAACCATGCAAACGTTTACGGCAGGATTTGAGATAAGGCAATACGTGATCTTCGTGCGCGTAAATAAAGGCGCAGTTACGGCAGGAAACTAATACAACTTTACAGTCGCGTCCACGTTCGCTCGTCCATCTGAATTATTGGCGGCGGTTAGCGGCGGCGGAAGTGAGAGGTCCGGCCGGCGATGGGCGGTGAGAATATGTCCACCACCGGCGCTGGCGATGACATCCTGCCTGTAACATCTGTGCATAAGCCAGCAGGTACGTCTGTTTCAATGGACATGCATCCTGTAGCGTCTGCAGTCGCCCCATACACAGAGGGTGTCTCTGTTACTCCTCCGGCGGCATTGAGGGCACCTGGACATATTGAAGAGCACACAAAAACAGCAGACGTGGTCAGCGCAGAGAAGCACATCCCCATGAGACATATTGGGCCGCATGAACAGGACACACCTCATATTCTTCAAAGCCACGTAAGTTCTCCCATATTACGTTAAATTTAGTCGCTATTGAATCGTAAATGTTAAATTTCTGTGCACAGCCGGACAATATTGATATAAGATTGATACCTAAAGTCGGTATGACATTTAGTAACGTGGACGAGGCGTATAATTTTTATAGTCAATATGCATACGAGGTAGGATTTCCGTTGAAGAAATATAGGGAGCGGAAGAATTGTAAATGGTTGAACTGTTCAATGGAAGGAAAGAATGCTGAAAGGGTAGCTGGAAATCCAAGGATACGTAACACATGTTCGAAGCGAACAGAGTGCAAGGCTGGGATGAAACTTAAAAAAATCTACGATGATGCTAAAGAGAATGTTATTTCTGTTCGGATTGATCTGGTAAACTATGAGCATAATCATGAATTTTTGAAGAAAGATACAGAAAAAGGGCAATTGCAATGCAACAAAACACATGATCGTGAATATATGGAGTTCCTTAGTGCGATGCAAGAAAGCAGGATTCCACAACATTACATTATGGATTTTGTTACAGAAATGCATGGTGGCCCAGAAAACGTTCCAATAACCGTGCAGGACATGAGTAACCTGTAAGTGTATTATGCATTGACAATAATTGTATTTTATATTACATAAACAATCGTAATGTGTTGAGTTTGATATAGTGCATAATCATTACATTTTTTGACAGGAAAAAAGCATGGCAAAGGGAGAGAAATGCAAATGATGTGTCAAAGCTGTTATCTTTTTTTTCATTATGCAAGAAAGATAATCCACAATTTTTTTCAGACTTTCAACTGGACAAAGAAGGGAAAATTTTAAGCATATTTTGGTCCCATGCTAGCCAGCAAGCCGAGTACATTGATTTTGGTGATGCAGTTACATTTGATACTACACATAAGACTAATATGTATGATAAGCCATTAGGCATGTTTGTTGGCTCGAACCACCACCTACAATGCACAATATTTGGGTTTGCTTTACTAGGAGACGAGACAGTTGATACATTCGAGTGGGTCTTCAATACATTCAAAACATGCATGGGATGTGACGGACCACGAGTGATGCTGACAGGTATGTTGTAATAAAATGGCTCGTAATTATTATGGCACGTACTATATGATATCATACTAGTATCTTGTGCGCGCCTCGCGCGCGCATAGGAAACATTTTGAAATATAAGTGATAAGAATACCCATGTGGCATGATTACGATCATTACTTGCTATATTGAATTCATTTATGTCCAAATATAGAGTAAAAGAAAATTTATCAGGGCTGTTACGATAATTGACCATACCTATTGTTGTAAACAAATTCTGGGAAAAATCTATAGATTGACAACATGCACAAGATAAACAATGAGAAGTGGTTAAAAAAAGGTGAACTAAGTGGTGCACCTTGATCCAACTTCATTACTGGCTTTCTGTATAGGAGATGAATGATATGTAAACACAAAGCAATTAGTCTATATTGAATTACTGATTCGCTATGCTGATGAAAATACAAAGATAAACAAAATAAAAACATTATAATAATAATAAAATAAAAACATTATAATAATAGACATAATCACTTGACGTACTAATTCTATCTATGTGTCGTTGTGTGGACTTGACTACTTGAGTAGCATGTTTATCGCTCAAATACTCGTGCGGATGCTGAGAATCTTTGTCGAGTGATGCTTTATTACCATTGCATGTCAGCAGGTGCATTCTCTAATAGCATGTGATAGTATGTGATGTTACTATTTTGTTATCATAAATACTATCACAGACAACATTGGGGATTAGGCCAAGGATCTTGAACATCGTCTGGTCCGTGTCAGAGTTATTGTTTGCAATTGTGAGAAGTTTCTTGCTAGCAAAGATGGAGTTGGTCTCGGGAAGGAAACAGAGCACTTGTTCTAGAATGGAGAACCGTATTACAAAGACATAGATACTCTTTCCATGTATGTGATGTAAGATCGCACAGCAGCTGCAACCATCTAAACTATATAGAAAATAATTGGTAGTGTGGAATACCTTCTGGTCCTCAAGAGGAGTGCCTTCATTAATAGGGACACTCTCTGAGTGTGTAGGCAAGGTGGCAAGTGTATGCAACAATCCTATCCGGTCCTTTGCTTCACCGAGACCAATAATTGCATCTAAAAATCAAATGGAGCGCCAAATTATGCACTTTAAAACTAAAGAGGCAGGAGATATATTTTCCAGTTTTTGTAATCTGGAAGATGGCAGAGTATAGTTCTCAGTCCTAAAAACAACAAACATCAGTGACTTCATTGATGCTTTCTGAGATTTCATTTCTTTTTACTTTGGTTACTAAGTTTTGGGTACTTATTTATTGTAGTGTGAAAGTAATTCACGCTTTGTAAAATGGAAAGATGGAAGTATGCGGCTTCTTGATATATCTGTACATGAGGCTCATTATGACCAATTCCAAATATTTTTAGGCATAGAAAGGTTAGTCTATTAATTTCAAAATTTGATTCAGGGAATTCTATAGTCGCAAAAAAGCCTTTGCCCAAAAAAATGTGAATTATGACATCCTTCTTGTATTCAAAGTCACATCACTTATTAACTTCTCCGATTGATTTTCAGAATAAGAAAACTGTTAAGATACAAAAAAATGGTTTGAGACTAAGGATCTTTAGAAAGAAAAAAAAACAAAAATGAAAGGAGTGCTTGTCCGCCAATTCTGATAACTCCCAACCATCTATGCACGTATATATGCGTATATGCGTACAAAATCGTATTATATAGACTTTATAAAAATTCTTATTTTCCAAATATTATCCATGATATCATTTAGATAATCAGTGTACATCTTTTTTTCTACTTGTTACATATATTGTAACGCTTTGATAATATATGTAATAAAAACCTGCTACTTATATTCGTTTCTGACAGGGTACTGGGCTTTCAAGCACGCCCTTGCTCTACCACATAATGACAATTTAATTATGCTTTAATCAAACTTGACCAATTTTGTGTCAATAATTTTGTATTTGTAGGGCCTTTGAAATGATATTATTTTAGCAAGTTACATATGCTGTAAAGAAGGCAAGCGTGGCAAATACTACTTCTCTAGACATTTTATCGAGCATTTGGTGAGCACAATAGTACTCAATCTATTTTGGCACATGAAACAATTGAATATCTGATGGACAAATCAGCGAGCAAGAAATAGCAAGCAAGGAGAAGCACATAGAATCATTGCGCCAACAGGTACGGGTAATGGTGGAGATGGGAGGGTGGCCTGACTTGATCTTGATGAGGAACTCGTGGGCTTCTTGCACGACCCGCGCAAGGCCATCCACTGCTGACACGGGGATGATGGCCTCGAGAAGCACCACCGTGAGGAGTGCCAAGGCGACGCCATGGGTTCCCATGGTCACAATCTGCAGCAACCGAAGGCAAAGCCAATGACGGGCATGACGAACAGATGGGGCTTCCGTGGAAGGGAGAAGGGAGAAAGAGGCGGGGCCATGGGAGGGCGGCATGGGCGACGACGGCCATGGGCGGAGCGAAGATAGGTGGCCGGAGGGGAGGGCGGCATGGACGACAACGAGCATGATGAATTGTCGGAGGAAGAAACTATGGCTGCGCATTGGGAGAGGCGGTGGCGGAGCCTAAAAATGTCGCGTTGCTGGGAGACGGTGCCTTCGGGCGTCGTCTAGAACTCTCCGTTGCCTTATCTGGAGGAGTTACTCTATCTGGAGATCTGTTCGTATGTCTTATTGAGATTGTGACCCTTCAATTGGGATCGTGCGGCTGTAGAAAAAAGCGCTAACGTGGATGCGCTAGGAAGCCACGTTTCCTTGCTGCTTTCATAATATAGAAATTGGCTTGCATGATGTTATGTAAATTTATATATTTCAGATCAAGACCCTGCCATGCCAATTGCACTTGGCAGAGTATTCCCAAACACAATACATCGATTGTGTTTGTGGCATGTGCAAAACAGGTATATGCCCCACTTGAATGAATTATATGCAAGATTTGAGGACATGGATTTCAAAACAAGGTTCCAATCTATAATACATCATCCATTGAATGAAATGGAGTTCGAGGCTGCCTGGCAAATGATGCTTGATGATTTCCAACTACACGAGAACAACACCCTTGCCAGATTATATGAAATACGCAAAGATTGGGTACCTGCATTTTTCAAAGGAGACTATTGTGGTCTTATGGTCTCTACACAACGAAGCGAGAGCATGAACAAGTTGGTGAAGAGTGCCCACGTGGATGCAAACACACCGCTTCATCAATTTGCAAAGCAAATGATGAAGCTCCTGCATAGTAGGAAGATGAAAGAGGCCAAAGAGGCACTAGGATGCATGGTAAGTGAAAAAAATTAATAAACATATGTTTTATGCTATTAAAAACAAAACAGTATTAATACTATATTGTGTAATTTGCAGGGTCAAAAGGATACAACTACATTGTATATGTTTGAAATAAGAGTTGCAAGGGCATACACTAGAGCTGTGATGACAAGGTTTCAGGAGACAGTAAAATATGCAACTGCATACCGAATAGACCGTGATACAGAGGGTGATGAACATGATTGGGTGGTGAAACATACTACAAGATCAAATAAAATTGTTTGGGGTCAACACCAATTCAAGATAAGGGCTGATGTGGATGCCGGAAAGTATTCATGTGAGTGCAAGCATTGGGAGCATACAGGTATATTATACTAAACGATTTTTTGCTATATAAAATTATAAATTATTACGAATACATAGCAGTTTACGATTAATATATGACATAATGTATGTTTAATCAATTATAGGTCTATTTTGTGTTCATCTTGTACGCGCTTTCATGCATCTACAAATTGAAAGGATCCCGAGTGAGTATATTTTGTAACGATACACATACTCCGCGCATCAAGATGTGGCTTTTTCAAGAGACGATAGGAATTTGAAAGGAAAAGATGGAGAAACTAGATCATATAGACAGAAGATGTTGCTTAAAAAAGCAATGAAAGTAGTACACCATGCGAGTCTGTCTAAAGCTGGGAATGATAAAGCCCTAGAGATGATGGACGAATTATTAGGGTTATTGATGCGTGTGGAGCCTGATATAGGTACTGGTGAGAGTTGTGGCACAAGTGTTTGCGATGACATCCAGGTACGCACCTCGTGATGTTATGAATTTTGCATAATTACTTGTCGATAATGATCCATGATTGTAATGATGATATAGGTCGAAGCGTATGAAACAGAAGAAATGGCTATAGACAACTTACGCAAATTACATGATGGGAACGAGGTATGGAACAAATCTTTATAATGTATTACATATACTGCTCTATAAGATTTGTGTCTTCACTGGACTTTGTTTTATTTCACAGGAAATTTTAATGGGCTCTAATACAAATGAATGCAATACTAAGGATGATCAATGTAATATGCAGATATTAACATTGGAACATAACACTGACATTCGGCTGGTTGAGAGTAGTTCTATGGATGTGGAAGCTAGAAAGGTGAAAACATTGCTACAATATATGATGACATACGTGAATGTAAAATCTGACTTGATATCTTTGTTTTGTAGAAACTGGAATTTCATATGGAAGGTGTAAACTTAGCAAGACCAGATAAGGCCAAGCCTAAGGGAAGAACAATCAAAAGTAGTGAGCAACAAGTTTTAAAATTGGGTGCGAAAGGAGCTAAGAAGATGAACAGGAAATGCCAGAAATGTGGCATAGCTGATGGTCACAACAGCCGTACGTGTTTAACTGTCGAGGATAATAGGGTTCGATTGGCTAACCTATCTGTACGTAAGCGAGGACGGCCTCCTGGTTCAAGGAACAAAATCATAGCTGCAGCCCCGCAATGGAATGAGACATCAACGTCGAAAAAACGAACGGTGGATGTCGGAGATGATGATTCATCTGGTAGAGAGTAGAAGACCATAAGATACAAATATTTCCTTGTGTAAATGTGATTCCTGTGTTCATTTGACAACTTCCAGAAAGTATCATAAATATACTTGCAAACTGGCATAAACGTCTGTGTAATTGGTCATAAGCTGTAACAGTTATGCAGCAAACTGACTGTACATATACTTAGCATACATGTATGCGAAAAAATGCATAACTCTGCGTTGTGTAATGCATAAGATGGTTAGCCTGTGAACCATGACTGTACAAAAAAATGACCCTGTTTGCAGTATATAACTCTGATAATGTATATAATAATGTATTGGCATATAATGATGACTATTGTATCATAAGTGTATGGACAAACATGCATAAGACTGTCAATAATTATATCGTAAACTTCGGACAAGAAACATGCATACTTCGAGGTTATTGACATAACAATATTGTACAGGAACCTGGCAGAATCAAATGCAAGAAACACACATTACTTTCAAACACAGTTTGGTACAACATTCCAGTTTAGAAGTTAGCTGACCCCCAAAGTTGTCATTGACTTAAACTAAGAAACGTCTACGGACTTTGCCCATAATATACACACATGACTGATCTGAAGTTTAGGGAACCATTGTATACAAAATTTATTACATGACCAAACTAAACTACATCCTTTAGACCTTGAATCTTTGGATGTCTTGGAGCAGCGATAATGCTTTGTTCTTCGGGTGGAATGTGATATAATGCAGCGCAAGAGACCATATCTCACTGGTGTTGCCCTGCAATACAAAAACACTGAGTTAGTTATACCTCTGTTCCATATGTTGCCTTGTGCCAACTATAGAATTAACTGGTAAATTTGTACGTACTGCTTCTATGTCTGACCGCAAAGATCCTTCGTCGCATTGATAAAATAGAATGTAACCCATGACATAAAACCCACAGTCATTGGATCCAGCTGCCATGTTAGGACAATTTGGGCACAAGTCAATTGTGAAGTTACCAAACTTGGGAAAGCATGTACTGGGCCGTACATGTTGTATTGCTTTGTTTAATCTGCTCATAATAACCTTAGCCCATGGTAACTTTCTGCCACCTGAGCCCAAATGTGCAAAATGATAGTCCTTCCATGTAGTTCCACCAAGTGTTGGTCCATATGGGTTGGAATCTAAAATATGAATGCACTTCTTGACCTTGTTGACAACATACAATGTCCAATGCCCCCTGCTTACCATGGGGACCATGATCTGACCGTGTAAAAAAAGCATAAAATTACCAGGGTAACTTACAAAAGCATAACAATGTGATATGTTCCATTTAAAAGGAATTATGTTTGGATTATGAAATACGATTGTTACCGCTTTGTATTGGTCCAATTCATCTGTCTGAGGCAATGAATTGTCTAGAAGTGTGTGGAGTACAGATTCATCAAAAGGTTGAGGGTTGCGACTGTGTCGTTCCTGTTCCTCAAAGTTGAGTATTGACTGCAATAAACGATATAAATGGAGTGAGTGTACTTGGGTTCATCTAATTTGTATATGAAAATGGTGTAAGTTACGATAGTTTACCCCAACATTAACATCAAGAACCAAACTGTTCGAACTCATGGAAGTCTGCTGATTTTTTGCATCATCAATAACACATTGGATGAAACACTGCATGAATACATTGTCGAGACACTTCCCATCGGCAAAAGATTCATATATGTCAGAACATGTCGCTGAATATTCACCATAATCTATTATGGTCCTGGGGAATTTTTTATAACAATCAGATAGGTCGCGTAAAACTACCAGCATATAAACAGATTTTGATTTAGTATGAACTTCATACCTGCCGGTGTCAGATTGCAGACCACACAAATATTCGCGTAGAGCTAACACAGTTTGCATCTGCGAATCAAGAAAATCCTGGCCAACCTGTGGAGTGTTTGTAGCTGGATCGGTTTCAACAGAAACCTAAAAATATATATGAAAATATACATAAAACTCTATGAACAATTTTGACAACTATAAAGAAAATGAAAATTACTGAGCTTACATAAAGTGGAATATACGTAGGTGGAATGAAGTGTCATAAACCGGCATAAAATTAATGAACTGACATTACTGATACAGATCAAGAGACAGAATTATTCTTGCAAACTGCATAAATGTATGTATAATTTATCATAGGCAGCCAACAGTTATATAAAAACTGAATGCACATCTACTTAGCATACATGTATGTGCAAATATGCATAACAGTGATTGTATGATGCATAACCTATTTAGACTGTGAAGCATGGTTGTACAAAATCTGTGAACAGTTGAAAACTACAAAGAAAATGTAAATTACTGAGCTGACATGTTCAGATGGAGTCTGATCAAAGCATGGACCACTGTCAGGCAAGTCTGTTTCTGCCGCTTGTTGTACGCCGCCAGTAGACTAACAATGATGGTATAAATGGATTACAAATTTAGTAAACTGCTAATGAGAATATAGAAAAACCACGAGGGGGTTTAGTCATACCTTGATTTGCGGAGTCGCATCAAATATCGGCGCGTCAGGATCCATGTGTGGTGTTGCTTTAGGAGTGACGTTTGTATTGGTCGGCATGTTCTTGCCACCGTCACCATGTTTACCCTAAAAAAATTGTAATGGTTATATGCTATTTACATAAAACGATGAATACAACCCTATAATGAAAAAATACAATTAATAAGAAAAACATTACCACTGAGGTTGTAGGTGTTTCGTTCTGTTTCGTTATATTTGTATGAACCAGTGGATCAATATCAGCTTCATCGGGGCAACTTTCTAATAGTACACGAATATGCTGTTGCCTTAACAGTAATTCATGTACCTGTGTGTCTGTAAACTGCGTATCCTGCTGAGAAACTGGAGTAGACATATCGGGTACAGTTGGGGGGGCCGGACACGTACATCCTTCTGTACGTGTCATGTAAACAAAGAAAACATTGTTTAAAATAATGGCATCAAAACGATATCGATAAATGATTGCATAACTTTTTTTATTTTGACGTAAATACATTAAACTGACTAACCAGCTGTCTGGGGAAGAATATCATCTGATTTTGATGTGGTTTTCTGCACATCATAAGCATCTTCGTTGTCACCCGCCTCGGCACGGAGGACCTCGTCAATTAACTCGCCAAAAACATCAGATAGATTGAATTGTTTCTCGACAATCTGCTGAAGAGTCTGTTTAATAACTGAACACGCCTTACCAACCTCCGCATCAAAATGTGACAGCTTCTCTATGAAACCCAGGCGGTGGCGGGATGGAAGCTGATTCAGCTTGCTTGATATCAAATCCCTGATGAGCGGGAGTTCGATGTGAATTGAGTGCTGTCCAGATGGGTCAGGACGAGGAACATCAAAAGTGTTGGTCCTGGTCTTATGCTGTTGTAAATTGAAAATTATTAAGTAAATGTATAACATATCACTGAATATTATGTTGAAATTCTATGACAAACAAATATATAAATAGAATCATGCCTTGAATTGTGCATCAACGGGTGGTACAGCTGTGTAGCAGGTCTCTGAGGAGCTTCGAAACTAAAAAAGGCGTGAAAGATGGAGTAAAACTTATACAAACATATTAAATTGATAAATGAGATTCATATGTTTAGTGGAAAATGCAAAAAAAACATCACAAATATGCTTACAAACGGGCATAAAGGTATGTGAACGTTATCATATGCATGTAAATAAATGATTGACACATAAAAAAAATACCGAGCAATGTCCAAATGCTTCTTCTCCTTTGCGTATCTTGCCCTTGTCAGCTCTTGTCAGGGCTTGAATAATATTCCTATCAAAGTATTTGATTCGTGGTGTTCCACGTTTGTTCTGGGGTGCCGCTGAGTCATGCAAATGATCCAAATAATACAGCTGCAAAAGGCATAACATGAGTCATTATAAGACATAACAAAAAGCATAATCTACGTGTATATGGATTTTGCATACAAGATTATGGGTACATGTAACAGACAAAAAAAGGATATGCTTACAAGAATAACGATGGAACATCCATAGATGGTTGTAGAAACGTTCGTAACGCTCCTATTATGCCACTTCTTGGCAGCTTGGCATAAATCATTGAAAATAAGCTGGCACCAGTCCATCTGGTGGAAACGATCCATCTCCTCGGTTAAAGGAACCTCATGGTTTGTTATTCCCCAGCTGGCAGTAGGGAACAACAACCTATTGAACAATATCAAGAAAAAGCATCTGATGCTTAAATCATCGTCAGAACCTTTCCTCAAACGATCTTGAAGAGCTGTAACCCCAAAATCTTCTTTCGATAGACCAAGTTCAGCTCTTAAATTGTTGGCAGCAACAGCTTCATCGATGCCCAATGCAGTTCCTCCCCCAGCATTCGGTAACCCCAAAATTAGGTGCACCGTATCCTTTGTAATTTTCAGCTCCTTTCCAGGGCCAGCTCGAATTGTCATGTCATTGTGGTCGAGCTTTTCCATCAGCCAAGCTAAGTGTGATCTGCTGCCGAGTGCGTCCAGTCTCATATCAAGAATACTAGAAAATCCCCTACGTGCAATTGCTTGTTGCTGTCTGTCATTTAATATCTGTATGCTTACTAACACATCTTGGGGGTTGCATCTGACGTTCAGCCTCTGCTGGAAAAAGTATATAAAATGAATATTGTAAACATTTACATCTGCATAATCGCAACACAATGTTTAACTCAGACATCAAGACAACATGATTTCACGCATAAAATGATATATTGCCATAGACATAAATATCTAACCTGTCGGGGGGGCACTGCTTTCCTCCGCTTAGTGACTACCTTCTTCAAAACTTTCCCAGGGCTGTCGTCCAAGTTACGCTTCTTGGATAATGGCATAAAGTCATCATCCTCATCAGCAGCATGCCTTGTTTCGGGTCTAACAGTCCCCGCCGGAGCACGGGGTATGTCAACGCTGAAGCACTCCTGAGTAGACTGGATTATGATCCGTTTTGGATTGGAAGGAGGTCGGTCTACGTTCTTCATCACTGATGTTCCTGCCAAATAAAACAACACATATACATAAAATACGTAAAGGATCAAAAAAAAGATAAGCGCAAGTCAATTCAGTTCAGTTCATGACCATACATTGCATTAGATCCCAACATATCGTGCAACATCACTACTAAATTGTAAATTGCATAATTGTATCAACAAAGCAGCATAACACAATATTGTAAATTGCATAAACTTGTGAGACTAACTTGATCAAAAAAATCTGCTCATATGCGACATCCAATTAATGTATAACCTGGTTATTTCGTGTGAGCTGGCCCAATTTGAACAGCAATAGGTTTTATGGCATAATGTATTGATGTATGGATCATACTTCTGTCAACAAATCAGCATAAACAAAGTATTGTAAACTGCATAAACGTGTGATAGATTGCATAGTATACATTTGTGTCTCCATTTAACTATAAATTTATAATGAATTGGTATTTGATAAATCAAGCAATTGGCAAAATAATAATGTGAACTCTATCTACGATTCAGAATGTAAGAGTTAAAGGTTGATGGCTTACCGGAATGTGGATGGGCCTGGAGGGCGGCTGAATTCGAGACACCTCTGCAGGGGACAACCCAATGCGATGCGGGGCTGTGCCAAATGCGTTGGGGACTCGACGTTGGGGACGGACCTCGCGACGGGGTAGGGGACTCGGCGTTCGGCCGCCGTGGTGGAGAAGATCGAGGTCTCGGTCTCTGACGAGTAGAAGAACGCAGGGGCGGCACAACCGCCTCCGCGATTCCGGGTCCCTTGCCGGAGACGAAGAACAAGGCCACGGCGTGTATGCGGCGGAGAAGGCGAGTGCGGGTCTCTGCGGTGGTGAAGGAGAATGCAACGGCGGGGGAACTGCGGGGGAGAATCTTAATGCTCACGGCGGCGATTAGTCTAGGGTTCGCCGGGCGCGGAGGAGAAGCAGCATACGACGGCGGATTTGGCTAGGGTTCGGCGGCAGCGATAGTTACGGGAGAGATGAGCTGAGAAAAAGAAAGCTCGGTTCCTTGATTCGTGGGCCCGGTATACGTAAGCTGCCCAGATTGCGGGGACACGATCTTTTCGTGGGCCCGGATGCCGCGAGACGTGCGCACACCAAAGGAGTGTAAACGGTAACAAAAATGAGCATAACTCGTATTTATAATTGACGTAACAATGTATTACAGTCAACCAGTAAAGCGTGCGCGTCGGTCAGAGCACCTGGTCGGGGCTTCCACTAGTTAGAGAGAGCCCAGGGCTCTAAATACTATATCTATATATATATATATATAATACTCCTTAAGAACGGAGTGTAGGCGTCCACACTAGCACGGTTCTGCCTTCGCGCGTCTGCGCCCCTAATCTCGCACCAGCACCGCGCGTCCGCGCATCTCGCACCGCGCGTCCGCGCCCCTACGCCGCCTCCTCCTCCTCTCCCCCTCATTGCGCCGCCAAATCCGGATCCCTGCCCAGCCCTGCCCACCGGAGTCGCCCGTGCGCCAATGGAGGAGGAGGAGGTAGAGTCGTCCTCGGCGGTGGCCCTTTTGCTGGTACTGGTGGCGCTCGTCGTGGTACCATCGATGGCGTTGCTGGTACGGGGCCGGTGGCGCCGAGGACCACCGCCAGCGCCACCAAGAGTTGATCCACCTAGGCCAGGCACCCGCCCATCCCCCGGCGGCGGAGATGGCGAGGAACGAGGCAGGGGCCGCGGCCGCGCCGGGCGTCGACTTCCACCTGCCCGACGAGATCCTGGCCGTGATCCCCACCGACCCGTACGAGCAGCTGGACGTGGCGCGCAAGATCACCTCCATGGCCATCGCCTCCCGCGTCTCCCGCCTCGGCCGATGCTGCGCGCCTCCGCCGTGACCTCACCGACCGTGACCGCGCCGAGGCCGACCTCCGCGCCTGCCTCGCCGACTCCGACGCGCGCCTGGTCGCCGCTCTCGACGAGAATGTAAGCAGCCCGCCCGAACCTTCCTTTGCCGAAATTGTTCCCGTAGAGTTGTGGTCTGTAATTGGCTTATTTGCCTCTCATCCTTTGGCGTGCAGGTGAAGCTGGTAAAGGAAAGGGACTCGCTCGCGGCGACGGTCAAAAAGCTGACCAGGAATTTGGCGAAGGTGCGTCCTTTACTAGCTTTCTAGGTCCATCTGATGTGTGAATTCTATCAATTCTGATCTGAAGTTTTGGCTTTGGCATGAATTGTTATGTGAACCCTGCAACATTTGATTAGAGGTGTGTTTCAAGTGTACAGTTACTGGAATTGTTGGGGACTTTGATTAGACACTGTTCTTTTAGTGTTGTTTGCTTGTGTATGTCAGAAACGTGCTTTTTAGTGACCATGGTTTTGGGCACTTGGTAGAGATGGGACAAACACACATTTGATTGTTGTGACTTTGTATGATACGGTGTGTCTAGCCTTGTTTGTAGCGTAGTTGTCATCGCAGTGGAGACGGGAGAGTATGTCTTATATTTTATGATTTCTTACTTACTATGTATGATGGAAAAAATACAATTTGTGATTTGTTCTTGATGATTTGGACAACACAGTAGATTTTTTTTAGTTTGACCAGATGGTTCAGCTTTGGCTGGGTACAAAATTGTGACAACTGCAGGCGTTTTTCTATCTTTCAGTCTTAGTTAAGGATTTTGTATGGAAAATAGATAATTTTGCTGCAAACATTGAAAGTTGAAACTGTGACAAATTTAATTAATGATAGTTTAGAGAAGCTCGCCCGTAGTAAATAATTTTGAACGCAATGTTATTAGTACCAGATTGTCAAGCCAATTTGTGGAAACTGATTCAATAGAGAAATATCATAGATATAAGGGCAGGTTCAGTTACTACTTTAATGTCAGTTACTTTACTTTGCAGTTTCAGGCACAGTGTTCCAGAAACTATAATAATTTGTCTGTGACTCTGATCTATAATAGGGTGAGCATACCATTTTCTTGGGGGTCCAAACTTACCTGTTGTATAGATTTGTATTTTATGATAATTCAATTGAAGTTGAGATGCTCTTATCTTTGCAGGCATATTTGTCCCTAACATGGATCGTTTTAATGAAGAGAGCGAGCATGGTCTTACTGTCGCCAAGGGATCAAATCTGAACCCGCTGCTTGATGAAAAGGACAAGCCATGAACATCTGACTAAAATGGAGTAAGTCATAACCTTTTATTTCTTGGAAGGATCAATCTTAATCCATAGTCCGGCCGATAGAGCATTAGTTCCTAGCCAAAGCTTCATAAAATTCTAACCAGAAAGTTATGCCATGTCACAATCCAAAAATGTTTTACATTCGTAAAAAGAAATTCTAAAATGTTTTAATTCATAAAATGAGATTCTAGCACTCTCTTGCTTGTTTCTGTAACCTGTACAAAAAACGCTTTTGCCCTGCTATATAACTCTTTGTGCCACATCTCTGTGACATAATATTAGTGGCAGAACAATTTGGAGACCCTAACCTTGGAATTGTCATTTAGTTTTCTTTAGAAATCTCTACTACTAATTATGTGGCTATTGTAGGTGTCCACAATTTTCCAGTGGCGCACGGTTCTGCCATCTCCCTCTGCCACCCTCCGCGCTCCATCCGCGTTGCATCAACGCCCACGGGTTCTGCCTCTCCCTCTCACTGCGCCGCCTGTCCCCGCCGCACCCCTCCACCGCGCCCCTTCCCCCGCCTTAGATCTCACCCGAAAGCGCCGCGGATCCACCGTACCCCCGCCCTGGCGCCGCGGTTCCCCGCCCTGGATCCACCACCTCCTCTTCTCCCCATAACTGTGCCGCCTGCCCCCGCCGCACACCTCCACCGCGCCCATGTCCCCGTCTCCGGCGCCAGGAGCGAGACCCCCATGGCGGCAGTGAGGCCCGCGGCGGCAGTGAGGTCCGGGAGCGAGACCCCCATGGCGGCCCCGTCCCCGTCTGCGCCCCCGTCCCCATCCACGCCCGGGACGCCCACGGCCGCGGTCGCGTCTCCGGCGCCGGTTGTGGGGCCCAGGCCGGCAGCGGGGTTTACGGAGAAATCGCCACTTCACCTCACCGCCTCCCCCACCGCGCGTCCGCAAGAGCCAAGAGTGGGCGTCTAGATTCCTACACCATGCCCCCGCTCACGCAATCCTCGCTCCCACGGAACCCTAACCAAGAATCCGACTCGGCGCTAGACGAATCGGACGGAAGGAAGACGAGAAGGCCCTGAGGCGAGCGGGGGAACAAAGAAGAAGATGAAGGTCTGTGCGGAGGTGAAGCGCTTGTGCCGGTTCTGCAAGGTGGTGAAGCGACAGGGAATCGTCTTCATCAAATGCACGGCCAATGCCAAGCACAAGCAGTGCCAGGGCTTCTCCACCATCGCCGAAGCAGCCGCCGTCTCGTGCGTTCACCTGCCTCCGCCGCCGCCCGCTAGCGATTCCGCCTCCGCCATAGCTTTTGCAGAGTAAGATGATCCTCCACTCTCATGCCCGGATTGTCCTTATTCATTGTATTTTCCCCTGTCGTTAGCGAGTAAGCAGTTCCGGAGTCACTTATGCGCCATGGATTACTGGCCGAATTAGGGTTCTGATTGCGCTGAATGGTCAGATTTGTGCTGGATCTTTACTTCTAGCTACGCAAGCTGCGGCGCTCCAGGTGGATCCAGCCATGTTCACGTTCGATCCCGAGGACGCCGAGGACTTCGCCGCGTGGAGCAAGGAGGCGCTCTCCCAGGTGTCATGTTTAATGCTGACTGGACTGAAATATTTTAGTCCTTCCTTTTAGTTTCAATGTTTGACAATTTAGAGATTAAATATGACTAAAAAGTAGAGACAAACAAGCCCTTTGCATTTGCATCGCTGTATTCATCTTACAAAGTTCTATAAAATGGTGAGTTTACAAATTCAGCGACCAGAGTACATTTGCAACGTAAATTGTTTTACATAAAATAGTGAAGCTGCGACGATGGTACAGAGAGGCGCGCTCCGGCAGCGCTCTGCTTTTTCAGATGAAGATCCAGCTTCGATAGAGAACAGGTAAGAACTAGACAATTTCTGCTCCAGGGGGAAGTATAGTTACCAGTCCAATCCCCAGCCGCAGGTTTTTTATGGATGAATATATCAGTTACAAACCAAGCACTATATATAAACCATCACGGTTAAAGTGAGACGATGTATTTATATATATATATATATATATATATATTATATAAAGGTAGAAGGCTCATTTTGAAAGCTCATGCACAGTGAGAGTTATTTTAAAAATCATGACTGTTTACAGAGATTGCATTACACTAATACATTCCTTTCCTATTTTCTAGGCTTGTTTGGGAGCAATGATAGAGCAGGAGATTGAAGGGTCTGTCTCCAGTGCGCACTGAGCAGCACCAAAAGCATGGCACCTTCTCACATTTGGATTGCATTGTCACTAGGTGCATCTTCTCATCTCCAACTACTACCACAACATTATACACTGACAAATGAGAAAATGTGTACATCCAATCTGAATTCAATAAAGGGCTCTTTAACATTTTTAAACATAGAAAGGAGCATCCTCCACTATTCCTTTTGGTGGAAACCCTCTTTTGACACATGATATGCATCTTTTTGTTTATTTATAGTCACTAGGTGCATTATACACTGACAACATTATACACTGACAACTACTACCACACCATTATACACTGACAAATGAGAAAATGTGCACATCCAATCTGAACTTGAGGTTATCTTTTTACCCTTTACCATATTCTTTTTGGTGGAAACCCTCTTTTGACACATGATATGCATCTTTTTGTTATATCCATCTATTCCTTTCAAGGAACTTCAATGCAGGAGTGCCTTGACTGCCTCATGTCTGCCATATTTACTATTGCATCATATATAGCATTGAAAGTGCTCTGGGTTGATACAACAAGTATCATGCTTCATGTTTGTTAGGGTGTCGTTTCCTTTTAGTGCATTTTGTCCCTTTCTCGGGATGGAGGTAACATAAAACATGTGTTTTTATTATGCAATGTCATGGTGGTAATCCTATGTCAGATCTATGAATTAGTGTTTATAGCCATATTTAAACTACACTTCGTCAATATCATATTTTTATCAGTGCACATGAATAGTGACATGCTTCATGCTAATGCAGGTACAACCCAATATACCGGTTCTAGGATCGGTACAAAATCATCAATATCATCCACGAAGGAATTGATAAAAGACATGGAAGGGAATTTGCATCGATTATCTGAAAGCTCAATAAGGGAGAAGAAAACCCTCTAGAAGGAACTTTCATATGTGAAAGAAGACCTATCCAGATCTGCTTCCAAAAATAATGCTGAGGTTCGTATGTTTATACTATTGCAATATCTATTTGTGGTTGCCTGTTGACTCATCTATTTGAAACATTGAGGTTCATATGAGATCAGGTAGTACTGCTCACCCTAGATTCTTTTCTTATCCGTCTCTGCGTAGCAAAGAAACTAACCTAGAATCAGAGCAAAGAGATTGCTCGAAGGAGGGAGCACCGGAGCAGCGACAACAGTAGAGAGATCGCCAAGGCCACTCGCCTGTCTGGAGAGAGGAAGGCAACAAGAGATGGACAAGACCATGAACAAGCTACGACGATGGTACAGAGAGGCACGCTCCGTAAATTGTTTTACATAAAACGGTGAAGCTGCGATGATGGTACAGAGAGGCGTGCTCCGGTAGTGCTCTGCTTTTTCAGATGAAGATCCAGCTTCGATAGAGAACATGTAAGAACTAGACAATTTCTGCTCCAGGGGGAAGTATAGTTACCAGTCCAATCCCCAGCCGCAGGTTTTTTATGGATGAACATATCAGTTAGAAACCAAGCACTATATATAAACCATCACGGTTAAAGTGTGACGATGTATATATATATATATATATATATAAAGGTAGAAGGCTCATTTTGAAAGCTCATGCACAGTGAGAGTTATTTTAAAAATCATGACTGTTTACAGAGATTGCATTACACTAATACTTTCCTTTCCTATTTTCTAGGCTTGTTTGGGAGCAATGATAGAGGAGGAGATTGAAGGGTCTGTCTCCAGTGCGCACTGAGCAGCACCAAAAGCATGGCACCTTCTCACATTTGGACTGCATTGTCACTAGGTGCATCTCCTCATCTCCAACTACTACCACAACATTATACACTGACAAATGAGAAAATGTGTACATCCAATCTAAATTCAATAAAGGGCTCTTTAACATTTTAAACATAGAAAGGAGCATCCTCCACTATTCCTTTTGGTGGAAACCCTCTTTTGACACATGATATGCATCTTTTTGTTTATATATAGTCACTAGGTGCATTATACACTGACAACATTATACACTGACAACTACTACCACAACATTATACATTGACAAATGAGAAAATGTGCACATTCAATCTGAACTTGAGGTTATCTTTTTACCCTTTACCATATTCTTTTTGGTGGAAACCCTCTTTTGACACATGATATGCATCTTTTTGTTATATCCATCTATTCCTTTCAAGGAACTTCAATGCAGGAGTGCCTTGACTGCCTCATGTCTGCCATATTTACTATTGCATCATATATAGCATTGAAAGTGCTCTGGGTTGATACAACAAGTATCATGCTTCATGTTTGTTAGGGTGTCGTTTCCTTTTAGTGCATTTTGTCCCTTTCTTGGGGTGGAGGTAACATAAAACATGTGTTTTTATTATGCAATGTCATGGTGGTAATCCTATGTCAGATCTATGAATTAGTGTTTATAGCCATATTTAAACTACACTTCGTCAATATCATATTTTTATCAGTGCACATGAATAGTGACATGCTTCATGCTAATGCAGGTACAACCCAATATACCGGTTCTAGGATCGGTACAAAATCATCAATATTATCCACGAAGGAATTGATAAAAGACATGGAAGGGAATTTGCATCGATTATCTGAAAGCTCAATAAGGGAGAAGAAAACCCTCCAGAAGGAACTTTCATATGTGAAAGAAGACCTATCCAGATCTGCTTCCAAAAATAATGCTGAGGTTCGTATGTTTATACTATTGCAATATCTATTTGTGGTTGCCTGTTGACTTATCTATTTGAAACATTGAGGTTCATATGAGATCAAGTAGTACTGCTCACCCTAGATTCTTTTCTTATCCGTCTCTGCGTAGCAAAGAAAATAACCTAGAATCAGAGCAAAGATATTGCACGAAGGTGGGAGCATCGGAGCAGCGACAACAGTAGAGAGATCGCCAGGGCCGCTCGCTTGTTTGGAGAGAGGAAGGCAACAAGAGATGGACAAGACCATGAACAAGGTGGGTGCTTACTGGCTGGAGCCACCGGCCAACAAGGAGATCTCCTCGGCAGGCGACGACCTTGAAGTCTGTGAGACAAAACCATTCTTTCTTGTAGCTCATCATTTGTTTGGTTTCTTTTTGTTCTAGCATCGTCCAGCTCTCACACGTAGCATGTTTGTACCTACGCCCTCTGATGGATAGACCAGCTCAAAGTTAGAACATCCATGGATGGATCGGTTAGTGATTTTAAAAGTTAGAGCATCCATGAATGAATAGCTTTAGTCTCTGTAATCCGTTTATCATGGCAGGTTTAATTAAAGTTGTGATACTTGTGAGAGATTTTCAGATGGGGGACAAAGGGAAAAAAGCTTGTGTCCTTGTCTTGTCTCTTCTTTGCTGATGGCGTCGCTGATGTTTCCTAACTCTAACTACATACAATCGCTCTAGACCAGCGTTAGGGATGGAGTGAAATGGTTGGTGAACAAGCTGAAGGGCAAGATGCAGAAGCCATTGGCGGACCTGCTTAGCACAACCTCCCTGTGGGCCTGTTCCCAAGCAAGACAACCAACTATATGAGTTCGCGTCGGCTCCGAGCCGTGGTTTGACGCAACGGTGTCAGGTATGTTGAGCGAGGGTCGCCTCACGCCGTCACGCAGAGGTGGACGGGATCAAGACCAAGGTGCTCGTCTGAGCTAGGGTCACCATTGTTAAGGCCGCCGCCGCCAAGGTCGAGATCAAGTGGTCGTGCAACCGGGATGTCTACGAGGTCGTCAGGGCGGCATCACCGTCGATGAGTTCACTGCACACCGAGATGTACAGATGGTTGCTTTTAGTTGCAGGAATAAATTCTGCAGTCATTAGCTACCTGGGAGATCTATGTGCACTGTACATCATGTATTTTGTGCTTTGCTGTGAGAATGTGTAACACATGGAAGGATTCAGAACGTGTGCTCATTGCATATGATATATGTCTCGTGTCAGATTTGAACTACAAAACATCCCAAGCAGAGCTCGAGTTAGCTCAAATGATCTATCAGATTTTAAACAGAAGAGTGTGAAATAACACACGAGAAACGAGTTTACTAGCAAGCTATTGTTCTGTATATGCGCGGTGGACTCGAATCGTGTGATGTGTGCTGACAGATTTGGCTAAGACAAAAAGAATGCTTAGTTTTTCTGGTTTCAACGTAGATCATCTTTACCACTGTATGCAAAAAAATAGATAAAATTAATACTTTATGCAAAAAAATTAGGTTAAATTACACATAATAGTGGTTTGGACCTTTATTGGCTTTAAATCCACACCCATCTAACCAACAGAGCATATATTTTTGTGTTTTGTTAAAACAAAGTCTATCAATAGGTAGTGGTTTGAATATTTGTTTGCTCTACATCCACATTCATCTAACCAACATAACCCACATATTTTTGTGATTTGTTAAAATAAAGTATAATCATCTGATATATAGAAACCGTAGCAATGAACGGACACTTAGCTATAATAAAATTACATATTTATCTCGCCAATATAATAGTTTTACGGTGGTATTTTACCACATGGATTTTATATATCATAGTGATGTTTGTCGTTTCGTATTTATATTTTATACTATTTTTTTATTTCCGTAGCAACGCACGGGAGTTATCATATACTATTAATTTTATTTGTGTCTATGGGATGGGGCTATATATATGGCCTGAGTTTAATCTCACTTGTACATATATGCATGTTAGAAACTTGATACTATGTGACCTATTACTACTAACTGATACTAAAGGTTATTTGTAGTGTAGTGTTAACTTGATGAAATACTGCCAATTTCACAATGAAAACGTAATATATACGTCTCTAAAGTGGGAAAAAAAGTTAAACGGCCATTACACGCGGGCACTTAAGTATTTAACTCATTATATGACACCATTTCTCGTCACTTCACGTAACAACAACACGAACTAGCTTTGCAGGAAGCTACCGACGGACGACACACGGTAGATTCCTGTTGTCTGTTACGTCTGCGTGAGAACAAATGCGCCTGACCCTTTAAAAAAAACAAACAAATGCGCCTGACAAAGCAGGTGGATTTTGTGAGGCGCGGTCACGTGGAAGCCTGTAAAAATTCAGGTCGTCCCATTATTGGGATCACCGTTCGTTCTAAGGCTATCCGCACTCATGAAACCCTAAATTTCTACTCTAAAAGGAATATTCTATCCTCGTCAGCGAGATTATCTACTCTATCCCACAATCTTTCGCAGTTATATTCACCTTAAATCTCTACCCTATACCAACTACCACATATTCTATTATTTATTTTCATCTCTCTCCTAACCGGCCTCTCACAACGTCTCTTGGGCCCCACCTCCGGTCCCACCTCTGTCATCCAGTCGCACGGCAGCGAACGCTACAGATAGAGTTCTTCTCAGCCGACTGTATTTTACAGCTATCTTACCAGTCACTCGCTGCAGCACCATTCGAACTCTATAGCCTACGGTATTCTTTACAGTTCCTTTTCAAGTACGTGACTGCGGGCAGCCTAACGTCCCAGGTAATTAAGTACGTAAGAGGAGGGATCTCACGTAGTTATTTACCTTAGCCGTTTCTGTCACAAATGACACCAGCGTCCTGTTCTTCTTACCGTGTGCACAGTGGCGGAGCTTGCATCCAAATCCCCGGGAGCTAACAAGTCATTTAAAGCTGGTTTAGATTCAATTGATTCATCAAAACAAACACCCCCCGCCCTTAAATTTTCTTGGGGATGAGGAGGAAAATTAGTTCATTTCCACCTTAGTTCACTTGTGTGTGTTGTTGCTCAGTTGTGCTCTTATGTGCATTTCTACTCCCATCCTTACTCCCTTTTGATTGTGTCACACCCGTGTTTCGGGGCACCAAGACCCGGACGCGAACATAATCACCAGGTGTGCTGGGACCAAATCTCACACATATGATGAATCATGACACAGGATCGAATGTCACATCTTTACTATATAACAGGAGTTCTGTACAAAATAAATAAATAATTAAATTATAAGGAGACAACGGTCCAGCAACCAAAAGTTGACTGGGAGACGACGGCCTAGACCTCTCACGAACACATCGCAGCATCCTCCATGCGCATCATCATGCGGTACCTGTTCTTTACCTGTGGGGGGTGTGAGACAGCAAGAGTGAGCTCACATACGTTCATAGCTCAACAAGTTATGGGGAATAATGTGCATGAACTCGCCAAAGTTGGGAGCTCACGTGAAGTGTAAGGCTTACCAAAGAGGATGGTTAGAGCTGAGCATTGCTTTTAAAGTTGGTCAAAATTTTATTAGCAATTACTAAGTATAAGTAACTACCAACCCAATTAAGTAGTAGAACAAAAGTAACAACATCACTTGCGATGCAATGCATATGGCAAATTGAATTTAGTTCCATAAATTAATCATGTGAGTGTCCGAGCTGCTCATGACCGTGAGCATGGCTAGTATACCAGTTTTACACTCTGCAGAGGTTGCGCTTCTTTACCCACAAGTCATGTTACCCATCTGCCAAGAGACGGCCAATCCCATACAGCTCTGCCGAGGAGGCGAGGCAGGGTAACACTACGAGGCCTTTACAAAGTTCCACTAGCTTCAAAAAACCCGCTACAGTTTATAGGAAGCTCCAGTGCAGGAATCCCTCGCCTGACCGCCATCGCAGCAAAATCAACCCAAGGACCTCCCTACACTGACCACTCCCCTACTGCCCTTACCCCTTTCGGGTAAGGTAGTCATCCACTGACCGAGCGGCAGCGGGCAAACCCAGGATGGCCCAGCACCGGTGATCCGGCAAAACGACGCCTCCTGTACTCTAATCTGACCCCGGCGACACGCAATAGAGAGCGAATTATATGGTGAAGACTACGAAGCAGATGCTTACCGAGGATCAATGCCATGGGCGAACGGACGGGTGCGCGGTATCGCGACGGCATCGAGTCGAAGGCGAGCAATTCACGCCGCTCCGACCACCAATGGCGCCCAGAGAGGCGACGAACATCCTCGCACAAACTCAGCGAAGCACCCAGACCCGGTTCCATGGTCATAAAACAACGGTGCAGGCTCAGATCCACGCGGTCGCGGCCAAAATCTCTCTCTGCTCGACGATACCTCACCCTCTATCGTTGGCGTTTTAGCGCGGGTGGGAAGCGGTGCACCGACGGCGGGCGGGACAACGCACGGAGCGGACGCGAGGGTGTGAGCCGAGGTGGCCATGGCGGCGGCTGTCATGTGTGCACTCGGTTCACCTTTTTTTATGCTCCCACCACGGTGAACACTAGGGCTTGGCTCTTGGTTTGTTGGGCGAGAAGAACCCAGAGGTCTGCTTTTATAGTCCAGGGATGGAGGGAGCCGGCAACAGCGGAGTCCGGGGCTCCCGCCGGAGTTGGCGGCGTTCAGTTGCGATGGGATCGGGAAGACGGTCCTGAGCGACTGGCCCATAGGTTGGCGACGAGAGGAGCAGGAGTGCGCGCGTGAGAGGAGTGAGTCACCGTTCATAGGGGCCCACCTGTCAGTGACCCGCCATGTGAGAAGCAACCTGGGCTGCGCCTGGTGAGTAGGTGGGCCGACCTGGCACAATCGGCCCACGCAGGGGTAAGGTTCTTTCTCTTTTTTTTATTCCTGTTTTGTTTTTCCCACTCAAATTCATATTTGAATTCAAATTTGTTTATGGTGTTCACACAGGGATCAAGTGCACAAATAAAATTACTAGTCTAAAGTGATATATTTATTTATATATGTATTTCTTTAGTGCATATTGTTTCCCTTTTCTCCTCCTTTCTCTTCCATTTCATTTTCAAAATTCCATTTTTTTAAACTTAAACTTGTCTCACAACTTGAATACAAATGCAAAAATACAAGAACTTCAACATGAAATGCATATTCTAGTATTTATTTGTTATGTGATTAATATATTCTCATTATTTGAATATGCACAACGAAAAGGAAACTATATAGTCTCACAAGGTTTCATAAATTCTCAAACACTAAAAATAATTATATTTTTTCTGATACAAAATTTGGGCTTTACAGATTGTAAAACAATTGTGTAAGGCATGATAGACTCTAATTTATGGAGATTCCTCACAACGGGATTTTGGTATAAGGAAGATATCTGTGGCACTCAAGTTTGATCTTTGGATCACTTAAAAGGGGCTGAGTGCACCCCTTTACCAAAGGAGGTCACCAGAACGCGGAGTAGACATTGGTCGAACCACATTAAAAATCACTGTGTCACTTGTTCATTTACTTATTGCAATTGCTATCTCCTTCAGTTATCTACTCTCATGCAATATTGCTCCTATGTTTAATACTCATCTTAATGGGGCAATCAATAGAAGAGTTCTCTCTCCACCTATTTTCTCATCCTAACTTGGTTTTAGTTTTCACTAACACTTACTATAAACTAAGTTTGTGTTGTTTAGAGTTCATTTTTGCAGGATCACCTATTCACCCCCTCTAGGTGCTCTCAATTAGTATCGGAGCCATTCTCTTCATCAAGGGGCTAGCCGCCCGAATAGATGAATCCTAAGGGAAAGGAGATTATGATCGACGACAAGGAGAAGGAGACCTTCAATAACAATGAGCCAAAAAGAGATAAGCCCACCGACTCAGGCTCAAACAACAAGAGGAAGGACGGGAAGAAGAGGCACATCAAGAAGATAATCTACTACGATAGTGACACCTCCTCATCTTCACCGAAAGACGGCGACGATGATGATTCCTCTTGAAAGAAAAAGACGGTTCACCAAAACTATTATTTTGATTATTCTCGTATTCTATACAACTCCAATTCTCATTTATTATCTATTCCACTTAGCAAGTCCACTCACTTTGATGGGGAAGATTTCTCTTTTTGGAGTCATAAAATGCCTAGTCATTTATTTTCTCCTCATCCCAGTATTTGAGAATAGTAGAAAATAGAATGCATTTTGATAGTAATGATAATGTCATATTTATTAATGAGCAAATCCATAAAATGCCCAAGCTACTACTATTTTTTAGCATCTTTATGCAGGGATGAATACAACAAGGTTAGGGGTTTGGACAATGCTAAATAAATATGGGACACCATCAAAATCTCTCATGAGGGTAATGATGCCACAATGATCACCATGATGGAGTTGGTGGAAGGCGAGCTAGGGAGGTCCGCCATGAAAAGGGGAGAGGAGCCAACTGAAACGTACAACAGGCTCAAGACCCTGGTGAACAAAATTTAAAGCCATGGAAGCACAAGATGGATGGATCATGATGTCGTGCGCCTCATGTTAAGGTCATTTACTGTTATTGATCCTTATCTTGTTAATATTATTCGTGAAAACCCCAGGTATACCAAAATTTTGCCCGAGGAAATTCTTGGTAAGTCTGTAAGCGGGCGCATGATGGTAAAAGAAGCAAGGTACGTCAACGACATCGCCAACAGACATCTTCCGCTCTACGAGCCGCAACCCGTTGCACTCAAAGCAATAACCACCAAGGAGGCGCTCCCCAACATGGAGGCACAAGTGGAGGCAGATGGACTTAATGAGGAGGAAATGACGCTTGTAATCAAGCGCTTCAAGACTGCATTGAAAGGACGCAAGGTCTCCAACAAGAACAAATCAAAGGGAAAGTGTTCATGCTTCAAGTGCGGTAAGTCTAGTCATTTTATTGCTCAATGTCCCGATAATGAGAATGACCAAGAACAAGACAAGAAAGGTAAGAAGGAGAAAAAGAAGTTCTATAGAAAGACGAAGGGTGAGAAGCACATCAGCAAGGAATGAGACTCGTACTGCTTATAATCCGACTCCAATGATGAAGGACTTGCTGCCTTCGCCTTTGACAAATTCTCCCTCTTCCCCAACGAGCATCACTCTTGCCTCATGGCAAAAGATAAAAGGTAAGTACACACGATACTCCTAAGTGTATCTCTTCTAGTGATGAAGGCTGCGATGATAATGATGACGTAGACTATAGCAATCTTTTTAAGAGCTTAGATAGATCTAAGGTAGATAAAATTAATGAATTAACTGATTATCTTAATGAAAATGATATATTACTAGAAAAACAAGAGGATCTGCTCTATGAGGAACATGATAAAGTGGTAGAAGTAGAAAAATCTCTTGCTTTAGAAATAAAGAAGAATGAAATGCTTGCATTTGAATTGTCCTTTTGTTATTCCTCTATTACTAGCCTTAAAAGTTTAAATGATGATTTGAATGCTAAAATAGAGAAATTAAGTATTGCTAGTTCATCCATAGAGCATGTTTCATTTTGTGCTAAATGTAAAGACCATGATTTTGAGGCTTGTAGTAATCATGCCTCTACTATTGCAAAATTGAATGATGAAATTATTCAATTAAATGTTCAACTAAAACTTGCAAAAATGAATAGAGAAAGTTAGATTTGCTAGGGATGCCTGCACCATTGGTAGACACCCCTCCATTAAGGATGGACTTGGTTTCCAAAAGAAAACTAAGAACACTAAGAGCCAAAAGGTTCTCAACTTCACAAAGGAGAAGGGAAGGCACCTATGGCTAGTAGCCTGCATTCTTTTCATGAAAAGAAAAACCATGCTTATTTGTATTCTCATGTCAAGAATGCTTCTCATGTTATTTCTCATGCGCCTAAGGATAGGAATGCATCTTGTGGACCTTCTATTCTATTCCGTACTTTTGATGCATCCTATGTAATTCATTGTAAGAATGATAAAATTGTTGCTACAAATGTGGGACCAAAATGCAAGAAAGGTAAGACTTGCATTTGGGTTCCAAAATCTTATGTAACTAACCTGAAAGGACCCAACACAAGTTGGGGACCTAAACCCCAAGCCTAAATTTCTTATAGATTTATGCATCCGGGAGCTCAAACTGGATCATTAGTAGCGGATGCACAAACCACATGACGGGGGAGAAGAACATGTTCACCTCCTACGTCAAGAATAAGGATTCCTATGACACAATCATCTTTGGAGATGATAATCAAGGCAAGGTAAAGGGGATATGTGAAATAACAGTTACTACCGATCATTCCATTTCTAATGTCTTTTTGGTAGAATCACTTGGATATAATTTGTTACCTGTTAGTCAGCTATGTCTCATGGGATATAATTGTTTATTTACAAATGTTGATGTATATGTCTTTAGAAGAAGTAATGGTTCATTAGCATTTAAAGGTGTATCGGATGACAAGCTTTATTTAGAAGATTTTACTAAAGAAAATGTTGATCTAGATGCATGTTTACTTGCTAAGACCAATATGGGCTAGCTTTGGCATTGCCGTCTAGCACATGTTGGGATGAATAACCTTCATTAGCTTCTAAAGGGAGAACATGTGTTAGGACTAACTGATATCTGTTTTGAGAAAGATAGACCTTGTGCAGCATGTCAAGCAGGAAAACATGTGGGAATAAGTCCTCCAAGCAAGAAGGTGATGACGACATCAAGACCATCGGAGCTTCTCCATAAGGTTCTCTTCGTGCCGGTTGCTTATCTTAGCATCGATGGAAGTAAGTATGGTCTAGAAATTGTTGATGACTGTTCCCGCTTCACTTGGGTATTCTTTTTACATGATAAATCTGAAACCCAAGAAACTCTCAAGCGCTTTCTAAGATGGGCTCAAAATGAGTTTGAGCTGAAAGTGAAGAAGATCAGGAGCAGCAATGGATCTGAGTTCAAAAATCTTCAAGTGGAGGAATATCTTGAGGAGGAAGGCATCAAGCACAAGTTCTCCACTCCCTACACACGACATCAAAATGGTGTATTAGAGATGAAGAATAGGACGCTCATTGATATGGCAAGGACGATGCTGGGAGAATACAAGACATCAAAACAGTTTTGGTCGAAAGCCGTAAATACAGCTTGACATGCCATAAACTGTCTCTATCTTCATCGCCTCCTCAAGAACACAACATATGAGCTACTACCGATAACAAACCCAATGTTTCCTATTTTCGTGTATTTGTAGTAAATGCTACATCTTGGTTAAGAAAGGTAGACATTCAAAATTTGCTCCCAAAGCCGTTGAAGTGTTTTTACTTGATTATGATTCAAATACAAAGGCATATAGGGTCTTAAACAAATCTTTGGGTTTAGTTGAAGTCACTAGTGATGTTGTATTTGATGGGACTAATCGCTCTCCAAGAGAGCAAGTTGATCTTGATGACATAGATGAAAATGAGGTTTCGACGACCGCAATGAGGACTATGGCGATAGATGATGTGCGACCATAGGAACAACAAGTGCAAGATCAACCTTCTTCCTCAATGATGGTGTAACCCCCAACTCAAGATGAGGAACAGGTACCTCAAGATGATAGCATGGATCAAGGAGGAGCACAAGAACAAGAAGGAAGGGAGGAGGAAGAAGTACCACATGCACCTCCAACCCAAGTTCACACCAACATTCAAAGGGATCATCCGGTGGATCAAATCCTTGGTGGCATTAGCAAAGGAGTTACTACACGTTGACATATTGCTAATTTTTGTGAGTACTACTCTTTTATTTCTTCTATTGAGCCTTTCAGGGTAGAAGAAGCCTTGTAGGATCCGGACTAGGTGTTGACCATGCAAGAGGAGCTAAACAATTTCAAGAGGAATGAAGTATGGAGTTTGGTGCCATGTCCAAAGCGAAATGTTTTGGGCACGAAGTGGGTGTTTCACAACAAACAAGACGAGTATGGGATGATGACAAGAAACAAGGTGAGACTTGTGGCAAAAGGTTATGCCCAAGTCACAGGTTTGGATTTTGAGGAGACTTTTGCTCCTGTAGCTAGGCTTGAGTCCATTCGTACACTATTAGCCTATGCTGCCCATAATTATTTTAAGCTCTATCAAATGGACGTGAAAAGTGATTTCCTCAATGTGCCAATCAAGGAGGAGGTGTACATGGAGATACCCTCTAGTTTCGAGGATGACAGGTACCTCGACCAAGTGTACATGCTCTCAAAGGTGCTCTATGGACTTAAGCAAGCCCTAAGAGCATGGTATGAATGCCATAGAGATTTCCTTATTTCTAAAGCTATCAAGGTTGGGAAAGCTAATCCTACTCTTTTCACTAAGACTTACAATGGTGATTTGTTTATATGCCAAATATATGTCGATGACATAATATTTGGTTCTACTAATCAAAAGTCATGTGAGGAGTTTAGCAGGGTTATGACACAAAAGTTCCGGATGTACATGATGGGAGAGTTGACTTACTTTCTAGGATTTCAAGTGAAGCAACTCAAGGAAGGGACATTCCTCTCTCAAACAAAATACATCCAAAATATACTAAAGAAGTTTTGGATGAAGGATGCAAAGCCTGCTAAGATGCCAATGGGAACTGATGGACACTTGGACCTCAACGTAGGAGGGTAAGTCCGTAGATCAAAAGGTATATCGGTCTATGATAGGATCCTTGCTTTTATCTCTATGCAAGTAGATCAGATATTATGCTTTCCGTTTGCATATGTGCTAGATTTCAATCTAATCCCAAGGAATGTCACCTTGTGGTTGTGAAGCGTATTCTTTGATATTTAGTTCATATGCCTTACATCGGGTTCTGGTATCCTAAGGGGTGTACCTTTGACTTGATTGGATATTTAGACTTCGACTATACCGGGTACAAGATTGATAGGAAGAGCACATCTGGGACTTATCAGTTTCTGGGAAGGTCCCTGGTGTCTTGGAATTCAAAGAAATAAACCTTCGTTGCCCTATCCACCGCTGAGGCTGAATATGTTGTTGCAGGCCAGTGTTGCATGCAACTACTTTGGATGAGGCAAACCCTTAGGGCCTTTGGCTACATTTTGAGCAAAGTCTCTCTCCTATGTGACAATGAGAGTGCAATCCGCTTGATAGATAATCCCGTTGAACACAGCCGCACTAAGCACATAGACATCTGGCATCACTTTCTGAGAGATTACCAGCAAAAGGGAGATATCGATGTTTGCCATATTAGCACTGATCACCAGCTAGCCGATATCTTCACCAAGCCTTTAGATGAGTAAAGGTTTTGTAAGCTGCGTATTGAGCTAAATGTTATAGATTCGCGGAACTTGAATTTATCTATAACATATACGTCTTTTATATTCTTGATCTTATCATTTTAATCTTAATTATGTATTTTGGTGTTCAAGTTGTAAAGCATCATCCCCAGACATCACAAGTCTTTGTGCAAATGATGCATATGTTAAGGGGGAGGATATGTTACAACTTGACCCTTTGAGATTAATGTGTTTGCTTAAGTGATTTTGGTGGTCTCAAAAGGTGAATAGAAAGGGAAATTGTGGACTTGAACAACATAAAAGGCTTCCACTGCATAACAGTATCATGTTCAAGTTGCCCTTGGTGTTCATTGCCTTCTTGCTCTTATTTCACAATTTTTGGTGAGGCAATGAGGTTTAGAGGCCACTAGTTTCTTTGTTTTAGAGCTTAATACCAAAGGGGGAGAAATTAAGGCCAAAGCAACTGGATCTACCCGCCACTTATGAATTTCAAAAATTAAACTACCCTCTTATGGGGAGAAATCTTTAATATGGAAAAAGGGAGAGGTTTTAGCTTTTAATTAAAACTAGTCTTAAAAATAGTTTGATTTCCTAAAATAAAGAGTTTTTGACATAGAAGTAAAAAAATGAATTTGTTTTGCGAAAACAAACCAAGTGGTGGCAAAATGATCCAAATATGCCAAATCCAATACTTATTCTATTGATAGTTGATTTGACTTCAATTTGCAAAAGTTGACTCATATTTGATTATGCTAGTGCCTCCTTTTGTTGCTTTTTGGTGTGTTGGCATAAATCACCAAAAAGGGGAAGATTGAAAGGGAAATGTGCCCTTGGGCCATTTCTGTTTGTTTTGGTGATTAAACGCTCAAAAACATTGTTTTGGACTAACATCTTCTTGTATGAGCATGAGCACATGTAGTTAAAGCAAATTGAGAAAAAGGCACTTTTAGGCTTGAAAATGGGCATACTACAAATCTATATGGTTCCAAGTGAAAAGGTATGCTTCTAGCAGTTAGTCAATTATTTTAGGTACTAATTATATTTGTCTAAGTGTTAGGGACTATATGAAGTCGAGCCAAAAAGAGCAAAGAAAACTTGGCACGAAAAAGAAGCACTTGGGCTGTTCTGAGTAGCAACGGACAGTCCGGTGCCAACCACCGGACAGTCCCATGAGCACCGGACAATCCGGTGATTGTCCGGCCGAAAGGGCCACTCTCGGGAAAAGCTGACTCCCTCGGCTATAATTCATCGGACCGTCCGCGCGGAGCGTCGGACCGTCCGGTGTGTTATCCGGCCAACGGCTACTTGACACGTCAGCCGATGCCAATGGTCAGGATGAGCACCGGACGGTCCGGTGCCCCCAGAAGCAGAAAGCAACCAATCAGGGATTCGAGATCGTTACACTATGCGGTGTCCGGTGTGCACCTGACAGTCCGGTGCACCCACAGACAGAAGGCAACTAGGGCCTTCCAAATAGAGCTTCAACAGCTCTTAGGTACCTTGGGCGCCATGGAGCAGTACCCCCAAACACTCTTTGGGCACACTAGAACTCCGGATCTTTGCGAACGCTATTGTCTTACTAGAGAGAGAGATTTGAGAGTGTTCTTGAGCTGAAACTCTGTCATTGTGTTTCATGCGCTCTCTCTTTTCACTTGTGTGCATGTTGTTGCTGTGTTGTGCTCTTGTGTGCATTTCTACTCCCATCTTTACTCCATTTTGGTTGTAAACAATTGTGTAAGGCGTGAGAGACTCCAATTTGTGAAGATTCCTCACAACAGGATTTTGGTATAAGGAAGATATCAGTGGCACTCAAGTTTGATCTTTGTATCACTTGAGAGGGGTTGAGTGCAACCCTTGACCAAAGGATGTCACCACAACATGGAGTAGGCATTAGCCGAACCACTGTAAAAATCGTTGTGTCACTTGTTCATTTACTTATTGTGATTACTATCTTCTTGAGTTATCTACTCTCTTGCAATATTGCTCCTAAGTTTAATACCCATCTTAAAGGAGCAATGAAGAGAATAGTTCTCTCTCCATCTATCTTCTCATCCTAACTTGATTTTAGTTTTCACTAACACTTATTATAAACCATGTTTGTGTTGTTTAGAGTTGATTTTTGCAGGATCACCTATTCACCCCCCCTCTTGGTGCTCTCATGAACGAGGAAGTAGAGCACCTAAGTGGTGTGACCTAACCTCATAGTAAATCTCATGTTCTCGTATTCTTGGCTATTGTGGTTGTTCATATTTCTTCATATTCATACCATAGTGTGTATGAAAGTTGCCTAGAGGGGGGGGTGAATAGGCAAGTTAAAACAACAAAAACTAGAAACAAACTGGGTAAAACCAGTTCAACAGGTGTCAAAACTAATTCAACTGGTTTGCACAAGCTCAACTAAACGATGAGATATAAAACTGAATTGATCTCCAAACTCACCCAGCTAACTTTGGAAATGAGATGTTCTGAATGATCCACAGGGTTCAAAGTAGTAAATCCGAGAAGGGCACTTCTCAAAATCCACACACCAAAAAGATATGAACAAATCTTCCATGGAAGGGTGAGAGAACGAAGAACATAAAAAACACAATGAGCAAGAACACAAGAGACACAAGATTTATCCCGAGGTTTGGTCACACCACAAAAGGTGCCCTACTTCCTCGTTGAGGCGCCCACAAAGAGCCGAGTCTCTTTCAATCCTAATCCTCCCTTTGTCGACCACAAAGGTCAAGCCCACACACTAATCTTTGCTCAAACGAGCGGGTAATACAAACTTTCTTGTGGTCATCCACAAGATTTGGAGACTCACAAGAGACACCTAGTCGTCTTGGAGCTAGAAGCTCCAAGAGTAATGAATCCACAAAGAACTTGATGTAGTACCAAAGCTCGAATCAAGAAGAGCAAGAGGGATTTAGAGATGAAGCACAAAAACCGCAGCTCTCAAACTCACTCAAAGATTTCTCTCCAAACATTTGAAATGGGAGAGGAAAGAGATGTGTGAGAGAGAGTGGGAGGTGTTTCTCAAGTTAGAAATGGAGTTTGGGTCGTGCTCTTGTGTGGGGAGAGAGGTAGGAGTGAGTATATATAGGTGGGGCTTCAAAACTAGTCGTTGGGCTGATTTTGGTTGTGGAGGACCGGTTGAACCGCCCTTAAGACCGGTTCAACCGCCTGGGGCAGACTGAGAGTCAGTCTGCCAATCAGACTGGCAGACTGTAGGTCAGACTGCAAAAATAGGTCCTGACACCGGTTGAACCGCCCTTAGGACTGGTTCAACCGCCTGGTGGTCAGACTGACAGTCAGTCTGCCAGTTAGGAGGTCAGACCGGTCAGGTGACCCTGACACCGGTTGAACTGCCCCTAGGGCCAGTTCAACCGGTTTTGACCAGTGAGGTCCAGGAAAAAAAACCTCGGTTTAACTTTCCTTAGACCCCGGTTGAACCTCTCTGGACCCCGGTTGAACTTGCCCTGGACCCCGGTTGAACCTGCCTGAACCCCGGTTGAACTTGCTTGGATCCCAGTTGAAGTTCAACTGCAGTTGAAAAGGCTCAACTGCAGCTGATGACACAGTTGAAGTTGAAGTTCAGCTGGAGTTGAGAAAGCTCAACTCAGCTGAAGTTTAGCTCAGCTGCAGCTGAAGAAGCTCAATTCAGCTGAAGTTCAGCTCAGCTGAAAAGCTCAGCTGCAGTTTAAGAAGTTTAGCTGTTTTTCAACAAGAACACTCTAGGTTTCTCAAACCTAACCACGGTCAACTATAGAATTTAAAGAGATTTATTTTCAAAAAATAGCTTTTGAATATAGACGCTTGAGCTTTAGCAAACAACAACCTTCTTTTTTGATACCCCTTTATAGTACGATGATTCCTATACTCAAATTAAATAAAATTAATTAAGTAAACTCCTTGAGTCATTGGTGTCTCATGTGTGATTTCTCCATGGCGTTTCTTCATAAGGATCACAAACATATTTGTCTCACCTTTTTAAGCAAACACAAATCAAACCATGTGACTTGTACCATATCACCATATATGTGTTCAAATCATGGCTTCAAGTCACCTTACTGATGCATCAACATGTTATAACTCTTCATAGCTGATTAGTTCATCGACTTAGTGCAAGTACTCTCTTCCTCACTTTAGCCATGGTAACTCGGTCCACAAGCCGTCGCTTGGCCTTCACCTTTGCTTAGTTCCTCAAAGCCCTTTCCTTGCTATCTTCACCCTATCAAGCCATTCTTGAGTCACATCATATTGAACATCCATTGAGAGAATTATTTCTTCAATATTGTGAACCTTGCTTGAATGTCTTCTAGATATAACTGTTAAGATTAATCAAGCTCTAGTTTGGTTCTCATTGAAGCATATATGGACTGATAGTAATATGGCCAAGCCAATTCACGATTCCTCATATCTTATTCACTTTGGCTTGACCAATCCTCTTAATCACTTCATCCTCTATTTTGATCATATGTATGTAGTGATTTCTCAGGTCTTGTTCATATATTCAAACCAATATAGAGATCATATTATATCCATTTGCATTGTCTCATTAGTTATTTAACCTTGTGTTGAACCTTTGTTCACTGATCATTATACTCTATTCAAGTATGTTCATCATACTGAATTTCCTGTTCAACACTTAGCAAACTCGTTAGATCTTTAAATGTGTTGTTATCCAAATCACCAAAACTCACAAAAGGGATGAATGCACTTTCAATCTCCCCCTTTTTGGTGATTGATGACAACACATTTGAAGCTTACATAAGTTTGATAAATAAGATTTTGAATCCTATGATATAGTTTCCTCCCCCTAAATATGTGCATTTTAGAAAATACCAATTTTGTACTCAAATGCCAAAAGCACATATTTGGGTCAAAGTATAGACAACTTATATCATACTATTCATGGGCTGCAGTGTGTCACTCAAATAAACGTGATGCTCATGACATAGAATGCACTTATCAACTTTCTACATCTTATGTTTTTCTTACGACTCCCCCTTTTTGTTAATTATTTCTCCCCTTTTCAGAAGTCTTCTAACACTTAGTTACATAAGACTAACACTTAGTTACATAAGACTAAAGGTAAGCTTTAATGCACAATTTCTCCCCCTTTGTCATAAATCTCCAAAAAGGATACAAAGGATATTAAGGGAAGAAATTTTGATTAAGCAAGATTTGAACACGCTATCATGAAAAGGGTCCTTAGATGACACAAAAGTAATGTAGAAGTGACATGAAGTCTTGTACCTTTGTGTTTTACCTTTTCAAGGGGTTTCCAGACTTGTGTTGGATTTGGAATTCATTTGCACACTCAGTTTTAGATGATGTTGGAGTAGCATATAAAAGAGAAACTCATTCTCTTATGAAATGTATAAAAGATACATTTATTGGAGCAAAGAATCTTTGATACCCATCAAAATTTACAGTGGAAGCGATTGTCTTTGCCCGAAGATTCCTTTCTAATTTGAGACTACACACATAATATACTTGAAAATGAAGTTAGTCCCAAAGATTCAAATTATAGACCATTCTCCCCCTAAATGTGTGCATACAAGTGATGAATACTTGTTTAGCTTATGCACTTGGACTTGTGAGGCCAGGGGATTAAGTTCTACAATTTGAACCTTGGTACAAATAAAGTATGAAAATGTGAAATTGTACCAATTGAAGGAATTACTCATAATCAAAAGTTATACTAATAGACATGATATGCAATATTTTAAGCCAAGATTCTTGAGAAGTTAGCATGTTTGACTCATACCTCACTAAGATGACTTAAGACAAGCTTATGACATCACCACAAGAGGTATTAATCAAATATCTAGAGATTCTTTATCATCACCACAAGTGCAACCTTATGGCGTGACTTAAGATATTGCATATACATGCACACACTAGCATGTAAGAGCCTGGATAGATAAATGTAATACAATAGTTGATGGAGTGACACACCTTTGTTCCACGCCACATGGTATCCATTATAATCATGAATTTCCATCTTAGCTTTTGATAGGCTTGACATTTCAAAGAGAAACTTATCCTCTTCAAACGATGAAGAGAAACTCATTTTCTTGATAGGTTCAAGAGAAACTCATTTTCATTTCTATGGAACCATTCATCCTCATTTGATGTTCTCCATGGTGAGAGACTACACAACATGAACTTGAAAGAAATCATTAGTTTCACAGGATATAGGCTAAACTCTCCCTCAATTTGTGCATGTAAGAGTACACAAAGTACACTTATGCACATCAACAATACGAGGTTAAAAGAGTTGTTTGCACTATATCTTGGTTGAACATAACATGCTTTATATAGATGATGAAAATTAAATCAATTGAAGGTTTAAGGACTGAAAGTATATCAATTGAAGTCCTGAAAGGTAAAGCATGCTGATATAAACCTCAAACCTCATAATGAAGGATATCATATAAATATGTCACTACATCTTCATTATTTGGTTGACAAAAAAACTCCCTTCTTGAATCACTGTGATCTCTTTTCTCTTTACGATTTCATCCAACCAAGTGATCTTGAACTTCTTTCATCTTTTCTTGATTCGATCATACTTGATATGAGACCCATTGAAACTCAATAATTGAAAGAACCAAGACTCTTATATTTGTAGAGTTTCAATCTATCTTGAAAGCACTTGGAAGGACCTTGTTGAAACACTTAGAAATGAGAGCACTAAAAACACAAGGGAGGGTTTCACAAATGATGATCCTTATATGTGGATGGCAAATAGATCATCATTCTTGAAGCCCAAAAGGATAGCCTAAATTCCTTTAATTTAGTGCACACATATAGTTGATGTCAAAGTTATATGCACTATTGAACATTTTATATTGCAAGGAATTTAACCTATACTATGGTACATCCTACTAAGGGTAGAATACTAAAACAACTGAAGGAGAGGAATTTTTCATACCTTGGCCTCTTATCAACTTCATCTTACTTTAGTTGAATAGTATCCTTTAAGCTTGTGATTTATCCAATTTAATAAGCACCATCTCTTAACATAGATTTTCTATGGATAAACTCAACACAAGAGATGACATTAGTAGCACAAGCACTAGTTTCTTATTTAGCAACCCTTTATATGTGGAAGGCAAGCTAGTTGCTAAAATAGATAAACCTCATAATATGGACTAAATTTCCCTTGAGCCCTCATGCACAATATATTTTGAATCACATGGATAATATGCATGGTGTTCAATGAAGTCTAAAGGGCTAACTTAATCCATATTATGGTAAGTGTGCAATAAAGAAGAATCAAATACAAATTAACTAGATAGAGAATACGTCACATATTTTGGATTGTTGACCATATGATAGTATTCATTCATCTTCCAGTTGGACCTTTTTTCATAATCAACAACTGATGTATATCCTCAAGTGCTTCTTTTCCCTTAGTGGCTACACAAGTCACAAAAGAGATAAGATTTGAAAATAATATGCACTTGAGATTCAGTTGTTAACACCCTTGCTACTATCTCCAAATATGATTTATAGATTCATTATCGAGCACCCAACTTGATCCATTGAAGGAGTGATCCTGCAAAACAAGTTTAAGCTTCATATCTTGGTACCCAATTTGAATTGGGTCCTTTGAGATTAGTAGTAAGAGCCTTGAGTACCCACACAATCCTTATTGTGGCCTTTCTCTTTGTGTAGGCACCCACATATACTTGACAACCATCTTACATGGTTTCAAGTCAATATTTAATCACATAGATAAAAACTAGAGTTAAGAATAGGAACCTTTTCTCCTTTTCTTGATACATCGTTGTGTTGCCTTCTTGATGATGAACCTAGCTTGACCTTGGGTGCACCTAGCTTATCAAGGTTAGTCGCACAAGCATTCATATCATGAAGACAAGTTATGCATGGAATTTACAACTTAGTGATCCAATTCAATGTGAAGCATATGGATACTGATTGAAGTAGATTTCTAAGATATCAAAATATGGGTTTCCAAAATTTAGAGAGTATGGATCACTAATTGTACCTTTTACAGTTTAAAAATCATATCCATGTTAGTGCATATGTATGTCATGAATATCAACAAAAAGATTCTTATGCACTTTTAGATTTAACGATAAGGGAATTTTAAACTGCATCAAGAGTAGCTATTTAGAAAACAAAGCTTACAATCCATATGAATGAGATACAAATTTACCATTTTGGATTGTCTTAGTACAACTTACTCAAGGGAAACTTATTCTCTACGACACAAGATATATAATGTTCTCCCACTATATATGTGCATCAAGTATTTGAATGATTTGCCATATGCACTTTCAATTCAGTTAAGAGTCTCATGAGGAGTACATTACATATCATGGTCATGGTCAAGGCATGACAAATTTGCAATGAATTAACTTATCCTTAAGAATACTTACCACCAGATAGTTCATACCATTTGTTATACCAATTTGAAAGATCTTACTATCTGTGGTGGTGTCATCATAGTATTCTTCTTTTCATCATTTGTGGAGACTTCCTTCTTTAGCTTGTTATCTCTTTTCCTTTTTAAAACTAGTCGAAAAGCACTTTGAAAAGGGGCATTAGTAGTACAAGGAAGTATTTAATGAATGATGATATTTATGTATGAATGTCAAGTAAATCATCATTTATGAGGCATAAAGGCATAAGTTAAATTTCTTTTAAGTTAATGCACATGGAGGAGTGAATTACCAATATGCACCAATTTACAAATTTAAGCCAAAAGGAATTTAACCTTCATATTGACATTTCTTTTCATAGAATAGATTATTACCAATTGAAAGAATGCCACTTGAAAGGAACTATTATTGGTCACATATCAAAGGAAACAACTAGTTCCATACCTTTCCCTTGAGCATTCCTAATATTTCTTTTAGGTGAATATTAACCTTTAATGCTTGTGATTTTACCAATTGAAAGAGCACAATCTCTACTATGAATTTCCATGAAATATCTTAAAAGAGATTGCATTTGAAACACAAGCAATAGCTTCCTATTTAGCAACCTCTAGTATATAAATGATAAAAAGGTTACTAAAATTAGGAAACCTCATGATATGAACTAAATTACCCTTACAAACATCATGCATAACACTGATTTAAACATGGTGAAAATAGCATGATTATTTAATTAAGTTTATATGGCAAGTTTAATTCATAGCATGCTGAGTGATTAATTTAGAAGACTCAAAACCAATTTAAACAAGAAGGAATACATCACATAGTATTGGATTGATCTTCTTTGAATGTTGAATGGCACATTCTATGTGAGAAACACATTCTCATGTTGTGAGACTACACAAACACTTAGATAGAAACATTAGTCTCACAACTCTAGTCATATAGAGAATTCCCTTTTGGTAAGTGCTTTAAGAATTTGAATTTCTTACTTAGCACTCTATTCATTTAAGGACATGGGATAATCCTCTTTATGTCTAGGTCATGGCAATAATACGATAATTCATTTGAAATATGCCACGAATTAATTATCATCAATTAAAGTATGTAGATTGCCACATATAAGAATAACAAATATGCAATCTACCATATAATTGGATCCTTTCCAAAGCAAGGTAAAATATTGAAAGGGAAATGTGCCCTTGGGCCATTTCTAAGTATTTTGGTGATTGAGTGCCAACACATGTGTTTAATTATGAATTTGTGTACATGGATGAACAAGGTGCAAATCATGAGATAAAGGTATGTTTCTAAGCCTTAGTACATTGGTTTTATGGACTAACATATTTGTCTAAGTGTTAGAAACAGAAAGAAGAAAAAGAGAAAAGGGGAGAGAAAGACTTGGCTGTGTGCAGCCAAGGCTCAGCTCGGTCTGGAGCACCGGACTGTCCGGTGTGCACCGGACAGTGTCCGGTGCGCCAGGCTGGCTCGGCTCGAACTGGCCGCTCTCGGGAATTCGCCGACGGCGTACGGCTAAAATTCACCGGACTGTCCGGTGTGCACCGGACTGTCCGGTGAGCCAACGGTCGGCCAGGGCCAACGGTCGGCCGCGCAATCCGCGCGGGACACGTGGCCGAGCCAACGGTCGGAAGACGGCACCGGACTGTCCGGTGTGCACCGGACTGTCCGGTGCGCCAACGGCTCGCAGATCCACGGCAGTTGTTGGAGCGAAGGCAGAAACGCCACCCTTCGCCCGAAGTCTCCACAGCTTAGCCCCCGCTCCGACAAGCCAAGCAGGCAGGGACACCCTTCGCTTGATCGACGCCAGGGACAACATGGAGACCCTTCGCTCGATTCGGCTCCAGACGAAGGCCTGCGGCAACGCCTCCCTACGGCACGGCCTCGGTCGGCTCCGAGGCCCACATGAGGTCGGGCCCATTGTAACAGGCCCTGCGTGGCCGCGGTCGTGTTACGGGCCTAATTTGTAAAGGCGTACATGTAATTACAACTTGTAACCCCGCTTTATAGGAATATTCTGGGGATAAACTAGGTACCTGAGGGCACATGCGTCCTTAGCGCAAGGCGCCGTGCACTCGGATACCTATAAATACCCCCGCACAGTGCCCGTGAGAGGCCGGATGAACAGAGCTTTTGCCATCACGCGCGAGTGCCCTGTTGCCATCTCCATCCACCTGTGTTGGTTCTCCTCCTCCGTCGAAAGACAGCGCCAACATTCGGCGCCCACCGTTCGTGCTACGAGACAACCACCCGCGATGGCACCCAAGAGAGCTAACCCGAAGGCTGACGAGGCTGCGAAGGCAGCACTGCTCGCCGCCAGAAAGGGCAAGGCCCTCGCCCTCACCCAATCCACCCACCAAGAGGCCACCGAAGACGACACCCTCCGCACCTGCAACCCCGAGGGACAACCCTCAGGCTTCGCACCTCCCCCAGGCTTCGCACCTCCCTCAGGCTTCGCACAACCGGAGGGCGCGGACCTCGCCGAGGACGGTGAGGTCCTCGGCATCTCGGCAGAGGAACAACTACAGCTGCGCGCCCTGCGCCTCAAGAACCGCAACCTCCAGAGGCAGAAGGAGATACTGGAGGCCAAGCGCCAGCGTGTGTCCGCACTCGCCAAAGTGCGGCAGATGATCCGCGACGAAGAACTCAAGGCCCAGGAACTCGAGCGGGAGATCGCGCTGATGCAGCGCGAAGGCCACCTCAGCCCGCGGCACGAATCATCCCTCCAGCAGCGCGCACAAAACGAAGACACGCGCGAGGGCCACCCCGGCCTGCAGCATGGGCCACCCCTGCAACACCGCGCACAACCAGAGGACCCGCGTTTCCCCCAGCGCGACTTCACTTTCCAGCACGCCGCGCCATTCCAAGGGGTCAACTATCTCGATGAGCGAAGCCCCCTGGCGCCTCACCTGCAAGTGACGCCGTGGCCAGCTAACTTCCGGGCTGGGACCTACCCCAAGTACAACGGCAGCACCGACCCGGCTCAATACATAATGAGTTACCAGGTCGCCGTCGCATCGTCCGGAGGGGACGACGCCACAATGGCGAAGTCCTTCATCATCGCCCTCGAGGGCCCCGCGCTCACCTGGTTCACCAGGTTGCCCCCGTTGTCCATCGATTCCTGGAGAAGTCTCCGGGACAAGTTCCTCCTCAACTTCCAGGGGTACCGCCCGGACACCGACGCCCTGGCCGAGCTCTCGCTCTGCAAGCAGCTAGAGAAGGAGACCCTGAGGGAATATTACCGCAAATTCCTGACCCTCAAGTCACAGCTACCCTCCGTCGATGACCAGATTGCCATCCACTATGCTATCAGTGGTCTTCGCGCTGGCGTCCTGTACAGCCATTGCATCAGGGACCCGCCCAAGAACCTCCAAGAGTTATACCAGCTGTTTGAAAAGTACGCCAGGTCCGAGGAGCTCCACCAGCGCAAGATTGAGTCCCAGCGGAAGCCAAAAGATGCTCCGCAGTCCAGCCGCACGTGGACAAGGACTCCGCAGCCAGACTCCGGTCGGGATGGCCGCGGTCAGCAGCAAGTGCACAACATCGCCAACCAGCAGCCGGCCGCTGACCCCCTTCGTCGCCAAGAATATCCCCCCCAGGGCCGCGGAAGTGGAACTCGCGGCAGGGGCCGAGGGCGCGCGCAGCCACTCCCTCCGCCGCGCCGGTTTTACTGCCTTTTCCATGGCGAAGACTGCGCCCACCAAACTAAAGATTGCCCCGAAGTAAAGGCCACCAGAGACAGAATGGCGAGGGCGCAGCCAGCCGAGAACCCCAGAATTGTCGCGCATAATTACCAGCCACCCCCTCCACCATATATCCACGCTCCCGCCCCGCATCCACCGCACCACGCTTACCAACATCATCAGGAAGTACAAATCGTACATCCTCCGCCTCCACCACCACACCAGCAACAACAAAACATCCCCCACGCCCCAAAACAGGAAGACTTCGCTGATCAACCTTATCGCGGAGTCATTCATATGATAACTGGGGGGTCCAGCACCGACTTCGACACCAAGCGGCAGAAGCGGGACCACTACCGCAGCGTAAACCATGTCGCTGTCACGGGCCCAGTTGTGCAGACGAAGTGGTCCCACATACCGCTCACCTTCGACGCACGGGACGTCGACTTGCGCAGTGCCCCCCACTGCGATGCCATGGTCATCAATTGCAGCGTGGCAGGCTGGGACCTGCACAAGGTCCTCGTCGACAACGGCAGCCAGGCGGACATCATCTTCCTCCATGCCTTCGACCGCATGGGCATCAGCCACAGCCTGCTCAAGCCTTCGGACAACCCGTTGTATGGCTTCGGCGGCAAGGGCACCTTCCCCGTCGGCAAAATAGAGTTGCCCCTCTCCTTCGGTGTAGCACCCAATGCCCGAAGCGAGCAAGTGACTTTTGACATCGTGGATATGGTATATCCATACAACGCCATCATGGGTCGGGGCTCCATCAATAAGTTTGAAGCTGCCATCCACGGACTGTATTTGTGCATGAAGATACCAGGCCCTCTGGGCGTAATTACGGTCCGCGGTAACCAGCAAGCTGCGCGCAACATAGAGCGGGACTTCGTGCCTGGTCAGAGGAACGTGCACTGTCTCACGACACAGTGCGAGGTCCCTGCGCTCGCCAGCCCCACTGACAAGCAGCACGCCAAGGCTCAGTTGCAGAGTCAGGATGGGACCAAGACTGTCCCCCTCGATCAGGCCACGCCCAAGCAGACAGTCACCATCAGCGAAGACCTTACCCCGCATGAAGAAGAGAAGCTTCTCTGCTGCCTGGCCAAAAATAAAGATGTCTTCGCCTGGTCCGCCCTCGACCTGGTCGGAGTCAGCCGATCCATAATCGAGCACGGTCTGGGGATCGATCCCTCGGTGCGACCAAGAAAGCAAAAGCTTCGCAAAATGTCCGATGAAAAGACAGAGGCCGCCAAGGCGGAGGTGCACCGCCTCCTAGAGGCTAAATTTATTGAGCCAGTGGCTTATCCCACATGGCTCTCCAATGTTGTAATGGTGCAGAAAAAAAGCGGGAAATGGCGAATGTGCATAGACTTCACCAGTCTCAATAAGGCCTGCCCAAAAGACAATTTCCCGTTGCCGCGGATCGACAAAATAGTCGATAGCGCGGCCGGCTGCGAGGTCATGTCTCTCCTCGACTGCTTCTCCGGCTATCACCAGATATACATGAAGGAGGAAGACAAGGCCAGCACCAGTTTCATAACACCCTTCGGCACCTATTGCTTCATCAGAATGCCGGAGGGTCTCAAGAACGCCGGGTCCACATTCTCCAGACTCACCAAAACAGTACTCGAGGGCCAGGTCGGCAGAAATATATTTACATATGTGGACGACATCGTCGTCGCCAGCAAAAATAAGGAGGACCACCTCGCCGACCTGGCCGAGACATTCGCAAACATGCGAGACGCACGACTCCGCTTAAACCCGGAAAAGTGCGTTTTCGGTGTTCGCCAGGGCAAGATATTGGGCTACCTGGTGTCACACCGCGGCATCGAGGCCAACCCAACCAAGATCCAGGCCATCATCGACATGTCGCCTCCACAGTCCACCAGGGATGTCCAGCGTCTGACAGGCAGATTGGCTGCTCTCAACAGATTCATTTCCAGGTCGGCCGAGCGAAGTCTTCCTTTCCTCAAAACTCTCCGCGGCGCAAAAGACTTCGCTTGGGGGCCGGAGCAAGCAGCGGCCTTCGCCTCATTAAAGCAGTACTTAACAGAGCTGGCCACCCTCACGAGCCCCGACTCCTCGCTCCCCTTATTGCTCTATGTCGCGGCTTCGCCGCACGCGGTCAGCGCGGCACTAGTGCAGGAGCAGACAGTCGAAGGCGCTGTCAGACAGTGCCCTGTTTATTACGTCTCCGAGGTCCTGACTCCGTCCAAATGCAACATGACAGAGCTGGAGAAGATCGCCTACGCAGTCGTTATGTCCTCGCGCAAGCTGCGCCATTATTTTGAAGCATTCAAGGTCCGTGTCACCTCAGATAGGGGGCTCGGCGAACTGTTTAGAAACCCGGAGGCATCGGTAAGGATCGCCAAGTGGGCAGCCGAACTCTCCGGCTACCACATCAGTTTCGAGCCCAGGACAGCCATCAAATCACAAGTCCTGGCAGACTTCGTCGTCGACTGGACCGGGCCAGCAACACAGCCGGGCCCGACCACAGAGAAGGTCTGGACGATCCATTGCGATGGCGCATGGTGCCATGCGGGGGCAGGCGTCGCTGCAATCTTAACATCACCAGTCGGAGTCAAGCACAGATATGCAGCACGACTCCGCTTCAATCTGGAATCCGACAGGTGCACAAATAATATAGCAGAGTACGAAGCAGTCATCCTCGGCCTCCGCAAGCTGAGGGCCCTCGGAGTCACCACTTGCATCATCAAAACAGACTCCAAGGTAGTTGCCGGCCAGGTCGACAAAGACTATGCAGCCAAGGACCCCGCGCTCATGCAGTACCTCGCGGCCATCCGAAGTCTTGAAAGACAGTTCAAGGGGTTCACCGTGCAGCATGTGGACCGGGCCAAGAATGAGGAGGCCGACGCGTTGGCCAAGGCCGCGGCCAGGGGCGAAACTCTGCCCTCCGACGTGTTCTTCCACGTCATCGGCACGCCAGCAGTCCGGAGCCCCGAAGGGCTCCATATAACCAACGACATCGAGGGCCACCGTACAGTCAACCTCATCATGACCGAAGACTGGCGAGCACCCATTACCCTGTTCCTGCAGGGGTATTATCACCCGGCTGACGTCAGTGAGGCCAAGCGCCTCAGACATCGAAGCCGGGACTTCGCTCTGATTGAAGGCCAGCTATACAAAAAAGGAGTCAGCCAACCAATGCTTAAGTGCGTCACCGAGGCCGAAGGCATGCAGATCCTACGTGAAGTCCACAGTGGCACGTGCGGCTCGCACGCGGGCCCAAGGGCCCTAGCTGCTAAGGTGATCCGCCAGGGTTTCTACTGGCCAGCAATGATTTGCGCCGCGAATCGGGTCACTCGGTCCTGCGAAGCCTGCCAGAAGTTCTCTCCTCGACCAGGCGGCCCTTCGCAGTACACAAAGCTGATCGCCCACACATGGCCTCTCCAGCGCTGGGGTCTCGACATTGTTGGACCCCTGCCCACCGCTCAGGGGAACCTCAAGTTCGCCTTCGTCGCGGTCGAGTACTTCACCAAATGGATCGAGGCACGGGCTGTCTCCACAATAACATCGAAGACTGCCCAGAAATTCTTCTGGCAGAACATCGTTTGCCGCTTCGGAGTACCGTCCGAGTTAACGGTCGACAACGGCAAACAGTTTGATAACCAAGACTTCAAGGATTTCTGTTTCTCCATTGGCACCAAGCTTGCCTTCGCCTCAGTCTACCATCCGCAGTCCAACGGGGTCGTGGAGCGCGCCAACGGAAAAATCTTCACAGCTATCAAAAAAATGCTCCTCGATGAAAAAAAGGGCAAATGGAGCGATTTCTTACCTGAGGCAGTCTGGGCACTAAACACGACTGAGTGCAGGGCGACCGGGTTCACTCCTTTCCGTCTGTTATACGGATCGGAGGCCATGACCCCGCAGGAAATAAAGCACGGGTCCCCGCGAACGGTCCCGTCAGCCGTCCCAGATGTGGACGAGCCGACTTCAAAGGATCTCATCGACGGAGACCGTGTCTTCGCCCTACAAGCTCTGAACAAGTATCAAGCCCAGACCAAAGCATGGCGCGACCACTCAGTCACCCCGAGGGAGTTCAGCGAGGGGGACCTCGTGCTCATTCGGACAGCTCGGACGGAGTCAAGGGGCAAGCTGGAGCCCAGGTGGGAGGGCCCTTTCATCGTCAAGACGAAGGCCTCCCCCAGCGCATACAGGCTCACAACACAAACCGGCGAGGACCTGGAGCATTCCTGGAACATTGACAACCTCCGCAAATTTTTTGTTTGATTCTTCAGGGCTGTCTTCGCCCTTGTAATTTGCAAAAACAATGTTGCACCGGCCCGCACTCTTTTCCTCCCGGGGGGTGAGGTTTTTAACGAGGCGGAGCCATGTAATAGATGCGTAAAAAATCCCCCGCAAAAAGACATGCGTCGAAAAAAGACCGTATTGACGGTCTTCGACATTCGACCACCACGAGGTCACCGCGAGGCTAAGCGCTAGCTACCCTCGCGTGCGACAAATCCGCGCAGAAGTCGCCTAAGGGTGCAGCCGGATTAGCACAACAAGTGCGGAAAAAATTTAAGTCTATCGCGAAGACTATCCGTGCGGAAGTCGCCTACGGGTGCAGCCGGATTAGCACAACAAGTGCGGAAAAAATCGAAGTCTATCGCGAAGACTATCCGTGCCGAAGTCGCCTAAGGGTGCAGCCGGATTAGCACAACAAGTGCAAAGAAAAATCGAGGTCTATCGCGAAGACTATCCGTGCAAAAGTCGCCTAAGGGTGCAGCCGGATTAGCACAACAAGTGCAAAGAAAAATCGAGGTCTATCGCGAAGACTATCCGTGCAAAAGTCGCCTAAGGGTGCAGCCGGGAAAAAATCTAAGTCTATCGCGAAGACTATCCGTGCGGAAGTCGCCTACGGGTGCAGCCGGATTAGCACAACAAGTGCGGAAAAAATCGAAGTCTATCGCGAAGACTATCCGTGCGGAAGTCGCCTACGGGTGCAGCCGGATTAGCACAACAAGTGCGAAGAAAAATCGAGGTCTATCGCGAAGACTATCCGTGCAAAAGTCGCCTAAGGGTGCAGCCGGGAAAAAATCTAAGCCTACCGCGAAGACTATCCGCGCCGAAGTCGCCCAAGGGCGCAACCGGTTTAACACAGCAAGTACGAAAAAACCGAAGACTATCGGTGCAGAAGACACTTAAGGGTACACGTGGACTAGCACAACAACGGCCGAAACGACAACATCGAACCATTCACGCCAAGACCAATTATAATCAACCAAGTACAGCGCAGCCGAACGAATCAGTCAGCACAAAATGCCTTCACACACATGCACGCGAGGGCACACAATTCCACCATACAAGACTCTACATACACAAGCGAGGACACCACACTCTACATCGGTTCAACTTTAGGAATAATTCCCATCTCCCTATAATTAAATAACATTATCCTGAGCTCCTCACCCGCAAAAAGCCTTCGCAGTTCCCCCTCACCTACACCCTCGGCGGTCGGCAGAGACAACAGTTCCTGCCGACCGGCCCCACTCACACGAAGCAAAGCCCGCTCCTCCGCGCTAACCCTACGTTTTGCAACCGCCCTTCGTCGACGGCGCCCGGCGCTAGGGCCTGGCGCGTCCGACGCGTCCGCGGCGTGTGGCGCGGCCTCCGCCGCAGCCACGTCCAAGGCCGTAAAATAATCCAAATTCTCCTCCGACGACTCCTCAGTCCACTCAACCGAGCTCCCGGAGTCAGCAAAGTCAAAAAACTCAGATGCAGACCCACTATATTGATTACCATCTTCCGCGGTCGAGGCCGCCAAAAACTCAGTAGCAGTGGTTGCGTGCGCAGGCCCAAAATCTTGAACCTGCGCAGCAACCAAAGTTCAGTACAAACATCCAAAATTTCCTAACCCTAGACAACCGCTATGCCACCTGCGAGGGCCCTGACGCGGCGGGCGCCTCCGCCGTTGCCTCCGCCGCCGCTCCCGCCATTCCTCCCACCGCCTCTGCCGTCGGCTCTTCGACGGTCGGCGCGGCTGCCGCGAGGGCATCGGGAGCGCCTTCGGCCACCTTCATGGGCAGGTCTTCAACTGTCGCAGCAGAAGTGGGGGCGCCTGGTGCGTCTCCCGTAGTCTCCGGGGCCGGCTCCGAGTCAGGCAGGGCGTCGTTCAGTGCTCCGAAATCGTCCACCCGCTCGCCTCGCTCCGCCTAAAACAAAACATACAAAAAGTCAGCAAACACACGCACAGACCACATCCAGCAAACGCCAAACAAACGACAACGTTACCTGAGCCCTCGCAGCCTCGGCCCGCTCCCTGACCACTTCACCGCCATACAGACCCCACATCCGATCATAGAGAGCGCCGGCGGACTCCTTCACCACGGGGTCTTCGACCTTATAGATGTCTCGCCCAAAATCTTCATCTGCCTGGTCGAAGGCCTCATAGTGCCGGCACCCTTCGCGAGAGAGTGCGTTCATTGCCCCCTCGCAGGTAACCAGGGAGGCGAACGACATTAACCCAGCCAAGACGGTGGGGAGCTCCTGCAGCTCCTCTTGCACCCATTTCAAGCAGCGAAGTCCGGCCTCTCGCTCCGGCACCACGAAGTCACCGGTCCGCGCACCCAGCTCGCGGTATGTGGCCATAAGCTGCGTGCGCGTCCGTTCGGCCTCCGTCCGCGCCGCAGCTTCGGCCCCCTTCGTGCGGCTCTCCAGAGCGGTGAGCCGCCCCCGCAGGTCCTCGGCGAGCCCCTTGGCAAGATTGGCCTCCGCCCGTGCCAGCCTAGCCTCCGCCTGCGCGGCCTGCTCTTTGGCGACGGCCTCGTTGGCCTCCCTCCTCTCCTCTGCCAGCTGGCGCCGGAGATCAGCCTTTTCCTCCTCCAGGGCGGCCACCTTGTCCGCCAGTTTACGACACTTGCTGTCGGAGGCAGACTTCTCACGGACAGCGTCAGCATGTTGCGTCCGAAGTCTCTCGACTTCGGCAGATAAGGCCGCCGTGAGCGCCCCCGACGCAGTGCGGCTGGTGAAGTCGGCCACCTGCAGAGAACACGTAAGGCCATGGCCGTAAAAAAAAAAAAAAAAAAAAAAAAAAAAAAAAAAAAAACTCGGCGGACCTGACTCAGCGCCTCCGTCGCCTGATTCAGCGCCTCCGTCACTCCCTTCAGCCGGCGGGTCGCCGCGCCAGCCTCGTCTCTGACCTTCGCGAGGGCCGACACCTCGCCTCCGGCGCCAAGGGCCCCGCCCTTCGCCGCCGCGATTGCCCCGGCAGGCACAGCTATATCAAGCCGGCCCTCGTCCGACCCTGTAGCGCATCAACAATCAAAAAAAAAAAAAAAAAAAAAAAATAATAATAATAATAAAAAAAAAAAAAAAAAAAAAAAGAGCGGCCGGGTGACTTACCCCCAAGATAATCGTCCACGCTAATGTCGGTGCCGAAGTCGGCGACGCGCTTGCCCGGCGGCGGCAACGCTCGGGCCGCCTTCGCAGCCTCCGCCACTCCGCTGGCCGGCGGCACCACCTTCGTCGGCTTGGAGACTCCGGCGCCCGCCGCTGTCTCCGGCGCCTTGCTGGGCGCAGCGGCGCCCGCCTTCGCCGCCAGCGGCGGCTTGCCTCCACTGGAGGCCGCAGCCTTCGCCGTTCCCCGTTGCCTTTTCGGCCGGGCGTCGTGAATCCTTACGGTCGCCTGGCGTTTTTGCGCGGCCCCTTGGCGATCCTTGTCCATCACTGCCCACACAACAGTACCGATATTTCGCCCGTAAGGAAAAACCCTCCACTGACGAACCATACGAGATGTAAAACAGTCTTCCTCAGCCGCGCAGGGGACAGGAACATTTCTAGGCCAGCAGCCCCCGGTAACCCTCAGCATCCGAGCCGAAGACTCCCGGAGCTCGGGCGAAGACATCCTCTCCCCCGGGGCCGCGCACGTCCTCATTAACTCCCTAGCAAAACTATCAGACACCCCGATTCCTCCCATCGCAGTACCTAATTTTCTCTTTTTTGAGGAGGGGGCGGCCGTCAGCGCAGGGTCGCCTCCAGTCTCCACCGCCGGCTTCTTCCCACGGCGGTCCGCTTCGTCTTGTCCAGGGTAGCCGTCGTACGGCAACTGATTCAATTCGAAGACCCTGTTCAAGCGTTCATTTGAGCCGCGAATATCGAAGCTGCGCTGGCCTTCCGTCCTCGCCACGTACCGCCCCACGAGCCGCACCGCCAAGTCCTCAGCATCACGCACAAAGGCGGCCGGGTCACGGTTTCGCAAATTCAGGGCGAAGGCAGGACTTCGCACCACCCTTCCTCCGTGAAAGGGCATCTGGCGAGGGCACACTTCGCCCAACGCCCAGCCGTGCGCCAAGGGCCAGACCCCGTACGCCACAAACTCTTCAACTAAATCACGACCACTGCTCTGGCCGGCGGCGCATCGAAGGGCCCCTTCGTCTGCATCCTCTTCTGCTACTTCGAAGTGCGGATACGCAGAGTAATAATGAGAGCACATCTCAGATACGGGCAGTCCTTCATGGCCTTCGACAGTAGCCTCAGCAACGTAAAACCAAAATTCATTCCAATTGCCCCACTTGTTGCGGGCGCACGGAACCAACTCCACTACTGGCATCGTGGTCTTGCCGGTCTTCGGCGTGAATGTGCACGACCCAAACTGGGCAACTCCGCCCTCAATCACCCTCTTCTGCCAATGCAAGCAGTAATTCTTCGCAAAAACTTCAACCGATGGCTGTCCGCCGTACGAAGTCGTCGCCCAGACATACTTCGCCAGCGCCACCACGGCGTTCGGTGTCAGCTGATGAATTTGCACGTTGAATCTACGCAGGACTTCGCCAACAAACCGGTGCGCAGGCAAGCGGAGACCGGCGACGAAGAACGCCTCAAAAACAACCAACTCACCCTCCGGCTCGGGGACTTCCTCCGTCCCCGGAGCACGAGCGACTCCGCCGCCAAAGTAGCCCAAGCGCTGCATTTCTTCGACGCGGGCCGACGTCATCCGTGACACACCAAAATCAACAGAGTCGCCCGCGCGCAGCTCCTCCACCATCACACCACTCAACGTCTCCTCAGACGAGGCGGCGGCCGGCGGCGTGGCGTCGGCGGAAGAAGAAGAGGATGGCATTGCTACGTACCGTCGGCGGCGGCGGGCGGTCTGCTTCACTCGAGCCAGATCTCCGAGGAGCAAAGCGAGCAGTAGAAGAAGAGGAGCAGAAAGACGGCGGGCGGCTAGGGTTTTCACGGAGCGCGGAAGGCAAAGTGCAAGCAGCGCCGTCCCTCGCCCCCTTTTATAGGCGGGGCGCGGCTCCTCGGGAAACCCGCAATCCCACAGGGCGCGACGCTTCGGAAAACCCGCAGTCCAACAGTACGATGTCCATCAACGGTCACATCAAAAACCCCCGCGGAACCACTTCGAGCGAGGGCAGCGTCTCCGCCATCTAGCGACGTCTTCGGCACCAGGTGACTTTGTCGAACTGGTCCCTCGGAGGGCAAATGTTGGAGCGAAGGCAGAAACGCCACCCTTCGCCCGAAGTCTCCACAGCTTAGCCCCCGCTCCGACAAGCCAAGCAGGCAGGGACACCCTTCGCTTGATCGACGCCAGGGACAACATGGAGACCCTTCGCTCGATTCGGCTCCAGACGAAGGCCTGCGGCAACGCCTCCCTACGGCACGGCCTCGGTCGGCTCCGAGGCCCACATGAGGTCGGGCCCATTGTAACAGGCCCTGCGTGGCCGCGGTCGTGTTACGGGCCTAATTTGTAAAGGCGTACATGTAATTACAACTTGTAACCCCGCTTTATAGGAATATTCTGGGGATAAACTAGGTACCTGAGGGCACATGCGTCCTTAGCGCAAGGCGCCGTGCACTCGGATACCTATAAATACCCCCGCACAGTGCCCGTGAGAGGCCGGATGAACAGAGCTTTTGCCATCACGCGCGAGTGCCCTGTTGCCATCTCCATCCACCTGTGTTGGTTCTCCTCCTCCGTCGAAAGACAGCGCCAACAGCAGTCTTCCAACGGTCGGAAGCACTAAAAAAGGAAACAAATCGGGCACCGGACAGTGTCCGGTGTGCACCGGACTGTCCGGTGCCCCCGACGACAGAAGGCCAGGATAGCCTTCCAGAATTGCTCTCAACGGCTCCTAGCTGTCTTGGGGCTATAAAAGGGGCCCCTAGGCGCATGGAGGAGACACACAAGCAACTCTTGAGCATTCTTGATCATCCACACAAGTTCTTTGCGCATTCGTTTGTGATTCTAAGTGATTCGAGCTCTGTTCTAGTGTGAACTCTGAGATAGTCATTCGAGCTCGAGTCTTGGCCGTGTGTGTGCGCTTTTGTTGTGGATTTGTGTGTGTTGCTTCCCTCCCTTACTCTGTGCTTTCTTTGTGATCATACACTTGTAAGGGCAAGAGACTCCAATTTGTGGAGATTCCTTGCAAACGGGATAGTGAAAGGAACAACAAAACAACGTGGTATTCAAGTGGGTCTTTGGACCGCTTGAGAGGGGTTGATTGCAACCCTCGTCCGTTGGGACGCCACAACGTGGAAGTAGGCAAGCATTGGCTTGGCCGAACCACGGGATAAACCACCGTGTCACCTCTGTCTTGATCTCTTGTGGTATTGTGTTTTGTTGAGACTTCACCTTAGCCACTTGGCAATAATCGTGCTAACACTTAACAAGTTTGTGGCTTAAGTTTGAAGTTTTTACAGGATCACCTATTCACCCCCCCCTCTAGGTGCTCTCAAATATTTTAAGTTCATTCTCATGTGCTTCATTTTTCCTATGTGGCTACAAAAGACACAAAGGAATATAATAATTAAAAGCAATGTGCACCTAAGATTTAATTTTTACCATCCTTTGGATATCCCTTAGTTGTAGGCCTTTTGCTTGATTCCCACAAAGGTTAATCCTTATTCCCTACAACACAAGTTCTTGCTAGATATGAATATGAAGTTAGTGATATAACAACTAAATTCATCTTTGGGTCAATCTTAAAGGATAGACAATGTAAGATCGATAGCTTGAGATAAGGATTGAGTTAAACTGCTCAAGCACCCCAAAGCTTCATATCATCTCTAGGTAACTGCAAAAACTTATTAAGTATATTTTGGTACCCATCTCATGATGGGTCCATCAAGGTTAGCCAATAAGGACTTAGGCACCCAAATAGCCTTGGTCCTAGAATGTGGTGAACTCATCACCTTTCTAGCACAAGAGTCAAATTTGGGTCTCCTATGCAAATCTGAATGTATTGACAAGTTAGGTGTTGGGGACTTGTTCTCAAATGCTACGAATTAAGAACAAGGCAACATAAAAATGTTAAATGTTAATGCCCTTCGTCCGCTGAAGCATTATCTCCCCAAGGATTTAATGAACTTCGAATGAAGGTCGCAGATTAAATATCACGAAGGTTATACCTTCGTGATCAGGTTTATAGAACAATGTAAAATGAAGCATAACGTATAAAACATATGTTAGAAGCAGATAACATTATTATTATATTTCGTTATATCGATCTGAATATTAAAACATGACATTTGAGTACATTTATACCTTCTCCTTGACGGAAAACAATAATTCCAGTGTGATGCGTCAACAATTACAAGATTGCCTGAACAGTACAGGGGCACTGTTCATCTATTTATAGGCACATGACACAGCCTATGTGAAATTACATTTATCCCCTTTATAATCAATTACAATACCGGCACAAAACATCATGGGTCTTTGAGTCATTTGATCTTTAAGTCGGTTCGCCCCCTTCGTCTTGAGACTTGTCACTGTGCCGAAGCTCTATCGGTGATAACTTCGGCGCTGTTCTTGAAAGGATCTTGTCGAAGGTGTTTTCTTCTTTTAGGATCTTCGGCTACGAAGCATACCTCCAACAGTAGCCCCTTCGCGGTGCTAGATCATTTTTTGTAATGAGCTTGATCCGTGAAAAAATCTTCTAGGCTTCGGGATGCCAAAGATCCGAAAAAACACCTTCCCTGAGCTCGTTGACGAGAAACGATTAAAATAATCCGCGCGCGAGGTGGCCCGATCTTGCAGCAGTTGCGCGCGCCCTGGCGATTCACCTTCGCGGACCTTGTGGCCCACCGGTCAATGAGTGTGGGTGGCTGTTTTTCCGGTGCAGAAGACCTTGGCGATTTACCTTCCCACCTGCGGCGCTATATAAACAGACGGGTAGGTGTGAAGTTACCACAGCATTCATTGCTATTGTACTGTTGTGCTATCAAAAATTTAACCATAGCCGAAGCTTGATCATTGTGCTCAAGCGAAGCACCGCTTTCAATTCTGCTTCGTCACAAGAGAAAGAACTTCGGAGAAATCGAGAAAGTCAACAACTTCAAAAAATTTCAAAAAATTCATAATCAGATGGCGAGATTGCGTTCTACTGCCAGGATTGACCAAGGAGATGAGGCCGAAGCTACTGGAACTGTTCCAATTTCCGAAGCAATGAGGTGGTCTGGGCTGGTAACATCGGAGGACATTCCTGTCGCCGAAGCAGGACAAGCTGATGCTGAAGAAACTGATTCCGAAGATGATTATAGCAGTGCAGTGCCGAGCAAACCTAGCCACCTAGACTTCAGAAAGTCCACCATCTCCAAAGCTGATTTTCCTAAGATGGTGAAGTTGGGCTATCTTAATGAAGCGAAGAAGGAGTTGATTCATTTTGGTGGAAAAGAAACCATCCCGAAGCCGGGAAAGAATGAAGTAGTGGTTTTCAAAATCCTTTTTAAAGCTGGTTTAAGATTCCCTTCGAACAAGATGATTGCTGAAGAGCTGAAGAAATTTGGGATCTACCTTCATCAGCTAACCCCTAACGCTATCGTCAGGCTAAATGTTTATATCTGGGCTCTCCGAAGCTAGGGGTGGAACCATTCGCTGAAGGTTTCTGCCGAGTACACGAACTGCATTATCAGACCAAAGCTAGAGGAGATGGTCTTCATGAAAATTTTGGCTGCTACAACTTTGCTTACCGCAAGACTACAAAGTTTCCAGTGATCAGTTACCGAAGCAAATGGCCAGCTGGATGGAAATCAGAGTGGTTCTACGTCAGAGTGGACGAAGATGAAGATAAGTTGGTCCAAAGTCCGTTAGAATTGATCTTCGGAGAGACCCGACCCCCGTGCAACATGTTACTAGGGAGTCCAAGTCAAATTGCTCTAGCTGAATTTAGAGTGATTGTAGATCATATTGGCACTAGGGACTTGGTGCAGGAATTTTTGGCCTTCAGAGTATTCCCGACTTTGAAGGAGTGGGAAATGCCGAAGCTAGAGGGGAAGAAGAAGAAAGGGGAACTTGTTCGGTTGCCCTACCATTTCAAATTCAAGAAACTTTTCAAGGTACCTTGCCAAGAGTGGCTGGACAGAATCGAAGTGATGTGTAATGAAATACTTGGAAATTATTCTAAGAAAGAAGACCAATTGATGACTGCGGCCTTTGGCACCCGTCCGAAGCGAAGGCTAAACCGCGTAATGGATGCCCTAGGTTTTGAATATCCTGACTACGAGCGGCTAGATAAGGGTGCTGAAGGCCAAAAGAGAAAAAGAGTAGCTGATGTTCTGAACAAAGACGATGAAGAACAAACGAAAAAATAAAAAACCAAAGTCTAAGTCGAAAATAGGTGTTTCGAAGAAGAGAAAAGTTCGTCTCCGAAGCAAAAAGCAATTGAAGAAGAAGAAGGAACTCCTGCAACACCCTCTACTACCAAAGTAGAGGAAATTTTAAAGGTAATGACTGAATCTTTGCCTGTCAAGCTAAGTCCACTGGGGCCACAACTGACGAAGCTTTTTCAGAAGGAAAAGGAGCCCGTGAAATCGAGGGAAGCAGTTAAAGCAAAGAAGCAAAGAATCATCACGGTGACAGAGGTCATTGAAAAGATACCACCAGGAGCTTCAGCTCCAAAGGCGCCAGCTACTAAAAGTTCGACAGCTACTAAAGTTGCACCTTTGGAGGCTACGGATGCCGAAGCTACTGGAGCCGAAGATATTAATTTAGAAAGCATGGTTGCTGATATAGATAAAATTCTGGTGGACCTGGCCGCAGAAGAAGCTGGGGCCACCGAAGAAGCTTCGGCCCCAGAACCCGGGAAAAAGAAAGAAATTGCCGAAGAAACATCGGAAGACGAAATTTTCAATTTTCAAAACTTGATTGGGCAAGAACTGACGAAAGCCGAAAAAGAAGAACTAAAAGAGTATGCTATATCTTGCGGCTATCGGCCGGGGGCGATTCTCTTCGGGGGTGTTGATGATGAGAAGGTAGGCTGCATTCGGGATCAGGCCGGAGCGAAGGTTATTGGTACTCTATCAAAGAGTATCGGTTTCCCGAAGCTCGAAGCCGATTTTAGCCGCTACCGACGACAACACATCGTCGGTAGTTTATTTTATTCCAATTTTAAGGTAAACAATTTCTGTCTATCTTTTTATTTTTCATAACAAAAATGTTTCCTAACGAAAGTTGTTCGCGTACAGAGTATGCTACTGAGCAAGGCTTTGAAGATGCAACAGGATCTGGAAGATAAAAAGCACGAGGTTATAATTGAAAACTTAGAAAACAAAATAAAAGAACAATCAGTTGCTTTTGAGAAGAAAGAGTTCGAACTCTAGACAACGGAAGGCTTATTAGCAGAAGCCGAAGCTAAAATAATAGAACTGAACACGAAGCTTCTCTGCCAGTCAGAAAGTTTCGAACAGGAAAGGCTGAAGCTTAATGAAAAACTTGAGGCCGAAGTCTAGAAGGGTTTAGATTTGAAAAAATCATTTATAGGCCTTCAAAGTAAATGTTTGGAATTCAGCAATCAATGTATTCAACGGCTGAAGAAGGTATTTCATTCGGTCGGGGCCAGCAGTGAAAAATTTACTCCTTCAGCTGAAGATCTACCAGGAGCCTTCGAACACATCGAAGGTGAGATTGATGACCTCAATGATGTTATTGCTGGACATGGTGACTTCTGCGCCCTAGTAGCTTCTCGGGGCACTGCTGCTGCGTTCCTGAAATCTGGCTGTGAACGCGGAAAAATTATCAACAGACCCAATTTCAGCCTATCACCAGCAGTTCTGGATGATATTCCCAGCCTTGCCCGAAGCATTGGGAACAAATTTATAAAGGTGGTATAGACAAAGGGTGGGCGAGAGAAAGCTGGTGACGAAGCTCGGAGTCATCTCAAGTCGGTAACAAAATTATACCTTCGTGCTTACCTCTTCCTTCGAAATTGAATTTCGCTTATAATACTTTTAATTCGTGTAGGATGATGAAGCCAAAACTGAAGCTTGAGGAGTAAGAAGATGACGCCGAAGCTTTTATTGGATAACAATGCTGAAGCTGAAGCTCAATGAATATTGATGAAGCTTAGATGAATGACTGTTGAAGAGATTCTAAAAACTTTCTGTAGTAACTTTTACAAATGTAATTAATTGTATTCTGTGAACTATGTCCATACCTTGTAATATATTCTTACCTTTCCGTCAATGTATGGAATGCTTTGGTGTGGACGAAATTATCATTTTTGAGCCGAAGGCGAAAAAAACACCTTCCCTTCTTTTCGTACGCAGCGAAGCAAAAAAATTGCTTCTTTTTTCTCCTTTGCCGAAGCATGATCTTTAGAGCCGAAGCGATTACTTGTGTTATGATGGTAATGAACCTACGTATGTCTAAATGAATGTTTATGAATGCAAATGCTATGATGTGATGTATCATGCAAATGAGTGTCCAAACGTATATCCGAAGCCATAACCATAGTCTCCGTTCCCTTAGGAATAGACACAGTCTCTTTGTCGTTTATTTTTCGGCTTCACTGTTTACTTTTCGGTGTATCAGCGCTGACTTTTCACTGTAAGCCTCCCTTAGGAGCTTCTTCGCCTTTTACTTCGGCGGAATCAGCGTTTATTTTTTGCTGTATGCCTCCCTTAGGATCTTCTTCGCCTTTTACTTCGGCGGAATCAACGTTTATTTTTCGCTGTAAGCCTCCCTTAGGAGCTTCTTCGCCTTTTACTTCGGCGGAATCAGCGTTTATTTTTTGCTGTAAGCTCTGCATTCCCCTAGGAACGACTTTTGAGCAGAAAACTTACGCTGCGCTCCCTTAGGAACGGCTTTTTTGTAGCTTTGTCGTGCTCTGCATCCCCTTAGGGACGTCTTTTGAGCTTCTCCCTGTTTTCTTTTCTTTTTTCTTTGCACTCGATGGTGCGTGCTCAGCTTTTACATTTACATCTTTGGGGGATATTGCTCTTATAGAGCTGAAATAAGAAAAAAAAGAAATTACATGTTATGGCCCCATTAAAAACCTTTCTCCCCCTTTGGAAAGGAAAAGGGTGCCATAGGAAAGAACAGAAAAAATTACATCAAGCTAGACATAATATCGCCGAAGCTCATCCGCATTCCATGATCTAGGAATGTCGTTGTCATCCATATCCTTTAATCTATAAGAACCGGGTCTTGACGAAGATACTGCCAGAAAAGGTCCTTCCCATTTCAGTTGTAGCTTGCCTACTGTATCTGGGTTGGCCACTCTCCGAAGCACCAAATGTCCTGGCTTAATGTTCTTTAGCCGAACCTTTCTATCACGCCATTTTATTGTTTCGGCTTGATATTTATTGATGTTTTCCACAGCCTGAAGCTTGATCCCTTCTATAGCATCTTTCTCCACAGAGTAATCAGCTTCGTCCTCTGCCGAAGCCACTGTTCTTATTGATCCCGCTTTTGCTTCTTCTGGAGTTATTGCTTCGTCACCAAATAATAACTTGAATGGTGTAAAGCCTGTTGACCTTGATGCTGTTGTATTGTGGCTCCACACCACTTCAATTAATTCATCTGGTCATTTTCCTCTGGGCTGATTGAAGATTGATTTCATTATTCCCATCGTTATGATGTCGTTAGCTCTTTCGACAAGTCCATTAGACTCTGGATGCCTAACCGATGCAAAATGGATCTTCGTGCCAATTTGTCCACATAATTCTTTAAAAGTTTTGGCATCAAACTGTGTTCCATTATCCACAGTAATGGCCTTCGGCACTCCGAAGCGACAAACAATATTCTGCCAGAAAAATTTCTGAATGGTAACCGAAGTTATTGTGGCTAAAGGCTTTGCCTCAATCCACTTAGAAAAATATTCTACTGCCACTACAACATATTTTAAATTTCCTTGTGCTGGTGGTAACGGGCCTAACAAATCAAGGCCCCACCTTTGCAATGGCCAAGTTGGTTGTATTAACTGAGTCATAGACGATGCCTGTTTTTGATCTCTTGCGCATTTCTGACAGCCTTCGCATTTTTGAACTAATTCTGCTGCATCCGAAGCTGCCTTCGGCCAATAAAATCCTTGACGAAAAACTTTTCCCAGCAAGGGCCTAGATCTAATGTGAGATCCACACAGGCCTGCATGTATTTCCTTCATCAATTCTATACCTTCAGCTCTAGATAAACATTTGAGCAATGGAGAACAAACTCCATGCTTGTACAGCTCCCCTTCTATTATGACATATGGTCGAGCTCTTGCCTCTATTCTCTTATTATAAGCTTCGTCATCTGAAAGGAAATTACCCTGGAGGAAAGACATAATCTCAGTTCTCCAATCTTTACTATGAACAGGAGATATATTGAGCACTGCTCTTTCAAGAAGTTCCACCGAAGGTGCTTTTATTGTTTCAAAGAATACTTCCGAAGGTAGGGGCAGCCCCTGTGCCGCTGACTTGGCTAGCAAATCAGCATGTTCATTTTCTCCTCGAGGAATATTCTTGACAGAAAACCCTTCGAAGGAAGCTTCAATGCTTCGGACCATGTCCAAGTATTTCCCAAGCTTCGGGTCTCTTGCTTTACAACTCTTGTCAACATGACCAGAATAACTTGGGAATCGGTTTTGAGAACCGCCCTTCTAATCCCCATTGCCTTTAACTTCCGAAGCCCCAAAAGCAAAGCTTCGTATTCAACAATATTATTTGTGCAGCTAAAATCAAGTTTTACTGGGTAGCAAGTTCTAACTTTGGAAGGTGCAACTAACACAGCAGTTGCTCCTGCCCCGAAGGTTCCCCAAGAACCGTCACAAAATACTGTCCAAGCTTCAGCATCTTTAGTTGTTTCTTCTCCCTGAGCCCCTGGCGTCCAATCAGCGATGAAGTCTGCCAATGCCTGGGACTGTATTGAGGATCTATGCACATAATCAATGCTGAACTCGTTGAGTTCTGTAGCCCACTTTCCAATTCTTCCAGTAGCTTCTCTGTTCCTCATGATATCCTTCAAAGGTTGTGATGAAGGAACAATTATATGATATGCTTGAAAGTAATGTCGTAGCTTCCTGGAGGCCATTAAGATAGCATATAACACCTTTTCCAATTCTGTATAGTTCTTCCTTGATAGACTGAGGACTTTGGAAATAAAGTATATTGGGGCTTGCTTCTTGGTTTGTCCTTCGAGCTTTTCTTGGACAAGTGTCGCACTCACTGCCGAGTGCGAAGCTGCCACATACAACAACAGAGGAGCCCCTGGCGCTGGTGGAGTTAGGGTCGTTAGTTCTATCAGATACTGCTTTAGCTCTTCGAAGGCTTTCTGCTGAGCTGATCCCCATTGAAAGACTTCGGCTGACTTCAGCACTTCAAAGAATGGTAAATTTCTCTCTGCTGATCTAGATATGAATCGATTCAGAGATGCCAATCTTCCTGTCAGCCGTTGAGCCCCCTTCTTTGTGCTTGGCGGCTCCATCCGAAGAATAGCTTCGATTTTATTTGGATTAGCTTCGATTCCTTTTGTTGAAACCAGACAACCAAGGAATTTCCCCTTCTTCACTCCAAAGACACACTTCTCTGGATTCAGCTTCAGACCAGCTTGTCTAAAATTAGCGAATGTCTCCTGCAAATCAGTGATGTGATTTTCTTGCTTCGTGCTTTTTACTATAATATCATCAACATAGGTTAGCACATTTTTGCCTATCTGAGAATGGAGAACCTTCACTGCCATTCTACTGAAGCTTCCTCCAGCATTCTTGAGCCCCTCAGGCATCCGAAGATAACAATATGTTCCACTAGGGGTTATGAAGCTGGTTTTCGGCTCATCCTCTTTCTTCATCCAAATTTGATGATAGCCTGAATAACAATCTAGCAGACTCATAAGCTCTGACGAAGCTGCTGCGTCTACTAGAGAATCGATCCTTGGTAATGGAAACTCATCTTTCGGACAAGCCTTGTTGAGATCAGTAAAATCAATACACATCCTCCATTTACCATTGGCCTTCTTTACCATAACAGTGTTGGCTAGCCATTCTGGGTATTTCACTTCTCTGATGACTCCAGCGCTAAAAAGTCTTTTCACTTCATTCTGAGCACCTTCGGCTTTGTCATCAGACATTTTCCGAAGCCTCTGCTTTCTGGGTCTGAAGGATGGATCAACATTTAGTGAGTGTTCAATGACATCCCTGTTAACACCACAGAGATCATTGGCTGACCATGCAAAGACATCTTTGTTGTTGAACAAAACCTTATCAGGGTTTTCTCCTATTCTTCAGACAATTGAGATCCCAGCAACACCTTCTGCTCTGCAATATCTTCACATAAAAGCATGGGCTTCGGCTGATCGGCCGAAGCAGCCTTCTCCCTTCTATACTTGTACTGCTCACAAGCTTCGGCTCCATCTATACTATGGATTGCCTTTGAATCTGTCCAGTTCCCTTCAGCCTTTCTGGTAGCTTCCTGACTTCCATGAATAGCAATAGGTCCTTGAACCGAAGGTATATTCATGCAGAGATATGCTGGATGAAGAATTGCTTCGAAAGCATTGAGTGTTCCACGACCAATGATTGCATTGTAGGGATACTCCATGTCGACAATATCAAACACAACTTGCTCAGTTCTGGTGTTGTTAACAAATCCGAAGGTCACTGGCATCATGATCTTGCCTAGTGCTACAATCTGTCTCCCTCCGAAGCCACAGAGAGGGTGTGTAGCATCATGAATCTTATCTTCTGGCTCTTGCATTTGTCTGAAGGCCTTAGCAAATATAATATCCGCTGCACTGCCTGTATCAACCAGAACATTGTGGACCAGAAAACCTTTGATAACACAAGAAATAACCATAGCATCATTGTGAGGATAATCCTTGAGCTGAAGGTCCTCTTGGGAGAAAGTAATTGGGATGTGAGACCATCTTGACTTGATGAAGGGTCCCTGCACCCCGACATGCTGTACCCTTCTTGGTGCCTCCTTCTTCTGCTTCTTGTTGGCCGGTTCTGAGCACGATCCACTTGTTATCGGGAGCACCAGCTTCGTAGCCGAAGCAGCTCCAGCTTGATTGTTGACCGAAGCCATTAACTCAGAAAGTGGAAGTGAGTTCACCGGAGGTGGGCGCCAATGTTGGGGACTTGTTCTCAAATGCTACGAATTAAGAACAAGGCAACATAAAAATGTTAAATGTTAATGCCCTTCGTCCGCTGAAGCATTATCTCCCCAAGAATTTAATGAACTTCGAATGAAGGTCGCAGATTAAATATCATGAAGGTTATACCTTCGTGATCAGGTTTATAGAACAATGTAAAATGAAGCATAACGTATAAAACATATGTTAGAAGCAGATAACATTATTATTATATTTCATTATATCGATCTGAATATTAAAACATGACATTTGAGTACATTTATACCTTCTCCTTGACAGAAAACAATAATTCCAGTGTGATGCGTCAACAATTACAAGATTGGCTGAACAGTACAGGGGCACTGTTCATCTATTTATAGGCACAGGACACAGCCTATGTGAAATTACATTTATCCCCTTTATAATCAATTACAATACCGGCACAAAACATCATGGGTCTTTGAGTCATTTGATCTTTAAGTCGGTTCACCCCCTTCGTCTTGAGACTTGTCACTGTGTCGAAGCTCTATCGGTGATAACTTCGGCGCTGTTCTTGAAAGGATCTTGCCGAAGGTGTTTTCTTCTTTTAGGATCTTCGGCTACGAAGCATACCCCCAACATTAGGCTTAGGAGTTTTACCCTTTAGACAAACCTTGAATAGATGACCTTTTTCACGGCAATTATAGCAAATGTGGTGCTTGTCCTTGCAATGCATTTGCCTTTTGCTTTCATCTTTCTTGATGGTCATCTTTCTTGATAGTGCAAGGTCTTGGTTCTTCATGTGGGGGCATGAATCAATTTCATGACCCTTCTCCTTGCATCCATAGCACCTTCTATTGCTTCTCTTTGATCTTTCTTTGTTGAAGCACATAGGTACATTGTTAGAGCAAATAGTATGAGCATTAATTTTCTTACCATGAATTTTGCCCATGCCCTTCTTGGAAAGCTTGGTATTCTTTTGAAGGGGTTTTGTGCATGCTACGGTTGTCCTCTTCTAAATATTTTTCACCATATTATCACGATTATCTTGAGAAGGTTGAGCATGACACTTTCCATTCAATTGAGTCAAGCTCCTTCTTAGCCTCTCATTTTCTTCCTTGAGCTCATTGTTTTCTTTTCCATGGGAAACATTACTTGTTCCTGAAAATTCTAGCTCAATGGAAGATTGGTTTCTTGAGAGCAACATTTGTTAGCACATGATAATATAGTTTCTATTTGAGTACATGTGCATATGTGAGGATGGTATGATTTCAAATTAGTTAACACAACCTCATGAGCCATTTCTAACATGATATGTGAATCCATAAATTTATTATGGGAGCACACAAGCATATCATGTTTTTCTTGTAAAGCTAGATTTTCAATATTTAGCTTTTCTATTGTGTTCTTGAGCATAATATTTTTATTTTCCAATTGAGCAATATATGATGAATGATTAACAGCTTTAATTTGCCCAATTGAAATGTGTTCATACCTTTGGACCAAATCATCATGAGAGCACTTTAGCTTCTCATGCTCTTTGGTCAACTTCTCTAAGTCTTCGATTTTTTTGATGAGGAAGTCTTCTTGCTTATGAAGCATTTCTTTTCGTTCTTTTGCTCTTTCCATGAGTTTGAGCAAGCTCATCCGATTTTTCTTGCTTAGCTGAGCGAAGAATTGTTGAAGATCATCCTCATCTTCACTATCACTTTCTTTCTCCTCCTCATCCTCACTTTCGCTTTCACTGTCACTCCCATTAGCGATAAAGCACATATGAGAAGTGGATTTGAAAGACGAACCTTGTGAAGAGGTGGATTCGTCGTTTCGTCTCCATCGATCATTTTCTTCTTCAATCTTGTTCTTTGTCTCATTTTCCTTCATTTTGAGGAACATCCTTTCGGCGATTCTCATGGCAAGATCTATTGCCATAGGATCAACATCTGCACCAAAAGATGAAGTTGAGGCAACCTCAACTTTTTCAAGCTTAGAAGCACTTTCGTTTCTTAGTCCCCCCGACATGATCTTTTCCTCATGCGGTTAAGCATTAGAACGAGGATTAGGCTTTGATACCAATTGAAAGTTGCCTGGAGGGGGGTGAATAGGCAAGTTAAAACTTTTTCAACAAAAACTACAAACAAACTGGGTAAAACCAGTTCAACAGGTGTCAAATCGATTCAACTGGTTTGCACGAGCTCAACTAAACGATGAGGTATAAAACTGAATTGATCTCCAAATTCACCCAGCTAACTTTAGAAATGAGATGTTCTAAATGATCCATAGGGTTCAAAGTAGTAGATCTAAGAAGGGCACTTCTCAAAATCCACACACCAAAAAGATATGAACAAATCTTCCACGGAAGGGTGAGAGAACAAAGAACACAATGAGCAAGAACACAAGAGACACAAGATTTATCCCGAGGTTCGGTCACACCACAAAAGGTGCCCTACTTCCTCGTTGAGGCACCCACAAAGAGCCAGGTCTCTTTCAACCTTAATCCTCCCTTTGCCGACCACAAAGGTCATGCCCACACACTAATTGTTGGGGGCCTTCGGCTCCCGAAGGTCCTCAAAACCACAGTTTGACAATGTTTTCCAAGTGCAAAATGTGAACAGGCACCTTCGGAACAGGCACCTTCGGAGTCAGGTCGCGAGTATACAAGGGCATGTTTAAGACGAAGCTGGAATGAAAAGCGAACATGACGAAGGATAAGACGATCATGAAGTCATATGCAGAAAAGCTTCGGCATAACGACAGAAAAGAGGAACCGACTTAAAGATGAAAAGCCAAATTGGACCTCGAAGAATTACTATAGAGTTATTGATAAGTGTAAAGGGCATCAATGTAATTTTGCACGGGCTGCGTCCCGTGCCTATAAATAGGTGAACAGTACTCCCGTACTGGACACGCTGACTTGGCATACGTCTTTTTGCATCACGATTTGTACCTTTTCCTTACATCAATCTGAAGGTACATTTGTAATTCGTTTTCATGAATTTAATAATGGAAATGTATTGATGATAATGCTCGTATTATTACTTGCACATTTTATTTATATGTTTATTCTGTTTATTCATTTATCAACTTAACGAAGGTCTTTTCCTTCGTAACCTTCGTTATATTATGTTTGTATCCTTCGTCCGAAGTTCATTAAACCCTTGAGGAAATAATGCTTCAGCGGACGAAGGGTATTTAATACTTAACATCTTCGTGTTGTCTTGTTCTTGATTCATAGCATTTGAGAACAAGTCCCCAACATTGGCGTCCACCTCCGGTGAACTCACTTCCACTTTTTGAGTTTTGAAAATCTTCGGCAAGCATCACCTTCGTCATGCCACCGAAAAAAGCTTCAGCGACAGGGGCTGCTGCTCTGCAGCCGCTAGACCACAATCAAGATGTCGTTTCTCTTAGGGAGGCCCAAAGCCAGAAGAGAAAGGCCACCAGTCCAACGCCTCCGGAGGACGAATTGGATCAAGAAATCCAAAATTTGGAAATGCTCAATCAACAGGTCCAACGCAAGAAGGGGAAGATGGCTCGTCTAGCTGATCTTCAAAGGCAGATAGACGAAGCCTCTGAAGAGCTTTGACATCTTGCTCAAGATGACCAGAACCAAAGGCCCCCGCGCAGAGAGCTTCATCAAGAGGGTTTCTATAACGAGGACGACTGGTATGAAGATTTCCATCACGAAAATTTTGCTTTTGATGATGCTTCTCCCTTGTCAACAGAACTGCAGGCTATTCCTTGGCCACAGTCTTACAAGCCGCCTCAGCTCCCCATGTACGACGGTCATTCAGACCCGAAACAATTCTTGATGAGCTACGAAGCAACTATATCTTCGTACGGTGGCAACACGGCGGTTATGGCAAAGTCCTTCGTCATGGCTGTCAGAAGCGTTGCACAAACTTGGTACTCTTCCCTTAGGCCAGGGACAATCACCTCATGGCAAAAGTTGAAGGACATGCTAATAACCAGCTTCCAAGGCTTTCAGACGAAGCCAGTCACTGCTCAAGCTTTATTCCAGTGCACCCAGGATCACGAAGAATATCTTCAGGCATATGTCCGAAGATTCCTACGTCTGAGGGCGCAGGCACCAACAGTGCCCAATGAAATTGTCATTGAGGCCATGATCAAGGGGCTTCGGCCAGGACCTGCAGCTCAGTACTTTGCCAGGAAGCCTCCTCAAACTCTGGAGAAGCTGCTCCAGAAGATGGACGAGTACATTCGAGCTGACAATGATTTTCGCCAAAGAAGGGAGGAAGCCCTCAGGTTCTCTGAAATGACTAGGTGCTTCGGAGGAAGATTTTATCCAAGGCACGTCAGGTCAATTCACAATTCTACTCAAAATGACGACAAAGCGAGTCAACAGCAAAGGCCACAGTGCTCCTCGCAAGCTTCGGGGCAGCAGCAAAGCTCCTTCCGGCCACCAGTGCCAAGGGGCAGAGGCGCCAGGGGCTTCGGGGGAAGATTTGGGGATCAACCAAGAAAATATACTGCCTATTCTGTGGTGAAGGTAAGGGCCATACCACCAGGATGTGTCACATTACCATCCAGAAGCAAAAGGAGCTAGCAGAAGCTGCTGCACAACAGAATCAGCCGAAGCAGGTCTTGCATACTGCTTCGTACCATTCGCCTTACATTCCAGAATATGTAGGCAATCACCCTGTGTAATACTCCAAGTTGTATACCAGGAATAATAGAGAGTTATTCTCAATTTTGTATGTCTCATTTGCATCATGAAAAGAGCCTACACAAAATTTAAGAGCTTAATTCCAACAAATGATAGAAAAATTTGCATCATGTTGGAGTTTTATTGTTTGTGCATTAAATAAAATAATAATGTTAATAATAATAATAAAACAATGATTCTAAAGGTTGAATTGATCCCTAAATTAAAATTTAGGGGTTTGAAAATAAGAAGAATAGGAAAGACATAGAAATACAAAAAAATATAAATATTCTGAGGCTTACTACTTTTTACTGTACAAACATAGTGTAAATGTGGCCACAAAGTTTGAATTTAAAACTTGAATCCAAATTGGATTAGAAAATGGAGAAAAAGAAAAGGAAACAGAAAATATAAAAAAAAGAAAAGAATAAAAACGATTCATGGGCCAACTTCACTCAATTCGGCCCACTACGCGCCATACCCGAGCCGCCAGCCCATTGCCGCGCGCGCGCTCCCGTTATCTGTCGCTGACGAGTGGGGCCCACTGCCCAGCCTCTCCCACGCGCTTGCGCTCGGTTCACTCACCGATACGCGGGGCCGAGACGTCAGTGGGCGGCTTGGGATCCTAGAACGTGACTCACCGCCATGTGGGACCGCCACGGCAGTGCCTTCTTCACCGAGCGAACTCCGCAACGAACGCCGGCGAACCCGCGCGCCATCCGCAAGCCTCGGATTCCGTTGCTGACCCAACCGGCGCATAAAGGGAATCGAGCCGCATCCTTCTCTCCACCCGTTACCCCTCCTGTTCTTCTGCCACCGCCACTCCACGCCAGCTCTGCGCCGCCGCTACCCACGGACAACGTCCGCCGCCGTGGTCTCGTGCCTGTGCGGTCGATTGGGGGCCATTGTGGTGTCGGGATTATTCCTCGGTGGGTGGGGATCACCGGCAAGAAGTATCGCGATCGGAGGACCGTCGTGGAGCCTTGAATTTCTTGCCGTGGCCAGACTCCGCCGCACACCGCAAACACCTCTGCTCGGACCATAATCTCCGGTGAGTGCCTTCCCATTGCGTACCTTAGCTTTCCTACCCTCTGTAATTACCTTCGTATAGGTGTGTTAGCGCATGAGTCACATTCGGGCGCTACTCCGGTGATGCGCCGCCGCGTCTATCGCGTGGTGCCGCCGTCTGAGACCACGGGTGGAGAAGACGAACGCGCGTCGTCGGATCCACGGTATACGGCTAAGATTAGATCATAGGAATACTGTGTCAAAGAGAAGTTCTGATGCGTCCGATTCCGATCGATCGGGTGAGAATCACTTTAGGATTTTAAAATCTACACCGTTGATCCTTGATCTTGTGGTCTCGGCGTCATACCGGTTCGCGGGGGGTGTGGTTTAATCTGGGCGCTCGGCTTATAATCCAACGGTCAGATTCCACCCGTACCCCTTCGCGATGGCCAATTCACTAAAGAGTCCCTGGACTTTGCGGAAATCAACCCGCCGTCCACCTTGGGGTTTTCTGAGTCTTAGGAGTTCTTACGCGCCAGCCCCTGCAGTTTCCTGTAATTGAGGCCCGATCCAGAGAGTATTAGAAATCAGAAATTAATATCTGAAATTAATTTTTAGTGCATAAATAAATGTTAAAACTTGTTTAATTCATAGTAAATGCATATGAACTCTAAATTGGTCCATTCCAGTTCCTAAATTTTCATAAAATTATTGTCTACCTATTAGTGCCTCTGTTCTGACATGACAAACACATTAAAATTATTCTTTCACTTAATCTTGTATTAAGCACATAAAACTTTAGAAAATCCATAACTTAAAATATATAACTCTAAATTTAATGATTCCAGTTCCTGTGATCTTATTTTAATGTCTAGTTTATTACTGTATATTCTATTTGCATGTTTGATGTGATGTTAATTTATGCTATGCCATGTATGTATTGTATTGATGCGAGTAGACGAGCAACCCACTGTGGAACCTGAGCTTCAACAAGTTGAAGTAGCTGAGCAGGAGCTCGTGGAAGGCAAGTTGTGCCCTTGATCACTTCTTTTACCTATTCATGTTCTTGTTAATCATAATGATCTGCATAGGATAATTTTGCTGGGACCCAATAGGATGCCCTAGATTTTGACTATCTTTATACCTTGTTTCACCACTGGTTTTACTACTAAAGTTTTGGGTAGTACATGCTATTGCTTTATGTGGATTTGGGTATAGAGATATTCATCACTCATTGTTATACTATTTATTGTTATCTGTTTTATTCTTCCTTGTTCATGTTAAGATCATTATGTTAATGGGAACATGGAGAACCACCCGGGAAAACAGTGCTACCACAAGGGTTTAATGGGACGCCCTTGGCTGATTAACTAGGAAAGCTAGGGGAGGGCTACCTTACCCGAAAGGGGCAAGGGCAGTAGGGGAGTGGTCAGTGTAGGGAGGTCCCTGGTTGATTTTGCTGCGATGGCAGTCAGCCAGGAACCCTGCATTGGAACTTCCTATAAACTGTAGCGGGTAGTCTGAAGCTAGTGGAACTTTGTAAAGGCCTCGTAGTGGTACCCTGCCTCGCTTCCTAGGTAGAGGTGTATGGAGTCTGATCAACTCCATGGCAAATGGGTAACACGACTTGTGGGTAAAGATGCGCAACCTCTGCAGAGTGTAAAACTGGTATACTAGCCGTGCTCACGGTCATGAGCGGCTCGGACACTCACATGATTAAATTATGGAACTTAAACTTAACCTGTCATTTCATTGCATTTGGGATTATTTTGTTATTACTTTTACTTATTATTACTATGGTTTGGTATTCACTTACACTTAGTAACTGCTAATAAAATTTTGACCAACTTATAAAAGCAATGCTCAGCTTCAGCCTTTATTTCATTGATCAGCCTTACACTTCATGAACTCCCACCTTTGGTGAGTTCATGCCACATTATTCCCCACGACTTGTTGAGCTATGAACGTATGTGAGCTCACTCTTGCTGTCTCACACCCCCCCACAGGAGAAGAGCAGGTGGTCGAAGAGGAGCCGCCTAACACTGAGGAGTTCGATCTGATCTAGGTGGCGTTTCCCAGTCGACATTGGCGCCGTCGATCCTTAGTTCGTTTTATATTTATCTTTATTTTGTAATAAGACTTCCGCTATGTAATAATTACTCTGATGTTTTATGACATTTATCTCTATACACTCTGTTATTATATATGTTGTCTTCTTGGCGCATGTATGAGATGCACCCGGCTTTGTTCTTTAAAACCGGGTGTTACAGAAGTGGTATCAGAGGAAATGTTGACTGTAGGACGAGACCTAAATAGAAATGGACAAACCCTTACCTACTTATCTCATTCCGAATCATTCTACACTTACCTTACTCTGAATCTTTCTATACTTATCTTGATCTTGTCTCACCTTCTACTGTCCTACTCTGATCATTCTTACCTTTTCTACTCTGAGACAAGATGGATTCCACACCTTGGAATCCCTACCCCTATGACATTTTTAAGAGATAGGAGGCCTAAGACAAAAAATTAAAACTATTTTCTCTATTAAAAATATTGGTTGATTATTCTGATGATCAATGCCTGATTTGCTTCTTTGATTGATTGAAATATTACATGGACATCTTAGTATGTACCACCATAAGGTAATAAATTAGCTATGGTAGGTAAAACATTAAACTACTTAGCTAATAAATCCCCCAAAGTAACATGATTTGTAATTACTGCCTTGTCTACTATTCTCTTACCTTATGTATCTAACTCAGATGGTCAATACCAGGAGGGGTGGTGGAATTGATTTGCCTCCTAATCGACACACTCGGAGAATATACAGACAACCTTAGCCACAGCCAGCAGAGATGAATCCTCCTAATCCTCCACCAGGCGGAGTTGACCCACTGGTTGCTGCTCAGATGGCGGTGATGCAGCAAATGGCGGACACTATGGCTGATATGCGTGCCCAGATGCAGCAGGAACGCCAAGAGATGCGTCAGGAAAGAGAAGACATACGCCAGGAGTTGCGCCAGGAGAGAGATGAGATACGCCAAGAAAGGAGGGCGCAACAACAGCAGCTGCAACAACAACTTCAACAACAGCAGCAACAGCAGCAAGTGCCATTGCCTCCACCACCACCACCAGTTCCACCTCGTGATAAGCACCGGGAGTTTATGAGTCATAAGCCACCTACATTCGCCAGCTCACCTGATCCACTGGACGCGGATGATTGGTTGAAGTCAATTGAGAAGATGCTGAATATTGCACAATGCACTGATCGGGAGAAGGTCTTATATGCTTCTGGACGACTGACTGGTCCTGCTGCTGACTGGTGGGATTCTTATACTGCTGCCCATGATGCTGCTGACACTATTACTTGGGCGGAGTTCAGTACACAATTCAGGAACTACCATATTCCAGCTGGTATGATCAAGATCAAGAAGAAGGAGTTTCTGTCATTAAAGCAAGGCAACATGTCAGTCAGCGAGTACAGAGACAAATTTATTCAGTTGTCGAGATATGCTCCGGAGGAAGTTGCTGAGGATGAGAGAAAGCAGGAGCATTTTATTGAAGGACTTAATGGACCGCTGCAGTATGCTCTAGTGGCACACACTTTTCCATCATTTCAGAGGCTATTGGATAAGGCTCTTGCTATTGAACACAAGCGTGTTCAACTGGGTGATTTGAAGAGGAAGGCTATCTCACAAGGACAGGGTAGCAGCAGTGTTCGTCCTCGCTACAGTTCACCACAGGGTACACCGACTCGACCAGGAGGACCCCGCCCAGTTCAGCAGTCACCACTGAGGACTCCACCTCCTCGACAGGCTACTCCCACTGGCACCCCGACGAAGTTTGCAGGACAGAGTCCGGGCACTCAATGTTTCAAGTGTGGGAAGATTGGTCATTATGCAAATGTCTGCCCACAGAGGATTGCTACTACTCCAACTCAGAATAAGCAACAGACCCCTGGCAAGGGATATTCTATAGCCAGGGTGAATCAAGTCAGTGTTGATGATACTCCTGATGGTGGGGACCTCGTAATTGGTATGTTTTATGTTAATGCAATTCCTGCAACAATATTATTTGATTCTGGTGCTACACATTCATTCATGTCTGCTCGTTATGCCAACACAAATGAAATACCACTACTAAATATGAGAAAACCCCTGATAGTAATTACACCTAAAGGGCCTGTTGAGGCGAATCAAATGACACGTAGATTGACATTAACCATTATGGGTAGAGATTTTGGAGCTACTGCTATAATATTAGAGTCAAGCAGTATAGATCTGATCCTTGGTATGTCATGGCTAAGGAAGGCAAAGGCCATTATAGCATGTGGTAGAGGTACCATAGAACTCACTACCACTAAAGGAGAAAGATTTCAAGTCAATATTGCAGTAACCTCCTCATCCATGCGTGCAATGTTCTTTATGCCTGAGGAGTTTGTTGGTGACAACATCCGGGTGGTTAGAGATTTTCCGGATGTCTTTCCAGAGGAGTTACCAGGGATGCCACCTGATAGAGAAGTTGAATTTGTCATTGATCTCTTACCTGGAACCGCCCCTATTTCTAAACGGCCATATAGAATGTCCGTAGAGGAATTGAAGGAACTTAAGAAGCAGTTGACGGAGTTACAAGAGGCGGGTTACATTCGTCCAAGTTCCTCACCTTGGGGAGCACCGGTGTTATTTGTGCAGAAGAAGGATGGATCGCAACGGATGTGTGTGGATTATAGATCTCTTAATGATGTTACGGTGAAGAACAAGTATCCGTTGCCCCGCATTGAGGATTTATTTGATCAGATGAGAGGAGCCAGGGTATTCTCGAAGATTGATCTCCGATCGGGTTACCATCAGATGAGGATTAGACCATCGGATATTCCCAAGACGGCTTTCTCGACTCGATATGGATTATATGAGTTTACTGTTATGTCATTTGGATTGACCAATGCACCAGCTTATTTCATGGATTTGATGAACAAAGTGTTTATGGAGTATTTGGACAGATTCGTCGTGGTATTCATCGATGATATTCTTATCTATTCTAAGAATGAAAGTGATCATGAACAACATCTGAGATTGGTGCTACAGAAGTTGCGAGATAATGAGCTCTACGCTAAGTTTAGCAAGTGTGAGTTTTGGATTGACAAGGTACCATTCCTTGGTCATATTATTTCTAATGGAGGAATAGCAGTGGATCCTGCTAAAGTGAAGGAGATTATGGAATGGAGAGTGCCCACTACAGTTACTGAGATTCGGAGTTTCTTGGGACTCGCAGGATATTATCGGAGATTTATTGAGGGATTCTCTAAGATTGCCAAGCCTATGACATCGCTATTGGAGAAAGGAAAAGAATTTAAGTGGGATGAGAAATGTCAAGAGAGCTTTGATCAATTGAAGGAAAGATTGATGTCACCTCCAGTATTGATTATGCCGGATCTGCAGAAGGGATTTGACATTTATTGTGATGCATGTGGCCAAGGACTTGGATGTGTGCTTATGCAAGAAGGACATGTGATTGCATATGCATCTCGTCAGTTGAGGAAGCATGAATTGAGCTACCCCACTCATGACTTGGAACTAGCTGCAGTTGTGCATGCACTGAAGATTTGGAGACACTACATTATGGGGACTAAGTGCCAAGTATATACGGATCACAAGAGTTTGAAGTATATATTCACTCAGAAGGATCTCAATCTTAGACAACGCCGTTGGTTGGAGCTCATTAAGGATTATGATTTGGAGATTCACTATCATCCAGGCAAGGCAAATTTGGTTGCAGATGCCTTGAGTCGGAAGGAGCATGTTCACTCCGCTTTCGTTGTCCAGCTACCTGATGATTTAGCAAAAGATTTTGAGAGACTCAATTTGGGAATTGTTACTCATACAGAAGGAGTTACCATTGAGTTGGAACCTACCTTGGAGCAAGAGATTCGTAAAGGTCAGGTTGGTGATGCTAAGATTCAAGAGATTAAGGATCTTATTACTGAAGGAAGAGTTCCGGAGTTCACGGAAGATGAGCAAGGTACTATATGGTTCAAAGATCGGATATGTGTTCCAGAGATCGATAGCCTCCGTGAGGCTATATTGAAAGAAGCTCATGATTCTGATTACTCCATCCACCCTGGAAGCACTAAGATGTATCAAGATTTGAAGCAAAAGTATTGGTGGTATGGACTGAAAAGAGATGTGGCTGCTCATGTGGCTAAGTGTGATGTATGTCAAAGAGTTAAGGCTGAACATCAAAGACCCGCTGGATTATTGCACCCGTTGAAGATACCCGAGTGGAAATGGGAAGAAATTGGTATGGATTTTATTGTTGGACTACCCCGCACTCCAGCAGGATATGACTCTATTTGGGTAATTGTGGACAGATTGACAAAGGTGGCTCATTTTATACCTGTGAAGACTAATTATACGGGAGCCAAGCTAGCAGAATTGTATATGACTCGGATAGTTTGTCTACATGGAGTGCCTAAGAAGATCGTGTCTGATCGAGGATCACAGTTTACTTCTCGGTTTTGGAAGAAGTTGCATGAGAGTTTGGATACAAAGTTGAATTTTAGTTCCGCTTACCATCCCCAGACTGATGGACAGACAGAGAGAACCAATCAAGTGCTGGAAGATATGTTAAGAGCTTGTGCTCTCAAGCATGGTGGCAGTTGGGAGAAGAGTTTACCGTATGCTGAGTTCTCTTATAATAATAGCTATCAGGCCAGTTTGAAGATGTCACCATTTGAGGCTCTATATGGCAGGAAGTGCAGGACTCCCCTGTATTGGGATCAAACTGGAGAAAGACAGTTCTTTGGGCCTGAATTGATTCAAGAGGCAGAAGAGCAAGTACAAATGATAAGAGAAAATTTGAGAATTGCACAGTCCAGACAAAAGAGCTATGCTGACAATAGGAGAAGATTACTGGAGTTTAAGGAAGGTGATCATGTCTATTTGAAGGTGTCACCACTTCGTGGTATGAGGAGATTTAAAGTTAAAGGAAAGTTGTCCCCTCGCTTCATTGGACCTTTCTTGATCTTAAAGCGAGTGGGTGAAGTTGCATATCAACTGGAGTTACCCGATCATCTGTCTGATGTACATGATGTATTCCATGTGTCTCAGCTGAAGAAGTGCCTCAGGGTACCTGAGGAACAACTACCAATGGAAGACCTTAGTGTCCAAGATGACCTGACTTATGCTGAGTACCCTATCAAGATTCTGGATACTTTGACTCGAGTTACGAGAAATAAGGTTATAAAGATGTGCAAAGTTCAATGGAGTCACCACGGTGAAGATGAAGCAACTTGGGAAAGAGAAGAAGAGCTTCGTATAGATTTTCCCCATCTTTTCCCTAGTCCTTCTTAAATCTCGAGGACGAGATTATTTTTAAGGGGGGTAGGATTTGTAATACTCCAAGTTGTATACCAGGAATAATAGAGAGTTATTCTCAATTTTGTATGTCTCATTTGCATCATGAAAAGAGCCTACACAAAATTTAAGAGCTTAATTCCAACAAATGATAGAAAAATTTGCATCATGTTGGAGTTTTATTGTTTGTGCATTAAATAAAATAATAATGTTAATAATAATAATAAAACAATGATTCTAAAGGTTGAATTGATCCCTAAATTAAAATTTAGGGGTTTGAAAATAAGAAGAATAGGAAAGACATAGAAATACAAAAAAATATAAATATTCTGAGGCTTACTACTTTTTACTGTACAAACATAGTGTAAATGTGGCCACAAAGTTTGAATTTAAAACTTGAATCCAAATTGGATTAGAAAATGGAGAAAAAGAAAAGGAAACAGAAAATATAAAAAAAAGAAAAGAATAAAAACGATTCATGGGCCAACTTCACTCAATTCGGCCCACTACGCGCCATACCCGAGCCGCCAGCCCATTGCCGCGCGCGCGCTCCCGTTATCTGTCGCTGACGAGTGGGGCCCACTGCCCAGCCTCTCCCACGCGCTTGCGCTCGGTTCACTCGCCGATACGCGGGGCCGAGACGTCAGTGGGCGGCTTGGGATCCTAGAACGTGACTCACCGCCATGTGGGACCGCCACGGCAGTGCCTTCTTCACCGAGCGAACTCCGCAACGAACGCCGGCGAACCCGCGCGCCATCCGCAAGCCTCGGATTCCGTTGCTGACCCAACCAGCGCATAAAGGGAATCGAGCCGCATCCTTCTCTCCACCCGTTACCCCTCCTGTTCTTCTGCCACCGCCACTCCACGCCAGCTCTGCGCCGCCGCTACCCACGGACAACGTCCGCCGCCGTGGTCTCGTGCCTGTGCGGTCGATTGGGGGCCATTGTGGTGTCGGGATTATTCCTCGGTGGGTGGGGATCACCGGCAAGAAGTATCGCGATCGGAGGACCGTCGTGGAGCCTTGAATTTCTCGCCGTGGCCAGACTCCGCCGCACACCGCAAACACCTCTGCTCGGACCATAATCTCCGGTGAGTGCCTTCCCATTGCGTACCTTAGCTTTCCTACCCTCTGTAATTACCTTCGTATAGGTGTGTTAGCGCATGAGTCACATTCGGGCGCTACTCCGGTGATGCGCCGCCGCGTCTACCGCGCGGTGCCGCCGTCTGAGACCACGGGTGGAGAAGACGAACGCGCGTCGTCGGATCCACGGTATACGGCTAAGATTAGATCATAGGAATACTGTGTCAAAGAGAAGTTCTGATGCGTCCGATTCCGATCGATCGGGTGAGAATCACTTTAGGATTTTAAAATCTACACCGTTGATCCTTGATCTTGTGGTCTCGGCGTCATACCGGTTCGCGGGGGGTGTGGTTTAATCTGGGCGCTCGGCTTATAATCCAACGGTCAGATTCCACCCGTACCCCTTCGCGATGGCCAATTCACTAAAGAGTCCCTGGACTTTGCGGAAATCAACCCGCCGTCCACCTTGGGGTTTTCTGAGTCTTAGGAGTTCTTACGCGCCAGCCCCTGCAGTTTCCTGTAATTGAGGCCCGATCCAGAGAGTATTAGAAATCAGAAATTAATATCTGAAATTAATTTTTAGTGCATAAATAAATGTTAAAACTTGTTTAATTCATAGTAAATGCATATGAACTCTAAATTGGTCCATTCCAGTTCCTAAATTTTCATAAAATTATTGTCTACCTATTAGTGCCTCTGTTCTGACATGACAAACACATTAAAATTATTCTTTCACTTAATCTTGTATTAAGCACATAAAACTTTAGAAAATCCATAACTTAAAATATATAACTCTAAATTTAATGATTCCAGTTCCTGTGATCTTATTTTAATGTCTAGTTTATTACTGTATATTCTATTTGCATGTTTGATGTGATGTTAATTTATGCTATGCCATGTATGTATTGTATTGATGCGAGTAGACGAGCAACCCACTGTGGAACCTGAGCTTCAACAAGTTGAAGTAGCTGAGCAGGAGCTCGTGGAAGGCAAGTTGTGCCCTTGATCACTTCTTTTACCTATTCATGTTCTTGTTAATCATAATGATCTGCATAGGATAATTTTGCTGGGACCCAATAGGATGCCCTAGATTTTGACTATCTTTATACCTTGTTTCACCACTGGTTTTACTACTAAAGTTTTGGGTAGTACATGCTATTGCTTTATGTGGATTTGGGTATAGAGATATTCATCACTCATTGTTATACTATTTATTGTTATCTGTTTTATTCTTCCTTGTTCATGTTAAGATCATTATGTTAATGGGAACATGGAGAACCACCCGGGAAAACAGTGCTACCACAAGGGTTTAATGGGACGCCCTTGGCTGATTAACTAGGAAAGCTAGGGGAGGGCTACCTTACCCGAAAGGGGCAAGGGCAGTAGGGGAGTGGTCAGTGTAGGGAGGTCCCTGGTTGATTTTGCTGCGATGGCAGTCAGCCAGGAACCCTGCATTGGAACTTCCTATAAACTGTAGCGGGTAGTCTGAAGCTAGTGGAACTTTGTAAAGGCCTCGTAGTGGTACCCTGCCTCGCTTCCTAGGTAGAGGTGTATGGAGTCTGATCAACTCCATGGCAAATGGGTAACACGACTTGTGGGTAAAGATGCGCAACCTCTGCAGAGTGTAAAACTGGTATACTAGCCGTGCTCACGGTCATGAGCGGCTCGGACACTCACATGATTAAATTATGGAACTTAAACTTAACCTGTCATTTCATTGCATTTGGGATTATTTTGTTATTACTTTTACTTATTATTACTATGGTTTGGTATTCACTTACACTTAGTAACTGCTAATAAAATTTTGACCAACTTATAAAAGCAATGCTCAGCTTCAGCCTTTATTTCATTGATCAGCCTTACACTTCATGAACTCCCACCTTTGGTGAGTTCATGCCACATTATTCCCCACGACTTGTTGAGCTATGAACGTATGTGAGCTCACTCTTGCTGTCTCACACCCCCCCACAGGAGAAGAGCAGGTGGTCGAAGAGGAGCCGCCTAACACTGAGGAGTTCGATCTGATCTAGGTGGCGTTTCCCAGTCGACATTGGCGCCGTCGATCCTTAGTTCGTTTTATATTTATCTTTATTTTGTAATAAGACTTCCGCTATGTAATAATTACTCTGATGTTTTATGACATTTATCTCTATACACTCTGTTATTATATATGTTGTCTTCTTGGCGCATGTATGAGATGCACCCGGCTTTGTTCTTTAAAACCGGGTGTTACACCCTGCAGCTTCTGTTGCTTCGGCAAGTCAACCCCAAGCATCTTGGCAACAGCCTCCACCGCCGCCACCGACGTAGCCAGGGCTTCAGCCAGAAGGGAGTCACCACAATCACCTTCAGAGGGATTTCAGAGAGGAGTCCGAAGCTCGCACAGTCAATAGCACTGTGCCAGAGTCGAACCACATTTACTGATAAATATCCTACCTCAACAGCAGTTTTTTCGCATTTCTACATTCGGTATTACTTTTTTGTTAATAAAGAACAATTATGGGAAGTTCAAGTGTCCTTTATCATTTTTCAATTCCTTGTAACACTTTCGGCTTCCAATTTAATAAAAATGTGTCTTTTTCATAGGCTTGAATCGTTGAAGCATACGAATTTATGGTGGCGTGAAGGACCTTTGTATTATCAAAATTTTGTTTTAATAGACACAGAGCAAGTTGTTCAAAACAGTAAAAAGTCATTCCTAAGCGAGCGCAGTGTAAGTTTTCTGAGCCTACAGCGAAAAGTCAGCGCTGATTCCGCCGAAAGTAAAAGGCGAAGAAGCTCCTAAGGGAGGCTTACAGCGAAAAATAAACGCTGATTCCGCTGAAAGTAAAAGGCGAAGAAGCTCCTAAGGGAGGCTTACAGCGAAAAATAAACGCTGATTCCGCTGAAAGTAAAAGGCGAAGAAGCTCCTAAGGGAGGCTTACAGCGAAAAGTCAACGCTGATATAAAAAGTGTGTATGCTCTATTACGGGGATATGTATCTGTGGCACAAACGTCATCTTGCATAACATAACATCATCACATCATTCTGCATAACATAAGCATCATACAGCATATTGCATGTGGAACAAGAAGGGGATACAGTATTGATCTTCGGAGAATAATTCGGAAAAGAGAAAATCGTGCTAAAGCACAAAACAAACCGAGAAGAAGTGTAGCTTCATTAGAGAGGCAACAAAAACTTTTCTATAGCTTCAGATAATATTTCACGAAGCTTGGATAATCTTCACCACGGAAGTATGCAATTTCTGGTGATATAAAATTTTCTTCACGAAGCATGAAAAGAAGGGAAGGTGTTTTTTCGCCGAAGGCTCAAAAAACGGTATGTATGCAAGATTTCATGCATCGTAAAGAATTAAAACTGTACACGGATTATATATTACATTCAAAGTTACAATATATTACATACGTTACATTCCAAATGTTTTTACAGTAGCATTTAATCCTCTTTAAGAACTATTTCTGCAGCTTCGTTCAGTAGCTGGTCAACAACCTTGTCCATAATGGCTTCGGCCATTTTTCTAATTTCATCGTCCCCCTTTGGGTGGGGGCCCGGAGATGCCTCAGCAGGTTCTAAGCGAAGAGAAGATACGGCTATATTACTATTACAAACCGTGAACAAAGTCTGGAATGAAAAATTACAACATAATAAAAATCACTAATTAATACCTATTTGCCCTTCGGGCTCTGTACTTTTTTCGGCAGCCGCCGCTACTTTTCTGGCATCATGGATGCCTTTTTCGCTCTTTTGAATAATTTCTTGTGCCATTTCTCGGTCGCCGTTGTCCCAGATATCAGTGAAAAATTTTCCGCCGATCATGCTTGCTTCGGCTGAGGGGTCTTTAATGTCTTCGGAGGACAAAGTAGCTTCGGATTGCGCTAAAGATTTTATATGCTCACAACCTTTCTTCTCCAAAACAGTAGCAATTCCTCTAGCACCCGAAAAAGCACATATGTCTCCGCGGCTATTCAGGATTTCTTCGAAGGCCTCAGCTTCGTTACTAATCCAGTCCATCGGACCTTCGGGATTGCCCCTTGAAAAATTCTCTTCGCTAGAGAATGCGCCAACGTTGGCAAAGCTGGATTTTATCTTCTTAACGCACTCTATGAATTTAACATAGCAATTTCTTTGAGAAGCACGAAGCTCTTTAACATTAACTTCCAAATGATCTGCCCATTGTTCACTTAACTCTCGTTTTGTTTCTTCAAGAATACGTTCTTCTTTGGCTCTGGCTAGTTGTTTACGAAGATCTTCAATCTCACGCCTCTGAGCTTCGGCTTGAGTTTTAGAGTTAGCTTCCTCCTCCTTCATTTTTTCCACTAATGTAAGCAGAATTTTGTCTTTCTCCAAGGCCTCGTTTCGTAGTCTGATAACCTCTGTTCGAAGGTTGTTGAGAGCAATGGTGCAGCTCTCGTCTTCAGCATTCTTTTGTGCCCTTAAGGCATTGCTGAGAATTAAGCCCTATTCAAAAAGAATGAATGGATTAACACAACAGTAAGGGATTCATTCAAAATCCACAAAATTCAAAATTTACAATCTTCGTACCTTTAGACTGTTATATGCAAGACTATCCGCAAGATCCTCCTTTGTCATGGCGCAAAGGCCAGCTTCAAGCTTCGGGAATCCCATGCTTCTAGCCATTTCCCGACACACGGATAATTCTTTATTGTCTGGGAGGCAATATAAGAAGTCATCTTCGTTTGTCCCGTTGAACACTACGGCCCCCTTCGGATATTTCAGTTCTCGGGCATAGTGATTGGCTTCAAAAATCTCTTCTTCAGACAGTTTCTTCCCCGAAGCATGTCGCATAATATAATCATGTATTTTGGAGGATGCTTCGGGGGTGGCAGCACCAATTTCCCCAGTCAGAATCGGTTCTGTTATTGTTGCTTTTTCAGTTTCTAAACTTGCCTTTGACATTTTTTCGACCTCCAAAGGCTGTATCTTGCTGGATTTCGAAGGCCCAGCTTCAATTTCAGTTTGCTGCTTCGAAGTTTCAGCAGCAAAGGCTTCAATAGGCGCCTCATTAGTTTTCTTTGGAGTTGTGCTTGAAGATTTAATTGTCTCCAAGACATCCAGCACATTAATCATTCTTTTTCTTTCCGGGGTTGCTGCTGGCCCCTTCTGGCTTTTAGCTGTCTCAACTTTTGATGAAGGACATATAACATCTGGTGTTTCTCTTTCTTCAGATTTCTCCTTTCTTATTGTTGGTGCCTCGGCCATTTCTTCGGATTTTAGCGCTGCAGTTGGTTCTCTGGCTTCGGTGGCCGAAGAGGCCTCGCCAATAAACTCAGGCACTGTGGCCGGCTCAATACAGCGTGGAGGGTGTGTGGACACTTTTACTTTCTTCCTCTTCGGTGCTGGCCCCCTGGGAGCAGCCGAAGTAGTGTCCTTTCCAGGAGCAGTATTTTTTTCTCTTTTGACCTCGCATTGGATAATAGTAGTCGGGATAGATAAACCCAATAGCATCAAATACTCGGTTGAGCCTTTTCTTCTTTCGGCCTCCGAAAGCCGCTGATAATGCAGTGTTTTCAGCCTTTGAATAGGTCCCAAGCAATTCATCACTTACATTCTCAATACTTTCCAGCCAATCATCATCCGGTTCAACAAATTTATCTCCGTACTTGAATGTATATTTCAGTCTAATTAGTCCACCCTCGTCAGCTTCTTTGACAGTCTCCTTCGGCATTTCCCAGTCATCTACAAGTGGCCACACTCTGAAGGCAATGTGCTCTTGCATTAAATCCCTGGTCCCAATAAAGGAACAGACTACGCCGAAGGCCCTCTGACATTCTTCAGCTGCTTCGTCCATTTCTACCTTTGGTTTCCGAAGTCCGAAGCGCTGCCAGATAGGGCGCATGATGATATCCTTGATATCTTCCCGAACCTTCAAATCGTTCTTCACATAGAACCATTCCTTCATCCATTCCCCGGGCCATCTCTTCCGAAAGGTTGGCACGGGACAGCTTGATCCAGAGCGAGCACCGAAGCTATAACAACCAAAATTATTATGATATTGTTCCTTGCCCCACGGTTTCGTCTCATATACTAGCTCGTGTATATTGCAAAAGCTTTTAGCACTTGGCTCCAAACCCTGGCTCCTCACGGCCCAGACGAAGATTCCCAATCTTATCACTGCTTCAGGGGTAAGTTGATGAAGGTAAATTTGATATATTTTCAGAACTTCTACCACAAACCTGCTTAGAGGGAATCGTAGCCCAGCCTTTAAAAAGCTTCGGAAGATTACAACCTCATTATCTTCGGGGGTCGGCATAGTTTTTTCTCCGTCATCCGCCCTCACGATGGATATATCTTGGAAGTATCTCCCCCTCATGTTTTCAAGGTGACTCTGCTTTATAGTTGATTTTCCGAAGTTTGAGTGACTAGGCCACCACGGGCGATCTTCGGAATCCTCTCCGCCACTATCCACATCATAGCTATCACTGTCGCCAGTATCTTCAGATAAACCCTCCAAAGTTTCCTTGACAATCTTTTCAGTATTGGTCTTCGACATTGACTCAAGAAAACCCAGGTGCATTTCCTCCGAAAGGCTTAGCTTCGAAGCACCAGCAGCTGTCTTATCTTCAGACATTTTCGCGAATGCTGGCAAACTAGACTTGAAGCCGAAGCTTAAAAATTTAAGACCGAGCAAATGCTGTCGCGCGCAGGCTAAGAGCAGGGTGCGCAGGTTGAAAGCTGGTGAGTAAAAAGCAGGTGGCAAAAGGGCGTGTCAAATAAACTCGCGGAGAGCTTGTATTTATACACCCAGTATGTCGAAAACTGGAGGGCCCCGCTTGTCAATGACTGTTGCTATTCTAGCAAAAGGAAGGTGTTTTTACGGACCTTCGGCTTAAAGCCTTCGTCCATGTCGCAATATAAATTTATCTTTACAATAAATTGATATTGCGAGGGGCTACTGTTGGGGGCCTTTGGCTCCCGAAGGTCCTCAAAAACACAGTTTGACAATGTTTTCCAAGTGCAAAATGTGAACAGGCACCTTCAGAGTCAGGTCGCGAGTATACAAGGGCATGTTTAAGACGAAGCTGGAATGAAAAGCGAACATGACAAAGGATAAGACGATCATGAAGTCATATGCAGAAAAGCTTCGGCATAACGACAGAAAAGAGGAACCGACTTAAAGATGAAAAGCCAAATTGGACCTCGAAGAATTAGTATAGAGTTATTGATAAGTGTAAAGGGCATCAATGTAATTTTGCACGGGCTGCGTCCCATGCCTATAAATAGGTGAACAGTACTCCCGTATTGGACACGCTGACTTGGCATACGTCTTTTTGCATCACGATTTGTACCTTTTCCTTACATCAATCTGAAGGTACATTTGTAATTCGTTTTCATGAATTTAATAATGGAAATGTATTGATGATAATGCTCGTATTATTACTTGCACATTTTATTTATATGTTTATTCTGTTTATTCATTTATCAACTTAACGAAGGTCTTTTCCTTCGTAACCTTCGTTATATTATGTTTATATCCTTCGTCCGAAGTTCATTAAACCCTTGAGGAAATAATGCTTCAGCGGACGAAGGGTATTTAATACTTAACATCTTCGTGTTGTCTTGTTCTTGATTCATAGCATTTGAGAACAAGTCCCCAACACTAATCTTTGCTCAAACGAGCGGGTAAAACAAACTTGCTTGTGGTCTTCCACAAGATTTGGAGACTCACAAGAGACACCTAGTCGTCTAGGAGCTAGAAGCTCCAAGAGTAATGAATCCATAAAGAACTCGATGTAGTACCAAAGCTCGAATCAAGAAGAGCAAGAGGGATTTAGAGATGAAGCACAAAAACTGTAGCTCTCAAACTCACTCAAAGATTTCTCTCCAAAGATTTGAAATGGGAGAGGCAAGAGATGTGTGAGAGAGAGTGGGAGGTGTTTCTCAAGTTAGAAATGGAGTTTGGGTCGTGCTCTTGTGTGGGGAGAGAGGTAGGAGTGAGTATATATAGGTGGGGCTTCAAAAGTAGCTGTTGGGCTGTTTTTGGCTATGGAGGACCGGTTGAACCGCCCCTAAGACCGGTTGAACCGCGTGGGGCAGACTGACAGTCAGTCTACCCAGACTGCAGGTCAGACTGCAAAAATAGGTCCTGACACCGGTTGAACCGTCCCTAGGGCCGGTTCAACCGCCTGGTGGTCAGACTGACAGTCAGTCTGCCAGTCAGGAGGTCAAACCGGTCAGGTGACCCTGACACCGATTGAACTGCCCCTAGGGCCGGTTCAACCAGTTTTGACCAGTGAGGTCCGAATAAAAACCCCGGTTGAACTTTCCTTGGACCCCGGTTGAACCTCTCTAGACCCCAATTGAACTTTACCTGGACCCCGGTTGAACCTTTCTGGACCCCGGTTGAACTTGCCCTGGACCCCGGTTGAACCTGCCTAGACCCTAGTTGAACTTGTCTGGACCCCAGTTGAAGTTGAAGTTCAACTGCAGTTGAAAAAGCTCAACTGCAGCTGAAGACACAATTGAAGTTGAAGTTCAGCTGGAGTTGAGAAAGCTCAACTCAGCTGAAGTTCAGCTCAGCTGAAAAGCTCAGCTGCAGCTAAAGAAGCTCAACTCAGCTGGAGTTCAGCTCAGCTGAAAAGCTCAGCTGCAGTTTAAGAAGTTCAGCTGCTTTTCAACAAGAACACTCTAGGTTTCTCAAACCTAACCATGGTCAACTATAGAATTTTAAAGAGATTTTTGGTTTTCAAAAAATAGCTTTTGAATATAGAGGCTTGAGCTTTGGCAAACACCAACCTTCTTTTTGGATCCCCTTTATAGTACGACAATTCCAATACTCAAATTAAATAAAATTAATTAAGTAAACTCCTTGAGTCATTGGTGTCTCATGTGTGATTTCTCCATGGCGTTGCTTCATAAGGATCACAAACATATTTGTCTCACCTTTTGAAGCAAACACAAATCAAACCCTGTGACTTGTACCATATCACCATATATGTGTTCAAATCATGGCTTCAAGTCACCTTACTGATGCATCAACATGTTATAACTCTTCATAGCTGATTAGTTCATCGACTTAGTGCAAGTACTCTCTTCTTCACTTTAGCCATGGTACCTCGGTCCACAAGCCGTCGCTTGGCCTTCACCTTCGCTTAGTTCCTCAAAGCCCTTTCCTTGCTATCTTCACCCTATCAAGCCATTCTTGAGTCACATCATATTGAGCATCCATTGAGAGAATCATTTCTTCAATATTGTGAACCTTGCTTGAAAGTCTTCTAGATATAACTGTTAAGATTAATCAAGCTCTAGTTTAATTCACATAGAAGCATATATGGACTGATAGTAATATGGTCAAGCCAATTCACGATTCATCATATCTTATTCACTTTGGCTTGACCAATCCTCTTAATCACTTCATCCTCTATTTTGATCATATGTATGTTGTGATTTCTCAGGTCTTGTCCATATATTCAAACCAATATAGAGATCATATTATATCCATTTGCATTGTCTCATTGTTATTTAACCTCGTGTTGAACCTTTGTTCACTGATCATTATACACTATTCAAGTATGTTCATCATACTGAATTTCCTGTTCAACACTTAGCAAACTCGTTAGACCTTTAAATGTGTTGTTATCCAAATCACCAAAACTCACAAAAGGGATGAATGCACTTTCAGTGTAAATATTGGATCATAACTTCTTGTGTGTAGGTTTTAAGGAGTGTGCCTCTCAGATCTACAACACTCACACCTTTAGAACATTAAGGACTTCATAGACCAAAGGCTAACTTGTTCATCCTTGAGATAAATTTTCTTCATTGTTGAAGGAAACAGTGACGCCTAAGTTGGGGTGAATTAGGAATTATAAAAACTATCTCTAAACTAGGCCACAACTAAAAACCTAGAACAAAACATATGCAAATATGTAAATTAGAATGTGCAAACTAGATTTTGTCTAAGTGTTTCTATCTCTACTGCAAATGGAGTTTCAACCTAAGTTCCAATCCTAACAATTCTAACTAGAAATAGAGAAATCAAAACTTAAGTACTTGAATGTAAATGCGGAAGCTAAAGTGCAAAGGTAGAGATGCAAACTCTCGAGGATGACGCCTGTATTTTTACCGAGGTATCCGGAACCGCATGAGGTCCCAATTAATCCTCGCTGGTGCCCCTACGCAAAGGTAGCCCACGTGAGGGCCAAACACCATATATGATTAACTCTGTATAGAGCCATGAGCCTTCTCCAAGTGCAAGTGGTGCTCCGCTTTTGGCCTCCTCTTGGATGCTCCCTGTCGTCTTCACTCTCGAGCTTCTGGTGGAAACGCCACAAGCCTCGTTCCCTTTTGGTACACTGTGGCGGCTGTATCACAAACGTGGTTGATAGGGTCTCGCAAGACTCTCGCCCCACTTAGTATAATTACAATGGCTCGCACAAGAGCCAAGGGGTTTTGTGGGTTTTTTTAAACTCACTCAACTAACTAAGGATCACCTAGGGCAAGTGCAATAGCGGACTAACTAGCCAAAGCACTTCATAAAGCACCTATACAAATCACCGCGTGTTTCTCTTTAGCACATGTGAGATGGAGCTCTTAGAAATGTGCCTCTATGCTTGGGATAGGTTTCTTGTGCTCCACACACTCCATATGGCCGGTCAAGTGGGTATATATAGGCTCCCCACTCAATTATAGTCATTGGGAGGAAGTTGTTGCTCTTTGCAGCACATCAGACCATCTGGTGGTTGGCACCAGACCGTCCGGTGCACCTAGCCATTGGTGATAGTCGTTTGAATCTGACCATTGATGCTCTAAAGCTCCACACCGGACTGTCTAGTCCCAGCACCGGACTGTTCGGTGGCTTTTCTTTCAGGTGCCAAAAAAACTATCCATTGGTGCACCAGACAGTCCACCGGGATGCACTGGACTGTCTGGTGAGCCATCAAACTGTCCGCCCAAAGAAGGCAGACTGTTCATGTGTGGCTGCACTTTCTTCTTGTCTTGGACTTCGCTTGATACTTGTTGATCTTCAATAATGGTTTTCATAATATCTTCTTTTGAGGTGTTGCGTACTCAAAGCCTATGTCCAAAACATATTTACATCATGTGAACCACAAAAACACATACACTTGGAAAACATTAGTCCACAAGGTTATGTTGATCATCAATCACCAACATCCTTAATCAAATGAGTCGGGTCCATTTTCCTTACAATCTCCCTCTTTTTGGTGATTGATGACAACACAACCAACGCAAGAAAATATAACAAATACTTGATGTAAATACACAATCTACTTGCTAGGATGCATGAATTTCCTCATGTGTGATTATGGACTTTAAGTCTCCTCCTAACTCCATAATCCACATACTTCCTATTTAAGATCAAAACCAACAAGATAACCAATTGAAAGAATCATTTTAAAAAATGGTGGTTTTTTGTGGTTCTTGGTATTTGATATACTCTAGTTGCTTTGGTCCATAAAATTATCCCCATTTGGAATCAAACACCGAAAAAGAAGACATGATAAAACATATAGGAAGCAATTTAAAGACTTGCCCTATAAAAAGAATTATTCCCCCTAAAAGAAAGTTCTCCCTATGTGGAAATGTATTCTCCCCTTTTACGGAAAAGGACATACTTCCCCTATCGAAAAACCTCTACTTAAGATAAGCACAAGAATACAAGAGGAAACAAGACATGATTGAAATAGACTACCACCCTGTCGGTACCCTAAAACTAGGGTACACCTTACTACTGTATAAAGGCGCAGTACCCACGCGGCTATTTTTAGTCGCGTGGTAAAAGAGTTGTATGTGGGACCAAGCCATGACTCGCCCCAGCCTCGGGCGACTACTCTGGGCCAGCAACAGCACCTAACCCCACCACATGGGCGGGTCCGGTGCCGCCACGTGTCCGGACCCCCATGGGAAGGTGCTGCACCCCTATATATATGGCCCGGGCCTCCAAGTTTGGTCCAGGACCTCCACATGTGCGAACCGGACCCCTGGAATGGGTCCGGACCTCCCTGTAGGGGGTTCGAGCCGCCCACGGTGGGGTCCCCGGTTCCAGGACAGAACATACCTGGGCCTTAATCAGGGCCCAGGTGGAGGTCTGGTGCCGACACGTGTCCAGACCTGGTCTGGTGGGATCTGGACCTAATCACATATACTCCTGCTCCTTGCCCAGGCGGAGGCCCGATGCTGCCACGTGGCTTACTGCGTGCGGCGTAAGCCAACGGGCAGAACCTGGCATGAAGCCTCTGGGCTACGCGCGTCTGCATTCGTTACAGATAAGACGTGCGCCTGTCCATTCCAGTGGCAGACGGCGTACCTAGTCCATGCTACGTGGACCGTGCAGTTACTCACACGTTACCATATCAAGGGTAATAACTCACCATTACTGGCGTGTTTCCAAGAGAAGGGTTACTGCCTATCAATGCTGCATGGACTGCAGTCATCATGACCCCCGCTAATTACTCATGCGTTACTAAAGCGGGAAACATAGCGTCCGACAAAGATCTCTATGTGCTGTCGGCATCTATTATTCACATAATGTATTCCTTCCATTATGCTTCTGGGCCCGCGTGTCGGGGCTCAGCATCCTTGTATGTACCTCCCTTAAACTATAAAAGGGAAGGGACACAGCGTTACAAGGGGACACACTCAATACAACTTACAGACAGTGGAGGTAGGGTATTACGCTCCTGCGGCCTAAACCACTATAAACCCTCGATTGTTATTGTGTTCATCCCGAATTCACCAAACAGGCAATCGCTTAGGCCCCCTCCTCATCTTAGGATTAGGGCAGGTGCATTCCGCCACCCGGCTGGAGGATTTCCCTCCGACATTTGGCGCGCCTGTTTTCTTGCTCGACACGATGGTTCAGATCATCAAGCACCGCGACTTGTCTCCCGAGGACTTCTGGATGGAGGAAGGGGCAGCATCTTCCGTGCCACGAGGCTCTTACCGCCCTGCTCCTGGTGCTGCTGCTATGCACGCCCGCGCAGCAGCACACGCCCGCGCAGACATCTAGGGCTCCGTCGAGGGCTGCTTCTGGTGGGGCGTTGTCTGTAGCCAGGGAGTTGCTACGCAACCCTCCAAGTTCCACGGCCTCACCGGGGGCCATGAGGTAGTGGCACGAAGATGTTGACCGTCTCCTTGGCATGGTGCATTCTGGCTCCGCCAAGCCCAGGCCTCGATCATTCCGGCGTCAACGCGAGGCGTCGGCATCTGTGCGCTCACCCTCAGTGAGGGGTGCACGGACTGACGACCTGTGGGCAGAGCTCGACCGTAGGCGTGCGAGCGAGGATGCTCGAACCTCTCTAGAGAGGGCTGACGACCTGCGGGCAGAGCTCAATCGTAGGCGTGTGGGCGAGGATGCTTGAGTCTCTCTAGATAGGGCGTGTGAGCGCAGGCAAAACTTCGAGGGACGCGACCTCGACCAAGACTTCGCTCCAGTTGCGCCACAAACTCCAAGGGGCGCCCGAATCCAGCCGGGTGTCCCATTAGTCGGCGTGGGCTGTGCCGCACTAGCGGATCATCTCCGCGCGGCGACTTGGCCACCCAAGTTCCAGCCACACCTGCCGGAGAAGTACGACGGTACGTCAAACCCGTCGGAATTCTTGCAGGTCTATGTCACCGCCATTACGGTAGCTGGTGGAAACACTACTGTAATGGCAAGCTACTTCCATGTAGCCTTGACCGGGCTAGCCCGGACCTGGCTCATGAACCTCACCCCGGGGTCCATCTACTCCTGGGAAGAGCTCTGTGCACGGTTCACAGCGAACTTTGCCAGCGCTTATCAACAGCATGGTGTGGAGGCTCATCTCCATGTCATAAGGGAGGAACCCGGGGAGACTCTCCGGGCCTTCATCTCCCGCTTCACCAAGGTACAAGGGACTATACCTCGTGTCTCCGATGCCTCCATTATCACTGCTTTTCGACAGGGGGTGCGTGATGAGAAGATGTTGGAGAAATTGGCGACGCATGATGTGGAAACCGTCACTACGCTCTTCGCTCTGGCTGACAAATGTGCCAGAGCTGCCAAGGGCCATGCATGGCACTCGGCATCGCAGACCATAGTTACCCAGATGGGTGGCTCAGGTGCCGCCATCTAGGGTGGCAACAACAAGAAGAAGAATCGCGATCACGATAGGTCGCAGTCTACTGCTACGGTCGCCGCAGCTGCGGCTGGGGGCCGAAACAAGCGCGACAAGCGCCCACGGCAACAGGGAAGTAACAGTGGGTCATGCCTTGTCCATCCCAACAGTCGCCACAGCGCCTCGGAGTGCCGAGAGGTCCTCAAGCTCGCGAAGCGCGTCAGCGAGCGGCGTGAGCAGGCCTCCAAAGATGGCTCGCCGCCCCGTCGCCGGCCTGGCAAGGAGAAGGTCGACAAAGGTGATGCGACCACGGGAGAACGGGACCTTGGGTATCAGTCCCCCGAGGGAGTCCTCAAGGACATCCTCACTAGAGACTCTGCCTCTGGTGATGACAACGACCGCTGCAAGAAGCTTTACATGATGTATGGCGGAAGCTGGGAGCTCACCTCCCGTAGGAACGTAAAGTCCCTGTGCCATGAAGTCCTTTCGGCGATCACAGGGGTCTCGAATGCTGCCCCACATCAGTGGTGGTGGAGCACCACTATCTCCTTCGGGGCATCCGATTGCCCCGAAAACATGGCAGGGGCCAGCATACTACCACTCATCACTGCCCCTATCATCGCCAACATGAAACTGCATCATGTCCTGATTGACGGTGGGGCTGGGCTCAACGTCATCAGCCATGCTGCGTGCAAGCAGCTGCAGATCCCAGGATCCCGACTGGGACCCTCTCGCCCATTCTCCGGAGTGGGCCCTCAAGCAGTGTATCCCCTTGGGAGCATTGCACTCTCGGTTACATTCGGGACCGAGGAGAACTTCCGCACAGAGAACGTTCAGTTCAACGTCGTGGAGGTTAACCTCCCTTTCAATGCCATCATTGGCAGGCCGGCCCTGTACCGGTTCATGGCCATTGCCCATTATGGGTACTTGGTTCTCAAGATGTCGTCCCCTACTAGGGTCCTCACCGTGCGGGACGACAGCGCCGCTGCGCTTGCAGCTGTTGAGAAGTTGCACGCCCTGGCGGCAGAAACCGCTCACCCGGATGATGGGGGGAGGGACCCCTCGACTTCCTGTACCAAGGCGCCTACCAAGGTGCCAAAGGTGCAGCCATCCGGAGCAGACGGTGGTCCCGTCAAAACCATCTAGGTTGGCGTGGATTCCTCCTAGACCACCCGCATCGCGGGCTATCTGGGGGAAAATAGGAAATCGCGCTCGTCGCCTTCCTCCAGGCAAATGCCGACATATTCGCATGGGAATCGTCGCAGATGCCTGGGATCCCTAGGGAGGTGATTGAGCACCATCTAAAGATCCACCCTAACGCCAAACCAGTGAGTTAGAAGCCTCGGAGACAGTCCGTTGAGCGGCAGGATTTCATCCGTGAGGAGGTCCAGAAGCTGCTACACGCTGGCTTCATCGAAGAGGTCTGTCATCCAGTATGACTGGCCAATCCAGTCATCATTCCCAAGGCTAATGGGAAGCTTTGGATGTGCATCGACTACACCAGCCTCAATAAGGCCTGCCCCAAGGACCCATATCCACTCCCACGAATAGATCAAATAGTGGATTCTACCTCTGGGTGCGACCTTCTATCCTTCCTAGATGCTTACTCTGGTTTCCATCAGATCCAGATGTCTAGGCAAGATAGGAAACATACCACTTTTGTAACTGTGGATGGGCTTTACTGCTATGTTGTAATGCCTTACGGTCTGAAAAACGCCTTGCCGACATTTGTACGGGCGATAAGTAAGACCTTTGGTGACCTAATTAGGGATAGGATAGAGATATACGTCGATGATATCATGGTCAAGATTAAGAGAGGGTTGACCCTAGTGGAAGACTTAACCCTAGTCTTTGACAAGCTGCAGGCAACACGCACGAAGCTGAACCCGGAAAAGTGCGTCTTTGGTGTCTCCGCAGGGAAGTTGCTGGGATTCCTAGTTTCGCACTGGGGCATTGAAGCAAACCCAAAGAAGATCAAAGCAATTGAGGCAATAAGACCTCTAGCCCGAATCAAGGACGTCTAGAAGCTTACGGGGTCGCTGGCCGCCCTTAGCCGCTTCATCTCAAGACTGGCTGAGAGGGCGCTACCCTTCTTCAAGCTATTACAGAAGTCTAGCCCATTCTCTTGGACCGAGGAGGCATGAAGTGCTTTTCAAGAGTTGAAGCAGCACCTTATGTCCCTACCGATACTGGTAGCTCCAGAACCAGGGGAGCCGTTGTACTTATACATTGCAGCGGCTACAGAGGTAGTGAGCATGGTGCTGGTCGTCGAAAGGACGACACAACTTCCCTAAGGGAGTCAAAAAGTTCCCCTAGGAGAAGGTGGTGGTCCGACCACCTAGTGCTGATGGAAGGTCAAGAGTTTGTGGGCTCGGGACCAACCGCAGGGGTCCGAACCATCCAGAAGCCAGTCTACTACGTCAGCGAAGTCCTCCATGAGGCAAAGGCCAGGTACCTTGAGACGCACAAGCTTATCTATGCTATACTTGTTGCGTCCAGGAAGTTGCGCCACTATTTTCAGGCACACAGGGTCGTGGTGGTGACCTCCTTCCCGTTAAGGGCCATTCTCCACAACTCTAACGCCATAGGCAACATCGCCAAGTGGGCCGCGGAGCTTGCTGAGTTCCAACTGGACTTCCAGCCTCGCCACGCTATCAAGAGCCAGGTTCTGGCTGACTTCATCGTGGAGTGGGCCCCTCCCCTGAGCATTCCTGGGGTCCGGATCCTGACTCGGATCCCACACCTGCGGAGACCAGGGCTCTAGTCTTCACCGAGTCCCACTGGACGCTCTTCTTCGATGGGTCCGCCCGTCAGCAGGGTGGCGGTGCTAGGGTGGTCGTCGTCGACCCAAGCGAAGATCAAGTGAAGTACATGGTGCACCTTGAGTTCAAGGCCACCAACAACATGGCAGAGTATGAACAACTGATCTTCGGCTTGTCTGTGGCTCTATCCCTAGAGATCCGCCAGCTCCTCGTGAAGGGGGACTCCAAGCTGATTATCAAGCAGGTTCGCAGAGAATGTAGCTGCAACGAGTCCATGCTCGTAGCTTACCTCCTGCATGTAAGGAAGCTGGAAAAGGACTTCATTGCCCTGGAACTGCAACATGTTCCTCGGGCTAACAACTCAGCGGCAGATGAACTCTCCATGAGGGCATCAACTTGGGCACCCGTGCCTGAGGGCGTCTTCGAAAGATGGCTACTGAGACCTACCGCCCAGCCTGCCGAACCGGGCGAAGGGGGCGAGACTAGCACCTCGAAGCTAGCGGTTTTGGTGGCGTACCATCTGCAGAACCCACCAAAGATTGTGTGTGCTACAGAGGGTCCTGCTAACCTCTTAGCACCACAGCCAGTAGCTCAGAGTGGTCCCGATGCATGGATCTCTGAGATCCAGGACTACCTGAAAGAAAATATCCTTCCTGAAGATCATGTGTCCGCAGAGCGCATAGTGCGGTTGGCTAAACGGTACACAGTGGTAGAAGGGGATCTATACCGCCGTGGCGCCAACGGCATTCTCATGCGGTGCATCACCCAAGAGGAGGGTCGTGAGTTGCTCGCGGAGATCCATGGAGGTGAGTGCGGAAGTCATTCGTCATCCCGCACACTGGTTGGTAAGGCCTTCCAGCACGGCTTCTATTGGCCAACCGCTCTCCAGGATGCACCTGAGTTGGTAAAGTCCTGCAAAGCATGTTAGTTCCATGCAAAGCAGATACACACACCGGCTCAGGCTCTGCAAATGATTTCACCCTCCTGGCCATTCGCCGTATGGGGGGTGGATATCTTAGCACCATTCCCCAGGGCTGTCGGCGGGTACCGTTTCCTCTTCGTCGCTATCGACAAATTCACAAAGTGGCCAAAGGCCACCCCTGTGGTCAGTATCACCCAGGGTGCTGCTGTTGCCTTCCTCAAGTCGATTGTCTGTAGATTTGGGGTCCCAAGTCATATCATTATGGACAACGGGACCCAGTTTACAAGTCGGCTCTTCCAAGAGTATTGCGAGGATCGACACCCAGCTCTGCTTTGCGTCTGTGGCGCATCCCAGGAGCAACGGCTAGGTAGAGAGGGCAAACGCAAAAATCCTCAGGGGACTCAAGACACGCACCTATGACTGCTTAAAAAGCATGGTGCAAATTGGGTCAACGAGCTTCCATGCGTACTATGGGGGAACCGGACCAAACCAAGCCGAGCTACCGGGGAGACCCCGTTCTTCCTGGTCTATGGGGCTGAAGCCTGTCTTCTCCCAGAAATCATTATGGGCTCGCCACGGGTCCAGTCTTTCGATGAATCTATGTAGGAATAGCTACGGCGTGAGGACGTGGACTTCATCGACGAACGCAGATGGCAAGCGGCGATCCGAAATGCACGGTACAACCAAGCGCTCAAGCGCTACCACCAGTGGTTTGTCCATAGTAGGGAGCTTAGGGTCGGGGAACTAGTCCTAAGGTGAGTACTGAACCGAGAAGGGATCCACAAACTCTCCCCCAGTTGGGACGGACCCTTCAAGGTGACGGAAATATGCTGACCTGGGTGTGTCCGCCTTGCCACAATAGAAGGAGTACCTCTTCTCAATCCCTGAATTATAGAGCATCTCCGTAAGTTCTATCCATAATAGCAAAACTGGGGGGTTGAGTTTTCTTCCTTTGTAACTAGGTTACACATATGTGTACGTCAATCCGGTGAGGCTCGCCCTCGTAAGCCCGTCTGTTGGTCTACACCCATGTATATCGAGTTATAAGGAAGAGATTTACCCCCTGGATGTGCTTTTGTGATGGTTTCATTTTACTTCAGTTTACAAGCGTTATTTTTTTATCTAACCCACCCATATAGTTTCCCACCCTTGCTGGTATGATGACATCCGAATTGAGTAGCCAGGCTTGCAGTTCAGGACCCCCCTACTGCTGTAGGGGGTCTGGCAACCTAGGGTCCAGTTCTAGAGAATGGGTGCTCGTTCCCTGGAGTGGTCCGGAGCCGTGTAGCTGCTTAGCAAGGTTCCGTACCCTAAGCCTGCATGCTCCACCACTCTACAACGGGTACCCTAGTATTTGGAACTGTGATCCTATGGGTCCAGACATACGGCTTGGCTTCCCAGGCTAAATCATGCAGGTCCTGTTGCATGAATCAAAGGATGACAGATACCAGACAATGGGTCCTATGAGTGTGCTCCTAACACTTCAAGACCGAAGCTGTGTGCATGTCCAAGTCCCAGGGCCGGACCACCAATTTCTTCTTTGGTATACTGGTATCCAGCCTCGACACGTCGAGCCTACCTCCCAGGGGGGCCAAGTACCAGGTGGAAGTTGTTGAGGACGCCACACATATCAAGGGCAAATAACATATAGATAAGTTCCAGTGCTACTTGATTAAACGGTTCTTAGAGTATATTACATGGCCAAAAATTATTACAGCCGCCTCCCAGCGGAACCCTCGCCTTGTCTCTGCAGATTCAGCTACTCGGCGTCGGCAGGATCACGCTGGAAGTGCTCGGCCACCATCTCCATAGTGTCTTGTACACTCTCCCGGGCGGCATCTTCTGTAGCGGCTACCGGACTAGCGATCACCGGTGCCAAGGACATGGCGGGGTCGTGACTCCGGAAGCACGTCAGGACATATTCAACCACCGCCCGGTAGAGCTTGCTGCCCTCTGCCTCTAGGCGGGCCCCAAGGATCTGATCCAGGCGCCGGAGGCGATCGGTGGTGGAGTCCAGCACCGGGAGAGCATCGGAGATCGACACCGGCAGCTCTGACACTGGGATGGGGCTCATCCCTAGTGGCACCAGTGTCGTGCTCGCCTCACCGGCCCACTCGGTAATGCGCTGGACCCCAGCGCGGTGCTCTGCCTAGAGATCTTCAAGGGCCTTCTTGGTGGCCTCCACCGCCTGGGGACCCGGCACCGCCTGCGCTGCATTGAACTGGCGGATCTACTCCTCCAGCTTCCTCTCTTTTTCCTCTGCTTCGAGCTCGTGCTCGGCCAGCAACTCACCTCGTCGGGTGAGCATTTCTTCCCTGAAGGTGAGATCCGTCTCTCGCCTGGTGAGGTCTGTCTTCCGCCTGTCCAAGGACTGCTCCTTCGCCTTAAGGTTTTCCTTGGCGAGAGCGGCGTCGCTGGCCTTGCCCTCGAGCTCTTGCTGCCATTTCTGCAGCCTTTCCACAGCCTTGACCTGCTGGGCCCGCTGGGCTTCCAGAGTCTGGTCTAGAGCGCTTAGCTTGGCCTGGTACTCTGTCATGAGGGCCTCCCTCTAGGTCACGGCTTCCTCCCTCCTGGCCACTTTCTTTTTCCTTTGGTGCGCCTCCAGCTCCCTGGCACACACCTTCTTGAGGTCCTTCTTGTACTCCTTGCAGTCCTGTTTGAGTTGGGACCGCTCGGAGGCGAACTGTCAGGACGCCGACTTGGTGCGCTCCTCCAGTTGGGTGCGCCAGTCACTGAGGCACTGGTGCTCAGCCTCAAGCGCCTCCCACTCCTGCAAAATTGCTGCCTCAGTTTCACTAAGAACCTGGTGGGCATGGGATAGCATGCGGGGGAGGGGGACTAGCGCCGCTTCTTGCTCGGCACCCGACCGAAGTCGCTGCCCAAACACCACCTCCATCTCCTCCGGAGCAAGTGGGGGGTTGGAGCTGGACGTGCCTCCTGTGTCACCCCCGGTGTCAGGAGTGGGCGCGAATCCCCCAGCTGGGACCTCCTCCGCCACTGCGATGCCGCCTGACGCTGGTGCCGCTGCCGCCGGACCTCTGGCTGGGGCATGGGAAGCCGCTGGCGCTGTCCTGGCACTAGCTAGGGGCGGACCACCGGCACCACCCTCAGCAGATTCCTGCTGCTGAGAGCCAGACCCGTCGGCGGGCCTGGTATCTGGCGGAGGAGGTGTGGCCTTGGGAGCAGCGGAGGAAGAAGCCCTGGAAAACAGATGATGGGTTAAGACTTGTTGGCATGATGATTAGGCTTAAAGGAAAAGGGACTACACTTACTTGGGGCCCTGGACTTTCCAGTGACCCTAGAAGCGAGGCGATCGCCGCTCCTGCTGCTGTTGCTGGTGCTCCTAGGAGTGATCACCCCTGGATGGTGGTGGTGGAGGCGGAATCAGAGGACTCACGCGCCTCTGCGCGTCGTGGGCCTAGGAGCTAGCCTCCTCGGTCCCGCCTGCAGCCCTCTTGCGCTTCTGGGGGGGCTCCAAAACGAGCGACCCGTTAGCGCGATGCAACCTGCATCGCCTCTCATCCTCCGACCCCCCGAAGCTACCTGGGGTGGAGGCACTACTCGCAGCCCCTTTGCCCTTGTCCAAGGGGCTAGGGGCCACGGCGGGATTGGCGCTGGGAGCCACACCGGCAAGCTGGGGACCTCCAGCCGGTGCATCGGAGATCCGGATCCCACGGAGGGGGTCCTAGCCGCCGGTCTGGCAAACCGCCACGCCGCTGTCCTCGAGGGTCGGCAACGTGGCTAGGATCGTCGTCCTTAGGCCTGGGTCTTCACAGAGCGCCGGGATGGCCTGGGGGAGTATTAGGGATTCAGGGACAAAATTCTCCCCAGTAATCCCCCTCACCAGGAGTTCCAGCTCGTCCCAGGATAGATCGGTGCCTGGCCCGCGCTGGATCCTACCGGTGAACCAGCAGCATAGGCATGGCCTCCTCTGCAGCGGCATGATCCGGTGCTTCAGGAGATCGCCGACCACATGCATTGATGTTAGGCCACCCACGGACAAGACCTTGACCCTGTCTAATACGGGCAGGAACTCTGGCGAGAGGGATGGCTTGGTCCTCCAATGCTTGCGGTCGAGGGCTGGCCCATTGGACGGCAGGATGAGGCGGTCATTGGCCTTAGTGCTGGCAATCACCCAATCACTGTGCCAGTTTTCCCACCTCGCACCGCCAAAGGTGGGGATGTAGACTACGGCCGGATCTGGCCTCGTCTGGAAGTAGTAGGCATTGATGTGGTCCCTAGTCTTCCCGGACTTGACTAGCACGAAGAAGTAGCGGAAGAGGGAAGTGCAGGGGCCACACCTACGAACATCTCATAGAGGTGGACGAAGATGGCTGCCTGGAGGATGGAGTGGGGCGTGAGGTGCTGAAGCTGAAGCTCGAACTCCTCCAGCAGCAGCAGGAAGAAGGGCGAAATTGGCAGCGCCAACCCACAAGAAATGTAGGAGGTGAACAGCACGAACTCCCCAGCGGCGATATCGCCAATGGGGGCCGCACCGGCACGGATTCTTCCGGTGAGCCCTGGCGCGCTCCACCCAAGCAAGCCACGCTCCAGATTAAGCGCTCCCTCAAACTGAAAGCGGTCAGGATGACCAAGCGAAGCCATGGCGTGTGCGGCGGCGTGGGCGTAGAGTAGAAGAGCACGAAGGCAAAGGGGCGCAGCCAATTGGGAGAGAATGCAAAAAGGTAACTGTTGCACGCGAGGTGAATCCTTTTTCAAGGAAACCTGAGTCCTTGTTGAGGGAAACCCTTCTACGCGCCCCTGAATCACCGCAGGAAATCCCGCTCGATGGGCACCTAGGATCCAGGCAGCCTAGTCTATGACATGGGGGCCCGGGTCCATAGGTCATACAGTTTGGGTGCCAGATTTTGGGTGCGGAAATCGCCGCACGCGATAGCGCGCCTCCTCAGGGCCGCCGCAGGAGACAAAACGATATTTTTAAAACTAATACAGTGGCAACAAGGTGCCCCGCGCGTGGCCCGATGAAACCACCAGGCGTGGGGGCCGTTGGTCAGTCAGCCGCAGGGACAGATATGGCAATTGACGTGACCGAAGGTGATTGACAGTGGGTGCGTCAGCAGACGCGCTGAAACGGCACGCCAATCACCAATCAGGCCATATTGAGGCAAGGTACAAGATTTGGCCCCACCTACAGGCTCGCATCCTCCCCCGAGGTGGGCCCGAGGGCCACTGTCGGTACCCTAAAACTAGGGTACCCCTTACTACTGTATAAAGGCACAGTACCCACGCGGCTATTTTTAGTCGCGTGGTAAAAGAGCTGTATGTGGGACCACGCCATGACTCGCCCCAGCCTCGGGCAACTACTCTGGGCCAGCAACAGCACCTGACCCCACCACATGGGCGGGTCTGGTGCCACCACTTGTCCGGACCCCCATGGGAAGGTGCTGGACCCCTATATATATGGTCTGGACCTCCAAGTTTGGTCTAGGACCTCCACGTGTGCGAACCGAACCCCTGGAATGGGTCCGGACCTCCCTATAGGGGGTCCGAGCCACCCATGGTGGGGTCCCCGGTTCCAGGACAGAACATACACGGGCCTTAATCAGGTCCCGGGTGGAGGTCCGGTGCTGACACGTGTCCAGACCTAGTCTGGTGGGATCCGGACCTAATCACATATACTCCTGCTCCCCGCCCAGGCGGAGGCCTGATGCTACCACGTGGCTTACTACGCGCGGCATAAGCCAACAGGCGGAACCTGGCATGAAGCCTCTGGGCTACACGTGTCTTTGCATTCGTTACAGATAAGACGTGTGCCTATCCATTCCAGTGACAGACGGCGTACCCAGTCCACGCTACGTGGACCATGCAGTTACTCACACGTTACCATATCAAGGGTAATAACTCACCATTACTGGCGCGTTTCCAAGAGAAGGGTTACTGCCTATCAATGCTGCATGGACTGCAGTCATCATGACCCCCGCTAATTACTCATGCGTTACTAAGGCAGGCAACACAGCGTTCAACAAAGATCTCTGTGTGCTGTCGGCATCTATTATTCACATAATGTATTCCTTCCATTATGCTCCTGGGCCCACGTGTCGAGGCTCAGCATCCTTGTATGTACCTCCCTTAAACTATAAAAGGGAAGGGACACAGCGTTACAAGGGGACACACTCAATACAACTTACAGACAGTGGAGGTAGGGTATTACGCTCCTGTGGCCTGAACCACTATAAACCCTCGAGTGTTCTTGTGTTCATCCCGAATTTACCAAACAGGCAACCGCTAAGGGCCCCTCATCTTTGGATTAGGGCGGGTGCATTCCACCACCCGGCTGGAGGATTTTCCCTCCGACGCTCCCTCTAAAGCTATGCATAGGTAAATGATAGAGGATATTCTAGTGATATCAAAAAACAACATATGAATATATGGCAACATGGGGGTATAAGATTGGAAAGACAGCCTATTCAAATATTGGAGAAGACATGTAAATTATGTAAATTGAAGGATAATATCAATCAAAATATGATAACATTGAAAATGTTTGGATGATGGCTTTCTTGCAGTGAAAGCACATTGTCTTTCTCTGGGGACTCCATTTTCCATCAATGAGACTACTACACATAATAGACTTGCAAAGGTGGTGTTAGTTTCAAAGACTTATATTATAGAGTAACCTCCCCTAAAGTGTGCATACAAGTTTTTGAATACTTGTAGGAGACGTACACTTTGATTTTGAGATCAAGAGGGGAAAATCATCTATAGTCCATACTTTGGCACATATAATTCAAAATGACACCAATTGAAAGATATAACTTTAGAAACAAGCAATAGTGTCATTTATCTAGGAACTTTAATTAAGATATGTGTCGTGCTTTACTATACATTTTAAACCATGTAGGTTTGCTCAAAAAGATGAATTTAAACCGAGCATTACTACAAAATGATATGCCTTGTACGCAATGAGTAATATCAATTAAAAACTCATATTAATTATGAAGAATACATAAAATAATACTAGGCATGAAAAGTAATCTAAATAAAAAATAAAATTAGATATGCATATCTGAAGACAAGAATTTATAATAAAACTAGTTACCTTAGTCATGGGTGGGGAATTTGGGTCCAAAATTTTCACTAACTCACTTGGCAATAGACTTGATCTAATATGAAGCATCCCATGATATACATCCCATTTTTCCAAGTCTCAAAATTTCTCGAAGTCCTTCATACTTCACACTTCTCTCTCGGGACCCAAACCTTCTTGGTGCTTTTCATGGTTGAGATAATCTTCCTTGGTACCCAGATGCGTTTGGCCCCCTTTACCTTGTTGGTTTGCTTGTTGGCCTTGATGGTTATCATCTTTCGATTCTTCTTCTTTTTGATTAAGTATGGTGTAGCCGCCTTTTATCCACTTCGTTGATGTAGGTGTTGGAGATCTTGCTTGTTGGCCTTTTCTTTTGCTTCTCCTCGGTCTTCACCTTGCATTGGTAAGGCTTGTGCCCTTTCTTATGAGATAGCCAACAAACCACAGTTTCACCCTCCACAGGCTTATTCACTCCCGCGATGAGGAAAAAGATCATGTTGGGGGAACCAAGAAAAGAGGACATATCCATCCTTGAGGAAGTTGAAATCACCTCAACCTCACCATTCGATGAAGATGTTGATCCCAAGGCACTAGACTTTATCGTGAATATCACCAAAAGGATGTTCCTTAATATGAAGGAGGATGGGGCTTGAAGAAGAAGAAGCCAAGAGAAGGATCAAAGGAGAAGAAGCAAAGGAAAAAAGGGAAGAAGAAATTGGAGTACAATGATGACTTGGTTGAGCTCTTGGTGTCAAAGGTAATGAAAAAGGTAAACATCAACACCAAGACTTCAACCAAGAACTTCTCCATGGGTAACAAGTATCATCACATTTAATTGATTATTATCACAATTTTGTTCCTAACTTCTCTTCGATGCCCCTTGAAAAACTTCCAACTTTAAATGAGTTGAATTATGATGAGTGGACCAACAAGATGATGTCTCATCTAATTGGGGAGCATCCTAGTCTTTAGGAGATTGTGAATGTAGGTGTAGTCCAAACCCGTAGAAGGAAAATAGATGATGCCCAAAATCATGCAAGACTTATGACATGGAAATAGACAATTAATCCATTTCTATAAATTTTTGTGATTGAATGACCAACACAGCATCTAGGACCAACTGGTTTGCTATGTGTATGAGCACAAGCTCACTCAAGTGCAAATTGAAGGATTCAAGTCCAAATGAGCTCAAACATGGCCAGAAAGTGCAACATTTTGAAAAAGGATAAAACAGTGAGGTTTGAACATTTTAATATGTTGCATACACCTATTAGAATGTTTCTAGCACATAAGTTTGCTCTCTAACCTAGTTTCTAGCAAAAAGTGCTTTTGTTTGAGTTGAAACAAGAAAACTAAAATGGAGATGAGATAAAGGTATGAACCTTTGACTTCGTCATGTCAAACATGCTCTAAATATGTTTGTATAAGTAATAGAATAGCTCCCAAGATCATCCAAAACAAAATGGATAAGATTAGCTCAAAAATCTAAGTTTGGGCTGTTGTGGGGCTCAATGGACTAGTTCAGTGGTGCACCGTACCATGTGTCTAGGGAGCCCCTTAGAAGGCTTTGGTGGCCTGGCACATTAGACCATAGGTTCAATGCACCATACCTCACCATACGGAACTGTTCTCTCTTAGGAATTTCATTAAAAATTCACCGAACCTTCTATAGTGGCGGTTCGGTGGTGCACTAGACCTCGCGGTAATGACTACATCGGGCACATAACGACTACTTCAACGATCATGCAACATGTGATGGTCTGGATCAAAATGGTCCAGTGCCAACCAGAGATGGAAGGGCCCAATCATAATTCTGGAGGAGCTACTGCAGGACCTAGTCCGGTGCACCCGCAGAAGACAGTTTCCCAGCAATCAAGCAACAACTCTTTTGGTCATTTGGGCTATAAATAGAGCCCTTAGCCAGCCTCTACAGGCACCCAAGCACCACAAGAGCAAGTTATCACTCTCATACTCATGCGCAACACCTCGATTCCATTCTAGAGAGATCTGACTTTTGAGGACCATTTTGAGTCGTGTTAGTCATTCAACTCTATGTTGTGAGCATCATAAACCATCTAGCCGATATCTTCACTAAACCTATTGGTGAGACTAAGTTTTTCCCATTGAGAAGTGAGCTAAATATCCTTGACTCTCGAAGTGTATATTGAAATCATAGGCACAAGATTGTTTTACATGCTTCCTAGAGTTTCTAGCAAATTCATGTGTAAAAACAATCTACATTGTTATTAATTGTTCAATCATTCAGATTTTGAGGTATATCAAGTGACTATGGTTATGTATTTTGCATGTGGTCAGTCACTTGCATATATCTCACTTTACATCCCAATGTTTAAAGGCTCATCTCTCCCCTTTTGCTCTCTAGCACTTGAGCTTGGGTGGTTGAACTGCCCTTCCTCATAGCTCAATCGAGTTCTTCTTTGTGCAATGGCGGTTGAGCTTGGGCAGTTGAACTGCTCTTTCTCAAGTTAAATTGGGTTTCTCTCTACCTATATGCAGTGAGCCACACCTCAAACCGGTTCAACTAGTCTCCCTTGGTTCAGCCTGTTGGAGGGGTAATTCGCCACCTCCTCTTCTCTCCCTCTCTCTCATTCATTTTCTCTTGACCTTTCCCTTTCTCTTTCACTTTCCTCTCCCAAGCTCCTCATGTGCAAGACCTTGTGGAGGCTATGATGGGGTCTAGGAGTGATTGGTCGGGTCCATTCCTTCACGAGCCCCTCCTTCCCTTCACCAAGTTTCAAATTGGTGCCACATCATCTGAATGTTGGTACATCCTATCTGACCGATGGGAAACATGTTAGTTCGGTGCACCATCCGACTTCTTGTCCGAAAACAAGCTTCTAGAATTTGGGTTCAGTGCACCATCGGACCATGTATGTCATGCTAAGTTGTCTCTATGCCCAAACGAGCTCTTTGGTGATTAAGTCTAGTGCACACTAGACTTCAGTGCAGTGTGCCAGTGCCTAAGTTCTCTTAACTCCATCTCTAGGACTTTGGTCTAGTGAACCCAGAAACAACCAACTTAATACATTTATGGGAATAACTTATTTGGCTTCTTTTTACTAGTGTCATGAGCACTTCTATGACTTAGATAGACAAATTCATAGTACATTCAAAAACTTTAATTCATAGGTATTCATCATTTGATCTCTATAGATCCATATGTTCATTTCTTCTCAAACTTAGCTTCACTTGACCCCTGAAACGCAATTTTCTTTTTCTAATCTTCTCAGGGGGTTCCAACCATACTCAATATGTCTCTAAGGTCCTTTGGAACTTATCTACATGTTGAAATTGTCTCACAATCATTTATTACTCAATATCCACTTTTTCCTTAAATTCCGAGCCTATTTTATGAATTTGGTCTTCTAATTCAACCTTTTAAACCTGCAACCATCCACTTAGCAATCTAGTTAGTCCATAAGGTTATGATGGTCATCAAGTACCAAAAAATGTAGAAATGGCTTTTAGGCCCATTTCCCTTTCAGGGAGCAGGGAGTGCGATGAGTGGAGGGAGCAGGGAGTGTGGCGAGTGGGAAGAGTGGCACAAAGGGAGGGAGGACGTGACCAGAGTGAGCAGGGAAGGTAGCAAGTAGGGAGTGTGGCGTGAAGGAAGGGAGGGAGGTGTGGTGGCAGTAACCCTAATGGGAGAAGGGAGTGTGACGCGATGGGGAGGGATGGTGATGGCTCTTGCATGAAGTGAGCCAGGCTCGACTCAGTCAACAAGGCCACCACCAGCGAGTTGGGCCTGGCTTCGAGGGGCGTTTTGCATCAATTGGGCGAAGCCCAAGTGCTTGCACAGACAACCAAACAAGGTGCATCTTGCACCGGTCAAACCAAGCCCGGGCCAGATATAGGGAACCAATCACACCCTAAATGAATTGTGACGTTTAGATGTGCTTACATCAACTACACTTATAGAGAACATATTTTTATGACTTGCATTTATTAATATGCAATAAGTTGAGGCGATTAAAACAAGTGTCGTAAGGGCATATACAACCCTAAGCATATGAATCGGTTTTCCAAGTACAAGAGACAACTAAGAGATTTGCTTAATAATGGACTATCTCTAATCAACATTGCCTTTTAATAAATACATCATGTGTATATAAAGTAAATATTGTAGGATCAATTGTGCATGAGAATTTATTAGATAAATATGTATTGTTTTAAACTCATAGTAAATGGATACAATTTAGATAATATAAAATTAAAATAATACTCCCTCTGTTCCAATATAGTGTTCGTTTTAGCCTTTTACTTTTATGTCCATATGAAAGTAGAGGACAATGAATCTAGACACATATAATATACATACATCAAATATTGTATGAATCCATTATTACCCTAAAATAAATATTATTTTGGGACAAAGGAAGTAATATTGATACTACTTTTTACCATATCGCTCCCATATATGTTCAACCAAATTCTTCTTAAGGGTAGTATGTTTCGAGTTGTTTTGAAGTTCTAAATTTCTTTGTAACTTTTCCTCAAAGTATGGATTAACTTGAGTGCTCACTTCGGTGGTAGTGCGATAGATGCTCCCAGGTTCACGTTCAAGTCAATATGATTTTTTCCTTTTCTTTTTTCGGTTTCAGTTATCGTGTTGTCCAAGATAATACAACATGCAGTTATGTTCACATCGTCTTTTCTCTTTCACATGTGTGCCAAACAATGTATAATATTTTATCGAGATTGCAAGATGTTGAATGTGCATTCTACACGCTTCCTTACACTTTCTTGACGACCAGCAAAACATCAGTCTTTTTCATTTTGAGGATTTGCTATTGTTTTCAGCATCGTGGCCGATATATTCCACCAACAAGGTAATATCCCATGTTGTGATGATTTAGACTCACAACAAACTGGACTCTTGGAGCAAAATTGTAGTTGCAAATTGTTAAGGATATATACTTGGGCCCTAGGGTACCTAAGACTTGTCAACAATAAAGGCAATGACTTACAGGACCAGATAACTCATGAAAGTCGCCTAGAGGGGGTATAGGCGAAACCTAAAATTTATAAACTTTAAACATGCACTAAGGCCGGGGTTAGCGTTAGAATTAAATCGGAGTATGGAAGATAGTTCTCCTTACTTAGAGTTGCTCAATCAATGTGGATAACTTTTGGGAGCAAACTTAAATCAATATGAGCAAGGGAACTTTTAGAGAGAGGAAAGAGGGGAAACAAATCAAGTGAAGATCAACAAGTGAACACGGTGATTTTTTTACCGAGGTTCAGTTCTAAAGAACCTAGTCCCCGTTGAGGAGGCCACAAAGGCTGGGTCTATTCCAACCCTTTCCCTCTCTCAATCGGTCACACAGACAGGTCGTGGCTTCTCCTTAATCACTTGGGTCACTAAGACCCTACAAGGATCACCACACTCTTAGGTGTCTCTTGCTAGCTTTACAGAGCACTTAGAGAATAAGAATGAGAAGGAGAAAACAATCCAAGCAACAAGAGCAACAAAAGAACACAAAACACCCTCTCTCAATTCACTAAGCAATTGAGTTGATTTGGTGGCTTGGAGAGGATTTGATCTTTTGATTGTCTTCGAGTGTAGTCTTTTGCTCTTGTATTGAATGTTGAGTTCAGAAAACTTGGATGACATGAATGGAGGTGGTTGGGGGTATTTATAGCCCCAACAACTATTCTAGCCGCTGTTGTCGATGGCGCACTAGATAGTCCGGTGGCGCACTGGACAGTCCGGTGGAGCACCGGACATGACCCTGTTCAGTGTCCGGTGCGTGCCACATCAGCTGCCCGTTGGGGTTTGGAGTGGTTGACCGTTGAAGTCTTTTGTCTTCTTGTTGTACTGGACAGTCCGGTGGCACACCGGACATGTCCGGTGCGTCCTGACATCGTTGCTCTGACTTCTGACTGCGCACTGTTCACTTTTGCAGTCGACCGTTGTGCGCAGGTGAACGTTGCTCCGTTGGCTCACCGGACACTGCCCGGTGCACACCGGATAGTCCGGTGAATTATAGTGGAGCGCCTCTCAGAAAACCCAAGAGTGCCCAGTTCGTTGGTGCCTTGACCTAGGCACCGGGCAATGTCCGGTGCGCCACTGGCAGCACCAATACTAGTCATTGCTCCAAACTTGGTTGAGTCCCAACTTAATTTCTTTCTTGGTTTATGTTGAACCTTATAAACCTGAGATAAATGTCATCTAAGCAAACTAGTTAGTCCACGTGGTTTGTGATAGACGTCAAACACCAAAATCGATTATAGGAAATGTTTTAAGCCCATTTCCCTTTCAATCTCCCCTTTTTGGTGATTGATGCCAACACAAACCAAAGCAAATATAAAGTGTAAAAATGTAACTAGTTTGTAATTATGATAGATGTGCATAGGTTACTTAGATTTAAACCAATTGAAAGTCTGTTTACATGTGTATGATTGCTTTCTTCTAGTTTGACATTTTGGACCATATTTGCACCACTTATCTTGTTTTTGCAAATCTTTTGTAAAAGTCCTTTTAAATTCTTTTGCAAATAGTCAAAGGTATAAGAATATGATTTACAAAACGCACTTTCAAGATTTTGAAAATTCTCCCTGTTGGGGGTTTGCTTCGTCGCCGAAGGTCCTTTAAGAAGAAGCACCTTCAAAAGATCAGCTTATAATCAAACACAGCGCGAAGGTACACGCAGAAGCTACGATCCAGGGAGCTTCGGCATAGCGACATGCCTTGAGATGAAGGGCTGCACTGACTTAAAGAGGAAAAGACCATTCAGTCCATGATGATTTGTGTCATGATTGTAACTAGTCATCAGGGGCATAAATGTAATTCTAACCGGGCTGCGTCTCGTGCCTATAAATAGGTGAACAGTACCCCCATACTGTTCACACTAACTTGTACCAGCTCGTGCGTCACGCTTGGACTTTTACCTTCTGTCAAGCCGAAGGTATAAATGTAATTCAATTTTGTTTCTATTTATCCATAATAATAAAAGAAGATATATTAATAATATCATATAATTATTCATGTTGTCTTTTATATTTCATATGCTTCTTCTTTCATTAACATACATTGTGATGATGAAGGTA